>JAWNON010000225.1:22702500-23947500 GCA_035045945.1 Drosophila anceps | reverse complement strand
TAATTAATAACAAAACAAATTACCCAAGCAAAATGAAACAGAAAGTAGTTTGCATGGTATATAAGCTGGGGCCGTATTACACAATGTTCAACGCGTAATCAGGCCGGCTCCTCTTAGCCACTTACTAACACTGGCCAACACAATTAGGTCACAGGCTATAACACGCAGCCTTAGGGCCATCTTAAAGCAAACAGCTTGAAGTAATAGATTTAAAATTACCTCAATATTAATTTTTTTTTTTGTTTTAATTTCACAAACATCAGTTTGATACACAAATCAAACTAAAATTGTAAAATTGTTTACTCAGCGCTAAGTGCTCGCAGTTAACGTTAATTTGCGTTTCGTTCCGAGCAATCTAACAATTCGATAGATCATTTCATATAAAAAGCGAGCAATATATTCACAATTTTAGCCGGGTCCTGTGCCATTCTTTTGCACTCGACTGAGTGCGTAATTTTGAGGCGCCAACTGATAACGAAGCTATATATTTGGGGACAAACAGAAGCTACACCTAATGCCCACCCGGCCGCCTTTCGCTCACTCTAGCCCAACGGCTCCACATTCAGTTTAACGTAACGACCTAAATTATAGCCAAACAATTTGTTTTTGTTTTTGTTTTTGTTTTGTTAGCCGCTCTGAATGGGCGAACTCGCAGCGAACTCGCAACGTTCAACTAATCATTTGTTTAATGATTGTAAAGAAATTTTCAATTTATATAGCAGACGCCGGCATTAAGAACGTTTGTGATAAACAAACTCTTTAAACGATTCACTAATTAAATGCACAAAAAATAAAAAAAAAAAAAAAAACACGCAAAAAAATAAAGTAATCATAGAGTAAAACCGGAAAAGCCGAAATCACTTTATGCGGTTTACACAACTGTTCAACTAATTACCACAGCAAATGTTGTTGAAGCTTTAGTTTGCAGTTGCAGTTGCAGTTGCAGTTGTTGTTATTTTTGTTTCAATTTATTTCGCATTATTTTTTTTTTATAAACTTTTTGGCCAAAAAAAATTTGTTTTTAATTGCAACGATGTATGTATATATATATAATTATATATATATATATAATTATATATATATATATGTGTGTGTGTGTGTGTGTATATATATAAACGCACAACAAGTTGAATTCGCCACAAAAACCAAATGCGATTACAATAAAAAGTTGCAGAAACTCTGTGAAAATTTGTTCATTATCCGATTGAACTGCGCTACTCGAGCCTGAGCAGCTTTTTCTTTAAACAATTCAAAATAAAAGTAATAATAATAAAAATAATATAAGCCATGGCCACTTAGTGGGCCAATAGCAGCTGCTGCTGCTTCGAAACTGTGCAAAACTATTTCAGCAAATGGTTTCCTGCTCGACTAAAGCGTTTTCATAAAAAATTGTAACTTATGCGTTCATTTTCTTGCTCTTGTTGCTGTTTTTCATGCTGCCATGTGTGTGTGTGTGCGTGTGCGTGTGTGTGTGTGTGTGTGTGTGTGTGTGTGTGTATGTGTTTTCATTTAGCATTACATTATTTACATAATAAATACTTAGCAATAATTTGTTATGCTTTGCGTAAATTTGATGCCCGAGGCGAAAAGCTGCCTGCTCAAATACAAGACGGAAACTGCGTGCAAAATGGAAGGGCAAAATGAAAATGGAAATGGTATTAAGTTCAGTGCGTGCCGGAAAATAGGCGTGGTCGCAGCATACTAAACGCGAGTGGCTGTTGCTGTCCGCCTGGAGGAGTCGAAGCCTACACAATGCCAGAGAAACTTGAGTTTTTTTTTTCTTATTTATATTTCTTATTTTTTTGTTATTTTTTTTGTTATTTTTTTGTTGTTTTTTTGTTTTTTTTTTTTTTTTTTGTTTGCTGTGAGCGCCATCTGTGGCATTTTGCGTTACACCATTGAAAATTGGCCGCGGGCAACAAAGTTGATTTGATGCGGCAACATAAACTGCGTGCACTCACAGCCAGCATCAATTTATTAATTTAAAGAACAAGCAGACAAATTAAGCGTGTCAAATTTTTTTGATAGCGGCTGCAGACAGAGAAAGCAATCTTTAACGGGCAACTAAAGTTGGCCTTAAAGCAGCTACATTTTAGTGAAATATGAAGAGCTTCTGGCCATACAATCTAAGCAGCTGCAAACATTGGGTTCGAGTGCAGGGCGAGTCAAGTTTTCACACTATCAAAACCAACGTCGAGGCCAGGGCAGCCAACCAAGCTATGACAATAGTCAAGCACACTCGCGGCCATCAGCAGCAAGAGCAGTTCACTGAAGCACATGAGCAAAAGCATTCAAGCTCTGCTCAAACTGGCGTAAGATGAAAAAGTTGCATCAGTTGCCCAGGACGACGGTGCAACAGGCGCGCAAATCTTCCATGAACTCACATGCAACAAAGAGCAAACCACCAAACGAGTCAAAGTTATTGTTTCAGCTGCAGCTAAGCAAGCAGGAGTCTATCAGCTACACGCGTTATGATATGTGTCAATGGCTGGACAACCACACAGCCACCACATGCGTAATGCAGCCGTCGAATTGGTGGCAATCAGACTGAGCTGTGCCACAGGCTGTGACGCGGGAGTCTGCCGACCGCATCAGTCAAATCCTTCGACAACCGCAGCGCATCAATAGTAGCCATGCTCGTTGGTTGGACTTGTGGCTTTGCTTAATGCGGTTGCTTAGTACCTGCTTATGCTTCATCTTCATCTTCTTCTTCTTTTTCTTCTTCTTCTTGTTTTTCTGAATGCTGATTTTCTTAGTAATCCGCCCAACTGTATAGCTTGTGCTTAACTGAACGCATAGTTGTGGCTTGTTTGGAATTTATAAAACTCTCTGATGTTTTACTTAAAGTAAAATTTGTGGTTAGGCCATTCAACCAGCCATTTAACCAGTTCGTGACTAAGATATAAATATGCATTTGGCCAATTTGAATAGAATTTGACTATGGAAAATTTCGTAATCAGCCAATTCTAATCTTGCACAATCACTTAATGGCATTGCACATACAAAATTCTATGAATTAAATCACAATTTATGAATTGATTCACTTTCACTTAGGGCTACATTTGGCTACTGGCGCATTCAAGTGGAACTAACTTGAAGTTTGCGCTTGGCTTTTCGCTAAACAGGCAATCATTTCATAAGTTATCTTATAAGATCTCAGATTCCTATTGTTCTCTGTGCTGTAAGCATTTATATTTGATGTCCATACAAATAGTAGGGCGTAATCTCTTGCAATGTATGTGCATATGTATGTTTATATGTGTGTGTATGTGTATATGTTTATCTATGCATGTGTACATGGACGTTTGGCTTAGGGGAAGAGTGAAGTAATGTATAATGAGATTGCCTTCATCATTCAGTGCACAATATAATGCTGAAGCTGCGTAAACTGCTTAGAAATCAAAAAAAGAAATACTTAAAATATCAAAAAAAAAAAAAAAAATAAATAAAATAAAACAAATTTTTAAGTATAGAAACCAAAAGAAAACATGTAAGAGTGCTCTAGTCGAGACTGCTCGACTACGAGATACCCTGAACCCTGCAAAGAGCCGATTTTATAATAATTTTAGAATTCTCTCATACATACATACATAGCAAACAACACATGCAAACACGCACACACACATACACACACACACACACACACACATACACACACACACACATACAGACACACACACACACACACACATATACAGACACGCACGCGCTCTGCTTACTGCGCAGTTGACGCAGCGGCTGCGCTTGGGCTGCAGCTGGAGCTAGACTATGAGAATAATTTGTTAAATAATTATTCTTGAAGATAGACTAACGTGATCAAACTTACAGAATATGATAATGACATACATATGTATGTATATACCAAAGCTTTTTTGGCAAATTTGGGCGAAAGGGGCGTGGTATCAAAAATCCAAAAATGAAACGATCATTATATTCATTACATGGATATACACTGTAAATCTTAACCCTCTTACTGTAGCGATAAACGAGTTACGCTTAAAAAGCGAAGTCAAATTATCGATTTTTATCGATAAAAAGGAAATGGCATGGCATCGGAGAAAAAAATGATAAAATTGTATGGTATATACGAGTATACATATCAAATTTCAGATCACCAGCTTTTGTGGTTTACGAGATCGCTGAGTTCATACTGACGGACGGACAGACGGACGGACGGACAGACGAACATGGCTATATCGAGTCAGCTTGCCTTTCTGATCCTCCTTCTGTCTGTTAAATACATTTTCACAAAAACAATTTACCCTGATTTCCCATTTGCAATAGGTTCAGGGCTTAAAAAACACACACAAAAGTCATAAAACGGTATTTACCTATGTATATAATGTATCTGTGGGCATTAGTATGAACAGACAGCATAGTCTCTTTAGTCAACATGACATCTTTCGTCAAAAGATTTGTCAAGCTAGCTTTAGCCTCAGACCGGCACCGTTCTGTGCCGTGTACAGGGTATCCCGTTGTGTGGCAACTGTGACAGCAAACGACATAAAGTAGGCATTTGCAATTTGATTATTTAACTTTCTCTGTTTCTCAGTCTGTCACTAACGTATAATCAGGGGCACAGAGGCCTGATTAGACGAAAATCTCATTCATGTCCTCATTCTTGACCTATTTTGCAGCACTGGCAGCAAGTGCGTCGACTCTTGGCGACAACTCATCGCTAATTGCGGCAACGAACGGAGCAACAGACGCTGCCACAACTGCGACAATCTTGCTGGGCAATCAATTGGGCATTGAGCCAGAGAGCAGCGGCGCAACGGAACAGCAATTGTCGGACATTTGGAGTGAGCGACCCGATACGGCAACATTGACAAAAGGCTTCTCGATACCCACGTATTTGCCACCTTTTCCGGATTTCATTGCTGCTGATTTGCCACAGACATCGTTGACAACGACGGACACGTCAACAATGCTGGAGCACAGTCGACTCCCAGCGGGCCAGGACATTGATGATATGGACTCCATGCAATCGACTCTTAATAAGCAACAACCACAGCTTCAGCCACAGGCACAGGCACAGCCACAGCCACAGCCACAGCCGCAGCCACATATGCGTCTGCATGCCTACGACAGTGAACAAAAGGAACAGCAGCTGCGACGAGAGAAGCAGCTGGCACGTGAGCGGGAGCAGTTGCCCAAACGTCATCTCAGTCTACCATCTCGCAACGTTACCGTACAGGCCGGCCAGCATGCCTACCTGCCGTGCCAGGTGAGTGGGTGGCAAGTTAATTATCTTGATTGAAATGCAATATCCTTTCGGTCATTGCAGCTGCATCAGCACTCAAACAAGCCGCTCTCCTGGATACGATTACGGGATGAACATATCATAGCCGTGGATCACACAACATTTATCAATGATGCACGCTTCGCAGCGCTACTCCAATCAGCCCAGGCCAATCTTACCAGCAGCCTATTGGATGTTGTCAACGGCAGCAGTAGCAGCGGCAGCAGCAGCAGCAGCAGCAGCCTTGGCTGGACTTTGCTCATCAAATATGTCAATCTGCACGATATGGGCTGGTATGAATGTCAGCTAGCCACAGAGCCAAAAATGAGTGCCAAAGTTCAACTGTTTGTGATAAGTAAGTCAGCTAACTGCTACAACTATAATGTCTAATTGATTGGCTTACTGCTTATCTTATATCCTTGCAAATGTGTAACGCACTAAAGGCAGGAAGTTGCTCAAGTTGAAGTTGTTTGTCAGCTTATTCGAAGCAGAAGTACATACAACTTGGGGCAGCGTTAAGGAAACTTTCTGTCTGAGCTTAGCTTTCATATAAATAACAAAATTAGAAATTTTCGCCAGCTCGCATTGATTTTCTTTTACCTTACCTCGCAATGCTCTACAGCACCAAAAACGGAACTTATTGGCGATAAGCAGCGTTTCGTCAAGGCCGGCAGCCGAGTGGAACTTCACTGCATTGTGCGCGGCACCTTAGAGGCACCCAAATATATAGTCTGGTATCGGGAGAAGCAACAGGTGATGTCTGAGAACGAGGCGAATGATGTCGAGAACGGCTGGTACACACAGATCGATCGCAATATCTTTGGCAGCACCGAGCACAATCGCAACACGGTAAGCATAATCCAGAGTGTAATCAGAATCCAGAGTGTAATCTATAGATATTTTGTATCTCATTTTCACACACAGATTGGCAGCTTAGTAATACCCATTGTGCGTAAAACACATTCCGGAAACTACACATGCGAGCCGGAAAACAGCGAAGCAGTTTCCATACAGCTGCACGTGCTTAGCGGTAAGCAATTAACCCATATTAAGACATATATATATATATATGATATATGATATATTCTGATCTTTATTCACTTACCTCACGCCTTCTGCAGGTGAATATTCCGCTTCAGCGATCATGTCCACAGCAGCTGGATTGTATAAGCATGGCCATGGCTATAACAGTTTTCACCAATGGCTAATCTTTCTGCTATTGGCTATACATAAGACATGAGTCTGAGCCAGTGTTAGCGCCTGAGCATGGCATCCATCCAATTGGAGCATTATCTGTTTAATAATACTGATAAGATACATTTCTAGGTAAATTGCACAACCTTTTAAAGTTATTACAACCACAGGCACTTGCGAAAGTGTTTGCGACGTTTTCTCACATCATTTGAGCACCGTATTTCATACAGTTTCTAGTTATAAGATTTCATGTCCTTTGTTATTGCTTTGGAAATTAGATTGCTAAGCATTTTTAACTCTAAGCATTCAATTGTGTTTGAGACAAGAAGATATTTGCGTAAATAAAGCCAAAGGCGTATTAAGTAAGAATCTTAAAATTCAAGAACAAGAAAAGCTGTGAATTTCATTTAAAAGCCGGAAAAAAATATGCCATTTGCTCTGCATAAAACTTAAAAGTAAAACGATGTTCCAGTAAAAATAAATTAAGAGAGCTGGTAAGAGTTTAGGGTGCTGCAATACTCTCTTCTCCTCTCTTACATACAACGGAACGATTGATGGAAGAGGCGCACTTAATGCCAGGGTTGTCAACTCTTCCAGCCAGATCAACTAGTCAAAAAAGCCAGAAATAGCTAAGCGTATGTTGAAAAATTCAGAATAAAAGCTTTAACGCTGTTAAGTTTCTGTTTAACAGAACTGGCTGAAAAAAAGCTAAACTGGCAACACTGACTAATGCACTCAAGTTATTTACTCAGCTATACTACTTCTATAACGGGATCAAAAGCGTAGCTGTATGCTCTCTTGGTCATGTGCACTCGCGCTGAATAAATCACGTGATTTTGAACGAAGAAAATCAACGCAACTGAATTTCTCCGATAATGAACACATCTCAATGAGAAACGCATGTAACAAAAATGTATTTTAAGTAAACAGAAACACACGCAGCACACGCGTAACACGCCTAAACGCTTATAATTCATTTAACTTTGCTAAAATTCAATTTATTGTACATCGATCACGAAGGATGTGGCAGATGGACAGGATAGACATGCACTGACTAAATTGATTTATGCAGCGCGTCACATTAATACAAGAACACAGCATAGACACAAACCATGCTGGTTGCCGACCTAAGTGCTTGCAGCTGAATGCCGTATAGGAATAACTGCATTAAAAGCACTACTGTTTGCACTCTCCCTCTTTCTCAGTCATTCTAAATGAGACAATAAGCAATATCAGCAATATATTTGTTACCTTAACACACTGTAAACTGATAAACATACAGCAAACTCCTTAGAGCTAATTCATCTTTGTTTCAATTGGATTTCACACACACACAGCGCGGCGATTTCAACCGATCGACAGGACAGACTCGCACTGACTAATTCGACTTATTCAGCGCATGCCTACACTAAGCCGTCACACCAATACAATAGCAACATAGACACCAACCATTTATGTTCGCTTGCCTGAGCACGTTCGGCTGAATGCTCCACAACCGATAACGGGATCAAAAGCATTTCAACCAATGGCGTGAATGCAGCGGACTCAGTGTGGATTATTTCTCACATGTTGCATAATGCTCACCGCTGCTCCGCACTGAGTGTGCTATTTAAGCACTTGTAATTGAATTTGCATTGGCGAACTACATGGCTGACTAGCACTTTAAGGGAGCGCAATGCTTTCTCTTTATTTATTTATTTTTTTTTTTTTTGGTGAATTTGTGTTAGTGGCCGTTGCAGTTGCAGTTTAAGTTTTTCCAGTTCTCTTTCGAGAAACTATAAATTTTCTTAAGCGCAGCTCTTGAAAAGTTTTTGCAGTTTTTCTTGGCTGCAATTTAAACTCATGAACTAGTTACCATATTTTATCAGGCAAATTATCTGCGTACACACTTACCATATAAATCTATTTATATAGGCCCGTTCCAAGATGCGAAAAAATAAAAAAAAAAAAAATATATATATATATAACGAGCCGTAATTCAGGTCGAAATAGATGGAGAAGAAAAGTTGCAGATTGTGAGGAAACTGCTGACGCCTTTTGTTTTGCTTTTCTTTTGCTTTGTGGAATTTGGCTTTATAATTTTGCGCGCTATTCTTGATTGTCGTTCCCACGGCTCCGCCCGGTAGCCGTGCCGAGCTCATTTATCAACGCGGCTGACCAAAGCCAGGAAGAGGATGAGGAGGCAGAGGCAGAGGCAGTGGCAGTGGCGGCAAGAGCTGCAGCTAAAGTTTTATGGCCAACTTTGAATTTTCTTGCCACATTTTCACCTTACGCTTTTCTTATTTCCTCGCCACAGCCACTCAACAAACAATTTACAGCTGGACAGCGGAAAAGCAGCTGGCAGAAAAAGGCAAAACTTACAGGTGGGGCAGGTAAAGCTGAGACCTAATCACTTTTTGATTTATTTTGAGCTTATAGTTCTGCCGGGACTTGTAAAATCTGTTATTAGAGCTTTGAAAAATTTTAAAGCGCAAATTAATTGCAATTATATTTATCAAATACTATATGCAAATAAATATAGTATTATTCTCCCATAAAAATAAAGGACGACCTTAATTAAAAAGTTTTCGATTGATTTTCCAAATGACTAAATAAATGCCAAAAACATTAACTTAATCTCTTGAGGCATTTGCGAGAGCAGTTTAAAACATTTTCGCCATTTAAAATATATATATTAAATTCAAATTAATTTTTTTATTGTTCTTTACCTAAAAAAAACTTATATATTTTAATTTAAATTTTTTTTAAAATATTTTTGTGTCTTATTTTAGCTTTAAATTTTTTTATCTTTTTTTTTAAGAAAAATATTATTTTTTTTATTTAATTTTAATTTAAAAAAATTAGAAATATTTTAACCGTAAACGAATAAATTTAAATGTTACTCAAAAGTGTTTTAATAATATTTATTTACATTATTTAAACTATCTGTAATTTTATATTCCATCTTCCCACATCTTCAAAATTGAATAGCTAATAAATGTAAATAAATTTATTTGTCTACCTTCTTCTGCCACACATTCTGAAGTCTACGCACGTGTGCAGAACGAGGGAAATTCATATTAGCCTCACACCTGCCCACATGCCCGCACGCCCACATCAAGAGACCAATTTTGAGGTCACATTTTTGTGGCTGTAAAGTGCTTAAAAGTTTTGCGTGAAACTTGTCTCGCAACTTTCGTCAAGGAAATTTGAATAACCGCTCATAATCTTTGCCTGTCCAATTAAGTGTCCTTGCAGGCGTCACATACAGCGAAAAACTTGTTTAAGACAAGTCGACCATAATTGAATGTTTAAGCTTCAACTTATTTCCGTTCTAGCTGAACCGTTTTGCTGAATTTTTAATATAATTCTTCCTCGGCAAAAGTTTTAACAAACTTACAATTTAATAATCCCCTCTAAATTTATAACTTTATTTTAAATATATGTGTTTACCGTCAACTGAACTTCAACTTTTTTGTATTACCTGCGAATGCGTCATCAAAAGTTCAGTTCAGCTATGCCGCATCGCACACCTGTTGCACACTGAGCACAGTTGCAAGCGCATGCTCAGAATTCAAAAACTGTTCCCAGCGCCAAAGCCAATACAAACTGTTCCCAGCTAAAATCGACGAGTGAAAACAGCTGATGAAAGTTTTATAGCCATTGCAAAAATATTTAAAAAAAAAAAAACTCGATTTAAATTGTAAATTTATATAATTAATTTAATAAACTTTTATTTGCATTAATATGCACAACTTTATAGATATATATATATATATATATATATATATATATATATATATATATATATATATATATATATATATATATATATATATATATATATATATATATATATATATTTATATATATTTTTAATTTGTTTTAAAACTAAACGCGCTTAAAGTTGAACTAAAAAGAAAATTCTTGCAATTTCTGTTTTGTTTTGCTTTTTTTATACATTTCAATTTTATATATATGTATATATATATATATATGATATACTTGGAATGCACAAATATAATTTCAATTTCGTCGCCCATTTGTTTGTTGTTGTTTCTGAATAAATTGCATTCTATATAGTAATATATATATATATATATTTATTTTTTTTATTTAAAGCCTTTAGGTTCTTGTGTCGTGAATTCCTATTTAAGTTTAAATTGGTTCATTTCGTCTATGAATTAGGTTTATCCTTTTGTTTTTGTTTGTTGCTTTAAAAGGTGTACGAAAAAAGTTGTAATTAAAAATATATTTGTTATATATATATAGATATATAGATATACGATATAGATTGAATTTTTCGTTTTGCTTGTAAATATACATTTTTGCTTTTCTACTTTTGTTTCTTTTTAACAATAATTGAATAATTGGACCATTTGTTATATGACGTCGTGGCTTATCGTTTACTATTATATATATATATATATATATGTATTTGTATATGTATAATAGTAATAATATTAGTAATAATAATAATAATAAACATTTCTTGTTGTTCCGCACAATTCCCAGGTAAATGTATCTCTAAACTAACGCACATCCTCATTTACATGTCTATCGATAAAAGTAAATACTAAATATTTTCATTTGATGCAACAGTTTGTTAAACATACATATCTGTATGTATAAATCTATATAATTATATAGTTATATATATATATATATATATTCGCATTATGCTTTACAAATGTGGCTCGCCCAACGTTCGTTGCCCTGTCTAGGCTTTCAATATCTTTATGTATGTATATTGTGTATATGTAGACTATGGTTTAATATGCTAATTTTGCTTTTCACTAATTGAATTCAGTTAACGTTATCAACTCTATTTTTTTTTTTAGCTACACATACTACGCAACTAGTCCATCTATATAGATCGTAATGCAATAACTATGGGATGCTAAGCAAATTCGTTAGGTTTTGTCATATGTCTGCTATGTGTGGTCCATACATATATGTATATAGATATATAGATATATATATATTTTTAGTTATATAGCGCTATTGGCCCCCAATTCGAGTGAGTGATTATGCATGTATCTATGTGTGTGTGTCTGCGTGCTACTGCTCATGATTCTTATGTTATAATTTTTTTTTAACTGCTCTCAGTGAACTGCATCAATGTCTCGTTGCGCTCGCGATATTTTCAGCTTATCCTTGGGCGTATTATCCTCGCCCGATTCCAGTGCAAACATCTTCATTTTCTCCTTGAACGACAGCTTCTCGGGCACCGCATCGCCAGCGCGCTGTTGCTGCTGCTGTTGTTGCTTCTCCGCCAAACGACGTGTTCGCGGATCTCTGTTGATATACAATATGAAATACAGATCGTTAGCATATAGTAGCTGTGTACGGGCAGCATGCAGTGTGACTTACCTGTACACCTCCTGGGCGCCTATGACGCCAGGCGTTGATTGCACGGTGGTATTCCAGAGCGCCGCATCCGGCGTAGCAGGCATCGACGGCAACATGGAGACATCCACATTGTGCTGCATGTACTGTGTGACAAAAATGCATATGTTTAGGCAAATTATTGTTAAGTTTGACACTTAGACACTTACACTTGCATCCTCGCGTATGGTCTCCAAATCCTGATGCTCCAGCGCGTAGCTATCCAACAGATATTGCTGCTGTTGCTGTTGCAGCTGTTGTTGCAGCAGCTGCTGCTGCTGTTGCTGGCTCAACAGGTTGTTGTCCTCATCATGGAAGCTCACGCGCTTGTTGTCCCGCTGCAGCAACGGCGGCGGCGTGCCCAGGCTCATGCCTGCGCCCGTCGCTGACACGTACGCGGCATTCAATTCCATTGCACTCAGCGGCGATGCTTGCATTGTATTATTGTTCAAGCTACTGTTGTTGTTGTTGTTATTACTATTATTATTTGTAATGCCATGCATTGTGGCCTTCTTCACCTCGACGGCGGCTGCCTGATTGCTGGTGGCCGTCTTCAGCAGCCCCATCGAAGAGGCGCTGCCGCGCAGCTTCTGCTGTGACATAATCAAATAGGAGCTATTGCGCTCGGGTGGCGGCGGCGGCGGCACTGAACCATCCAATGCGGTCTCATTGTTGTTGTCCTTGTCCAGCATGCTCAGCTGTGTCAGCTCCTTGGCCAAACTAGATATGGGATGCTCCGTTTGCAGATGTCGCTCGTCGGCAAAGCTGGCTGATTTCTGAGACTTGGACGGCGAAGAGGGCGCACCCACAGAGCTGCCAGCGCTGCCGCCTTCCGTATAGCGATTGTGCTTCAATATGCTCTTCGGCTGTGGCTGTGTGGCTGTTGCTGTCGAAGTGGCTGCTGCTGCTGTTGCTACTGCTGCTGATGTTGTTGTAGGTGTTGTCAGGGGTTCAGCTGGATTGCTCTCCCCGATCTCGGCCAGCTTGATCTCTGTCTGACGGTAGCTGGTGATGGGCGTTTGTATGGCACTGGCCTGCACTTGACCGCTCGCTGACAAACGGAACAGCTCTTGCACATTGTCCTTGTCGTAGGCCTGATCCTGTTCCTCCTCCTGCTCCTGAAGCTCCTGTGCGCGCCGCTCAAAGTCACGCTCGAGTATCAGCGTCTTCAGCTGCTCCTCCTGCTGTGGACTGCGCGCCAATATGGCCGACAGCTCAGCGATCTGCTGTTCTCGCCACTGCCTTATGTGCTCGCGACGCATTTCCAAATCCTTTTCGCGCTCCTCACGCTCCCAGGGATTGCTGCCGCTGTGCAGTGAACGTGCGGCTGATTGGCTGGCTGGCAAATAGCTGCCTTTTGGTGGATCCAAAGTGCTGGCCACATAATTCATGCCCGGCGCCAGCTGCTGCGTTGCCTTAAACAGCGGATGCGTGGCTGTTGGCGGTAACGGGGGCTTATCCTCGCCCAGCACATGACTGGGCAGATAGCCTGCCTGTTGTTGCTGCAGTCGCTGCTGCTGTTGCTGCTGTTGTTGTTGCTGCTGCTGCTGCTGCTGCTGTGGCTTGGGCGCTGTGCTGGGCGGTCCAACAGGTTTGCTGGGCGATTGTAAGCTACCAATGGGCTTTGGTGGCAGCGCTATGAAATTTGGCGACGGCTGCTGCTGCTGTTGTTGCTGTTGTTGGTGTTGCTGCTGCAGCTCGTAGAGTGCTGCTGCCTCGTGCAGCTGACTGCGTCGCGCATGCTGCTGATAGTCGAGGCCACCATTTTGATAGCCCGGCATAAATTCATTCACATTCTGCATGCTTTGGCTGGCACTCATGGGCGGCTGTTGTTGCTGCTGCTGTTGTTGTTGCTGCTGCTGTTGGTGGTGCTGCTGCTGCTGTTGCTGGTACATGTTGCTGATGTTGGGCATGGATGGCGCCAACATTTGCTGCACGCGCAGTGTATGCTGAAAGTTTGGTTGATTCTTCGCACGATTGTTCAGCGTCAACTGTTGCCCATTTAGATTGCTGCTGCTGTGTGCGAACTGTTGCTGTTGCAGTGCATGTTGCTGTTGTTGATGTTGCTGCTGTTGTTGCTGTTGCAGCTGTTGCTGTGCACTCTGCTGGCTGTGATAATAGGCGGAGACAGGACGACTGGGCAGATTAGCGCTGGCCTGCAAATGTTGCTGGTAGGGTGAGGCCTGTTGCTGTTGCTGCTGCTGCTGCTGTTGTTGTTGCTGTTGTTGCAGTGTGGCGGCATGCGGGGAATTGCCATTGTAGGCGCTCATGGCGGCATGTGCAGACATGCTGGGTCTGTAAGCAATAAAGAACAAAAGTTTATACTACATATATTTATTTATATATATATATATCTATATATATTATCTGTATTGCTTGCTCTGACAGCAACTGTTGCCGTTGTGAGTCACATGTGTTGCTGTTGCCGTGTTGCCGTATTGTGATTGCTGCGTGTTCTTAATTAGAAAAAGAAAAAGTGTCTGTGCGCCGGCATTGACATAAATTGTGATTTGTGTTCAGAGTGCGTTTGCTCAGGAGCTTCAGTTGCAGGTGTGCCAGTGCCACGCACATAACGAGCCCGATACAAATAACAATAATAATAATAATAACAACAACACCAACAACATGTTCCTTACTCACGTACATGTCGCATTTCGAGCAGCTGATACTCCCTTTGTATGGGTATAAAGCCGTAAAGCAATTTCTTTAAACGTAATGTCATCCTATAAAAGTTCAAATTTGTATTTTTAGCAGCCAATCAACTTGGAGCACAGCGTCAACAACAACACGTCTAAGAGACAGCAACCGTTGCTGTTACATATGATTTTGCATTGTGAGCAGCATGTGTTCATACTCCTTAAGTGGCTATCATGACTTTGTCATGATTTATAATACGAATTGCTTGCATTTAAGTGCATTAGAAATAGAAATAGAAATATTGAAACATAGTTCTGACCTGAAGAGCTTTAGCTATTGTATAAACACGTTTAAGAAACTTGAAACTCATCTATACTAAACCATATTGAACTAGTACATCAAAGACAAATGCCATTGCTTCCAAGTAAAGTTTTCTTTTACTAAGACCTCAGCTTGCTTGTGCCTCCCACTGCAAGCTGAGCTTTCTATTGTGCTAAATCTTACGTAAACAGGCAAATCGATAGATCCCATCTGAGCTAATCTTAGCCTATGTACATATACTTCATACTTGTAAGTAACGCCGTTATAGATATGACGTATTTCCACGACTATTTAATACTGAAATTAATAATACAAAAAGTATGCAATTTTAAATAATATTCAATTATTTAAAAAACAGACTGTGCACAAAGTAACAAAAAAAACTTCATTTAAATTTAGAAAAAAAACTAAGTCAGCATAAGAAAATTTAAGCTGGTTTACATATATCTGGAATAAATCAGCTAATCCACATAAATATAAATAAAGTATATATATATATATATATATATAAAGTAATATAAATATATAAAGTATAAGTTGTTACCAACTGAAGCAAACGACGCTACAAGTTGTTTCATTCGTTTACTATTTTTACTCTATTCCAGATATCTCAATAAGTTCTCTTAACAATTAACTCTTCCAAATCAAACTTAGATTTTTATGAATTTAGTCTCACCCCAAAAAATATGCTTTATACCAAATTCGATTATATATAAAAAGAAAATTTTCTATTTTTATACAAAGCTTCAGGCTTTTTTTTAATCTAATAGTTTATCTTTAAATATGTTTACAGTTGTGTTCATAAAAATAGTAGTGCGACTAAATATTTCTGTTGAACAGCAACATATAATATTTTGAAAATAATTTGAATATACTTATGTATTGTATATATTACTCTTAATACTCGTTTCCCATTGTAGTAATTTTGCTGTTTATCATTTCAGTTGCACTACTATTTTTATGAACACAGCCGTATACACATACATTAATTAAAAATTCCCCACTTACCGCTCGTTCAAAATTTGTTGACTTTGATTTTGTGCACGATACACGCTTAAATTCTGGTAGAAGCCTTGCTCGTTGCCATTTCCATTTCCATTTCCATTTCCATTCAGGTTTGCATTTGGATTCGGATTCAGATTCAGATTGGGATTATTGTGACTGCCATTTGGCTGACCTCCATTGTTATGCAAACTGTGCGTGCTCCGTGACTTGGAATTGGCCAGCGCTGTGTAGGAGGCAGAGAGAAGTCAATTAGAGCAAAGAAAAAGCAGAAAGCGGACAACAACATTGATGGGAGCGTTTTGTGGTTGGGCAGATTGGAGTAGGACTAAGCAGACACACTTACATATGTTGCCAGATCCCGTGTGATGATGCAGGGCCGGCACCGATTTGCTATTGGAGGATAGGTGTGCAGCTAGGGGATTCATGATGTTGTTGCTGTTGCCCATGTTGTTGCTGTTGTGACTGTGTGTTTGGCTACTGTTGATGTTGCTATTGCTCAGATTTAGGTGCTGATTGAGACTGTGACTCGTATGGCTATTGGCAATGAGCGGGCCGCCGATGCCGCCCAAAGACTTGGACGATTCGGCGCCGCCCATGCGACTCAAATCGCGCTCGGACATGCGGCGATTACCTGACGATCCATAACCAAAATCCATTAAATTAGTTTTTTTTTTTTGTTTTTTGCAGGACAGGGGGTATTGGGTGCAGTTGTTGGCAAAGATGGCAAAGAAATAGATTGTATTTGTTTTAGTAATCATCAATATAGGCAGCTAACTAATTATTTATGTGCGTATCTCTGTGTGTGTGTGTACGTGTGTGTGTGTGTGTGTGTGTGTACGTGTGTGTGTGTGTGCAAATGTAATCAATTTGAATGCATTATGCATACAAAATGTAATTAACATATGCAAATACAAATACAACTACAGCTAAAACTACAAATACAGCTTAAAAAAAAAAAATTATTTTTATAAATTACAATATAAAACTTGATTAAATAATTTAAAAACAACAAAAGCTGCTTTCGTTTGCGCTCATAAAAAAAAAACAGATTGCACAGAAATTGCATTAGGCTGAAATGATAGTAAAAGAGTAACAACAACAACAACATGCAAATGGAATTTTAAATTTTAAAGCTAAAAACAAAGACATTTATTCAAAGCTGAAATAAAAAGCTGCGAGTGGAGAAACCTATAAAATTGCTGAAGCTAATTGAAATATTTAATATAGAATAACATTTGAGTAATTTTAACAATAATTAAAAAAAAAACTGCAATTGAATAACGAACTGAAAGCGCGCTTTTCCAAAGCAAATCGAAGCTTTAATACTCTAGCATATATCATAAATGTCTTTAATGAATCTAAATATATATATATATATATATATATATATATATATATATATATATATATATATATATATATATATATATATATATATATATATATATATATATATATAATACATATATAAGCAACGTATTTATATATTCGTTTTGTAAAAGAAAAAAATATTTTGAGCTGTTTCTAATACGCTTTTAAACAAATTATGGCAATGGCTGCAATATTATTTGAATAACTACTATAAACAGCTGTGTTCATAAAAATAGTAGTGCGACTGAAATGCTAGCCAGCAAAAATTTTAATGTAATATTTTTTTTGTTAAACATAATATTTGGAAACGAGTATTAGGATTGATATATATACCTATTTATATATATATATATATATATATATATATATATATATATATATATATATATATATATATATATATATTATATATATATATATATATATATATATATATATATATATATATATATATATATATATATATATATATATATATATAAATTGTTTTCAAAATATTATGTTTACCACATACAAATTTTTTGTACAACATTTCAGTCGCACTACTATTTTTCTGAACACAGCTGCATATATAAAATATTCATAAAGATACATAATATTATGTCAATATATATATGTACACATAATATTACGTCACTATTATATATATAGTTATATAAAAGGCATGTGATATGATAAAGTGCTTCGATTCGATTCATATAATAAAGCCGTCTGCAGCAAAGACCTCTACAGCAAGAGACTAATTGACATGGGCAGAGCTACAGCAATTATAACGATGCTACAGTTCGCGCTACTTAAGAATGTATATAAGGAATACAGTATGTATATATAATATCTATGCATGGTCATCAAATGATATATCAAATATATATATAAACTGAACAAACTAAATGAATCAAAATAGACAACAACAAGTTGAAGTAGAACCTCGGTGCATTGCAATTGGATTGTCATCTGTGGGCGGAGCAGCAATATGTTATTGCATTTGGTCCCATTCGTTGCCCAGTTTCTGGCCTGGCCGCAGCATCTGCATCGGCATCGGCATTAGGATTAGCATCAGTATCGCAAACGCAATCGGAGGAGGAACAGGAGTAGGAGCATGACTCATCATCGTTCTCCTCATCGCTGCAGTTGCTGCAGTTGCAATCGTTGTTGCTGTTGCTGCTGCTGCTGCTGGCTAAAGACAGCAGCAATTTGGCTGTTGAGGGCGGTGAGGCGGGAGGCTGTTGATGATGATGATGATGCTGATGATGGTGGCGGTGGTGATGGTGGTGGTGTTGGTGATGCTGGCGGGTTTGTTGATGTTGGTAGTGTTGAGGGCGTTGCTTTTGCCGCTGCTGCTTGTTGCGTTTCATTTGTCGCACGCTATGAGACTGACGATTGTTGCACATGACGCTGCGACGACAGGGCAGTTGACGTGCTAGAGCCAGGGACTGAGACTGGGACTGCGACTGCGACTGTGTTTGCGTGGTAGCAAGTGGCTCCTTGTCTGCCTCCTGGCAACTGTCATAGCACTTAAATGTGGCTGTCATGCTGCTGTTGTCATTGCTGCTGTTACTTTTGCTGCTGCTGCTAATTGCTGCAGGCCGGCAATGCGCGCAACACGGACAATCACAGCTTAGCGGCGGCGCCAGTTGCTGCTCCTGCGGCTTCGGCGGCAGCTCCACATTGTAGTCCTTGCCCGCGCTACCAAATAGACTCCATTCCTTCAATTGTTTAAGTATGTCGCCCTGTTCATTCTGTGTAAGCCGTCGACGCTCTGCGACGGCCAGCGCCGATGTCGACTTAGATTTGGTTTTGCTGCTGGGCGTCAAAGCTTGCTGGGCATTCAAATAGGCCGCCATTTCACGCACTTTGCCCTGACCAAGGGGTAATAGGAAATTGGGACTTAGATTCGTATGGCTGGAAGCGCGACGTGTGCTGCGTATAACACAATTGCCGTAATTGCTGCTGTTGGAAATTTCTGTGGTGCTTGGCTTAAGAGTTGTGCTGGCACAATATTGATTGCTTTTATGTACATTTTGTGTGCGGGAACAAGCACAGGAACTGTCACTAGGAACTTGAATGTTGACTAGAGGAACAACAGTTGCGGCAGCAGCAGCAGTAGCAGTTGCTGTTGCTGTTGCTGTTGCTGTCGTGCTTGTCGTGTTTGTTGTTGCCGTTGTGACAGAGAGCCCTGACCTTTTATGTGAACGCTGCGCATTGAGTTGACGTCGACACGGTGACGGCTGCTGCGGCTGTTGCTGTTGCTGTCGCAGCAACGGCATGCGCTCAATGGACTCGCTGGACGAACGTTGACTATTTGAGCCAGAGCCACCGGAGCTGTAATCCACGGCAGAGCAATTGGTGGCACGTTTCGTGTTTAGCTCCCGTCGGATTTTCTGTATAAGCGGCATACGTTCGCTCGCCTGCTGCTCGGCGAGCAGCGACTCTGACGACGAGTTGCTGATGGCGAAATTGCTGATGGCATCGTGTGTGTGATACTTGCGATCGATGCTGGGCGGCACGCTCGGCGGCGGCTGCTCAAGATCAAAGCTAACGGTTTTGCGATAGCCAGCAGCGGGATTACGCTTCACTGTCGAGGAGGCAGTTGCATGGCTGCCGCTGCCGCTGGCCAGGCAGGGACGTTGTTGCTGTTGCTGCTGCTGTCGGTCGACTGTTGGCTGCTGTTGCTGGTCGTCTTCATCGTCTATGAAGGGTATATCACCCGAGTCGGCCATGGAGGCAATGCTCTCCTCGTTGAGCGGCTGATGGGCATCGCTGTAGCTGGCGAAATTGGTAAAAGATTCTTGGGAATTGCGCATCTCAGGCTCTACTGGCACCGGATCATCCTGATACTCCTCGATGTATATCGAAGGCGGCGGTGTACGGCGTAGCGGACGCATTGGACTGAAATGCGGTGCCGTAACAGGCGGCTGGTAATAGCCAGAAGCTGGCTCATTCGACAGATACAGACTGCTGGCCGAGCGGGCAATGGGTCGGGTATCTCTGTACCGTGGATCGATATGCAGCTGATGGCCCAATGCGCACAGCTCCTCCTGCAAACAGGAGGCGCTCAATCGGCGCACAGGTGGCGAAACGGAACGCATGCAGGCAAAGGACTCGCGACGACTACGATTCAGACTATCATCCGAAATGGAGTTGTTGTAAAATCGCGCCTGCTGCTGCTGATACGACGAATGACGACGTTGTTGCAGCTGATGTTGTTGCTGTTGCTGTTGTTGTGATTGCAGTTGTAAATAGTTGCTGCTGCCGCTAGTTGGTTCTTTTGGCAGCATGTTTAGAGAGAGCGAATACGTAGGAATTGGGGAAATTAGCTTACACAACAGTGCGAGAAACAAATTCTCTATCCGAGTATGAGTGTGTGTATGTCTCTCTGTGTGTGTGTGTGTGTATTTTTATTTATATTATATTCTATACTGTTTGTTTAGCAGCTACCCAGCACCTTGTTTAGTGTAACTAGTATGTGTGTATGGATTGTGTGTGTGTGTGTGTGTGTGAGTGTATTGGTTGGGCGTGACCTGAGCTCCAGTTACTCACCACGCTGTATAACGGGACTGGGCTGCTGCAGCAGCGTTGCCAAGCCATGATAAATGGCGCCTTGTTTGGCCACCTCCAAGCTAACCACGGGACCCGTGCGCACCAAATAATCAGCAGCACTGCAAAATTACAGGGTATAACAATAACTTAGCGAATCTTGCTTAGGTTTTTTTCGTTAGTTACACTCACCGTTCCTGTGTGATGCCAATTAAACTTTGTCCATCGACGCGCAGCAGCTGATCGCCAGCTTGCAATCTGCCATCCGCATCGGCTGCACCGCCGGGCACGACGCTCTTAATGTAGATGCCCAAACGCTCCTGACCCGCACCCTTGGCGGCCACGATGGACAGGCCCATGCCATTGCTGTTCTTGTGCAACTTAATCAGCTGCACTTCTGGCTGCGGCAGCTTGTTGGACATGGCACTGGAGCTGCGTGCCTGCTTGACGACAAATGGAATACTTGGAAATTAGCGGTTGCTTTTGCTATGTTCGAAGTGCACTCACGTTAAATTGATGCATATAGACCGTCCATAGGCCAATTGATGTGGGCTGTGCTGCCAGTCGGCACATACCCTGCTGCTGTAGGGGATTAAGAAAGTCGACCAGGCCGGTGGGTATGCCACGCACCACATCACAGCTGAAGCCGTCGTCGGGCAGCAGCAGTGCCAAATGCAATTCGGGTGATTCCTCCAGCCGCACTTCACGACCATCGGCACGCGTCAGCTCATCGGCCACAGATTCGGCCATGCGTATGGCCGTGTCAACTAGATTGCGCGGTATCTTCTCCTGTTGCAGCAGCGCGCCCATTTGCAATGAGTTCAGGCGAAAGCAGGAGCACGCCAATTGCTGTATTTCCTCCACAGAGGATTTGGGCGCCTGCAGAAATTGCGCGCACTGATTGATCTTAGCCAGATGACAATCGGCAGCCAACTCCAGGCCCTGACGCTCAGCCCACAGCTCCAGCAGCTGCAAGCGCTCCGTCATCACTTTGCCCCACTCTCCGGTGCACATGTGCGAATTGGCCACAATCTAAGAGAGAGAGGGATAGAGATAGACAAACCTCATCAATGTTGATACATTCAGAGCATTTGATGGCCTGTTGGTGGCTATTCAAAGTCCACCTGCCAGCGCCGCTCACCGTATTGAAACATATGACATTGATGTAGTGGAACAGCTGCGAGAACAGCTGTATGGTCAGGGCGGCATTGACACGACAGCGCCGCAGCAATGCCATTGCCGAGCCAAGCACTGTTAGCACCAGACCCGCCGCGGAATCATGATCAATCGTCTCCGAGAGAAATTGATTTAGAGTCTGCGACAGCTCCAAGCGAAAGCAATTGACCAGATTACGAAATGCCGTCTGCACCGCCTCGGCGAGCACCTCCTGTGCCTGTACGCTAAACGCGCTAATGTGACGATCCGATTTGAGGAAATGCAAAAACTCCGAACTGTTCGCCATCCAAAAGGCGAGTATGCGTGGATCTGTGTACTGCTCCTGGACAACGCCGTACACCAGATTTGCCACATGATGTAAAAATATGGTCAACTTGTGGGCGCGCTCAGTCGGCTGTAGTTCGGGACGATAGTGGGTGGAGGCGCGATATCTGCAAGGAGAAAACAGTTGTTTCCCTGTTAATCAGCAGCTACAAAAAAAAGGTCAAACAAAGGAGATACCCTGCCGTAATATAAAGTGGGGTATATATGTAGCCAGCTACAAATCGAGTCGATCTTAACTAATATACTGATATTTATACTGTACATTATAGAATCTAGAGACTGAGAGAAGTATATAGGTGGTTCCTCAGCATATCATGATGCTTACAACTGCCAGCATATCAAATTTCTGCTTTATTTTCATACATCTATCAATAAATTTCTTCTTCTTCTTCTTTTTCCACATACTTTTCGCATACGCTTAAATATTTGCTATAGCACAGAAAAGATTGCGAAAGCCCAGAGCTAGGATGCAGGCTTTCATGCCTAGCATGAGTTTTATAATATTTATTTCATGCGCTCTACTTTTTTGTGGCCTTGTCAAGCGTCATGGAGCTGCCATCGACTGGCTTGGTTTGGGCAATGTGGCAGCGTGTGGCTGCCACAGCGTTGCAATTTCCTCTGTTTACAATCATAAACCCGCCACTGCTTGCCACTCAGTCGCTAACATTAATATTAATAGCGCACAAATTGGGTCAGCAGCCAAGATAAATCATCATAATTGATAATGAATTGTTGATATTGGCTCCAACACAGTTGGGAATTTAGCAAATTGGAATCGCAATGACAGCGACTGCTTCATGTAGCAAACTCAAGTCAGGCCAAGCCAAGCCAAGCCAATCCGAGTCAAGCCAAGCCAAGCGAAATCAAGCCAAATCAAGCCATGTACAGGACACACATTTGTCTTGCTGACCTCGACAATATGGCTTGGATAAAATGCAGTCAAACAGAGAAAGCTTTCAGCTGGCTGAGCTAATGCTAAAGATTGCAGAGTATATGAAAAATATTCCATAATAGCTGCTCGAATTTGTGGCATGATATCAGAGAGAAAAGCTAGATCCCTGGAATCCAGTTCCAATTGGAATATTCTAATTCCAGTTGGAATCTTACAATTTTGTCTGCTTTACATAATCAAATGTCAAGGGAACTAGATTAGAAATCAACTTATTTCGCTGCTCTACTACAGATATACAATTATAATCATAACAGCTCAAGCGGGCTAGGCATGCCTGCCTACCTATCAGCTAAACTTGTTGGCTTTACTAACTTTTATTAATAAAGAAAGTTAATTTGAATAGTATATAGTTTGTATAAGCTGATCTACAGTTTGTTTTGTAATTGTTAAATTGATTCCTAGTTGGGGTATGCCTGATCCCTGACTTATCTGCTTTCTAGCTTTGCCCAACTTCAAGCGAACACAAATGTCAAGGCAACATTTCTCACTGTTCTCATTAAGCTATCTTCAAAATGGCTATCAAAGCTTTATAGGACATTACTAGGTCTTTAAGTGTCAACTCATATTCTCATCACATCTAATCTATATTTATTTATTCACTCCGATTTATTCATATACTCATATTTATAAAAAATATTATGATAATTGACTCATATAGAATAATTTACTCAGATATTTAGCATGATTAAACATCAATGAACGTTAAAGCAAAAGCTAAGCAATTCAGCACATATAGCACACTAAGTGGCCAGGCAAACATCAAACACTTATCGAAGCAATTACTTACCTGGCGCACAGGTAGAGTGAATAGACGGGCGCCAGCTTGAAGTGCGGCACATTCACATCCAATTCGCTGATGATGTGACGCAAAAAGTGCTCCTGATGTGTTTCGGGAAACTCCAGGACGGCGGGCAAAATGGGCTCCTGACCCTGGGCATCTGCCGAGCCGCTGCCACCGGCGCCGGCCAAATGACCGCCAGCACCTGGCAATTTGGGCGATCTAAATGGGGGTTGCAGTCAAGTTAAGTTAAAGAAATGATCAATATTAGTAAAGCGGCGCATATCCAAGAGCACATTTATATATAGAATATAGACAGCATCCGTATATATATACACAAAGAAATTTAATGTCAAATAAAATAGAAGCGCACATAAACATAAAGAAAATGCACAGGTGATACATAAAGGTGTATGTGTGTGTGTGTGTGTGTGTGTGTATGTGTATGTGTGTGCTTTGAGTGTGTATTAAGTTTGGCTGCTTTAAGAGATTTGTTGAGAAAGTTTTTGGGTTAAGCTGCATTAAGAACTTTGCTTATGCTTACCTGTCCTGACTGTTGGAGCCATTCGATTTCATGCTCGATATGGATTTGATTTCATTCTCCAGATTACCTTCTAAACTTTGACCATCATAATTGCCAACTGGATTGGACAACTGTTGCTGTTGCTGCTGATGCTGATGCTGTTGCTGTTGCTGCTCCTGGCTGCCATGTTTGCTGTCCACCACATCTCGCAGAGCGTGCGTGTCCGCTGAGCTGCTGTGGTAGCCGGCGTTTGTTTGATTCAGCTGCTGATGCTGCTCATACTCGCTCTTCTGCGTCTGCATGAAGTAAAAGAAATAGAGTTCCTTGGCTCCTAGCTAAAAGGCTGTTCAAAAACAACAACAACGAACTACTCACCGAACTGAGTGCTCCATCCTCGTCGTTCCAGGAGCCCGGCGATGTGGGCGAACGACTTTAAATCCCATTTGTTGTTATTGTTGTGAAGGTGTGTTGGTGTGTATGTGTGGGTGTGTGTGTTGGTGTATGTGTGGTGCATGGCAGGATTAATGTTGTACACAAACAATAAAAACAAACAGCACGTAACAAACAAAAAGCCACAAAGGCGCCAACATAAAAATATATATGAAATTAAGAAAAAAAAGAAACAAAACACAAAATGAATTCGCATCAATAAGAATTCGACTAAAGTGATAAAATGATTCAAGGAGAGTTTTAGATAAATATAGAGAAACTCAAGTTGAGGAATTCTTATTCAATTCAACGATCAGGATCTTTTTAAGTCATGAACTTTACAGATTATATGATATACTAGTTCAGTTCAGTTCAGTTAGTTCAGCTTCAGTCGCTCATGAGTCATGATTCTTATTGAAAACTTGTTCACATAGCTAAAAAGTTCAATAGAACTTATTGTCAATAGAACTTATTGTTCATGAACAGCAAAAAGCTTAATGGAACGATAAGTTCAAGAGCACAAAATTGTTCAATAGAACTTATTCTTCATGAATAGCAATTAACTTAAATGAACGTATAGTTCAAGAACTCTCAACTGTTCAATAGAACTTATTGATCATGAACAGCAGATAACCGAACAAAAGTCACTAACATTCATGAACAATAGATAGCTAAATGGAATAGAAAACTCAGTAATGCTTAGTAGTGCAATAGAACTTATCGTTCATGAACAGCATCTAACTTAATAGAACCTATAGTTCAAGAACGCTTGAAGAAAACAAATTGATTCTGAGCAATAGCTGAGCATTGAGTATCGTTCATGAACTGAACTGTTAAGAGTACAGAATGACTAACTAATAGCTGAGCATTGAGTATCGTTCATGAACTGAACTGTTAAGAGCACAGAATGAGTCACTGGTTCATTTCAAAGACTCGCTCAATCGAGGTAAATCTTAACTTTATGCTCAAAATGGTAGCAAATAAAAGTTTTTTTTTTGCTTCTCAATTAAACTTCTCTCATTATTCTCTCATGTTGTGAAATGAAATTTCATAAAAGCCACGAAACGACAATTTATAAAATGAGATTAGAAACACACAAATTAAAGCGCAGCGCTTATAGTCGTAGATAGAAACTGTAAAATACACGCTAAAAACACACTCACCTTTCGTAGAGGCAGGCCGAGTCCAGCTGGGATTGCGACAGGGCCAGATTGTAGCGTCCATCGGTGGGCGAGTCCAGGAATCGATAAGAGGCGACACGGCCGAACATGACAACCGAACCGTTCTGCAAAAGACAGATTAAGTGCCCATTAATTGTGCATATTGCAAACACAGAGAGAAAGAGAGAGAGAAAGAGAGAGAGAGACGCGCACAGAATGTGATATGATTTAATTGTGGCAGGCATTACGCATTGCAAGCATTTCAATTACATTATTCAATTCGTTGTGCATCAGCGCCGCTTAAGTGCTTTAATTAAATTAAATTATGCACCAATTAACATAAATTACAGCAAAAGAAAACAAAAGTAACAAAATATTTAATCATTTAACATTTAATTTAATCGCTGCGTGTGCTTACGCATTGACAGTTCTCGTGGCACTGCAAAGATTCGAAAAGAAAACCAAATGCCGATTGGAAAATATGTGGGGCGTTTCGAAACTTGGTGTCATCGATAGAGACGCCCCCCTTTTCAAATGCCCTGCACCTCGTTGGGGCATATGCGCACAGGCATTCAGTTTGTCAACTATTGTTCTATAGCTGCCCCACTTGGCATTTGTTAAAAGTTTTTCTTTATTCACATTTTCAAACTGATTTTTTTTTTTTGTATTTTTGTTTACATGAATTCTACACAAAAAGTTTTTCTTTTCTGAAAAGCGAATTTTCGCTTTTGTTTTGATTTTCTGTAATTTTTTTTCGGGACATTTGTGCATATTTATTATTCGAGTTCATTGAACCGCAACTGAATCCAATTTGCCAATTGAATGCAAAGCCACAAATTCATATTGAAATAAACAATAAACAGAATTGAACGACTGTGAGATACTGTGTTTAGAGTAGAATCAGTAATTAGACTATGCAGATGATTAAAGTGTCATGATCTTCACGCTCCCTAAAGATGACATATGTGAAGGAAGTCAGTTTACATATTATGATTGTATCATAGCTCTAAGACTTTAGGCTGTGACTGTCAGTTAAGAAATTTGTATATTTGCACGAACTGTGTTGGAGTTGTTAAAGGTTCTAGCTGTGAAATATGTCAATCTTCAGTTCCATGATAATATAGTCTAGAATATTTGTAGAAGATTTGTCTTCATGAAAAATACGATTTTTATAATTTTCAGTAGACTGTAAGTTCTTCAATACGAACTCTGAAACTCCAACATAAGATGTTGTATATAAAGAAAGTTATCTTTAGAGCAAACTTCAGAAGGAATCATCTTCAATCTTCACAATTTTATAGCTCTGAAACTGTGCAAGCAACAAATTCATTTCAATTACACGCTCCTTTTGATGGTCGTGGCCCGTAATATATTAATATTTAACCCCAAACGTACACGCATGAGCATACCTAATCACAGCGTGGCTTATCAGCTTTAATTGCCATTAGCCTTAGGCGTTATATACTTCTCTTTTTGACACATCGAACAGCGTATGAAAAGTGTAAATGATAAATTTTGTTCGGTGAATTACACCAAATTAATGTTTAGCTAACTTCCTCACACGCCCCCCTTCCTCTATCTCTCTCGCAACCCACCGCCGTTCACATCTCTCAAAGCGTCTCTGGAGACAGTTTGACGTTATTGCCCAACATTTGAGGCTTATCTCGAGTGGCCGAATGGGGGTATTGCCTCTCCCTGTCCCTTTCCCTGTCCCTGTCTCTGTCTCTGCCCTGTCGATGTGGCATAGGGGCAACATCAACTTTGCTTTTGTTTATTTGGCTTCGAATTCATCAAGCGGAAAGTCAGAAAAGTTTCAGTCAATTTGTTGTTGTTGCTGTTGTGCATTTGGCGAAATGCGTGAGAACGCAGAGTCAACTTAATTCGCCTCGTTGTTGTTATGCTGTTTGTGTTTCGTGTGCGTCGAAAAGTTGTCAAAACAAAAGATAAATCAACTGCGCCCCTTCCCCAAGCGCTGCTCTTGTGAGCATATAAAACGTGCGCTTGAGCTTGACTACGACAAATCAGTGAAACGGGCTCACAACTGTTGATAATGAACTTGAGCTGCGTATGGTTTGTGCAACCCAAAACCTATCAGAAAACCTATTTTGAGAGCCCACAATACATTTAGTTTGCCCATAAAAGATCTTTGTGTCCGGGCTCAAGGGTTTGAATAGTGAACTAAAACTGGCTTAAGCTTAAAAAAAAAAAAAATACCAATAAAAAAAATTAAAATAATAATTAAAAATATGTATATATAGTAATTTATATATTTAGTAAATTACTAGTAAAAAAATTCTGTAAAAAGCTTTTAAGTCTATTTGTCGAGCAGTTCAAAAACAATCCAAGTGCTAAAAATATCTGATTTTAACACTAAAACTGTGAAAGATTTAACTTTTCTTTCTTTTTTTCAATAAATTATTAATATTTTTTTCAGATTCAATTATACTTGAGTAACTTTAGCTTTAATAGCAATCACTAATCATTTTTTTTTTTTTAATTTACAGGCAAGCGATAAATATTCTTCAATTTTTCATTGCTGTCAACTGTGCTTTAACATGTTATTCTTGCATAAACCCGTCTCAGCTGTACTTCATTTCAGCAATTCTTATGTATTTTATCTTTATAGAATAGCTTCGCTTATTGTCAGCTGTTGCAACAACAAATTGCCGCACTTTAGTGGACACTTGGCTTATATTATTTGGACGCGAATCTCTTTCGTTTCGCAGCACTGTCGTCATGACCATTAACATGGGCAGTAAAATGCGAAAACGCCTGTACGGCGGCAAATGCCGTAAATGGGAAATGGAATTGCGTGACAAATGCCAACAGCAGCACGAGTAACAGGATGCAGAAAAAGGAAGAGCAGCAGCGGAAGAGCTGACAACATAAAGCGAAAACTTTCACCGGGTCAAGGTTGACAGCGCAAAGTACAAAACTTTGTCGTTTTGCCAAAAAAAAAAAAATAATAAAAAAAAAACAATCCAACTAAAATGCGTATACGCCACATATGACAAGGACAGAGACAGAGACAGAGAGAGAGAGAGAGAGAGAGAGAGAGCAGCAGCATACTAAAAGGTAATGTTTACAAATTAGTGCATGTCAGCGTCTTAATTAGCTGTGGCCTCAGCGAAATTATTTGCAAATTAAGATGAAAATGTCTACTCACATGCAATATGGTTGGCTGACTAATGTGATGTCCGTTGACGAAGGTCAGCGCGTCCGTGTGCAGAGGCGTCACCGTGCAAACGCCCTCCAGCAGCGAGATGAGACAATGCCGCGGCTGTATGGAGGGTCCAAAGAGCTGCAGGCAATTGGTGTTCGCTGACCCAACTTCGACCGGATCGCTGCCCAGCTTAATGCGACGACCGCCATCGCCGCTGTGCGTCACTTCGACAAGGACAGGTCCTTCGCGATCGCCGGACATGTGATTCGTCCCATTTGCAGCGCCCAATGGCTTTTTCTTGCGTCGACGCGGCTGCGAATCTGCCGGACGGCGGCGCACATGAAACATAATAGAGCCTGCAAAACAGAGAGAAAGAAAGAGCGAAAGAGTCATTAAAAATAAATACATATTAATATAGCATAAGTTTAGTAAATAGACTTGCATACTATAAAACATTTGCAGCGTCAGTTTTGCAGCTTTTGCAGCCTTTGTGCGGCGAGTCAAGCCTTAAAGCGCAGTTAAGACAAAACATATATTGCCACAGCAGCTGCCGCAAAACAAAGCACGACAAGCTGCCGCAATTGCAGCTGTGCAAATATGTTTAAAAACGAAAAAAAAACAATAGCATTAGAGTGCACAGTGGTGGCAGCGCACATTGGGATAGGTGCCACAATTTATATAAAAATATATGTACATATCTAAAATGTATATAGATGCATATAATAAAATAAATAATGAGCAAAGAGCAAATGTATGTGCATAGATTTACTTTTTATACACTATACACACTAATGTTGGCCAGCAGTGTACGATTGTTATATCTCAATTCTCATCTCAGATAATCCGAGCACAATTTGACTCATCGTCTCAACCCCAAAATAGTTATTCCCAAACATGAAATCAAATCAAATTCAGTCTTCATCAATTTCCGTTTTTCATATATTACACTGCAAAAAAGAAAAAAATGTCTAACTTAACTGACATTTAGATGGCTTAAAGCTGCAGCAGGCTTTGACAGACTGGCAAAAGTTTGCCACTTGCAAAAAACTAAGGTTAGTTTTGAATAGTGTAAGCAACACTACTTGAGAGTTGCTTGCTGAACAATCGGAAACTGAATATGAATTTATTTTTATACTTGATTTGGTAATCATAAAAATAGTAGTGTGACTGACATATTGAGCAGCAAAATTTTTGATTAAAATAATATATTTTATGTATATGACATATATAAATGTTAATCTTAACACTCATTTCAAATTAGTTTCAAAATAATTTGTATATCACATTTTGCCTGTCAGTCGCACTACTATTTTTATGAACACAGCTGTATAGCATTTCTATATACATATGTATATATAATTGACATCACAAAAACCAATTTTCAACCTAATTCTGGATAAAGCTTGGCACATTTAACACTTTCGCTTATATGTGTCCAGAATCAAAAGGAATTTCATGCTGAGATGAAAATTCTACAATCTTAAATTCCAAGTCTACAGATTTCTCTCTGAGTGTACACAGGCAATTCATATTTTGTATGCTGCAGTTGCACAGATTTCGTGATTTCGTGATTTCGTGCTTTCGTAAATTTCTCTAATTCAAATATTGCCGATTTTCGTCAAGTGTAGATTATATATAGTATTCAGATGTGTCTGTCTGTCTGTGAGTATTGCAGTTGAAGAGAGTCGGCGGCAGCTGCTTAGTTTGGCTTTGTTGCTTGTTGTGGCATTGTGTTGTACAGAATGTTAAACGAACCGTGCAAAATATGATGTTGCCGGCGAGATGTTGCCCTCTCGGTTGCGCCGGATGCATGTTGGCTTTACAGTCGAACAGAAGGCAACGTGAGCTGAACCGACGACTGTCCAGACAGCCAAACAAGGAGAACAAGACTTGTCTATCGGGATCGGGGACTGGCATCTGGGGCATGTCGAGCCGGAACAAAAAGAACCAAACTTATTAAAAAACCAAAACGGAACACAGCTCAGCTGCAGGCCGAGAGACGGGGCGTATGAGCAATGTGGAAATTGGATTTTGCCACTGGGGGCAAATAGAAAAGGAGACAGAGAAAGAGAGAGAGAGAGAGAGAGCGAAGAATCGCAACGCTTTTTTATTTTACAATACAATACAAACAACAAAATATGAAACAAAAGGCAACACACACAACGAACACAACACTAACAACAGCAAATATTGTGTCAGATACCTTTTCTGCGCCACCAAATGAACCACATTTGATTTATATTTTTGGATATGTTTGGAAACTTCTTTTTGCTATTCGTATATATTTGTTAGTGTTTTTTTTTTATATATATTTATGCAGCAGCATCTGCTGCGGCAGCAACAGCTGAGAAACCGTTAAAGGTTTTATGAATGAACAACACAAAAATATATTGAATTTGTAATAAAGTAAAGTAAAGTAAAAAACCGAAAAGATAAAACGATGCAAAGAATTAGATAGTTTTCAGCTGCTAAAAACCAAATCAAACTAACTTTATACAAGTTGGCAAACATAGGCCATTTGCCATAATACGTCTCATCCACTATTTTGAAGGTCAGGGGCCAAGGCTGAGAAACAGAAATAGGTAACTTTATATAGACATCATAATAAAAGGAATCACTAGAAATACCTTGGAAAAGTGCAGCAGAGAAGCAGACAGAAAAGAGTGAAAATAACTTGCTTCAGAGCAAGGCAAAGGTAAAGGCTATAGTAATAGAAAACACCCACGCACACCCACTCAGTCAACTACCCACACAACCACACACACACACAGACGAATTATACACACTCTGAATGTTGACAGTTAAAATTTCAATGCACAGCCGAGGACTCTGACTAAAAATGCCTGCGAGCCATGAAATTGATTTGGTCAACAACGCGTCAGGATCATGTAGAACAGCTCACATGTGTATGTGGTTTGTGTATAGCTAAGAGTGTGTGTGTGTGCGAGTGTGTGTATGTATGTGTGTGTATGTGTGTGTGTGTGTCGCATGGTGGTGTGGCTACGTGCATAAGTGCGCATAAATTGGCAAGAGGGACAAAAGCAGCGTAAAATGTTTGCAATGCCAAAGCTGAAAACAATGCAAGCCAACAAAAGGGTCGTGGCGAGGCGAGATGTGCAAATTGCATAACGAGTTGAGCGAGTGAAATGCCACGCCCCCCTGACCCCCTGCCGTCAGGTATGCCACAGTCATGTGGCCACACAATCCCATCACACCAAACCCCGTCTCTTTTTCTCTCTCTCTCTCTCTTTGTCTCTTTTTCCCTGTGTGGGCTTTGGCCTTGTGTGGGTGTGTGATCAAATGCCCAGCGCTGGGCAGATTCATTTTTATTAGCGCAACTTTCTTTATAATGAGCTATGTAATTTATGGGGTTTATGTCAAATGTAGCGAGCTTTGATTCAACTATAAAATACCCTATAAATAAGTTTGCTGTGTCTGCTGCATTAACTTGGCTAAATAACACCAATTTGCTTTTGTGATAACTGCTTTAAAGTATATTCTAGCATTTGGCCTAAGGCAAAGCTAATGCCGACTCTTAGATACCCTGCAGTTTGGGAATACTGTATAAAACTGAACAAAGGCGACATTTGTGGATATATTTCTAATACTTTGTAATATTCTAAAGATATGAAGACTCTTGTAATATGACATAAGCAAAAACATGCTCATAAGAAACAATATCAAGCAACATATAAAGAATTATTTCTGCACAGAACCAATATACTCCGTTCCGTTAACATTCAAAGAGTGCCATGCAGTAAGGAAACGAATATAATGAAATTTTTTATTATATGTTTGAAATATTCTGTTGCTTCCGCTGTTGCCCACTTGAGCTTGATCTATTCCAATAGCCAGCTATTTGCTTAGCCTAATTGACTGGCATCGATATTCGGACCCATCGGGCGGCTGGCAAGCCCCAGCCTGTGCCCAGTAGTCAAATTAGCCAAATTAGCCGTAAAACGTGGCAAAGTTTTCGGACAAGAAACCAAAGCAAAGCGTCGAACGACTTGAATCTGTTCTTCGGTCTGCTGAACGTTAAGCTGTTTAATTTCCACATGGCGCACACACACGCGCACGCACATAGACAGCTGTTCAAGTAGTCCGAGCACTTAACCACACACACACACACACACACACGCACACACACGCACACACACAGGGAAGTTGTGGCTCACGTTGCGCAAATTAAAACAATGAAAATTTAATGAGCCAAGTTTTGTGTGTCGCCCAGAAGACTCTGTGCTTAAGCCTGGGCGACACATAAAGTCATTTCAAATGGCGACAACTTTGTAGTAAACGCAATGTCCTGTGCACAAGGCTATGGCCAAGCATTACCAGCATCTTGCTGAAAATAGTTAAGTGTGTATATACATATATATACATTGGGCACTGTCTAATCTTGAAGATTAGCCAGAGCTTTTAGCAACTGGAGTTAATGAGAGCGCATGTCCTTCACGAGGCAGATATACAGACGACAGTAGTGTATTAAAATTAATTATATTTAAAGAGAGAGAGAGAGAGAGAGAGAGAGAGGGAGCGAAGGAGTGAGTGAAAAATACAGAAAGAGAGTGAAAATGACAGAGGAAGAAAGAGAGAAAGAAAGACAGCAAGAAAACCCAATAGATATAGAGATACAAAGAGAGAGTGAGAAATAGAGATTTACAGAAAGAGAGAGAGAAAAATTTAGAGAGAGAGAGAGAGAGAGAGATAGAGATAGAGATAGAGATAGAGATAGAGATAGAGATAGAGATAGAGATAGAGATAGAGATAGAGATAGAGATAGAGATCGAGATATAGATAGAGATAGAGATCGAGATAGAGATAGAGATCGAGATATAGATGGAGATATAGATAGAGATAGAGATAGAGATATTGATAGAGATAGAGAGCGAAGGAGAGAAAGAGTGAGTGAGAAAGACAGAAAGAGAGTGAGTGAGAGAGACAGAAAGAAAGATAGAGACAGAGGAAGAAAGAGAGAAGGAAAGACAGCAAGAAAAGCCGATAGAGATAGAGAGATATGGAGAGTAAGAGGTAAGAGATACACAGAGAGAGAGAAAGATTTCGAGAGATACAGAGAGAGTCAGAGATACAGAGAGAGGGAAAGAGAAAGATTTAGAGAGATACAGAGAGAGAGTGAGAGATAATCGTGAGACGAGGACAGATATAAAGTATATCAAAAGGAGAGAATGAGCAATATACCTGAGAGAAAGAAAACGAGAGATATCTGTGCGATGGAGAATATTCGTTAGATATGCGAGAAAAGGCGAATGAGAATAACGAAGAGAAAATAAGGGAATGCGAAAAAGCTAGTGACAAACACATTGAGAGTTGTGGGCAATGCTTTTAAGCTGTATGGAAAACAGTTTAAGCCATAAATATTATTATCCAATATTAGCTTCTTATCCATCAAAATATTGGCCTAGCAGAGTGGAAAACTTTCCTGCTAATATTATGCCTTAAAATGATTCAATTTCTTGAATAGTGAATACAGAATAAAACTCTGCTTTAACACAACTCAAGCAATGCAGAAACCAAATCAAATTACACGCCCGTCTATTGGACTCATCGAGCATGACCTTTTGTAGCTGCCATCTAGAGACATCTTGCTCCAACCAATCCAACCAGCTGGATTGGGCGACATTCTGGCCTCATTTGAACGCACTTTTGTGCTGGGCCATTTGGCCAAGTGCCGCCCGAGGTGGCGAACAACAATTTTTGCTAGACAATTTGGCAGCGGACGCAACAACAGCAGCAACAGCAGCAGAGACAATAAAAATATAATTGCCACACTCAGAGCCGGCCCCGCCCGGCCCGGCCCGGCTCGGCCCGACGGCAACAAATGCCGCCGACTAAGTGGAGGGAACGAAAGCGAAATATGATTTAATTTTGTGGCTGCAATTTTTGTCAGAATACACAAATTGAATTTTGGTAGATGTTTGAAATGACTTGACAACCCTAAACGAAATTAATGACTTCGTCTAGCTAACGCAGTGGCCTTTAATCGAAAAAAAGAGCCAAAAAAAAGGAAATATTTCGAGTGCTTTAGCTGCTGTCATAACTTACGAAATTTATTGATTTTTGTTGTGTCTGTTTGTTTTGGCCGGGCCATAGACGGGTTTACGCCAAACCAACTTCCATATATGGCGCACTTTATAAAGAATTACATTTTATATTACCCCCCCCCCCCCTACTTTTTTTTGTATCCTTCTACATAGCTTTTGAAATTAATGGCCCGGGCTTTGCTCCCCTGTTGAACTTTTATTTTATTTTATTTTATTTTGTTTTTTTTTTTTTTTTTTAGCGCTGAACGCTATGAGCCATGGCACGAAGCAGGCAGCACATGTATAAAATGTATAAAAAAAATAATAATACAATAACAAAACAAATTTATATAAATAATAAATAAATGTAAACCATGTGAAAATTCAATTTGCGCTTAAAGGAATCCACTCAATAGCAAAATATGAAAAAATTCCCAACTGCCGAAATGAAATTTAAATTAAAATCAAAACGAAAATGAAACTGAAACTGCTGAAGCATAAAAACGTAAATTTCAATTTAATAAAGTGCACAGAGAAGCTGGCAACAAATATTTAAAGGCACTCCACAGCACTTTTCACATGTACGCGGAGAAAGTTCAATAGTTTTTTTAATATACTTTTTCTTTTATTTTTTATTAATAACTATTGCCTTTATTAACTGTGCGAGTGACTAACCGAACGTTGGACACTAAAGCCGGGCTAAGCGGCTGCCGCTGCTGCTGCTGCTGTAGCTGCTGCTGCCGCTGCTAGACGCCGGTCGGCCACAACAATACGTTGACAAGGCGCAAGGATAACTGAGCACGGAGAATGGACAACCGAATACCGAACACCGAGCACCGAGCACGGAGCACTCAGCACTGAGCACTCCCAGCCAACAGCGCGTATGAGCAATGCGACCAAAGGCGCCCGTTGGCGGACTGAGTCACTTACTGACTGACTGACTGACTGACTGACTGACTGACTGACTGACTGACTAGCTGACTCACTGACTCACTTAGAAAATGACAGTGCAAGCGACTTACTCACTGAATGAATGAATGAATGAAATAACGAAAGATAAAACATTGAGTATGCTCAGCTAGCAAATACCCTATACAGCTGCAAATGAGCCGAAAGAAGAACTTCTGTTTTCGAGTCACAAAAATCGGGTTTTGTTGAGCTGTTGTTTCTGCACCTTCTTCTCAGGGAAGGTTTATGATAACATATAACGAAAATAATATAATATAATATAAATATAAAATAATATAATATAAATAATATAAATTTATGCTCAAAGATATAGGAACATTCTATAAAGAACTCAAAAAGTTGTTTCCCTTTGTTTCTATATACCACGATAGCTCCTAAATCCAGTTAGCTTTAGATAATACCCTCTGCTTCGTGGCTACAGGGTATCAAAATAAACAGCGTATAAAACCAGCCAAAGTAGAGAATATGTTGATGTCTGTGCGTTGGTGTGTGTGTGTGTGTGTGTGTGTGTGTGTGTGTGTGTGTGTGTGTGTGTGTGTGTGTGTGTATGTATGTATGTGTCTTTCCCTCTGTACGTGTATGTACAATAACATTTAGTTTACACTGCATTCAATGGGTGTGCTTGTTGTGTGTATATTGCGTGTGTGTGTGTGTGCGTGTGTGTGCGTGTGTGTTCGTGTGTCTGTGCGCGTGTGTTCTGGGTGTATCTGTATTTGTTGTGGCTTATCTTTGCGCTGTTTCGTGTATGTGCTCAAGTGCGTTCGCCACAAAGTTACTTATGTATGCGTGTTACAGGACACACACAGATACAGATACACACGCACATACACACACACACACACATACACAGCAACACGCAGCTGAGCCAAAAGTGTGCAGCCAGCGCAGCTAATTAAAAGCTCTACGCTTAGAGAACAGTTTGGGGTGCCCACTTGCTACTAGCCTTTTGCTCAGCTATCGATGATATATGATGATAGGTGACAGTTATCGATAATAAAATCGATCAATAATCTCAAAAATTATTAATGATTCATTCAATTGAGACATTCGTTATTGAAACTCAATAAACTATCGTTAAATGGAAGTTTCTAAAATTACAAAAAAAAAGATTCTGTAAAACTATCGATAAATTGTTCACTACTCAAATTTGAATACTAAAAAAAACGTAGTTAATGAGATATTTTCCTACAAGAACCCATCAAAATATCTAAAAATATTTGCTTTGTTTAAGTTTGCGTCAAAGAATTATTACACATGATATATCGACAAAGTTATCGATACATTGTGCACAGTAGCTGGCATTGAATTCACAGAAAATACCTGTTATTTATAGCTTTACTTGTGAGACTCCATTAAACTGGCTATAAATTGTTGCAGGTTTGCACTTTCCAGTAGCTTTGGCAATAGGATCCCCTTAGGCTATCGATCGATTTTGGACTACATCAATTAGAAGTGTTGTGGCTATTAATTTTATATCTATACGGGAACATCCACACACGCACAGAGCTCGTCATTCGAGCACATAAATCAAACTGTGCATATTATCATCACAATTTGACGCTCTCTCAAACAATCGATATGCCCAACCCAACAAGAGCAGGTCAAAAGAACAAAGCGAAGCAGGCAAAAGTATAGAGATGTCTGTTTGTAGCTTGCACACCCACACACACGCATATATACCTCGTCTGTGTGTGTGTGTGTGTGTGTTGTGCGCGCACATAAAAGTTGAGATATGTATTCTTGAAGCTACTTTTGGGCTAACGAGCATCGCTCAGTTAACGTCTTTATTGTTGGCCAACTTGCACTTGAAAGCTGAATTCGTTTTTGGTTACGTTTTGTTGCTGCTTGTTTTTGATTCGCTGCGATATTAAAAGTGTGCAATAAATTCAAGCTCAGCCATAAACTTGAAAAGCCACGACATTTGATTGTCATCAACATCAACAACATCATCATCATCATCATCATCGCCAGCCATCAAAGAGCTGAGCAAATGACAAACGTAAATGTATTCTATAGACGACTCCCTATAAAGTAAGGGAGTCTTTTTCCAAAAATTCCGAACGCTAATCGTTGAGATCGGCGAACGGGGGCTAAGTATTATATCATTGGTGTCAGCAGCAATGTCCTCACTAGACGTTCATTGAACATTTCTGCTCCCCAAGACAAGGAAGGACGATTGTGGCCAAATGACCGCGACCTTAAGCGTCGCCAGTGAAAACCGTTTGAGAATTGTAAGCGCAGCAAAAGCACGCAAATTCATGCGCAAATTATTGCCTATTTCGTAGCGCCAAATACGATCGGTGCAATGATCGTGTAGTTGCATTCTAAAGGATCACAGAAAACCGGTTAACACACAGCATTGGGTCAATCAATTATCAAAAGCTTCTTTTTTGTCGCCTGCAGGGTGGTTCACAGTCTACCCCAAGCAAAAGAAAAACAACAAAAAAAAAAAAAACAACCCCTAAGCTGCGCAAGCTCGTTATCTCCATAGATCATCTATATCTACAACACATTTGAATTAATAGACATCATTTCTGCCACGCACAGCTCATAAGCAAACAGTCAATTTACGAGCGAAAATAAATAAATGTATGCGAGGCAAAAGCAAAATATATGAATATATCAGATGTATGTATAAACATATATGTACATATATATTTCTTAGTTTGTGTCTCTGTCTGTCTATGGGCTTCTGGCAAAGAGCCCAAAAAGTCAAATTTGCATGTTGTTCGCTCTGATTCCATTACAAATGTGTGCATGTGTGTGTGTGTGTGTGTGTGTGTGTGTGTGGGTGGTTGTTTGGGTGCTATTTCAGACACTTTTCTGTTGCTGTTGGACCAGTTCCATCTCACGTGTCCTACCTGGCTCACTTTCGTCAACAATCAACTTTAGCTGACAAGTGACATATGACAGAAATTTGAACAGCAATTGAGCACAAGCATCAGCACAATTTTGATGACAATTGTTGGCAATCAAATTTTTGTGCCTGATAACAAATACATATATATTCACTACATAGTTGATTTATAGTTGCCTAAACGAGGTGTGTTCTAAAAATATATGGCGACTTTTAACACATGTCTCTGTTTTATGTTCGGCAAATTTGTCCATTTTGAATGTTGGCCAAAACAAATACACGCATGATGCCGCTGCCACCATATTTCCCAGTTCTGACCCGCTACTACTACCTTTTCTTGTTCTCAAAACTGAAGAGGCCTATGAAAGGACGACGCTACGCTACGATTGATGAGTTAAAGACGGCATCGAAGGAGAAGCTACGAAGAAACGTTGGTGCAATTGAATAATATCTAATGGGAATTAACTTGAAGGGGACAAAATTGAAATTGTTGAATAAATAAAGAATTTTCGAAAGAAAAAAAACCTAAGAATCGCGATACTTTTTGTACAAACCTCGCATATCACACAACAAATAGAGTTTAGTTAAGTTAAGATGAGGCTCAGTTTCATTGGACAGTTTCATTTGATCAAGTTTAACTTCAACTCTAAGCAATAATCCAGTTGAAAATAATTCATGAATCTAAACTCTGAGTCTTAACTCTGCCCTAGGCAAATCGAGTTGGTCTCGGTTAGCAGACAGTCCAATATATAGCTTAAAGCGGATTATTAAGTCTAGCGTTTATTACATTTACAAACCAAACACTTCACTGGTAACTCAATTGGCCAACTTGAATGAATTCGCTTACACAAACTGAAGTGAATCAAACTGCATTCATGCTCTGGTCTTCAGCTTTAGCTGTGATTCAATTGATGAATTGAATTTAGTTTTTCAATTTATTGATTGAGCGAGACATTTTATATAATATGAAATGATTTGCAACAGCCACATAACCTCTCCCACTTTACGCATAAGAATAATAGTTTAATATTCAGAAAATGCCTTAAGCTTGCCATCTACAATATCTTTCCAATCCAATTACTGTTCAAAAAGCCAAGCGTCTTTCACAATTTTCTAATGGCATTTATGCCGCCGCGCTTAAAGCTTAAAAGCCCTAGCGAGCACAACAAGAACAAGAGCAATCTACAACAATAAAAAATAGTAGGAGAAAAAAAAAACAACAAATGCGAACAAGTTTCTAACCCAATTTGCTATCTTCTGGCTTCGCCGCGCTATCAAATTCCTAAGCGCAACGACTGCGAGGCGAGAGGTAGTGATAGGAGCAGCAGGAGAAAAAGTTCAGTCTATGGCACGACCTTCACAATGAACTGCACTAAATGAGACAACAGTAGAGAGAGAGGGAGAGAGACAGAGAGAGAGAGAGAGAGAGCGAGGCTTATGAGACTAGAGACAGACTAGAGCAAAAAGTGTCGCCCAGAAGCTATTCAAATTATGCGCGTGCATTTTTTGCAAGCCCTACGGCAAAACGAAAAAAGATATATATATATATATATATATATATATATATATATATATATATATATATATATATATATATGAGACTGTGGGCGTGTCAGCAAATTTATGAACAGCCACGTTTTTCCAGCTGTCGAGCTGTCATTAGCGCATGCAAAGTGCTCAGCGCTTCATTAGACCTTATCAATTTGCCACAATGTTTGATTTCCATTATTTGTACCGATTTGTTTTCCACTGACGGTTAAATGTTGTTTCTTTCTCGTTTTGGCTTTAATCGAAATGTCAGCAGGATATTTGGAGGCGTCATGGTCAGCTGGCCTGAATAATAGATGTATGTGTACTCGTAAGCACGCGTCATTTGGCCCGTAGAATGACTTATCTGGCTGTTTGTATTGATATGCGTAAGGACATTGGGTTCAAATTCCCTCAATTGTTATAATTGAATCGAGATTATAATTAAATAACATTTGCGACATTTGCGTCACTCCTATGAACATTAAATATAAATGCATAATTGCTGGCCATAATTATAGATGACGAGCAATTTTCATTTCTTCTTCCATTCCATTCAATTCAATTCAATTCAAAGTCAAAAGTACAAAAAAGTTTTTTTTATATATATATATATATCAATTATGCAGCAGGTCCTTTGGCGAGACACCGAAGCAGAAATTAAGTTAAGTTCCAGTTGGTTTTTTTCTTTCTGTTTCAGTCGAAAATGCAACAAAGTTTTTGACATTTCACATTTCGTAGCATACTTTTTTGGGGTGCTCGAAGATTTCATTAGCGAAGGGAGACGAGAGTGAATGGGCAAAGCCAAATGGGATTGGCTGACAGCTAAGCATTCAGAGCATTCAAAATTGCGTTCTTTTTACTTTCCACTTACGTCTTATGCCCCAATCCATCATTTTGTTGCCTGTGCTGTTCTTGTTCTAGTTGAATATTAAATGACAGACGCTGCTGCTGCTGCTGCGGCTGTTGCGGCTGCTCTTGTTGTTGTCGTTGTTGTTGTTGTTGTTTGATTGCAACGCGACGCCAAATGGGCAACATTAGCGCCAAGACCGGCTGCGACTAAGCAGCAGTCGGAAACGTTTGACTACATAGCTTACAACAAATATATATATGTAAAACAAAAAAAAAACAAAAAACGAAAACACTTTGCAACACACGAACAAATTGAATTGAAGCGTTTCTAATTTTGACAATTTTATGTATGCCTCAAGGAGACGCCAGGACGCACGTAAAGATGGCAGCAACACGGCACAGCTACAATAACAACAATAGCAGCAACAACAACAACAACAACAGCAACAATAATAATAACAACACAGGAACTGTTGCCGCCTCTAGGGCGCTGCTCGCGCTGCCAACAGCGATGCCGAAATCCGCTAGCTATTTCAAATCTCGATTTCGTTTCTTAATTTTTCCCGGGCTATGCTGCTGGCCCGAGCAGCGCTTACTTCATGACTGAAACCGAAAACCCAAGCCGAAAAACTGAACCCAAGCGCACACAGACACAATGCGCTGCCGACGCCGACGCCGACGCCGACAGCGACTGCGACACCAGCAGCGGCAGCAACAGCGAAGTGTGACTGTGACGGTACCGAATGTGCATGGTGCAGATAACAGTGGGAGCTGTAAGCGGGTGGAGAGAATGTAAGAGCAAGAGCGAGCGAGAGTGAGAGAGAGAGAGAGACAGAGGAACACGACTAGGCAAACATCGATGCTTCGGCAGTCGAGCAGACGAACAGTCGAGCACTCGAATCGGGTGCTACGACATTGACGAGGACGTTGACAACGACAACAGCAACAACAAGTGGACCAAGTGGAGCGTCGTGTTCGAAAAAGTTCAAGTGACCACAGTGCCAAGACTGCCGTTATTGTTGCTGCTATTGCTGTTGCTGTTGCTATTGTTGTTGTGGCTTTCGTTATTGTTGTTGCTGGCGAACAGGTGGCAGCGTTCGCAATCGAAAAATTTAGCCATAAAAAATAACATTATCCTAAAAGGCACTCGTCAGATAAAATATAGCCACAGAAAAGGGAAGCGAGAGAGCTAGCGTCGGACGCATTAGAGAAAGGCAGACGACAGACTAATTAGGAATGTGCACAGTGGTTAAATGCAAAGTGGCAACAGCCAAAACCTAAACAAGTTTATGTGCGTTAACTAAACGTTTTTAAAACCCAATTAAAATCAACTAAGTAGCTTTAACATAGCTAAGGAAAAAGTATTAACTTTGAGTGCAACTTAAGAGCGCATTAAACTGTCACACTAAACCCACTGTGCGTAGCAAACAACAAAAAATAGAACAGCGACCCAAATGTGAGCAAAGAAAAGAGAATAGAACGAGCTTAGGCGCTGCAGCGACTTACATTAGCGCGCTCACTCCCACTCATTATTAAAAGAGCATTTAGAGAAGGCAAGAGAGTTGAGCACTAAGAGAGAGAGAGAGCGCCACTATAGCCACTAACAACAACGTGAAGCTAATAGCAATGACATCGAAATGCTGTTCAAATGCCAAAAACAAATCGTTGAAGTAAGCAGACAGGCGGACAGGCAGACGAGCAAACGAGCAGGCATACGAATAGACAGCAAAGACAGGCGAACGAAACATGCAGACGATGTTAAACGGTAAATGGAATTTGAATACAAAATGAATACGATTTATGTACATATTTAAGCAATTGGGATCAATTACAGTTATTGTTGTGGTTTAACACTTTGTCTCTCTCTCTCTATCTCTCTCTTTGTCAAATAGCCACAGTGAATATTCGACTATTAAACTGTTTATATCCAAGTCCCTTGGGCGATTAAACTCAAACAAATTGTTTGCTTGCATGAAAAATAAAAGAAAATATTTAAGGAAATTGTGACGTTTAAGTGAAATTTATGAGACGCAGCCGAAATGAGCCACGCAATTAAGACAATGTATCAAACAGAGACAGCTCCCGGGACGCAGGCCAGACAGAGACAGAGCGCATCAAATATTTACACAAATGCGGTCGCATTTACATTTTACACCTTTGAATTGCACACGCAGCGCACACGACAAGAGTGCGAGCGACGTAGGCAATGATGGTGTTAGTGTGTTAGTGTGTGTGTGTGTACAGAGCAGCGACAGCAGCAGCGACAGCAGTCGCAGTGGCTGGCGGCAACATGTGATTGTCAAGTGCTGGCTGCTCTGCCAGTCTCACAACTCCTTATTTATTACTGTATGTGTGTGTGTGTGTGTGTGTGTGCGGATGAGACCAACATTTCCGGCCACATTTCGCTTTTTTTTCTTTTTTGTTGCTGCCCTTATTTAAATGTCAGTTATGTTTGTCGTTTTACTTTATTCTTGCTCTTATTATTGCTGTTGGCCGACATTGAATTCCCAGCGGCCTTATTGTGTAGAAACTTTGTCATTTATGTAAATGTGTGCGTGTGTGTGTGTATGAGCATCGCCTACATACGCCTTGTTGTTGCGTTCAAAAATTTCCTTTTTCTTGCCTACTTTTTGGAGAACACATTTTTCTTGACACGTCCTAGCGCTGTAATCAGCTTGCAAAATAACAAAAAAAAAAAAAAAACAAAAAAACAAAAAAAACAACTGTGATAAACCAAATCTTAAACATTAGCTGCGCAATAATTGAATTTGTTGTTTTACTTTTAGTTTTCTGCTGCTTTGCAGCTTTCGTAACGGTCACATTCAAAATGTGTGTGCTTGTAGCATGGAGCTTTTGTCTAGCTTGGCTTTCCCTGCTGGGTTTGTGCATTGGCTAACTTTATTTTTTATAGCAACTAATGCATGTCACATACGAAACTTTTTATATTATTATTATTGTTTTTTTAATAATTACTTTTTTTTAATATATAGAGTGAGCAAGAGCTGCATATAGAAATGTTTGAAATACTTTTAATATGCATATCGATGCTTGCAATCAGATTTATATAAACTCTATTCAATTTAGCACATTTGCTATAATATTTTTTTAGTTTTTTTTTTTTATTATGGCATTTGAACTTTGGAAAGTTTGTTTCGTGGTTTTAAGTTGATTTTTATCTACCGCTTTGAGCAAAAGCAATGAAATATGTTTTGAAAATACAAAAAACAAAACACATGCCGCTGTGTTCATAAAAATAGTAGCGCAGCTCGCAATTTTATGCTAAACATAATATATTTCGAAAACAATGTGAAACGAGCATTAAAATTAACATAAATATTTATTTATATATATTCACATTGTTTACTAAATATTAAGTTTAAACACAAAATTTTGCTGTACAACATTTCAGTCGCACTACTATTTTTATGACCACAGTTCAATTTTTTTTTTTTTTTTTTTTTTTGGATTTTTAAAACATTGTTTTAAACACTTTATTTCTTAAGCTAACTAACAGCACTTACGCAGCCTGTCGCACAGCTCATCTTTCATTTTGATTAAGTTTTTATAGAAATTCAATTAAATATTTTTTTAATATTTTCTCTGAAATCTTTTTCGCTTTATGTAAACAAACCTCCGCTCGGTCAAATGCCAGCAAACAACTGAAATAAACTTCTATAAGAAATATCGAAACATGAAACTAAGAAAATAACAAAATAACAGCAAAACATGAATATGTTTGATGTTGTTGTTGTTGTTGTTGTTGTTGCTGTTGTTGCTGTTGATGTTGCTGTCAGCCAGTCAGTCAGTCAGCGCGCATAGTTATTATTGATAAAACAAACGCCAAGATTTATGAATGAGTTGTTGGCCATTACTACGGCCACGCCCACAGCGGCGCTGACACACTAAGTGATTTCGAATGGCCGACAAACAAGCAGGCGAAATAGGGACTCACCGCGAGACGTTGGATGATTCATGAGTATTGATAAGGGGCACTCGTCGTCGTCAAGTATGTACTCCGTGCCATCGCTGTTAACCTAACGAGTGGGATAAGAATTCAGTTAGTTAGTCAAGTTGTTAGTTAGTTGGGAGTTTGATCAACTCAATCACGGCGAACCTGTACGAGGCAATAGTGCAAGGGATCGGCCTTTTCCAGGCCATATTTGCTAAGCATCTCCCGCACCACCGCCTGGGCGCAATCGCGTATCGAGAGCAACAGCGTCTTGTAGGGCACATCCTGGCACAGGCTCTCGCCATAGATTTTCAGTGTGCCGCCGGTGTCGGGTCCGCCGTCACGTGACCGAAACTGTTGCAGCTTCTTCTCCAGCTTTTGCTGTCGTCGACGCCGCATCACCGCCTCCGGATTTGAGATCGAGCGCGTGAACGACGTCTCCGGCAGCTCCGTATACAGCTTGCCGGCGACGGCATCGCCAGCCTCGCCATTGCCATTGCCATTGCCAGCGCCAGCGCCACCGGCATTGCCGTTCATGTGTGCCGCCGCGTTGCCCGCGCCGCCGCCGCTGCCATTGCCCAGGCCGCCAAGCTGGCTGCCATTGGAGAGCGGCACGTCCGAGCTGAGCTTGGCCAGTTTCTCCTTCTTCTTCTGCTCCTTTTTCTCACGCTTCGAGAGCTTACGCTTGAAATTCAATTCCGACTGTTCGATGGGCTGCAAAAGCGGCAAAAAGTTCTTAAGTTCAAGTCGAGCATGCCTAACTAAGATATACCCTGTATATAGATACCCTGTAAATGGATACAGTTTGCTAACCACTCTATACACTTCTTTCATAGCTTTTACTTTGATTATCTTAAACTAATCAAACTCATAGATGTCACCATTATAGGGTATATATTACAGGGTATATCTATAGATATACGAAAATCATTTAATCAGCGTTGAACTAACAAAACAAATTAACAATGCCACAAATAAACTGCCAAATTCTCTGTCAAACTAAATACAAACATTTATCGATTTTTGAGAATGTTATCGATAACATTAAACATTCATAATATAACAGACAAACATAGTGCAAAGACTCTTTGCTGCTCGCTTTCTCTGTCTATTATATATATTGGATGAACGCCAAAAGATCCTACACAGACTTATCGATACATGTTATCGATACTTTGGTTTATAATTTCAATGGATGGACTGGCATAAATGTTACATAACTTAAGCTATATTTCCACTATATATCTATATATGTGATCAACAACTTTATTTATAATTTATTCATTTTTGCTAAGTTATCGATAATTTGGATCGATCACACAAGCAACTTGTTTGGTTTGTGATACGCATGTTTAATGCTCTCTCTCTCTCTCTCTCTCTCTGTCTCTCTCTCTCTCTCTCTTCATCTCTCCTTCTCTGATATAGACATTTGCTTAATACTAATAAGACCCATATATATCGTATAATTTTCAAGTAGATTATCGATAACTTTTGCTTGTACTAAACTTGGTAGCAAACGCCCCTAGAAAACGTTTAGTAAGACTTGTAGAATAGCCCCAACTCTACATACAACCGCTAAATACAACTGAACAACTGAAATATACCCTGTTTATACAATTTAGACTATGTTCAAGTTATCGATTACTCGGTTTCCCTAAAAGTAGACAAACTCTCTAGAACTCTATCTCTTTCCGCGTCTGATTTTCGTAACTTGCTCGACTACATATACCCTGTTTAGGCCATAAGCTAGCTTTCGTTAGTATTGTAAGCAGCACACACCGTTGTCTTCTGATCGATGTTCTTGAGCAGGAAACGTCCTTCGCGATCGTCAATATGCCAGTTGAGCTGAACGAGCAGCGGCTTCTCATCTGGATTCAGGCGACGCTCCTCGCCATTCGCATGCACCTCGTAGAGGGCGTAATTGGGCACGGACAACATTCGCATATCCGGACGAAATTTCTCAATTAATGTGTCTGCATGAAAAGTGGGGAATTAGCTTCATATCGTCTATCATATATATATATATATATATATATATATATATATATATATATATATATATATATATATATATATATATATATATATATATATATATATATATATATATATATATATACATATATATGTATGAACCATCAGTGACTGACCTATGACATCTGTGACCGTCGCATCGCTGGCAACGCGTATGCATTTGGTGGCCACCTTTTGGCCGGCATCTTGAAAATAGAAGCGCATTACGCCATGGAAGAGCAGATTCTGTAAGGGCAAATCATTATTCCGATATATAGATATAACTATACTATATAGGTATATGCGCTTCTACTTACCTCATCCGGTTCGGAGAGCGCAAAGAGATCCAATCGATTCGCATTCCATTGCTGTATAACTGAACGTACTGCCTCGCGATCCAACATTTTCTTATCATGTGACATGCCGAGAGAGAGAGAGGGCGGGTAGTACAGAGCGATAGAGATGGAGGTGGAGATGGAGAGAGGCAGACACAGATAGAGACAGAGAGAGAGAGAGAGAGAGAGTTGGGAGTTGGAGGTATTATGGAATTTGTGGAATGTTTATCGTATTTGTGACTCCAGTGTGACGTCGTTTATCTGTTCCAGTGTTCCGTCAGCTAACTGTAAAATAGGAGAGCAAACAACAAAATTGGGTTTAAAATTAGATTCTAGGTTTACAACTTCCACGAGGCATCGTAAAACGCAACCTGCATTCGCCGATGCAGATGCATTGCACAACAAATGTGGCGTTTACTCGATACTAAAAACTAAAATTGGGCAGCTAACGACCACATAGATACCCTATCTAATGGCACAGCGGCGAGGCATCCCAAAAGTGGAGCATTTGTTAGCTGTGTGGATCTCTTGAGAAGTTACATGCCATATACATAAGCTGTAGCTGTTATAGTCTTCGAGTTAAGTCCATTTCGCATGGAGATAATCATAAACAAAGAAGAACGTTGCAGTCGGGCCTTACCGACTGCAGAATGCTCAAACGCTACCAGCCACGCCCCCAATGGGCGTATACACATTCACCTTATCATTTTGCTTTTGCTTTGTCAACGCGAGCCTATATATATTCCAAATTTCAACCTTCTAGCACTTTAACTTTCCGGGTTTCTGACATACCGGAAAATGCATTTTCCGACTTGCCGGGCGCACTGGAAAAATCTTGTCACTGTATTATTCGAGGGTATACAGCAGTATCTATGCAAAATGTCAAGTCTCTAGCTTCAATAGCGGCCAAATGGTCTGCGTTCATACGTACAGACGAACGGACGGATAGCCGGCCAGACGCACGGACAGCATTTCGCTGCGTGTAAGAGTATAAAAATGTTGGGTTCATTCTATGCTTTCTATGCGAGTAGCAAATACTTCAAAGTTAAATACTTAAGCCTGTGCAACACTCCAGCTTCATGAGAGATATATACATATATAGCTGCTCAGAGAGATGCAGATTTGCTGAGTTGCAGCTTAGGCATTTGCCCAACTTCGATATGCCCGACATAAACTCTACCTTCATTTGCTGTGCTCGTGCATTATAGCTGCAACAGTTGGCATTATTGCTGATTAAATGTAGTTATTAAACGACTTATTAGGCATATATGTATATTCATATCAAGATATTTTACTCATCATGGTGGCACATGCTGTTTACATTCTGTTGCCAATTGCGTTGCGTTGCGCCGCTCTTGAACGCTGACCCTAGACGTGAAACAACTTCAGCGGTGCAGAAAATGTTTCGAGTCTATTATAAAAGTACAAAATAACCTCAAGTTGCTTATGGGGCGTGGCCGTAACGTTCAAAGTTCAGATGTTACTACAACAACAACAACAACGAGAGAAGCGGAACTATGCCTGAAACAATTCAACGACACCCCGCGCCCTCAACACTGCTCCCTCTGCCTACACATAACTGCTTTATGTCTTGATATCTGTTGCTGTCGTTGGACTCTGCCGCTTCCACCTCTTCTGCCACTTCTTCTGCTTATTGTTGCTGTAGTTCTATATAGTTTAATAACCGTCAACGGTTCCGCTTCGCTGAATTCGTCGTTCGCTGCGCAGAAAGAGTTAAGGGGTAGAAGGTAACGCAAGAAATAAAATAAAATAAAGTAAAATAAAACAAAACAAAACAAAACAAATAAATGAAACCACATAGAACTATAAGAAAAACTTTCGAGCAAAGCAATTTTTGTGCCAGACCAAGGCGAGGGGCGCACTGTCTGTTGCAATTGTTCCGAAATTTTTATAGTGTTGTTGCCCAGCAACTGACTTGCAGTAACCCATCCCCGTGCCCGTTCCCGTGCCCGTTCCTGTTGCTGTTGCTGCCCTAGCAGGGCGAAGGAACTGCATTCGTGCGTAACTGGCAATGCTTTTAATACCCTGTATTCCACTGAAACTGAACAAATGAACGAGTATAGTGCAGCAGAGGCACTAGAAGTCATAGAGAGATAACAGAAATTGCATATGATGACATCTAAATGAAGAATAAAAGAAATCGAAAATAGAAATATTATATATATATAGATATCGAAAGAATGCTATATTAAGAAATATACAGGGTACACTCCAGTCGAAAAACTTAAAAACAAACCTAAAATCAATTCCTAAACTTTGAGCATAGCTCAAAATTAAAATATGTGTGTATTCTACGCCTAGTTAAGCAACTTTACAGGATATTTACAAGTCGATCAGCAACACGCAAATTATTATAAAACTTAAATTCAATTCCTTAAGATTCCATGTTTATAGAGACACTGATGAGCCTATTTCAAAGCTGTTTTAAAGCACATACAGGGTATGAGCTAGTCGACATTCAACAACAAACATAAAAGTTACTTCACAGCAGAAGACAAACAATTGCTGAAGCTTTTATACTCGCTTACACTCATTCGAAATGAAGTAATATGAAATATATGCACCTACTACAGGGTATATTCGAGTCGAGCAAATGTGCTTGTTCTTTCAGTGTTTTGGCATTTAATTTAGTTTTCGTTTCGTTTTCGTTTTTTCATTACATTTCAATGCCTGTTGTTTGGCTAGTCGCACTGTCGGTTGCCGAGCAGTTTCTAGGGGCTGCTCAGGGGTTGGAATTTTCCCTCAAACTTGAGCAGTTTATTGCGAAATATTTTATGATATTCATTTGTTTTTTTTTTTATTTTTTCGTTTATCTTAGCAAATTCCAATGCAAAACTTTAGAGCTAGACACAATAATCCACGAAATTCTGTGCTAAATTGCTAAAGAAAAGCCAAAAATCCAATTGCTTTTCCGTTGTAATTATTTAGACAGTTTTACAACATTATTAAAAAGACATAAAAGTGTCATTCAACACGGAGCAAACAACTTGTTGCTTGTTGCTTATTGCTGTGGCTGTGGCTGTGGCTGTTGCTTGTGCACTGAGCCTAAAGATTGCGACAATTGATAAAGACAATTGAAAAAAAAAATGTAAGTCGGAAAGCCGCAAAGGCAACAACAATAAAAACAAGCCAAAAGAGCGGAAAGAAGCTAAAGAAAAACTGTCGCCAGATAAATGGGCAGACAAACAGATAATATATATATGTATATATAAACATATATAAAATAAAAAGTACCGCAAGACAAGAATCAAAGGCCTCGTTGAATGGGGTGAATGTACGCAAGTTCTCTGTCCGTTTGGGTGCGACAAAAGCATTGCTAAAATGTGCCTTAGCCAAGTTAGAACAAGCTGAACAATATTTCTATAGTTTCTATATACATATAGAAAGCATATTTGGCCTACAGCTAATATCCTTAATATCAGCGCTTGAACTGAGCTGCGAGAGGCAATCGGCAACAGTTGCTGTCATCTGATTCTGGTTCCACAGTCAAACAGACTAATTGAGTTAGTTACCTGTTACCTGTTACCTGTGAGTGGCGCCTAATTAAAAGTCAATTACAAACAAGACAGTAAGTCAAGTACATCAACAGCCACAACAACAATGGCAACAACAACCACAGGGCACATCTGCCATCATTCGATGACAGGGCGTAAAATTTCTGGCCGGCATCAGCAGAGCTAAAGCTCTGGGCCAAACAAAGTACCGCAAAATGTGATTGGGCGACAACAATAATAGCAACAACAACAACAACAAGAGCAACAACAATTTCAGCCATGACACAAACCTTTCTTCCGCTTCCCTTTCTCCATTGCTTTGATGTGTTTTTCTTTGGCTTCTTCGTCAACTGCACAGCCGCGGCTTCAAAACTAGCCTGCGATACTGTTGTGCATTTAGCCAGCCGACCAACAAGAGTCAGCAGAAAAAGCGTTAACTGTATTCAGTTGATTGACTAGCAGATACTCTGCACATAAACTAACTTATATCGAAACTTATGCATCGATATGTAATGGAATATATATGCAAAGCAGAGATGAGAGTGTGACGCAGATAGCGAGGAAGATAGAAAGAGAGAGAATAAGGAGATAGACATGGAGGGAAGAGAAAGAGAAAAAGGGCGGAAAACCAAGGAAAGGGAGGTAGCGAGAGAGAGACAATGAAGAAGAGAGAGAGAAGGACAGAGAGAGATAGAGAGAGAGAGAGAGAGAGAAAGAGAGAAATAGAGAGAGAGAGAGAAATAGAGAGAGAGAGAGAGAGAGAAATAGAGAAAGAGAGAGAGAAATAGAGAGAGAGAGAAGGACAATGAAGGAGACAGAGAGAGAGAGAGAGAGAGATAGAGAGAGAGAAAGAGAGAAAGACAATGAAGGGGAGAGAGATTGAAAGAGAGAGAAGGAAACAATAAAGACAATGAAGGAGAGAGAGAAAGAGAGAAAACAAAGGAGAGAGAAAGAGAGAAAACAAAGGAGAGAAAGGGAAAAAGCGAGAACGGGAAAGAAAAAGAAAAAGAGGAAAGAGGAAAATAGATTAAGAGAAAGAAAAAGAGGGAAGTGAAAGACATATGGAGAGAAAGAACTAGAGAGAAAGAGAGGCAGAGTGAAAGAGAGGGATACAGATAACGAGAGACAGCGAGAAAGAATAGGAAAGTAAGAAAGAAAAGCAGAAATAAATGCTAGGACACAGAGACATCTAGAAACAGAGAGGGAGACAGAGAGAAAGAGACAGAGAGAAAGAGACAGAGAGATAGAGACAAAGGGATAGAGAGAAAGAGACAGAAAGAGAATGAGATCAGAAGAAACAAAAGTAAATGAAAAAGAACAAATTTCTATGCAAACAAAAACTATATACATATATATCACAATTTAGACTTTCCTTAGCTCCGACCCATGAAAATCGCAGAGAAAGGCGCGTTTTCGTCAAATTTTCATAATTGTGGGCTAACAAAGCAGCTCTCTTAGCTAATAATACCCTGCGCTGACAGCGCAATTCTTGTTTTATAATCCAATTTAAACGGCGTCATTTGCCGCTTAACGTTCGAGCAACAAAATTTGCTGGCGACATTTTTCTTTTTTATGAAAAGTGCACATATATATATATATATATATATACATATATATGTATATATATAGATATATGTAGTCACCACATAATATACATATATCTGTTTGAAAGTATCTTATTCTCTTGTTATTTGCTATTTGGCCGCGTGTAACTGTTGTTGACGCTTTACTGTTGTTGTCTTAGCGCTGCTTTTGTTGTTTCACTGGCCAAAATAAATATATAAACACAAGCCTTTTCTTTTTTCCTTCTCTTTGTATTCGTATGTGAGAAGCAGAAAAGTTGAAAAAGAAAAAACAAAAACGAAAAAAAAAACAAACAGCCGGCGAATGCGAACCGGCATCAAATGGCATACCAAAGTGGTTGTTGACTCTTTTTTCTTTTATTATTGCACATACCCTGTAATTGCTGAAAGTGGGTAAAGCAGGCTGTGTATATGTGGCAAAGAGATCTTAAGCATGACTGGAATAACTTTAGCCCTTTAACGCCTTTTAGAGCGTATGTTTAGAGCTAGCTGTCAGAGCTAAAGCCTAGCTTACCTTTGATATATGTATATATATATATATACCTAAATCTCTCTCTCTCTCTCTCTATATATATATATAAATATATCAATATTTTTTATAGACAACTTTTAGTCTTGATATAAATCTACAAACCATTCAAAGTAATATTTAGAGTACTAAGAGTTAAGCTAATTAGAGTTAAGCTTGATTAGAGTTATCTGAAATATATATTAAATATATAGTATATATATAAATAATATAATATATATATAAATTGCAGCTATACAAACTGTTTAATATAACAAAATATATATGTTTGCTTTAAAACATATCAACTTTTGCATAATTTCGTAGTTACAGCGTATCTGCTAGTCGTTCACTTGCCACTTTTGTGGCACGCATGTTTGCCTTGTGCTTTTTACTTTGTTACATGCTCAACACTTTTTTTTTGCCAGGCACCAAACACAGGTGAGTTATTTGCTTTTATTTTTTTTCTTTTTTTTTTCATTTTTTTCACATTTTTTTCTCATTTTTTTTTTTGTATTTTGTGCTCAGCTAACAAAATATGAGTCAAGTTTTCTCTACGCTTCTGTTTCAGTTTGTGCTGCTGCTTAATTGGTAACTGGAATTGGGTTGAGCATTTTAATGAGCCGCAATGTGTGGTTGGCCTGAGTCAACGGAAGGCAAACCAAGTAGAGATTTGAATTTACAATAAATAGAGGCTGCCCCAAACAGGAAGGAAGCAACATGTTGTTGATGATCGTGACTAATACGTATGGTACGTAGCAATCAACATGATTTCGTTCAAATTGTCAAATTGCGCTGGAACAAGCAGAAGTACGACGACTACAATAGAGTTCAATGAATCTGTAATTAACATTTGTCACGATCCGTCGTGCTAGCACCTTCATAAAAAAAAAAAAAAATAAAAAAAATAATATAACTAGAGTTCAAGCAACAGAACCATTTACAATTGTCCACGAAAGCCACAATTTGTGTGAGAATTCTTCTGGTATGGAATTTACTGTCTTGCATAAATTTTGCTCTTGAAGAGTCTTCAATTGAGCATGAATCATACGCGATTTCACAATTGAAATTTGTGAAAAATAAGTAGATGTATGTATCTGTTCTTCGGCTGAGTGACAGAGAGAGACAGAGAGAGAGAGAGCGAAAGAGACCAAGATGGAAAGTGGAATTCGCTCAGGCCTGAAAGAGGCATACAAACATCTCAAACCTTAAGCAACAGATATCTTCATTTGAGTTTTATGTCCAAGATTTGAATGAAGCGTAATCAGTAGAAGTTTAAGAATTTTTTCAAAATAAGCATACATTCTGAAGGCATATATTCCAAATATTAGCAAATTCCATATGGATAATAAGGAGATACAGATACAGAGATATACATCTATCATATATTGATATCATATATAGATATCAACTATATCATTCATATATATCTATCAAAGATACATATCTATCATCTATAGATATCATATACAGTATCATATATAGATATCATATATAGATATCATATATAGAAATCATATATATCATTCATATATATCTATCAAAGATATATATCTATCATCTATAGATATCATATACAGTATCATATATATCTATCATATTTAGATATCATATATAGATATCATATATACCTATCATATATATCTATCATATATATCTATCAAATATATGTCCATCATATATAGATATCATGTACAGTATCATATATATCTATTATATATATCTATCCTATATATCTATTAAAAATATATCTCCATCATATATATTTATCATATACAGTATCATATATATCTATCATATATAGATAACATATAAACATATTTAATATTAAAAACTCTTTGATTTTGTGGCACCAATTCCACCTATAAAACTGAGTAAGGATAGCAAGTGGATACAGATCTCAGCACATTAATGTTTGCATTTCGCAAAGAACTAATGGACAGCTAATATTTGCTCTTTTCTTTTTAGTTTTGTTTTTGAATAGTTTCTTATGTTTTTGTTGCTTTTAGATTAGTTTTGGTATTTATTTTATACATTTAAGAATCAATCAAATATGATGTCAAAGTTGAACTTGTTTGCCTTTTTTGATTTTGGCAAACAATTAGTGGACATAATATATATATATATGATATATGATATGTATATATGTATACATATGATTTTCGACTAAAAAACTGAGTGTAAATTAATTTGATAATTAAATTCTCACACTCACACACACACAAACACACCTTTTAAACGTATTCTCTGCTTCACTGTTGTCTTTAATTTGAGGAACTGCAACTTAACCCAATTACAAATCAAATGCTAACACCTTTTAGGCCGTGCCAAAGCTACACAAACAAAAAGAACAACAAGCTAGTAAAACGTAATTATTCATGCCTCACTTCAACCGCAACATCGAACAGTTTCGTTTGTCTACACAACCTTATAGAGATGGCCACACCTCACATAAATGCTGCTGCTGCTGCTGCTGCTGCTGCGACAGCGGCTGCGACTGCGGCTGCTCCTATGCATACATAATTAGCTCGGTTTCTGTGTGAGAATATGCATAGAAAATGGTAAATATTCATATATAGATATATAGATATATAGGCATATACGCAGATCTGCCCTGCCTACGAGCTGCAAATCAAAATTAATAAAACGCACATGCAAATATGCAAAAGAGTTACAGAGAGTGAGAGAGAGAGAGAGAGAGAAGGAGAGGGCGGCACATCATGGGACGCATTGCTCATACGCCGCTTGCGCTTGTTATTTTTGTTCAGTTTTTCTTTTCTTTTCTTTCTCTTTTTTCATTTTTATTTTGCGTGCAACGAATTTGAATGCTTCAATGAAATTTAAATAATTATATGTACAAAGAGCAAGTAAGACAGCGAGCCGGGCGTACACGACTAGTAGATACCGTTCTGCTAAACTGTGTTTACTTCTGGGAAAAACTAAATGCCAAATTAAAGAGGTAAACTCAAGCAATGTGCGAGATATGTTTTGCTTCACATAGGGCTCAATCGATTACGGCAAAATGCGTGGCTCCAATATCGATTCTTATCGATTTACATAGTTATTTTTTATTGATTTTTATATATTTCTATCGATGTCTATCGAATTTTATCGCTTTTTATCGATATGCCAAAATTTGTCGCTGCGCTTTGCGCGTATCATTTCCAATTTCTGGCACAGCAACATGCGTACAGTTGATCTAGAACAAGCATACATACATACTCATGCATACATTATACCCTATTAACTGTTCTTCAATGGTATTCGACTAGAAATGAACATATAATGAAGCCAGTCAATCCATAAACGGAAACTATTAATCAACTTTCACTTATTTGTTACTGTTTTTTTTTTTCTTTTTTTTTTTGAAATTTCAAATCTCAGAGCCCCGTTTTTGTTTGGCCCTATTTGGACCAGGTTTATTAATGAGCAGTTCAATGTTTGTTTATATTTCGGTGCGTGTTTCATTTCTTGCTAATTTGTTGCTCAGTCAACAGGTTAGTGACTGATTATGCCAATGGCTCTATCTTGATTACGTCTTGATTGGCTGAGCTGATTATATGTATATCAATCTATATATATATATTTTTCTGATTACACAGGTGCCATAAACGAAACGTAAACCTGATTTTATCACATATTAATTTGCCATTTGAATGCTGTTGGTTGTTCTTTGCTTCGCGGCGATATCTATCTGCATATCAACATTGAAAATGCTAATTTGCAATCTTATCTGTCAATAGGCATCAGAGTTTTTGGTTTTTATAGTTTTGGAATTTGTTTGGTATTTGTGTGATAAAAGTTTCCATTGTTGAGGTAGCAACAGGTTTTCCTCTGTTTTCAATGAACGCCATACAAAGTATTTCAATGTTTGCTCCATAAAAAATATTGCACAATTCGCAGAAACGTGATGTCATAGCGAAACGCAACTCAATCGAGACAAATGCCATGCCCCGCCCGCCTGCTCTCTCTCCCTCTCTATCACTCGCTTTCTTAGCTCCGTCTCTGTCGCTCTCATTTGCTTATGCAATATATTTATCGCAACTACAGCATTATTCATTCATATAATATTTTTACTGAGCTTTATTTTGTTAATTTTTCTTCTACCTAAACAAAGAGAAATTTTTGTTTAATTAAAAGTGCGAACTCTTTTTTTTTTTTTTGCCATAAAAACTAACAACAACTTATGCTGGTCAAAAGCGTTTAAAACTTGTCTCTAAATGTTGTCTTCGCTGCTGTTTGCTGTTGTTGTTGCAATTTTCCATTACTGCTGCTGCTGCTGCTGCTGCTGCTGCTGCTGCTGCAGTCTAATTAGGCCAGGTAGCAATTTGAGCGCCGACTGACTGTGCTTGGCTTAATACACTTCAAAAAATATGTAGGTAGTTGTCTATATAGACAGAGACCATATATAGGAGACAGTGCCCCCAGCTATTAGAAACGTCGACTGGGTGCATATTTAATGTGGGAAAATTCATAAAGTCTGTTAACTGTCCGGAACCCGCTTTTGATGTTGATTACCCGCCAGCAGCCAAATGGCCAGGCACTTATAACCTAATGGCAAAATACATATATATATATATATATATACATATATACTATATATCCACATAAGATAGTACCAGTATGAAAGTGCGCCCATCTCAAATCTCCCATCTCCCATCTCCCCGCCCACTCGCATCGGTCGTCGCACTTCTTGGAAATGCGCGACTTTCACTGCGCCAAACAACGCCCATAAAAAGACCCAAAGAGCAAACAGATTCAACCACAGCCAATCGACATTAAAAGACAGACAGACCGACGGGCAGACAGACGGCGAGACGGACGGCGAGACAATGCGACAATTGACAATCGGCAATAAAATTTCAATTAACGTGAAAATGTCAAATGCTTGAGAAAATAAAATAAAAAAAAAAAACAGAAACATTCAAGTGAAAATCAAGTGAAAGAACAATTAGCTATAGAAAGCTGCCTGAATGATGCCCGAATGCCCAAATGAAGGATAAGCGATAGCAATCTTATCTATTACATTTTCCCAACTATGCCGCCCTCTACTACTACTACTACTGTATCATGTTTTACGCTAGTATATTGAACTATACACTTCACTTTTATTTTTTTTTTTTTTGTTATATTTGCTATTATTAAAATTTTTTTTATTTTTTATTACTTTGTTTTTTTTTTATATTTTATTTTTTATTATTTCCTTTTTTTTTATTTTATTTTTTATTTTTAGTAGCTATACACTTATATTTTAATATATTTTTTATATTTTTTCTATTATAATATATAGAAAAATATATATAAATAAAAAAATTTAAAAATAAAAAAAATTTAAAAATAAAAAATAAATATAAAAAAACTAAAAACTTATAATTATTTTTTATTTTTAAATTTTTTATTTATATATTTTTTTATAATTTTTTTTATATTTTTTTTATTTTATTTTTATGTTATTTTTTAGTATTATTATTATTTTTAATTTTATTATTATTATTTTATTATTATTATTTTATTATTATTATTTTATTATTACTTTTTATTATTATTACTTATTATTATTTTTATTTTATTACCTTTATATAAGTTTTTTTTTATTATTAGTTTTTTATTGTTAGTTTTTTATTTTATTTATTTATTTTTATTTGATTTTATTTTTATTAATTTTTATTTATTTTTATTTATTTTTTTTTATTTTTATTTAATTTTACTAGAATACTTAACTTTTTCGTTATCTTGTTCCTTGGTCTATATAATATTTCAATGTTAATTAAACTTGGATTTAAAGAGAACAAAAATTCCTTAAAATAGATTTGATTGAAAAACGTCGTCATTTAATACTAATTTGATATATTTTGGAAGAATAGTTTTAGAAAAATACGAAACTTTTTAATATAAATATTCTGTTACCATAAAGTAGCTTTTATAACTGTTGTAGCATATATCTATGTATGTATGTATATGTATGTATATACTACTTGTTATATCAGCTAGACAAATCATGTGAAACTTGCATTACCCTTGCCAAGGGTAATTCATTTGCGAAGCTGCAGAGATGCGCGACATTTTATAATTGAATTGGCCTTCTATGCATGCAGTCGAGGGGATGTTAATATGGCCACAAAATTGCTATGGACTGATTACTGGCAGAGGAGGGGGCTTAAAGTGAAGAGGAATACCCCCGTCGGACAAAGCCAATTTGTCGCGTTGTTCATTTGGCAAATGGCAGTCAGAGAGACGCCTGCTGTTGGATTGTCAGTCACTCAATCCAATGCGAATCGTAATGTTAAGCACATATAGCTATACACATCTATCAAATCGTAACCGGTTTAGACCGAAGGTGTGTGCGTGCGTGTGTGTGTGTGTGTGTGTGTGTGTGTGGAATGTGCAACTCTGTGCATGCCACAGATGTGCATGCGCATGTCTATGTTTAATTCATATGCAACTGCCTCGTGCATTGCGCAGTCGCAACTGTCAACTGTCCGACACATTGACCAATAGTGTCGTATATTCCTCCTCTGCCAGCCCCCCCCCCTCCTTCCCCCCAACATTTGAATGCTTAATTATGTTTTACAATTAACATTTAATTAATTATTTTTTGTTGTTCATTTTTGACCTCGGGTCAAGGTTTCACCTTTTATGCTCGCTCCATAGAATAAATGTTCGATTTACTTGTAATCTCCGTCTACCAGCCTCTCCCCCTCTCCCTCCTCGCCACCACTCGACCCCATTTACTTTCGCTTGATCTGCGAGTTTGGCTCATAACTTTCGTTTTTACGTAATTCAATAGGGCCATAGGCTGACTCCAATATGATAGAATGATTGCGGCTTAACGTGAAAGCCCATGCTGCTGTAAAAACTTAACAGCTTTGGCTTATTTTGTTTAGTTAACAGTTTAAAATTTAGATAAATGCTGAATTAACATCAGAATGTGCATTATTAGCACTGATTAGATCAATGTTATTTCGAAATAAAATGAGTTTATGTAATGCAATTGCAGTTTTATGTTAAAGCTAGTGCTGTACAAACACTACACTTTAGCTTATGTTAAATCACGCCGTCTCTATTATTAGCACGATCTCAGTCTAAAGTGAACGCTAAGCTGCAGCTGGGATAACAGAGCCTAGCCCGAAAATGTAGTCACAGCAGAACTTTTAGTTAAAATTAGAAATAACGGAACTGCTCATTGTGTAACCTACTCAGTCTTTTAACAGTAGCAAATAAGTTGTCAAATTAAGTAGATGTTTGCTTCATGAAAGAGGAGAACGCAGGTTCGAGCCCACGTCAGGATTTGAAAGGTTTACTATGATTATATTATTTTTATTTTTTTTTTTAGTTTGCTTAAATAAAGCGGACGTTAATATAGTAAAATTATTTAGTTTTTACATAAATGGCACCATTATAAGGGCTTTCACATCGCTCTATCTCTGTTTAACATACAACAAAATCTGGAAAGTTAACAGTAGCTCCGCTGTTCGCTGTTATGTGTAACACCCAGGTTCGAGTCCACATTAGGATATAAATTTATCTACTATAATTTTTATTTTTTATATATTTTATTATTATTTTTAATACATGTCGCTTATATGCTGTGCATTTTTTTCATCAAATGTGTTTAGATATATCGCAAAGTAAAATCTCAATTTTTGTTTACCAAAACAAGTAATTTGTTTGCAACAGCAGCTGTTTAGCTTGCAATGTTGTTGACCCACAAAATGCAGCATGGATAAAAATCTTTGTAATTACGTGTAAAACAAACTGTGCAGATGAACAGCAGCAACAGCAACAGCAACAGCAGCAGCAGCCGCCAAAGAGATGCCAAGCGTGAAATTTGCAGCTGTTACAAACGGGATTTAAGGCCAACTAGGCAACAACAACAACAACAACAGCAGCAGCAGCAGTAGCAGCAGCAACAACTGAAGTTTTAAGAGGTGCAAACATCTTGTACAAACAATCTTCTTTTGTAGCGCGCAAACCAACCAAAAAGCAAATAGCCAAAAAGGTAATCAGCTGACGACCAAAGAAATAATTAGTCAAAATGAAGAGCAGCAGGCGGCACTTGAGAACCCAAAAAAAAAAAGAAAGAAAAAAAGACATAATCATAAAGGCAGACAGACAGACAGACGGGCAGCCAGACGCGCATTAAGACTACATTATGCATACATTTGAGAGCTGAGAGATAAACCACTCAAGCAGACAGACAGACGGGCGGACAGACAGGCGGACACATAATCTCCTTTCTTTCGAAAAGAACGTCGCAAAGACAATCAAATCGAATATGCGAGAGATTTGTATTTTAATTCGTTTTTTTTTTCCTGCTGCTGATATGTGTTTATAGAGGTAGGTATTCATATATGTCTTTATATATGAATAGATAGAAATATAGACATGCATACATATATGGGTAGATAGATATAGAGTTATGGGTATAGAGTTATAGATGTAGATATAGATATAGATATAGATATAGATATAGATATAGAGCTATAGATATAGATATGGATGTAGATATAGATATAGATATAGATATATGCATATAGATATAGATATAGATATAGATATAGATATAGATATAGATTTAGATATAGATTTAGATATAGATATAGATATAGATATAGATATAGATATAGATATAGATATAGATATAGATATAGATATAGATATAGATATATAGATATAGATATAGATATAGATATAGATATAGATATAGATATAGATATAGATATAGATATAGATATAGATATAGATATAGATATAGATATAGATATAGATATAGATATAGATATAGATATAGATATAGATATAGATATAGATATAGATATAGATATAGATATAGATATAGATATAGATATAGATATAGATATAGATATAGATATAGATATAGATATAGATATAGATATAGATATAGATATAGATATAGATATAGATATAGATATAGATATAGATTTAGACATAGATTTAGATATAGATATAGATACAGATACAGATAAAGATATAGATATAGATGTAGATGTAGATATAGATATATCGATATAGATTTAGATACAGATATAGATATAGATATGGATGTAGATATAGATATATATATATGCATATAGATATAGATATATGCATATAGATATAGATATGGATGTAGATACAGATATAGAGGTATAGATATAGATATCCACATAGATACAAAAGTAAACACAGTTTGATACAAAAGTAGACAGATAAGACTTCTTTTAACAATTAATAATAATAATTTGGGTAAACTACGTTTTTTTATTTATTTGTTTAGTTATTAATTATTTATTTATGAAGTGGAGAATCCAGGCCCTTTAAATTTAACATCTTGACAACACAATTGATGTGGCAGACTAAGTAATTTTATTATTTAACTTGATTTGCATTATTGATATAGTTTCATTTAATTGAGAAATATATAATTGGACTACATGAATATAAAGCAATATATTCACTTTTTGGCTTATGAATAAATATTTATATTTTTTATATTTATATTTTTATTTATTTTTTTTTTAATTTTTAAGTTTTTTATTTATTTATGCACATTAAGTTGTAAACTGCATTTCGTGTCTCCTAATATTAAATATTTTCAAATTGATTTCAACTATATATGTAGTTCAAGTAGGAGCTCAGCTATAACAGTAGATTACGTTGGCAACAGCTATGAAGATACACCAAAACATACAAAAAAGAAAAAAGAAGGAATGTTTTGCCTGGTAACTTGGTCAACTTGCTGTTTACGTTAGGGGTGGGTAACGAACCCTCCATAAGGTTGAGCTGACAACAGACACAGGCCAGGTATAAAAACCCAAACAGGCCAGCAAAATCAAGATCAGCCACACAGGCAGGTAGCTGCTAGGCCACAAATAAGGAGCGAACATCACAGAGGAGAAAGACAGCGAGAGAGAGAGAGATGGAGTGAGTGAGTGAAAATGAGATGGCAAGAGTGGCAAGGTAAGCAGGGTCGGTGCACTGGCGCAGAACGTGGTGAGTGTGTTGGAAAAGCCGTTTTTCAGTTTTATGAATTATACCAATTGACAATTCGAGGGCAACATTCCAGAGCTGAATAAAATGAAATAAAAGTACAGTCATTCAATTCAGATGCTCAAAGCAGCGCACCCTGTTGCACAGTGTTACTGTTAGTTACTCCTTGGCCTTCTTGTCTCCTATTGTCGCACCTTTTTCCCACTCGCACATCTTCTGTCCATCAATCAATCGATCAATCCATCTATCAAACGTGAAGCACTCGGCATGCATATGAAAAGTCAGCGAATCGGCGATTATGATTTCTGAGTGCCTCTGACTCAACATAACATAACAAAAATAACAAAAAAAAAAAAAAAAAAAACAAATCCCCTCGCTGTTGCCTGTCAGAGAGCCAGGCCAATAAAATATGTATACAGATTTCTGTAAAAGATTTCCATTTGTTTAGCTGCGAACTGATTGCTAATGGCTTTCATGGAAAATGCATTCCTAAATATACATGTTTATATATATATATATATATATATATATATATATATATATATATATATATATATATATATATATATATATATATATATATATATATATATATATATATATATATATATATATATATATATATATATATATATATATATTGAAATTTAATATGATAAAAATGTCCAAAAATTCAGATTTTAATTTCTATCATAGGAAAAATTAACTTCTTGAAATTGAATTATGTTCACAATTACAAGTTGTCCATTTGGAGGGTTTACTGTACTAAATATTACAAGTATTCTATTCAAATATGAGAAATTCTCAGCAATTTTCTTATATCTGAAAGACAGTTTTGCTTTTACTTTTGTTTTTACATTTATTTATTTTTTATTATTTTTATTATTATTATGTTTGTTTTTATTATTTTTATTTATTTATTTATTTATTCTTGATTTTGGATTCTTTTTATTTTTTTTTATTTTCTTATTTTTATTTTTTTTTAATGTTTTTATTTTTATTACTGTTATTTTCATACTATTTTTATTTTTTTATTATTTTTATTTTTTTAATATTTTAGTTTTTTTATTATTTTTATTTTTTTATTTTTTATTATATTTATTTTTTATTATATTTATTTTTTTATTATTTTTTTATTATTTCATTTTCTTATTATTTTTATTGTTTTTTTTTTTATTTTTATTTATTTTTTTTTTATTTTATGTTTTTATTATTTTTATTTTTTTTATTATTTTTATTTATTTATATTTATTTTTTATTTATTATTTTTTATTTATTTTTTTATTATATTTTTTATTGTTTTTTTCTTCTTCTTTTTGTTTTTTTTATTATTTTTACTTTTTTTTTTTTTTGTTTTTTTCTTTATTACTATGAAGTGTTGAATTAATGCCTTTCAAATTTAGTATCTTGAAAAGATATTTGATTGCTAATACGTCTAAAGATGTTATTTTCCATTACATTCTACACTAACTAAAGTTCAGTTTAAAGATATTGCCTGTCATTTATAGCTGCTAGTTTCAGTTACTTGTGCGAGAGTCAAGTCTAATCTTCCATTTGAAGATCATCGTCAGCCGTCATGTATGTATGCATATAAGAGGAACTCAAACTTGAATTGACTATTTTCAGATATCTGCGCTGTTAAAAGAGAACGATGGCGTTTCATCTAAAGATTCCTCTTTTCTATGCATATGTAAAGTTCTCAACAATAGCTAGAAATTCTGCAATTCCTGGAGCTAATTTCTTCTATTTTTTTTTTGTTACATATGCCAATAATCCCAGTTATGTACGCAGAGGAGCTCTGCTTTTGCCTGCCTGCTCAGATGGAACTGGGAGTTCTCTGAGCTGTTGTTGTTGTTGTTGTTGTTGTAGGTAATACGAGCCCTGTGAGTCTATGTGTGTGGAATGTGCGGGAAGAGACTCGACCGCAGCGGCTACAGCGAGACAGAGAGAGAGAGAGAGAGAGAGAGAGAGAGAGAGAGCGCGAGGGTCTTTACTACAGTGGGAACTGGAAATGAATTTCATGAATCGCATGCAGCACTTGGCTATGCTGGGCAGTCACTCGGATGAGGGCGTTGTTTGTGCAATTGCGGTGTTTCACTCCCGCCGCACTCCACTCCACTCCACACGTTGTTGTTGTTGTTGTTGTTGTTGTTGTTGTCGTTGTCGCTGTTTGCTGTTTGCTTGGTCAACAACTTTCTCACACGCCAAAGACGAGGCAAATCGAGTCGAGTCGACGGACGGCACAAGCTGTCGTAGATCTCTCAAAATGCATGAAACCGCACACAAAATGCAAATAAAGTGGAACTTTATGTGTGCTGCACACATGCAAGTATGTGTGTGTATATATATATGTATATATGTATATACGTATATATATATATATATATACGGATATACACATATATATGCATATGCGTATATATAGCTCACACAGATCGGGACTCGGACAATAGCTCATGGACAAACATTCAGCTCAAAATCACGGTCAGGCGGTAGACAAACAAACAAACAACAACAACAACAACAACAGCAACAGCAACAACAAAAGTAAAGCAAAAACAAGTTTCGCTGTTGGCGCATACGATTGGCGAAACGGGTTTCCAGCTTCCAGTCAGCAAAGGGGCGGCATCGGGCGTGGCACTGACCGCACTAAATCAACGCAAATGTCTAATCCATTTGGCGCTCCTTTTCCTTTTCCCTTTCCTTCTGTTTTCATATCTTGCGTTTGCCAGCAAAGTTTTTGTAAACTAATATCGAAAACAATTTCTCGTATCGCATGAACTATGCTAGCATAGGAATTTCAACAACAATTTCTTTAATCAAATTTCAAATTTCCAAAAAAAAAAAAGTTCTAGATTCAAATTCAAATTGTTTAGTCTGTACGCTAAGCCGTCGTCTCACTTCACTTACACATTTCATAATCATTTCATTTCTTTTACTTTTTCCCTTTTTTGCCTACTTATTATTTTGCATTTCGCACGAATTGAACGCAATTTGAAATTCCAATTTGTTTATAGAACAGCAAAAGGCAAAAGGCAACAACAGCAGCGGCAGCGGCAGCTGCGCCGTCAAAAAGCTCGTATTTCCAGCTAAGGCCAAAGCATAATAAACTATAATTTGTGCAAAAAACGAAAAAAAAAAAAAAAAACAATAAGCCGTCAGCGATGCCGATTCCAATTCCAATTTCAATTCTGATACCGAAACGAAAGCGAAAGTAAACAAAGCCAAAGGCAACTGAAAACCGCTGCATGCATATGCCCAAAAATAAACATTCCGCCGAGACTCCAATTACGAATTGTGAAATAGACGCAAAGAAGACAACACAACTAAGAACGTTGCAGTCGAGCGTTAGCGACTGCACAATACTCATTCACGGTATATATTGGTATATATTGGTCAATTGGTATATATATATAATTTGTGGCAAATTAATACAGTTCAACAGTAATTTAGTCTCTCTCTCTCTCGAACTAGCTTTGCTCGATTTGCCATGCCCTGAGTGGGCGTAGATATATTCGCCATATCTTCTTGATTATTGTTTTGACAATGCGAGCATATACTGCAAATTTCAGCTCATTAGTTTTTCAGCTCAAACGCTTTCCGACTTGCCACGCCCTTAGTGAGCGCAACGACAAAATATCGACACCTTATAATGCGAGGGAAGACACGAGCATATGTTCCAAATTTCATGTCTGCATAACGACAGCCGGACAACAGGACGGACATTGCTCAAAGCCAATATACTCACTTCATAAAAAAAAAAAACAAAGAGTAAAGAGTCGATCATGTGTAGTATCAACAGAAGAGCATAGCACACATAAAAATAACGAACCAAAAGTATCGAGCATCAAATATCGGTTTCGATTACGAACATAATCGATACCAAATAGTATCAATACTTTTTTCGTGTCCCTAGGTGCAGCGTTATGCTAAATGTTAGCTGGCCAAGCTAAAGCCAAGCAAAGCTAGAAATGTGCACTAATTATGTTTTCTACGTGGATTGGAATGTGTATGTATGTGTGTGTGCTTGTGTGTGTGTGTCACAATAACTGTGGCATACTCGAAAGTGCGCCCCAATTATTTACTTTACACACACACACACACACACACACACACACACAAACGCATTTGACTAAAATGCTTTTGATGTATTGTTTATCAATGGGCAAATATTTGATACCGGGCCTATGTCGTAATTAGATTAGCTGGCACCTGTAACTACCTACACACACACACACGCATGTGTGCCAGTTTCTCTCTCTCTCTCTCTCTCTCGCTGTCTCGCTCTTTCGGCCCACTTTTGTTGTTTCACTTGTTTTGGTTTGTGTTTTGCTTTTGCGCTTATTTAGTTTGGACTTTTCATATTTGCTTTGCGCATTTTCTTGGAATTATTTCGGTTTTATTTACCTACTTTTTTTGTTGAGCATTCTTATCTGTTTGCTCTAAATGCAATTGCATTGTTTGTAATATGTTGTTGTTGTTGTTGTTGTTGTTGTTATTCTTAGTACTTTTATGGGCCAATACATATTTGGCTTATCTTCTGACTTTGTTGTTGTTTTTCTTTTTTTTTTTTTGGGACACGAACCACTCTTGTGTCGCATTATTGATAAGGCTAAGATTACACAGAAATGAGCACAAAGTCTAGATATGAAATCATTTATATACATATATGTAGACTGTATAAACATAGATCAGGTTTCTAATTACACCTTTTGTCATTCTAAAATATCATCGGTGCAAGGTAATGCAAAAGCTAAACCTATTGCCAGCCAAATGAGTCATGCAACGAGCCACAGAGTCCAAAGTTCATTTTACACAACGCGCAAAAAAGCAAACCAAAGCAAACTAGCAAAAAACCGACAAAATTCAAGGCGCCAAAACGTGCAGCGCTGTAATTTAGCGTGAAAAACATACATACATATACATATTTCAAGCTAAACAGCAAAGCAAACTTAACTGCGAAAAACCGCCAAAAAAAAAAGAAGCTAGTTTATGCAGCGTAGTAAATTGCGTTTTTTTTTCTATTAAAATGTGCGCCATTCTGGCCTTTTTTTGCAGCACTGCAACACGCATAAATGGCTACCAAGACAAAAACAACAACCAACAGTACAATGACCGAAGGTAGCTAAAAGTAGCTAAAGGCAAATGCGCCATGCCAAAAAGGTAGTCTGCATAACACCCACCGCAGCGTAGCGTGAAAAACGTAGTAGACTTGAGTAGCATGTAAAAGCTACCAATACTAAAGTATACTTGTGTGTGTGTGTGTGTGTGTGCGTGTGCGCGCGCATGTTTGTGTGCTTATTTATAAACCTGTTGTCAAAGAAAATAGCAACAGCAACAAAAGAGAAGAAAAAACAACAGCAACAGCAACAGCAACAACAACAACGAGTTGCTGTAAAGCTGCACTAAAAATTCCGATCTTCCAGTCGTTTGTCGTTGTTGTCGTCGCGCCGGCGCTCGGCTCCAATGGAGTGAGTTTCGTGCGCACAGCGCTCGTGAGCGCGGCGCGGCGGCTGCGCTCAAATAATAAAAACAGGTATAACTGTTTGCATTAGTATGTGTGAGTGTGAGTGTGCGTGCGTGTGAGTGGAGACTTTTAAGAGCTGGGAGCCAACTAACCAACCAGCCCAGCCAGCAAGCAAGCAACATCTTCAACGAAACAGCAGAACAAAATGTAAGATGTGATAACCGTACGAAACGTACGAAGGTGAAGCAGCAAAAAAAAAAAAGTAAAGCAGCAAAACACAGTAAAGAAGGCGAAACAACAACATTGAATGTCGACGCACCCTTTTCTTATTGTTTTGTTGTTGTTCTTCTTGTTGTTGCTTGTGTAGATTTTGAAGCGCAAAACCACATCCGAATTAACGTAGTCTCTTATACCTTATGCAGTTGGAAGCAGCAACAACAACAACAACTACAACGAATGCAAGTAAAAAAGGAAAGAATGCAGAATGTAGAGTATAGCGGGTGGCGTCCGACATTCTCTACAACTAAAAAAAGCTAGATATGTAAGCAAAATGCCGACGCCGTTGGAATGCAATGTTGTTGTTGTTTTTGTTGTTTCAGTTGCTGCTGCTGCTGCTGCTAAGCCGGACATGGCAATTGTTTGCTGCTGATAGGGGTACATGCTAACAACAACTAATGCACTTAGCGCTCAATTGGCAATAATTAAAAGCTGGAAATTTGCAGCAACAACAAAATTTACGACTTACCTTTTGTGACGTTTTTGCCGCGTTGTTTTTAATCCAAATTAGAACACGTCCTGCTAATCCCAGGCATAAATGAACACAATTCGAAAGCAGTAACACTCAAAAAATTAGCAACAAATTTATTGCCACGCTTAATTAAATTAACGCAGCAATCAAATCATTTTTAACTTTGCTGCTGCACATTTTGACGCACAGATCGCACAGATCGAAGGCCAAGCCAAAGAATGGCTACTAAATGCAATATAAAAAAACAACTCAATCACTTTGATTTTCACTATTTATGCAATTAACGCATACACTTTACACTTCTTGCGTTAATCGTGGTGCAATTTTTTTTTTTTTTTTGCTTTTCTTGGAAATTAAACGAATTTGTCAAACGAACAAAGCGCGAAGCACGCGCGTAACACGTTTGAAAGCGACGACGTCTGAATTGGAACTCAACGCGAACGACAAAGCGAAACGCAATGCTAGCGGTGCGAATCAAAACACAAAGCAAAACGTATAGTTATCGATATTTAACAGAAGCGCAACTGTTGCGTGCTGTTGAGATAAGTTTCGCAAATGTTAATCTAAAACCGTATGCATTAAAAGAGTGTTTTATTTATTTATTTACAAAACAGCAATATATTGTCTATGTAATGTAAAAAGTGAAAAAATTTAATTCTAAATAATTTCAGTTAATTACGTTATTAGCGTAACGTTAACATAAGCCTACGATATCTATCGATATGCTTGAAGTCAGTACAAGAAACGATAGTCGATATCAAAGAAACATCAATAAAACACTGAAAACATAAACTTAATTCAATAAAAGAAATTCAAGAATTATATGAAATAATAAAGAAACATAAATTATGCTTTAAAATGATTGAAATTAAAGCAAAATTGGTGCGTGCAGATTCAGCAATATACGCAACAGGCGAGTGCGTTGAGTGTTTAATTGAATTCACGCACAAACTCTTTGGCGAGGAACAGCAACGAAATGCCAAAGCAACAACGTAAGAAAGTTTAATAAATAAAAAATTAATTGAAATGAATTTCATTTGATTAATTTTATTTAGTGCTGAGAATCTGGCGTGGGCCTCTGTGCAGCTGCATTGCTATCGAAAGACCAGCTACAGTACACAGTCGACGGACAAGACAGCTGAGCTGGCCGAGCTCATTGGACGCACTGCCTTGGATGCAGTTACTCAAACGCCGGGCGAGGTAATTGTTGCAACCAAGCCGAAGATTCTCTTTTGCGATCTGAAGCTGCAGCCGGGCGAGACCAAGATGTGTAGGTGGCAGTCAAGTTGATCAATCAAAGTGTATTCCATTTAAGATTCGATTCTTATACAGACTTCTTCAATGAGTTTGTGCCGCGGGATGGTCCGCCCACCTATCGCGGCCATGACATACGCTACTTCTATAAGATCACAATTGCCACACAGCGTGTCAAGTCCAAGGTGCAAACGCTAACTGTGCCCATACGTGTGTTGCCCATTCCTCTGATAGCTCGGCCGGATGAGCTGCCCGTTACGGTGGAGACCAACGAGGAGCTAACGCCCACAAATCCATTTCTGGAGAAGCGCGAGATAAGCGAACTGGAAATATCGTGGCATCACTTGAAAGTATGTTTTCTTCCAGCTATCATAACTGATCCTAACTCCTCCTACGCCACTCCCGTATAGAATGTTACGGCTCGACGTGCTCCAAAGTTCTATCGGATTTCGAATAAGCGTGGATTCGTTGGTCGCTTCTGTCTGTTCAAGCCCGCTTATAAGCTGGGCGAGGATATTGTCGGCAGCCTGGACTTCGACAGCTGCCAGGTGCGCTGTGTCCAGTTCTCTGTGAAGCTGCAGCAACAGGAGCAGCCGTTGCGTCCGCAGCCGGAGCTGGTGCCAACAAATGCTGGCGATGATGTCGCCTCCCTGAGCTCCTTCGATATGGCAAGCATAGCCAGTGGCATAACTGTGGATAATCTACACAAATCGGAGACATCCGGGAGTGCACGCAACAAGGATGAGCCCAAGCCCATGGGAAAGCTAAGTACCATATCCACCTCACATCAGGTCGATCACAAGCTAAATCTCTCTGTATCTAATCCTAATCGTTTCATCTCACTTGCTTGCAGGTCTGCTATGCAACGCTGCAGACGCAGGTGGTTGTACCCATTCCGCTGCATGTTACGCCCACATTTCGTACAGATCTGGTTGATGTGAAATGGCGTCTCCATTTCGAGTTCGTAACCAGCACACTGATGGACTTTGGCATTCCGAATCCTGAGTCTGGTGAGCTAAAAGCGCCCGCTGAGCTGCCCGTTGAGACAATGGTGTGGAATTTACCTGTAACCATATATGCAGCGAATCCACTGCAGATATATGCGCCAAATCAAACATATAATCTCTTGATAAAGTAATAATACACAAATTTGTTGCAATAAATAGTTTGTAGATTTATACTAAATTGCGCGCAAAATTAGTTTTGAATAAAAACTATGTGGCAGTACTTCAGTCCAATGTGGTGGCAGTTGCGCTTACTGTTAATAACAGCACATTCAAAATGTTGATGCTGTGCTTTCCATTGAATCTGCGAGAAATTCAGCATATAATATATAAATTAAGTGAAAGTTACATGTAGAAGTTGTAACAGTCAATAATAAATACTTGCAAGAGTATTATTATTCTTAAATCGTGTGCAACACATTTCAAACAAATTTCAACTATGTGGCAACACTATTTAATCAACATAACATGACTAGCAATTGCGTATGCTGTTAATTGCAGTATAACAAATGTTAATGCTATACTCTCTGTTAATGCAGTACTAAAAACAGTGTTGTCTAGCTCCAAAACGTACATTAAACAATTTTGTACCAAAAACAAAAAACATTTATAGGCAAAAAAAAAAAACACACACACACAGAAAGTTGGAACACAACAACGAAAAATGTATCAGGAATATCTAAATCAATTAAATTCTTCACTCTTTCCCATGACGTCCGACGAACTGAAGGAGCTGCTCAACAACGATGACAAACTGGACGAAAAAGTCGATGAGGTGCTCGAATCGCTGAAAACACAAAAGGTTCGCTTCTTCGAGGAGAATCGCAGTCGCGCCGAAAAGAACATCGAAACGGAGCCAAAGATCATTGAGCTGCGCGGCAAGCTGGCCGAGCTGACAGAGGAAGGACGCACCAGCTGTAACGTCGTGCAGGAGCTACTCACGCAGATCAAAGAGAAAACGGGCGGAGTTAGCCAGGAAACGACGCTGGCGCTGCTGCAGACGGCGGCCTCCGAAAGCGAGGAGCAAACGGAAGAGTTTGTCAAGAAATTCACCGGCAACGAGCTCAGTGTGGATGCCTTTCTCGAGGAGTTTCTCAGCAGTCGTCGCACCATGCATCTGCGCAAACTGAAAGCCGAAAAGATGCAGGAGCTCATACGCAAGCAGTCACATCGCCACAGCACAGGCGCAGGTGGTGTGCCCGCCTACGGCAATTTGCCGGGCACAGCCGCTGGCCACAACAGCTTCTATCCGCCACCACAAATGGGCGTGCCCTATCCAATGATGGGTCCCATGATGCCCATGCCGCCGCCATCGCGACCCTACTGAGCGCCACTGTAGATTTAAGTTTTGAATCAAACAAAAAACGTACGCAATTCGAAGATGCTGCCACAGCTGCCATCACAATCGCGGATGACTCATCATCCGAGTGCTTTGTTTAAATATTACGTGTTAAATTTCTCTATATGTATAGAACGCCAGGAACGGAAGCTTAGCTAACTTTTAATAAAGCGACAAATCTCTTCGAGTTAAAATTCCTTCGCGGTTTCTTTTCTTTTATTATTATTATTGTTTCAAACTGTTTCAAATATTACATGATTTAAGTACATTCAGCTGATTCACTTTCGCATTTCCGCTCTTTCATTGCTTAAACTAAAGAACTATGATATAATTTATGCATAAATTAAGCGAACCAAATTAATTACATTAAAAACGCTTAAATTTGATTGATGTTAAACAGAATAGCAATGAAATAGTTTGATAATAATTTATAGAGCGCGAAACAATTACTTTTAAACAATATATATCCATAAATGTTAGATCTTAGTTTAAATGAAGCCAAGGGCTAGGAGGCATGTGGATTAGAGGCTTAGTATAGAATGGAAAGGATTGGTAGGAAGGATTGTGCACATGCTTAACATATAAATATATATATATATATTTATATATATATATATGTGTGTGTGTGTGTGATTGCTTTTCTCTTGTTTGCTGTTATTTTTGTTGTAGTTCTTACTGTTAGTCTTTTGAATTCCAACGCTTCGTTCATATATATGCATATATCATATATATACATATACATATACATATGCAAAATGTTCTATATAAAATATGTTCAACATTATCTCTCCGGCCGGTTTAACACTTTAAAAGGTTTCTCATTAAAAACTATCCGTGTGTGTTTGTTGTTGCTGTTCTTCTTCTTCTTCGTTTTCTTCTTCTTCTGCTTGTTGTTGTTATCAAAAAATAGTTGTATATCATATATATAAATAGATGCCTAGAATCGATGGAAATTGTGTGTTGTGTGTGTATCGCCATCATGACGAACCGAATTCCCTCATCCATTTCTCATACTTGTCCAGATCCGCCCGGGACACGCTCTTATTGCAGCGACCGATGGCTTCGTTGAAGTCCTTATTGGACACGGGCAGATCCACCTCCTCGGTGGCCAGCTGTCGTATTTGCTCTGGCGTCAGGCCCGCTATCTTGCGTCGCATCGACATCATGCTCGCCTCCCTACAACGTAAAATTTAAGCGCAATTCACAAATAATAATGATAAAACTCTTCGCGTACCTGCACACATTGGTGATATCGGCGCCGGAGTAGCCATCCAGCTGATTGGCTACATAATTCAGATCGACGCTATCGTCCACCTTCACTTCGCGCAAGTTGATCTTGAGCAGCGCCTCACGTCCCTCGTCCGTCGGCAGTGGTATATAGATGCGTTTCTCTAGACGCCTGCGCAACGCCTCATCAATGTCCCATGGAAAGTTGGTAGCTGCCAGCACCATGACAACTTTGGCCTGCTCCTCGCCACCGCCCACGCCATCCATTTGCACCAGCAGCTCCGATTTAACACGTCGCGATGCCTCGTGCTCCGACTCGGAACCACGTCGCGAGCACAGCGAATCGATCTCATCAATAAATATGGTGCTCGGCGCATAGAAGCGAGCCATCTCGAACAGCAGACGCACCATCTTCTCCGATTCGCCGCGATATTTGGATGTGAGCGTAGCGGAGCTGACATTGAAGAAAGTGGTGCCACATTCCGTGGCCACCGCCTTGGCCAGCATTGTTTTGCCTGTGCCAGGCGGGCCAACCATTAGGACGCCTTTCCACGGACGTCGTATGCCCTGCAAGATACATTAAACTCATTAGCGTACAATTGATAAGCAGCGTGCACAGTGGTATAAATAGCCGATTTGAACTACAAATTCTATGGAAATCACACAAAACTTGATAAATGCTGACAGCCTTAGCTTATCAGACAGTATTTTAAATGTGCCTGCCTATCAGGCGCTAATAACGATTAAAGCTTGTTTTGAACAAAAGAAAATTGCGCTACATGAGCGTCACAGACTATGGGATACCCTGGTAAACGCTATGCGGGATCTTCATATAGGCTATAAAGCACATAAAAACTGAAAATTAAAATAATCTTGCTATATATACACAATTTACTTAGTCTATTGCTCATTTCTGTCTCTGTCTCTTACTTCTCTCGCTTTATAAACATTTCCACGAGTGTGACTACCCTTTGTTTACACATTTTTAATAGTTACAGGGTATATGGCAAACATAACAGCTGATGATTCAGCCAACGCAGGTGACTTGATGACGCACCTTAAAGTAGTCAGGCATCAGCATGGGCAACACAACGGCCTCCTCGAGCAAACGCTTGGCATCGTGCAGATCGGCTATATCGCTCCATCGCACTTTCGGATCCTTTTGTAGTATATCACGCTCTGTAGATGATAAATGTGTTACTTGAATGAACTGAACACTTATCTACAAGGTTCGGCCAACTCACCCAATATGTCCACCAGCTCCGCTTCGATGTGATTGTTGGGCTGAAACTTACGCTCCTCCTCTGTCGCCTGCTGTTCGCTCGCGTCGCCATCCGCTGTGGAGCCGTTGCTCACAGCCGCTGTCGCATCATCATCTTTGCCATCATTGTTGTTGTTGTTGTTGTTGTTGCTGAGGCTATTTGAGGTGGACAATTTGCGTCCGGCGACGCGACCATTGGCGCCGCCGCGCGCACTGTTCGATGTGGAGGCAGATGCCCGACTATTGCGCGCCGTGCCAGGACCATTGCGGGCAGTGCTCTGTGGGATTGTGCTGGGTCGGCCGCTGTTTGGCGCTACGCCGCCAGCTGTTCGACGGCTATTTGTAGTGGTCGCACGCCGACCCACCTGCTGGACGGGCGGCGGCGGTTTCGGTGGACCCCAGACATCCGGATCTTTCGGCGGCGGCGTCCATATATCCGGATCGGGCTTAAACCAGGCAGCGGGATCTTTGTTCACATTGCTATCGTCACTCAACTGTGAGCGCAGCTTATGGGCAAATTTGGTATTTTGCAAATCCAATGAAATGTCCTGCAGTGTGCGTTGTATGGCCTTGACTTTAGCATGCTCCTGACTGATTTGCTGATTGATCTGCCAAGCAAACATATGAGAATTGCTAATGTAAGAGAAACTAATCGAGAATTGGGCTACTCACCATGCTCCACTTGCCCTTGCGCATGGGATCCACGGTGCTCTTAAGCAGACGCGCCAGCATGCCCTACAATTAAAAATAGCTAATTAATCTAGACGTAACAGTTTTGTATACCCTGGCAACACACATGGCGCATTTCTAATCAGTATGAACAGCTGCTGTCCGTTGTGGCTCAGCACTTAAGCTATATTGATGAACCTTAACATATGTTGCTTGGCCTTGCTATAGTCGATATGCGATATTATGATATATATATATTACATATATTGTAACATATATATAGAGCATAAAGCAGTCATAGCTCTAGAACAAAATGTCTATTTATGTAATATACCCAACAATCGATATGCCTAGTTTGCTAGGGTATTTGTTATTGCTGTTGTTGTTGTTGTTGTTGTTGTTGTTACTTTTGCATGCTGCTCAGCATCTATCTTACCTGCAATCCCTCGTAGTATATGCAGGCCGAATCGTAGTTGCCTGTCAGGGCCATGTCTCTGGCTAATTTGGCATTCTCGCATATTTCTTCAATTGTAGTTTTGGCCATTACGGTCATTCCTACGCAAGTGGTTGTCTTTTGCTTGCCACCTCGCAGTAACTGTTCAAAAGCAACAAAAATGAAAAAAAATCAGAACAGGTTGTTGTCATTGTAACCAAAAACGAAACAAAGATTAGTCCCAATTAAAGTCATGAGCATTGTTGTTGTTGTTGCCACTGCTGCCGCTTAAGTGCGTAAGCTTCTCGCTCTCTCTCGCTCTCACTCTTTCTCGCCTCGACTGTCTTTGTATTGGCTCTCAGACAATAGAACGGAAGCAACGCAGCGGCTTTGTCACTCACTCACTCACTCACACAAACACAAACAAACACACATACACACATATGTCACATATAGGCGAAGACAATCGTACATACACACACACGCACACACACTTGCAGGTAAAAATGGAAAGTAAGTATTGGCCTCTCAAAATAACCGAAAATAATAAAAGAAGATAGCAATGGCAACGACCGAAGACAACTACAAATTGTACTAGCACACACACACACACACTTGTACACGCACTGGCGACAAGTGCTGCGCTAATTATAAGCACAATTGTTCGACCCGTTGGCCACTGTTCCTGCTGCTGCTGTTTGTCACCAAATTTAAACCATGAACGTGCAACTGCGCCGCGCTGTTGGCCCAAAAAACTGAATCGGAATCCGTTTGGCGAAATGTTATAAAAAAATTATGAACCTTGCTGTTGACAAATAAGGCGCTTGACCTTGTTGAGTCGTCGTCGTCGTCGTCGTTGAGGCTTTTGAATAATTCTTTCAAGTCAGCGACGTTAAAACTTTGCAAAAAAAAAAAAAACTAATACACGCGCGCACTCTCATACAAACACACACACACACACACATACAAGAATGAGCAAAGAAAAAACAGAGCTCAAATTTCCGCGGCGTTTAAGTTTCGTCAAACACACACACACACCACATACAAAAATACACAAACACACACACACACACTACATATGCACACTGACAGCCGCTCGCTGTTGCTGGCTTTAATACACATAAAATACAATTTTTATATAGAATTACGTTAATTAGTTACTTAGTAATTCTGTATGCATTTTCACATGCATTTTTTAAGAATTTAAATCTTGTATGCGCTACGTGGGGGCGTAAGCGTAGACACAAACTCGTACAGTTTTTATTACAATGTTTTCGTTAGCCAGTATACTTACGGTTATGGACATTAGTACACTGGCTTTATTACACGGCGTTACGAGCTTAAACTGATTAAAAAATTCTATTTGTTTAAATTTAAAGGCAATGCATTAGCTAAAATAAACGGGTGCTGCGACTTCTGCGGCGATTGTTGTTGCTTAATACTAACGCAATGACAGTGATGGCTTTAAATATCGCATGATCCCCGATATGTCGATAGTTGTTTCGATATCACGCCTCTCAGTTGAAACACTAGATGTATGAAGCATATCAATTTAAATATATAGTCCGTATATTGGAATATAAAATCTATTTTGAAAATGTGTTGTATTGCTTGAGTGACTATAAATTATTGTATATGCAGATAAAATTTTTTTTTTATAATTGTCATACGTCTTTATTCAACGCTGTGGCAACTTCGTTACTAATGCCAGTTGGCAAAGCATTCAATGATTTATACACTGTAAATTCTGACTTTTGATAAATAAAATTGTAAATTTTCAAAAATAAACATTGAAAAAATACAATAAAAACAATAAGAAATTGTTTATGTTCTCACTATTCAAAAAAGCTGCAAATGTCGATGATTGTAGAATTAATCGATATCAAAAAGTGTAACAATATGCAGTAAGGTAAGTTCCAGCTCTAATAGAATGATTGGACAAAAAACGATTCAATTGCTTGATCAAAATTTGTTGCATGTATGCTTAATAAGTTATGAAAATTAATTAAGAAAAAACAGGCTTTCATGGCAATTTAGCGAATCAGCAAGACATGTAAAACAGTAAACTCAATATATCACAGACCACTACCACATATGAATGACTTACAGTCTGACCGTGTCTGGGCCCCCCATAGATAACAAAAGAAGCAAGCATACCATTTAAAGTCTTATATTATTTCTGGCTTAAGATTGCTTAAGAGAGGTATTTGTGTGTTAAATTTAGCGCTTACGTTAGCGCCGCCTGAAGCATGACAACGCCCACGCGTGAAACCTTAGAGAAGGCTCTCAAAAGCGATGCTAAACTGCAAGCAGCGGCTACACAAATTGCAAATGGTAAGCGAACAACCCAAATCAGCTGTGGACCAATTTCATTTAACGTATTTGTTGTAACAGAACTCACCAGCGGCACCTACACCATAGCCGAACTGGCCGAACAGCTGGGCTTTGCCTTGGCCTCAGCGGACACCGATCAACGCGTTGCCGGCACAAATCTGTTGTCTGCTGTGCTTAATGGTCTGCCCGGCGATGTCCTGACGTCCAAGCAGCTGGAATTCCTGACGACCTTCTACACGGATCGGTTGCGTGATCATCACAATGTTATGCCCGCCATAATTGTGGGTCTAAATGCCTTGGTGCACATGAAGCAGCTGCCAGCTGAAAGTGTGCCGCTCCTGTTGCAAGCATTCTTCCAATATACGACGTGTCAGTCGCAAACGCGCGGCGATCGGACGAAAATATTCAACATGCTTAAGTTCCTGACACTGCATTTTCAGCCAGGTGCGTTTTGTTTAAATTTTATTGGTAATCTGAAGTAATTAATTTGTTTGGTTTTTCTTTTCTCTCAGAACTTGTTAAAATGTCTGGCGACTTTCTGTTTGGCCTGATCAATTCGATTGATGGTGAACGCGATCCGCGCAATTTGGATATGATTTTTAGTTTTATGCCCGAGTTTATAACACAATATCCGCTGTTGCATTTAGCCGAGGAGATGTTTGAAATCTTTGCCTGCTATTTTCCCATCGATTTCAATCCGAGCAAAGAGGATCCCGAGGCCATAACACGCGATGCTCTCGCGGAGAAGTTAACCCACTGTTTGGTGGCCAGCGAACAGTTTGCCGAGTGGACCGTGTCGCTGGCCGTAGAGAAGCTGGACAGCGAACTGATTGTGGCCAAACTGGATTCCATTGAGCTGCTGGTAAGCAAATGCCTACGAGCTCATAAATTTTTAAACTTACCTAATTTTCTATTTTGTGGCAGCATCAAGCGGCTCTCAAGTTCTCACCAGCTGCACTGGAGCCTTATTTCGCTCAGATCTGGCAGGCACTGAAGGCGGAAACTTTTCCTGGCTCTGAAAATGCCGATGTGCTAAGATGCGCACTCAAAGCGCTCGCCGAACTGCTGAAAAGCGCCGCCAAGGTGCCAACCATCAGCCACAATTATCAGAGCAATGTGCTGGGCGTTGTGCTGCCCCATTTGAGCGATGTGCATCATCGCCTCTTTCATCCGGCCACTGCAATATCTCTGATGTGCGTGTCGGGCGATGCGCCCTATGCAGCCGATAAAATTCTAAACACTTTTCTGCTTAAGCTACAGACAATCGAGTTGAGTCTGACCAGCGGTGAGGAGCGTATACGATTTTATCACATCATCAGTCAGATCTATAAGCTGGCCGCGCTGCGGGATTCACTGACAAAGCTGGACAAGACCATACTGTTGCCGCTGCAGGATGATGTCATCCAGGCGTTGCGTCTATGCGAACGCGATGATTTCGATGCCAAGAAGGAGGACTTGGAGCTGCAGAGTGCCGCTTTGTCAGTGCTCTGCGAATGTGTGCCCGTGCTGAGCGAGGCACAGCGTGCGCTCGTCTACAAGGCACTCGTACAGCTAGTTAGCCATCCGTATATCGATCTGGATTTCAAGCCGTTGACTGTTAATCTGGGCGCCCTGCAGCCCGTGGAGCTGCAGTCCTGTTTTATAGACATATGCATTCGGAATTTTGACATATTTTCGGAGTTCGTAAAACGCAAAATCTATGCAAATCTACTGCCACTGCTACCTCAGATTGCGTTTACGCAACGGATTCTGGATCTGGTCATGAAGGAAGTATTTGCGGCTAGTGTGGCGGAACCGGGACGATTTTTGGCCTTGGAAGCGCTTTCTACGCTGCTCAATCAGGAGGATCAACACTTCATTGTGGAGCTACAGCAACAGTCCAATCTGCTGCACAAGCTCATAGAACTGGCGAAAAATACGCCCGCGTTGCCGCTGACATCGTTGGAGCTGATTGCCGCCTCACTGAGCCGCATTATGCAACAGCTACCGCTGTCCGAACAGAGCGCGATTGTCAGCGAGTATCTGCCTACGCTGGACCTGCAGCAGGCAGCGCATCTATACGTGGCTAAGGGCCTGCTGGGCTATCTGCACAAGGACATTTCTCTCGATGATCATTTCGAGCGTCTGCTCGACGATCTCACCAAATTGTCGCTGAGCTCGGATAACGAACAGTTGCGCGGCATTGCCCATCATTTGCTCTGCAGTCTGGTCAACAAAATGGAGAACACTCAAGAGAATCGCAACCAAGTGAAACGCATCATACACCAGCTAAAAGCAGCCATCAAAACAGGCGACCAGCGAGGCGTTCACTTGCTGGCGTGGCTGGCCAAGGGTCTGGTGGTCGCCGGCTTCGAGGAGGCAGCCGAAATTGTAACCGATGTGAGTATGCCTGAAAATAATAATATATACATATATGTATAAATATGATTCTTCCATGTATATTGCCAGCTAACGGATCTGCTGGAACATCCTACATTGAGCAGCGCCGCTGCCTTGGCCTTTGACGTTATTGCTGCCGAGTTTCCCGAATTGGACTTGCCCGTTGTGAAATTCTTGTACAAACAAAAGTTCTTCCACACCATCATGAACAAGCTAGGCGGCAAGCTCGCCAACTACTGCGAGCACCATATGAAGGCATTCATCTATGTGCTAAAGGCAACGCCGCATTCGGTGATTAGGCTAAACATTAAACAGTTGGGTCCGCTGCTCTTCAAGACACTGGACGCGCAAAATGATGCGCAATTCCTCTGCATAGCACTGGGCATATGCAACAACTTTGTGGAGCAGCAGGATGCGTATTTCCAGACGCATCTGGGCCACATAATACCCAGCTGCCTAGAGCTGTCCAAGCAAAAGACGCAGAAAAACATGGTTTGTTATTTACGGCCTGGTCTGCAATTAGCCTTAATATTAATGTATTCATCTTTCTATCTATTACAGCAAGTGCGTATTGCAGCGTTGCAGCTGCTCTACGACATAACCAAGTATCCGACTTTTGTGCTGCTGCCCCACAAGGTGGACGTGACTTTGGCACTGGCTGCTGCTCTGGACGATTCGAAGCGTTTGGTGCGCAATTCTGCGGTCAAAGCACGCAATGCTTGGTTTTTGGTGGGCGCACCCAGCGGCGATTAGCAACACGATGACAAACAGATTGTTGTTAACATTTTGATTCAATTGACAAAGAAGAAACTCAAACACGCACAATTGTTAAATATTATGTCTAGCGATGTGTTTTTTTTTTATTGTTATTGTTATTGTTTAGTAGGGATGTTCGCATTGTGATCGCGCCATTAGCGCACATTTCTGTGCGCGCTGCACAACGTCTGGGCAGCGACGCTTTCTCATGAAGCGGCAGTCCTGAAAGAAGCCCTCGTTGCGCGGAAATCCGTGGGTGAAGTCCTGAAAGGTGAGGAGACCCCAGCCCCAGATCTTGCCGCCACGAAACTCGCCCTCGTATTTCATGCCATCCGAGCGCCAGAATATCCCGTTGCCATGAAACCAGCCCTGATGGAACTCTCCTTCGTATCTGTGCCAGCCAATTGAAATTGTACTCTATATTAGCTATAGTCAAGCTTTATGGATACTCACTTGGCGCCATCGGGAAACCACAGACAGCCCAGGCCCTGGCTGAGGCCCTCCTGAAACTGGCCGTCGTAGCGTGTGCCATCGGCGAACTGCAGATGGCCTATGCCATGCTTCTGACCACGTTGATTCCACTCGCCTATGTAGCGACTGGCGTCCTCGTAGCGCCAGCCCCCAACCTTCACAGCGCCTCCCCCGCTCTGATTCGGGCCCTGTGGATGGTAGTGCTGCTGTTGCTGTTGCTGCTGTTGGTTCTCGATGCGCGCTGTGGTTACGCCCACGCTGCTCACTGCAAAGGGTTGCGATATAAGCCTGATGAAACCAATTTTGAAGCTTTGGTCCACTTACTGTCATCATCATAGTCGTCCATGGCCATTGCTTCAGCTGCTTGGCCGCTGCGCACGATACGTTGCAAGCAGCTACTGAGCTTGTACTGACCGTGCCGCCGCCGCCGCCGCCGCAAATGAGGCAAGCCTTCTGTGGCTTCAATGCAGCGGCCCCGGTCCAAATCTAATTAGCATATTGAACCACGGCACAGTGGTTAAAATCAGATAAAACTGCGCAAAGCATGTCAAAGTGTTGCTGCTATCCTGAGCTCCACTCTGTGAGTTCTGTATTCTAGTTTAATATGAATAAATGTTAGTGGCGCTTACAAATCAGCTTACAAAACAAGGCTTAAGGAATGCTCCAATTATTAAACCTAATTTATGCTTATTTTAGAGAATGACGTCTGTAAAGCGAGAGCTTCACATCATATTTGATATTTCCAGCTCCAAGTCTTCGAGTTTTCCGAATTATCAATATCGATAAAATATAGTAAAGATGTTCAGTAGTCGATTTACTATATTCCAGTTAACTTTCGAGATATGTAAAAAATCAAATTTTATGGATCAGTGTATATTTCATAAGAATCTTCATAACAAATAATATTTATCTACTTCAAATAGTTTTCGAGCTATGCCTAAAAACCCAAATAACAAAATTAATGTTTAACGTTATTAAGGAAATTGAAGGATATATTGAAAAAATTATATATACGGCTAATTCTGGTTTTAAGTCTTCCGCTTTTGAATTGTTTGAGATGGATATGTTTAAATGAATAGTTTAAGCATATAAAGCTCTAGACTATATGGGATACATAATATACAGCTGTGATCATAAAAATAGTAGTGCTCTTCAACATAGCAAAATTTTAAAATTTTTTTTTTGTAATAAACAATATTTTAAAAACCATTTGCATCTTTAATAATTTTAAAATTAAAAAATATATTTATTAATATTTATTCAAATTGTGCAAGATTTCAGTCGCACTACTATTTTTATGAGCAGTTCAAAGTGGATTTCCATTTACTTGACCAACTTTAGAATTTAAAATTTTTCCGCATTTCCATCATGACTACAGCCAACTGTTGTCAGGCAGTTTGGCTGGTGTTGCCAAGGCTAAAGCAGACAGGCAACTGGTTAGCATTAAGGGTAGCTATGACGACCTCAGACAGAGCCACAACAAATCCCAGCTAGAAATTTTCACAGCGCTCACAAAATGCTGCATCAGGGCATAATCTTGCGCGAGGGACATGTCACACGCACCATCTACAGTCTGGTGAGTCTTCAATGTAATCCAAGAAGATGCACCTCAACCAATCGCCTTTCGGTTAGATCAAGGATAAGCGCTATGAGGATGTGATCGAATGTATTGCTAACTGTGGCGAGGCGGCCAATACGCGTGCTGGACTCTCCACGCTGGGCCATTGCTACTATCATGCACAGAAGTACGAGGAGGCGGCCAGCTGCTACGAGCAGCTCTGTCAGCTGGTGCCCAAGGAGGCCAAGTACAGGTGAGCAGATGAGGTTGAATAGCTTCATATGTATATTTGGACAACTCCTGCCTAGATTCTACTACGCCCAGTCGCTGTATCAGGCGGGCATCTTTGCGGACGCTTTGCGTGTGCTGAAGCAGATCGGCGACAAGGAGTTGGAGCTGCGCGAGCAATGCCTGCAGCTGCAGAGTGCCATACTCTACTCCAGCGAGGATTATGCCGGCGCTCAGAGTTTGCTCAATCAGCGGGCTGGCGGCACAGCCGAAACGCTCAACGACGAAGGCTGTCTGCTCTATCAGGCGGATCAGCATGAGGTGGCGGTGCAGCGTTTCCAATCAGCACTCCAGGTGGGCGGCTTCAATCCTCTGGTTGCCTATAACGTAGCCCTCGCACACTTTCAACGCAAGCAACGCGCCCAGGCGCTGGACTACACATCGGAGATTGTAGAGCGCGGCATGAGGAATCATCCAGAGCTGGGCATTGGCGCCCAGGTGGACACCGATGGCAGTGCGCGCAGCGTGGGCAATCCAATTACCATGGCCATATCGGGCATTACGCAGGCGCTCAATCTGAAGGCCGCCTTGGAGTATCAGGATGGCAATGTGGAGGCGGCACGGGATGCGCTGCTCGATCTGCCGCCTCGCGCTGAAAGCGAACTGGATCCAGTTACGCTGCACAATATGGCATTGACCGATGCCCAGGGACCCGTGGCTGGTCTTCGCAAATTGGCCTTTCTGCTGCAGCTGGGCGCGCCCGCCTGCCCGAAGGAGACGTTTGCCAACATTTTGTTGACTTGCTGCAAGCACGAGCTTTACGACACCGCCGCCGACATTCTGGCCGAGCACACGGACCTGACCTACAAGTATCTGTCGCAATATCTGTACGAGCTGCTCGATGCGCTGATTACAGCCCAGACCAGCGGTGAGCTGGCCGAGAAGAAGCTGGGCACCCTCGCCTCCAGCTTATCAGGCAAGCTGCGCAGCCTGGCTGCCCGGGTGCAGGAGGTCAGAGCAACCAGTGAGCAGCAGGCGCTGCGCGATGCACTCAAGGATTACGAGCAGGCGCTGGAGCTGTAGGTGTATTTAATATAGGATATTTAATATTCATGATATCCGGGTTCTTTTTTACTATAGTTATTTGCCTGTGGTTATGGCTCGTGCCTGGATCTCTTGGCGCGAAGATGATTTTCTGGGTGCAGAGCGTGAGTTCCGCTCCAGCGCCGAGTTCTGCTCGGAAAATGCCATCTGCTCGGTGTGGCGCTTGAATGCTGGCCACGTGCTGTTCATGCAGGACAAATACAAGGAGGCGGCTGCATTCTATGAGCCAATTGTGCGCCAGAACTCGGATGATGTAAAGGATCTCAAACTCTCTCATTCAATCAAGAGCTGCCCTCAAGTATTACTCGCTTTTTGCAGATTATGTCCGTGTCCGCTGCGGTGCTGGCCAATCTCTGTGTGTCCTACATCATGACATTTCAGAATGAGGAGGCCGAGGAGCTGATGCGCAAGGTGGAGAACGCCGAGGAGCTGAAAGGCAATCAGGGCAAGCAGTATCATCATCTGTGCATTGTCAATCTGGTCGTGGGCACTCTGTACTGTGCCAAGTCCAACTATGAGTTCGGTCTCTCACGCATCGCGCACGCCTTGGAGGGCGGGTCGGGTGCACGTCTCTATGCCGATACCTGGCTGCATGTGAAGCGCTGCATACTCGGCCTGCTGACCGGCATGGCCAAGCAGAACATCATCTTGCCCTATCCAGCCGTGCAGGAGGTGCTGAACTTTCTGAAGTCCTGCGAAGCTTACGGCTTGTTTACGCCAGCCAATATCTATACGGCCACGGAGCAGGCACCCAGCGAGCCACTGACCATTGGACTAGAGGCTCGAAAGCTGCGACTGCTGTTGCTCAAGCTGAGCGAGTATGAAAATTAATGAGATCAGATCAGTTCGCTAAGTGACTCCAGAATCAGGTGTAAATAAATCCTTCAATATTCTCCCTTTTCAACTCCCACAATATACGACTTGCTTCTTCTTCTTTTCTTTACAATACGTAATTTAAATTTATTTCAATATATGCTGCGCTGCTTAAGAACATTGTATATGATGGTTGTTTATGGATTACAAGTGATTGAAAGAGATTATGTAGCGAAAAGAAAAACTGTCGCGTGTCTTCGAAACGTAAAATGCAAACTGCAAGCCAAAAGAATTTTGTGCTGTAGCTAAAACCTGAACATATTTATAGTTATATTTATATATATATATTTGCATAGAGGGATATAGATGGGCGAGCTTAGGCGAGCACCGCCGAGGTGGCCATTTCGCTGACGCCGCAAGTGTTGTCGCCACGATAAACGCGATAGTAGCCCTGCTCGCCCCAGCGAGGACCCCACGAGTTCTTTACGATCCAATAGGGCAGCGTCTTGTGGAAGTTGGGATAGTCGGAAACGCCATAGCCCACAATCAGAACGCCATGGTCCAGATTCTTTTTGCTGCAGAGCGGCCCCCAAGGATGCGAGACACCGCCACGATAGAACTGCATGGCATTGGCATTGAGGCCTGCGAAAAAAAAAGAAAAAACAAAGAGTATTTCAATCAATCAATTCCAGGTTCAATTATATCTATTTAAAAGCAACTAAGCACCAATTGATATGGGTCCATTGGCCAAGAGCCACTCCTGCATGGCCGTCTCATTGCCCTTGGGCAGATCTACAAAGCCGGCGACCTGCACATGGGACAGAGTCTTGTTGAAATGGCATTGCTTCTTCTTTGCCAGATAGGGATACTCGGACTCGTACTCCAGGCCGCCAATGTCCTTGATGGCTCTATTGTAAAGGATTACATATTAGTTCTGTAAAGATTTTCATTTACTCAGCGTCGATTCCTTACTTGTAGGCATTGTCCATTAGGCCGCCATTGCAGGCGCTATCTGTCGAGTCACAGTCGAGCAGCTCCTGCTCAGAGAACTCCCGCAGTTCACCTGTTTTGATGGCATACAAGCCTTCAATGTTGCCGGTCACACTGAATGCCCAGCAGGAGCCGCACGAGCCTTGGTTCTTCACTTGCGTCACGGCATTCTTTTGCCTCCAGTCAAATTCCTTGGGCAGTTCACCGAACGCATAGCGAGGCACCACAGCCGCTGCTCCGCCTGTTGGTTTACCTTCGCTGCGCTGCCACAGACCGGCGCGCTGTGTATACTCCGTGCTGGTCATGTCGGCAAACTCTGTGATGCCATACTTAGCGCTGCCCTGCTCATTGTCGTTCAACTCCTGGATAGTTCTCAAGTTCTGGCGGAAGATGCGCAGTCGCATTTGATGCTCCACACTGTTGGCGTAGCGACGCTTGTATTTGATCTGGAAGACGTGGAAAAGATGATCCACCTTGTTGAGCGAGTGATGATTGTGCTTCTTGTGCGTCTTCTTCTCGGCCCATTCGACGGAGCGACTGTGCCGGGCATGCACCGCCGGCTGATTGTGGCACTTGAATGTTATCTCATGACCCTGCTCCAGCCACGGCTGTGCCCAGATCTCAACAATGCAGCGACGCTGCTCCTCATTGCCATCAATCAGATCCGCATCGATGCGAGTTAAGGTGCCAGAGACTAGCTGACGCGAAGCCGAATACACTTTCACAATTCTGTAAAAGAACGGAGCGCATATAAAGACTCTGTATCGAAACAAATTTCAGACTTGTACAGATACTTACTTGTAGTGCGGTCCCTCGCCAGCGGTTAGCTTGTCAAGAGTTTGCTGCAGCTGCTCCTCCGCCTGCTTCTCGTCAAAGGGCTTGCTGCCACCCAAGGGCACATCGTTCAAGCCACGCTTATCGCGCGCGACCTGCAAAAGCCAAACAAAGTAGGGAATAGATACAGTGCTAGAGCTCTAAGAGAAGCGCAAAACTTAAATGAGACAATTGGCTTATTCACGACAGGTTTATTTTTATTATTATTGTATGGGTGTCCCACTAATGATTTATATGATGATTGGACAAGTCTAGAATTGCAATTTGCTTCGCCTGTTTGCCTTGTGGAAAGAAGTCTAGAGCCCGCACTCGGCTGGTATAATATAGTCGTCCAGAACGCGAACGCGACGCAGCTGGCCCTGCGAGTCGACACCCACTTGACCCACTTCCGATTCCAGCTTTTGTTCGTACTCAAGACGCTGCATATGCATCTCCCGACGCCGCACAACCATCGCAGCCGCGGCGAGTCCTTCGTGACGCAGCCAGCTGGACATGATCCAAATGCTGCGCAGGCGCACCAGCAGCGATGTTGACTTCATTTCACTCTCTCGCTCTCTCTCTTTCTCTCTCTTTGTAAATCACACAGTCTAACGCTCACTGTCTCTCACTTTTGCGGTTGGTCTATGAATATGGTATTCCTCTGTCTGTCTTTACTATGAAATTTTAAAGGAATCTTGAACAATTCAATGGGAATTCACCTACAAAACAACGTAAAACAACGTAATATAAAAAAAAATATTAGTTAACTGAATGTGTATTTTTTTTTGGGTAGTGTAATCTTTTGTTGTTCAACTGAACAAGTTTTAAAAATTATGAACCTCATGTCGGATACAAGCTGCGCTTGCTGAGAGGTAAAAATAATTTAAAAAAAAAGCCAAAAAGTAAACTGAATGAATCGATTGCCTCACTAATCTCTCAATGATAGGATAGGCAAGCAGGCAGGCAACCAGGCAGGCAGGCAGTCAGGCAGGCAGTCAGGCAGGCAGCAGCAAACCACTTAGCCAGCTCGGATGCGAATAACAACAACAGTAAAGGTGCAGGAGGTGGCATACCACCCTTTAGGAGCTTGCAGAGAGACACATGTGGCATATAAAGCATTCAATGGCAAACGCAAAACCAATTAAACCAAACATTTTTGGCTGGAATTTTCGTTGCCTGCTGCCATGGCTAGATTATTGTTGAAAGAGGGAGCAGTAGGAGATGTCGGGAGACGTCTACACTGACTATCTGTATGTGTGTGGGTGTGTAATTGGCGTAGCACGAGGATGAGCAGCAGCAGCAGCAGCAGCAGCAGCTGGAGCAGGCACAGGAGCGGGAGCAGTAGCTACAGCCAGTGCAGGTGCGGAGCAGCTAGTTGGTGAATGCAATGACAACAATACGAAATGAAATGTAATGGCAACGACGTGTGTATAATTAAAAAGATTGCCAGGCCCAATCGGGGCTCGAACTGTGGCGGTGGCGGCGGCGGCGGCGGCTGTGGCAACGGCAACGGCAACGGCAACGGCAACGACAGCAACAGCGCCAGCTTCTGTTTCCGTTTGACCTGTCGCGACATGAATTCATTAAGTTGCCTGTTTTATACTCGCTCACGTTTCGCTAAGGAGTATATTGATTTTTTGCAAACTTCGTTTGAGCAGTGCAAGACTTATTGATCTCTTATACCCGCTCGCGTGGTGAGTCAGAGAAGTATATATGTTTTTATGGCCGAGTATATTTGTATTTAATACTTGTTCAGCATGTGTTAATGGGCATATGGGTTTCTAATATTTATGCTCGCTCATGTAGGATGAAAAGTATATAGATTGTACATACTCGCTCGCGATGTGCTAAAGAGTATATTAGTTTGTCTATAGCCTCGTGTACACACTTGTCTGTCAAAAGCTCTTGCGATCTGAGAATTTGGAAAGGGGTGACGGTCGGTCTACGTCCATTCAATGTTGACTTCATAAGCAAGTTGGCTGTGAACAGGTATTATGCAGTCAGTTATGCCGTCGTTTGCAACATGCTTACTTGTTTTGGGTCGGCGCCGCGCTTCTATGGCGCCCCCTCCTGGCACGCCCATTGTCCTTGTCGCATTCTGTTCTGTTCAATAACTATTAAAACGTAAATTATGTCCCAGCCACTCGACAATTTTTGTATGTGCGCTAAATGGACCGTGAAATGCATTCCGAATATGTGGACAGCCGAGTGCTCGATACTCGATTGAATTTGCTAATCCCACAGATTAAATGTCAAATGCGGTTCAGTTTTCACAGTTTCCTGGCCCGATTACCAGCATGATTCATTAGATTCATTCATCCTATATATACTGCATATATGCGATGCATCAATGATGATGCGTTGCACTTACTGAAAAGTGGGTTAAGCTGAGTTTTTTTTTTTTTTAAGCATAACTCGAGCACTTTAAGCGCTAGAGTCTTCAATAATGATGTGTAAGCGCTCTGCTGAAGTACACTCTGATAGCAAACATTTCCCTCTTTTAGATAACTACTATTAGATACCCATTTACGCCCTTCCAAGCGGTAACTAGGTTACCCGTTAGTCATTTGTTTCCTATGAGAAGATATTTGCTGAAATATTTGGACTTTGAGGTGAGATATTACACACCCCAGATAGGTGGAAATGGACCCAAAGGGAGGAGGAATATTGGAGGAATATTACTATAACAAAACTTAATGTAAACTGATGTCGAACAAACTGCCAGTCGACTATGCCCTAATCTTTAAAAAAAAGGCAAACGTATTCTACAGAATGGAACATAAAACGAGCCAGGCACAAAATTAAATGAAGTTATATATTCTAAGTGGTTTATATGCCAGCAAGTGTATATAATATTCGGCTTTTCGCATTAGGAGAAATGCCCTCCCGCTGCTATTTGAATTCCGTCTTCTATTTGACGCAGACACTGTGCAATGGCCGCTGCGTCAGTTGGGTGTTAAAAGTAGAGCATCAAGGATAATGAGAGCACTTTTACACAGCAGCGTATGCTGCCAAGGGGCGCACACACACACACACACACACAAACACACACTCGCACACAGAGAGTGCGGCACTTGAGGTGAGCCCTCTAAGATATGTACACATACATACACTTCTCTATATACATATTTATATAGACAGCTGTGGGCGGGGCAAATGCGACACGGGCCGGGTTAAACAGATTGCGGCCGTAATTTGAAAGCGAAAACTCATTTGATTATTAAGCTGAAATAAGTGCGGGGGCGCAGATGCAGGGAATGGGGCAGTTGTGGAGAGGGCTTCTCGCTTGGTTGGACTATGCCAACAGCGCACAGGTGTGTGCGTGTGTGCGCCTCTGTGTGTGTGTGTGTGTGTGTGTGCGCGTGTGTGCGCCTGTTTGTGGTGCAGGTGAGAAAAACGAGCAGCTTAAATAAATTTAATTAAATAACATTTTCTTTTTATTGTTTGCATTTACTTTACGAGTATTTGTAGATATGGGAGTATATAGAAGAGGGCAGGTGTAACTGGATGATTGTGTGTGTGTCTGAGCGTGGGTGTGTGTCTATATGGGAGCGTGGGTGTGTGTGGGTGTATGATAATAAAATTCATATCTCCTGATGGTTAAGATAATGAAGACTGCTGCGCATCCTGCTCTAGCTGCTGCTGCTGCTGCTGGCCCTGCTCCTGCTCTATCTGCACCTGCTGTTGCTCCTCCGCCGGTGCCTGCTGCTGCTCCTCCACCTGTGCCGTCTGTTCTCTTTGCTGCTGCTGCTGCTGCTGTTGCTGCTGTTTCAACTCCGACCGCTGCTCTTCGATAGTTTTCTCAAAGTTAAACGCACCCACTGATAGAATATCGTCTAGCCAACGTTTCTCATTTTCATTGAGCTCCGCTGTGGGCGTGGTCACTCCAATGGGCGTGGGTGTGGGTGAATCCCCAGTGTCGCTTTCAACTTCAGTTGTGGCTGCGGCTGATGCCGCTGCCGTCTCGTTAACGTTAATTGACGTTGCGGGCTCATTAGTGGGCACCACTTGTGGGAGCGAAACTGTGGTGCTGCTGGTGCTTGTGGTGCCTATTGAGGTGCTGCTGCTGCTGCTGCTGCTGCTGCTGCTAACCCGTCGCTTGTTTTCGTTTGTCAATATTTGGGCTTCCAGATGAGCCATGTCGCTGTCGCTCAACTCGTTGCGTCGCCCGCCATTGAAGATGGTGTTACTCACATATTTGTCGTTGAGCGCCTTGGCCCGCTCCTCGGAATCGACGGCCAACGCATTGTCGGCCACATCGCTGCAATTGGTGTTGACCAGCTCGCGTTGTTTGTCGCCCCACTGGGTGGTCAGCCACGGCTTCTCCAATATGACTAGACGACATATCGTATCCGCATCCTTGGCCTTAGTATCGACTGCATTCAACAGTATTTCGTAGCGTACACCATTCACAATTTCGCGAAAGGCGTCGATGATATTCACAAAGTTCATCGAGAGTGGAAGAAAGGACATCGCTATATTCTGCACGCCAATTAAATTGGGCGAGAGATATTCTCGCTCTCCCGGATTCAGCACATGGACCAATTTGATGGGCGGCTCGCTAATCGCCTCATCTGTACTCTGTGTGTGTGTGTGTGTAGGTGTGTTGGTGTTTGTTTGTTTGTGTGTGTGTCAGTGTGTGTGTGTGTGTGGCAAAGACAAAAACAGAAAGCAAAACACAAAAACGTTTAGGGAATATACACACACAAGAAAGAAATAGAGAGAGAGAGAGAGAGAGAGAGGGGGGAGAGGCATAGAGTGAGAGCACATAAAGTTTGGAGTATGAAGCATTATCCTTTATGAGAATACAACAAGAAGCCATGTGCCAAGCGTTAAATGAGCGTGTGCGTGTGTACATGTGTGTGTAAGTGTGTGTGTGCCAACACCATGAAACAAAGCTTGAGCAAGTGATTAAACTAAGTGCTTAAACATAGAATAGAAGCCAGTTTGATATAATCATTAATATTAGCTGGGTTATTGCATTCGCAGCGTTAATAAAGCCAAGTAAATTGTTTACATTGATTGGCTGATTGACTGATTGATGATTGGCGTTAAGCTGGGAAGCTGAAAGCTGTGCAAACAGCTGTGTTCACATAAATAGTAGTGCGAATGAAATGTTAAAAATTTTAATGTATGTATACATACATATATGCAAATGTATTAATACCCGTTTCAAATTGTTTTTAAATATTGTGTGTATCACCAAAGCTTTGCTGCGCAGCATTTCAGTCGCACTACTATTTTTATGAACACAGCTGTATATTTATTTTGTTCCAGTGTATTTCATAGGCAGAGGAAGGCATAGTCTATCTATCCATCTATGTTGATCTAGCAATGGTCAACTTTAAAAGTCCATTCATGGCAAAAAACCAGAGACTTGATAATTGAAATACAGTCTCACACTGATATGAATTTATATTTTACTAATTGAATATAGACAGCAATATTCAGTTATGCTCAGCAGTTGTAAGCGACAATTGAATACCTATGCTATCTCAACCAACTAGTAGACATGCCTATAGAAATGCTGAGCATTGAAGCAGTTTATCAAATTGATGCCCAGCAAGAGGAAGACAAATTACTGTTATATATATACGTATATATATATATATATTTGAGTGAATTATAAATACATAAATTTGTTAAGCCACTCAAGCTACTACAGCTAAAATCTGTATGCCAAATTATAAATCGATAGAGAGATAATTAAGAAATGATTTTTAAAACTGGCAACTGCTTTAATGCTGTGTCAACCGAAGCCTGCAGCTGGGCTCTCATTTGGCCGCCCCAACTTCTCTTTTGGCCGGCCTAATGAACTCAGCATAATTGCAATTACAGTGCGGCAAAAGGGGAGTGAAGCGGCGTGCGAGTGAAGAGAGATAGAGCGAGAGAGATGTAGAGTAAGCAGCGGCAAGTGTGTGCTGTGCAGAGGAGATATTTTGGCCAATCAAGTCAATCAGTGGAGCAACGCTTCGCTGAGCTTGTGGCAGGTCACAAAAACTAATTAACCACCGATGCAAACTGTGACACGCCCCCCGCCTGCTCCCTCTTTCTTTCACGCTTTACCCACTTACCACATAGCACATCGAAAACTGGTTAGGGAATTGCAACAACAAAATTCATCGATAAATGATGAGCCACAAAATGCAGCAAACAGAGGGCAGACAGCAGACGGCAGACGGCACACGGCTGCTGCCAGATGGCAGATGGCTGATGCCAGTCGGGCCAAGTCGATGCTGAATAATTTACGAACTTAAAGCATAAAAAGAAACTCGAAAACAACAAATGCAACTAACCGCGAGAGCGGTAGTGGGGAGTGCGGAGAGAGAGCGAGTGCCGAGATTGCATAGCAGACAGCTTGTTGACGTTTCGGTCGTTCATCCTCATTGCGGCTGACGTTTTGTGTCTGCAGCGTGACAAAAAGCCGAAAAATGCATAAAAAAAAACTTTTTTGACGGCGATTGCGTCACTAAAGCAGTCAACGCCAACAGCAGCAGCGGCAGCGGCAGCGGCAGTGGCAGTGGCAGCGGCAGCGCAGTCAGCGTCAGCATCAACTAGGTTGATGCCTTCCTTGGCTGACGTTTGAGCTGATTATGCTCTACGCGGGCGGGGCTGTTGAGTGGTTGGGCGGTGCTGCCTGATGCTTGGCCAAGTTGATTCGGTCTTGGCATTGTTGACGCAGTTTGCTCCTGCTGCTGCTGCTCTTGCTGTTGCTGTTGCTGTTGCCGCTGCAGCTTGTTTGCAGCTTGTTTTTCAATTAAACTTTACGGCACTTTAAGCAACACCCCAAAGTTGGTATAGAAGCCATGCTTAACGCGCATGGTCGACTTGAAGATATGCTATATTCAAGCATAGACCGGTCTATTATTAAACTCTATAGCCCTACACAATATACTCAGAAAGTATTTTAAATTTTCTAAATATCTGAAGAATTATGACAAAAAGTGAAATATGCTTAGTTTGATTGAACTATACAAGAGATTCTATAAATATTTATTAAAAACAATATAAATATATAAAAAAAACCAAAATCATTGCATTCGGTCGACCGATCGATAACAGAAATTATATATTTAAAATTTGATCTCTCTATCTGTAAGGTCAGATAGAGATAAGCATGCTAAATGACATATCTCCCTCTGAAGAGCTGCTCTACACCCTTTTCTGGTATGCGTACAGGGTATATAAGCACACTGCTGGTCGCTGCGGATTGCCAGTTGGCCATGTTATGAAGGCGGCTTCGTTTGGTTGTCCTGGCAACTTTATATATATAGCTAAATTGATGCCACAACCGGACTTAAATTGTTGCCACATATTCAATGCATTTGGTTTGGCGTTAATGCGCTTTCAATTGTGTAACAAGAGATGCTACATCTCTTATTGAAAATGGATATTTAATTTAGAATATAGAAGCATCTATAGCTTTATATAGATATATATATATATATATATATATATATATATATATATATATATATATATATATATATATATATATATATATATATATATATATATATATATATATATATATATAGAAGTACCTATCTGTCTATTCTATCTGATGACATTTAAGTAATGCAATATATTTTGATATAAATATATATATATATTTCATTAATTTGCATTAATAGTTTTAGATATATATATATATATATATATAAATAGGTGTATCTCTAGAAAAGTATATGTATGCATCTATTCATAATTCTATCCATTGCTCTATCTATGTTGTCATCTATCGACATTTTTATTTGTCTACTCATCTATCTATCTATTTATGTTTATATATGTATATCTATATACATAAATTTGTATTTATCTTGATATCTATAAGATATAAAGATATAGATTATATATGTAGATTATATGAATATCTGTGTCGACTGTTCCACCTATGATGATATACAAAATATATATATATATTAGCTTCTTTCTCTATTCATATATATATATATGTATATCAATAGATCCATCTATCTCTACTTCTTTTTTCTATCTGACTGTCTAACTATCTATGCACATATCTATGTCTAGCTATCCTTTTATTTTCTTTATCTCTCTCCTATGTATCAATGGAATTATCTACTCATCTAAGAAATGAGCTTTATCTATCTGTCCATACATGTATCGATAGAGCTATTTTATCTTTCGACTTGACATTTACCTATTTTTGCATATATGTATCTATGCTTCTCTCCATCTAGATAGCTTTTCATCTATTTATCTATCTATGTCTCGTTTTATCTATTAACTATCAACCCAACCAACACATTTATCGATAGATCTATTTATCTTTTAATTTTTGCTCTATATGTATATATTTCCATCCATGTATCCATCTATCTATGCATCTATCTAGCTAACCATATATTTATCTACTATCTACAATTTATTGATATAACTATTCATTCAACTATGAAATTGAGTTTATCTAACCATCCATATCTATCTACCTAACAATTTACTCTTTTAGACCACTTCAAATATATATATCAGCATCAAGACTTTCGAATCAGAGTTCAAATTGAATTAAATCAAATAAGAAACATAAATAGAGACTCGATAATATGATTCTCAGATCAGCATGAAGCACACATACATATATATATATATATATATATATATATATATATATATATATATATATAATCATCTTTAACTCTTTTCGCATTTGCACCTCCTGACTACAGTTTTTTTTTTCTTTTTCATTTATTTTTCGGTTCACATTGGGCCTGGCTTATGTCGAAAACTTTTCGCATCCAGACACTAGCTACAAAAGTTGCTGTTGATGCTGCCGTTAATGCTGCTGGTGGTGCTGCTGCTGGTGGTGCTGCAACGTGCTGCGGCTCAGTGTTAACAGGCTTTTGCCGCATAAATATTGCACTGGATCGAGGGTTGGGGGATTGGGGGTCGGGGGCGGGGGTTCGACAGGCTGCTGAGTGGGCGGCTGTTTGTTGGATCTGCGATGCATACAAGAGATGCGCTAGGGTATTAACTGATGCAATGTTGAAAAAACTTTAATTGAATTGACGTAAATAAAAATAAATACATCAGAATAAAATCAGGCTGAAGCCTTGGAGCGCAAATTGCAAACGGCAAACTGCAAATTGCCAATTTGCTGTCAAACGACAAAATTGTAAAAACTATAAAACTGTTTATTTTCATTAAGGCTTAATTAAAGTGCCCGAATCAACTTGGCCAGCGGCCGAAAACACTACGGCTTATTAACATTTTCCAAATATGGCAAAGCAGATAACCCGTTTTTTTTTTTACAACAACAAATATAATATCTGTCAGCAACTGCTTGGTAGATATAGAAGTATTTACATATATGTATATATATATATATATATACATGGATATAGCTCCGAGATCATAAATTTTATTGTGCATACGACTTTATACACTCTAGCAAAGGGTATTGTGACTGTGCAACGAATGATGTTAAGAAGAACCTATTGAACCTTAAGCAAATGAAGTATTTTATATCAATGAGAACTAGTACGAACTGAACTGAACTACTGAATCGATTATGCACCTAGTCAACAAATGATACTCTGTGCTCTTATTCTTATTCACTAGTTCATTTTGTTCAGCTGTTCATGAACAACAAAATTCGATTGATGAGAACTAGTACGAACTGAAGAACTGAACTACTGAATCGATTACGCACCTAGTCAACGATATTGTTAACTCCATAAATAATTATCTTATTCACTAGTTCATTTTGTTCAGCTGTTTATGAACAACAAAATTCGATTGATGAGAACTAGTACGAACTGAAGAACTGAACTACTGAATCGATTATGCACCTAGTCAACGATATTGTTAGCTCCATAAATGATACTCTGTGCTCTTATTCTTATTCACTCGTTCATTTTGTTCAGCTGTTCATGAACAACATAATTCGATTGAACGAGCACGAGCAACTTACTCAAATCATTTAATAACAATTTAATATCAGTTGCTCAAAAAAATTAGCTATAAATTTGATGAATGCGCAATTGTAGCTGTATTTGTGAAAGAAAATGAGAGTTTGCAACTGCAGCTAAATCTATACAATCAATTAAGGGTTGATCTGATTTTATCATATCTATCTGTCTGAAATTCATCTCTCTCAGTCTTAAAGCGAGTAATATAAAATCCTTGCAAACGTATCGGCCTGAGCAGATCAGTAAAAGTAATTACTTCGGAAATGCTTTACTGTAAATACTTTTTGAAATAGTATATCGAATATTCTCATATAGATCTATAGATATCACATTGGTACTATGATTTCATATAGGAAGAAATAATTGTAAATTAACCATTTTATGTATCTATAATGAAGAAGTCGCTTTCTGTATATAAGCAAAATCTGAAATCCTCTCCTATTATAGCTGCTTCAAAAGCAGAAGATTAGCTTCTTGCTTATAAATATAATATAAATATATAGTAATAATAAAATATATTAGGCAGTTTTATAATATAATATATGTATACTTTATTTCCCATTTAACTTGCTTCACCCAAATATATATATAATATACCATTAAGCAAGAATCTCTTTGCCTGCTAGGGTATTTAAGTCTTTGGTTTGCTCAAGCTAAACATTCTTTCTTGTTTCGTTTTTATTATTTTATTCAAGGTCAGTCGCGCTTATGGGCTGAATGGGCGCGTGTATATATACATAAATATATATATATATGTATATATATATATATAAATATTTAGGTGCTTTTTTAATGACCACATTTGCCTTGGCCAAAGCGCTTTCTTTGAGCCATCTGTAGCGAGGCTTCTTGGCTAGCAACCCTCGAGTTGCACAAGCGAAAACGTGATAGCTGACTGCATAATACACTGTTAATGGCATATAAAACCTAAGAGTTGAGTAAGCTCCATTGATTAACAAGCTCTTATACTTTTATACTCTTATACAGTAAGCTTGTCTTGATCTTTACGAAAAGCACAACAGAAGTATTAATGGTTAATTTGGGCAACTCTTAGCTCTTAGATGTGGCTATATTAAGAGAATGATTATTATAAAAATTTACAATTTAGTGGATTAATAACAATAACCAAAAAGTATATACATTAGCTATATGGATACATTTATAAATACTTATAAATATGCACAACTGTGGTCATAAAAATAGTAGTGCGCCTGAAATTGTGGTTTGCAAAATCTTTTTATAAACATACATTTTGACAACAATATATCTATATATGCTAATCTTAATACTCTTTTCAAATTGTTTACAAAATATGTTTATTACCAACCAACATGTCGAGCATTTCAGGCGCACTACTATTTTTATGGCCACAGCAGAATATATATTCTACTTGATCAATATGCATATATTCCTATAATCCATATCGCCACATATACACAAAGCCAATATACTCTCTTTATACATCAGGAATAATGTGCGAATGGCGTGAATTTGTGCTGGGCAGAGCAAAGGGAAAGCAAACCGCGAAATTCAATTATATCTATTCATCGGTTTAAATTGATGTTTTGCCTACCGATTAATGGCATTTAAGCCAAAAATTTACAAACAGTCTTTATGCGTTTAATTAATGTGTGTGGAAATTAGCTTTGGCATTGTTCGACCGTCAGCTGCATTCAGCGCCCCCAACTGGATAATTACTCACTCTCCCTCTCTCTCTCTCTCTCTCTCTCTCCCTCTCACTCTGAAGACAATTGACACCTATATACAATACATATACTTATATAATACACTAAGAGAAACAGTCAGTTAGTATACATACGTATTATGAAAAACAAAAACCAGTTAATGTGCAAATATAAATAGCAGTTTGGAGAGAGCTCAGCTCGAGAATACATCAAACTTGATATGTGAAAATTTGATATGTATACCAATTTGTAGACTCAGAGATGAATAGCAAATTGGTTCTGCCTAAGCTGAGTAATTGTAAGCAAATACTATGTACGATACTGATACAGCTTGAGACTGTATAGCCACACCTAGCTGAAGGTATGATTACAGTTTAAGCTTATTGGCTAAGTAGCCTAAGTGGCCGACAAATGCGAGGAAATTGATTTCCTCTCGACTCTTTTGGAGTCGTGAACTAATATAATTTCTTTAAGTGTATTTAACCCTTTCCCCATTCAGGTGAATATATATATGCTTTTGCTGGCCATTGAATGGCACCCATGCAACCTGAGCTAGCTGCAAAATTTTGCAAACACCCACAGAGGACAAATTTGGGTTTCGGTTGGGATTGGGTTCTATGTGAAGCTCATTATAAACTTTGGTTTCAATGCTCCCTTGGGTGCTAATTTGAGCTTTGTGTGTGCGTCTGTCAGTGTGTATGTGTGTGTGTGTGTGTGTGTGTGGGGCCTTTTAGTGGATTCAATAACGTAATTTTCATTGGCATTCGCAGCATTAGGCGACAGAGTCATGATCGAAATTGCAAAATGACTCAATGGGGTTAGACATTGCCCCCAACAGAGAGGAAGATGATGACAAAGAGAGAGAGCGAGAGAGAGAGAGAAAGAGAGATGAATAGAGAATGAGAGAATCCAATTTGCATCTAAAGCTAAAGCAATGGCAACGCATTTGACAAACTTTGATGCTCAGAGAAACGGATGTCGTTTGTATATGTGAATCATCCGCATGTGATTTCCGAAATGACAAAAACAGTCGAACAAGTGTGACTATATAAAATTGCCTCCAGCAACGATTCTCGACTTCTACCTCTCTCTCCCTCTCTCTCTCTCGCTCTTTCTCTCTCTCGCTCTCTTTCTCTTCGACTTGAGCTCTATGCTTAAGTTTATTTTGCTTTAGTTTGCAATTTGGGAGCTATGACTATGGATATATGTATGTCCGTCTCTAGCGACGTTTTCTATACATTTGTATATATGTATATATATACAAGTATATATATGTTTATATGTACTATATAAATTTATTCTCACATTTGTTCGCACAGTTCCGCATTTTATTCATTTATGTAAATATGTTTATGCATTGTTCGCTTTGTGTTTGTTAGCATATGGAATAGCTGCCGGTTCTATTTTATTCTACCCAATTTTATAGTTTTTAAGAATACCCGCTTGTATAAGGCGATAAAAACTGTTGGCCATTTACAATTTGAAAATATTTTCATAATTTAATTTGGCCACATTTTGCTTTGACTGAAATTCAACTGCAATTTAATTCATAATTCAATTTTACTTTTCAGAAAAATAACATTTGATATGTAAATATGAAATGATTATTTTTTTTTTAATATTTTCTCTTGATTTATTTATGATATACGATATACGCAGCAGCAGCAGCAGCAGCAACAGCAGCAGCAGAAAAAGGGCTTTTTTTGTCTTTGCCTGGCAAATGGAAATGTTTTAATTGATATTGATGATGCGCCCTCAACCCCAGCTCGTGGGTGTGGTGGTGGCCGTGGCCAATCTCAGCCTTGCGCTGGTCATTAATCTGATTCGCTGTACGGAAAAAGAGCTTATAGAAGGAGTGAACAAATTTGAACAAAAGGCGACAGTTGGCAATTGTGTTAGTTACGAATTATAATATCTTTCTGATTCACTGCAACTCGAACTTTTAATTGAAAATGAAAACAGATTTGTGTACGCAAGTGGGCGAGTGCAGAAATGGCAGCAGGTGTACAGGCTCATACATATATATATATATATATATATATATATATATATATTCATATTATATTTCAATGTCTGTGCTGAAAAACATTTCTACTATTAAAATCAATCGTAATCTGGCTGTTGTCATAATAAAAGCCTAAATAAACATTAAATCAACCAACAAAATATGCTTTACAGCAATTTTCAAATAAACATTTAATAATTGTCAAAACATTTGTACTATGCAAATCTTGCGTAATCTCGTTATTGACACAACTAAAGCCTGATTAAACATTTAATCAACCAATTAAATAAGGCTTCAATTAAACAAATTAATAAATACGAATTTAAATGAACGCCCAAATCCAATTCAAATATAATGTAATTCCAATTGGAATTTTAAAGAGTCGAGACTGAGACGCAATTGCTGCAAACAGCGAACAGCTAGATCAGGGATCCGTTCTAGCGGTCAAACTGATATACGCACGTACAACAGCTGATTGGCAAGCTGAAATGGCGACGCAACAAAGAAAGCGGGACAAAGCAAAACAACAACAAAGGGCACAACTGCAAATTTGATAAGCGCGCAAAAAATAAAAAAAGAAAAGATACATACATACATACATATGTATGTGTATCTGCATATTTAAGACTTGTATTTTTTCTTATATTTATGTATTTTACCATTACAGCCTTTTATTTATGCATACGATTTTTTTTTGCTGACTAATCAAAGTTAATGTGTGGACGGAGAGACAAACAACAAGTAAATAAGTATGGCGTACGCAAGCATGCATGTGTCTCTCTGTGTGTGTGTGTGTTGTGTGTGTGTCTAGTATGGCTTTGTTTGTTTGTGTTCCATGCCTGCATGTGTGTGTTTGTGGGTGTGTGTGTGTGTGTGTCGGCATTGTTAAAAACAGCAAGCGAGCATATATAACGCAATTTCTATAAATTGTAATTTCTGCCACAGCCGCAGTTGCACTCAAAAAGCGTTAAATTATTGTCCAAAACATTGCGAGAGCCATAAACAAAAATTGTAAACCACAACTCACCTCCTGTTCCTCGGCAGCTGTTGGCGTCGTTTGGATTGCGGCCAACAGAAACAGCGCAACTGTTGCTGCAGCGTACAACTTCATTGTGACAAGTTTTTATATGTTGCAAATGTCGACTATATGATCGTATATGTTTTGCGCAATTTCACACGAACACACAGACGATACAGACTGTTTGCTTAGTCGCACTTTACGTCGCTTTCAATAAGTGTTTTTTATTTCGACACACACGCACACACGACACGGCTACTGTGCGAACCGCCACTGCTCACTGACGAACTTGTACTGTCACACGATTGGAATACAGCTGTTAATTTAACATTGCCTATGCTATTTTACAGAGGGCGCCAATTTCATTCTGTTGAAATTTTTTTATTGATTAATTACTTTGGCTCAAGAGTTTATTTAAGCAGTTAGGAATTGTTACATAATTTCATTAAATTCATATATCATTTTCTAGGTAATGCAAAATAGTAAATTATCTGAATTATCACCTTAACAGCTGCTAACTAAATTATAACAGCTAACTAATCGTTATCGGTAGCTGAATAGTGTGACCGTAGACTTCCAACGAAAACTTACCTATCCCAATAACAATAGTTGGCTATAAAATATATGAAAGGAATTTATATTTAAACAAAATGGTAAAAAGGCACGGCATACGGTTACTATTACTAAGTACACAACATAAGTATGTGACTTATTTAATAATAAAGCAGCACACGAATGTGTTGGAATGAGAGAATGACTGAAACCAGGACATGGTGCGTAACCGTGCGAACAGGCAGACCAAAACGGAAAGGATCAAAAACAAGGCGCAAACAAATGTTCAATGCTCGGTTACCGCTGGCAACAGTTACCCCAGAACATATTGGATTCAAAATATTGATAAAACGCAATGTATTTAATAAATGAAATATGAGCACACATATAGGCCGAGCATATCTAAATTCCTGCGTTAAAGTGCCCATAGATCCGTGCAATAACTGTCCGGCGCCCGTTTACAACCGTCCCAGGCTTTGCATGGGCAAAAAAGTAAAGCCAAAGGCCACCACCTGCCAACCAGAAGATGCCACAGCGACCTCTAACTGGACAGGCCAAACGGGCATACGATCGTTGGCCAAATTCTACGATAGCATACCAGGTATCTAGTTTAACAAATGCTAGTTTCTATGCAACTAAGACCATTTTATTGCAGACTATTGTGAAGTGAAGCATCTGCACAAAGAAGACTTTTATTCAACTCTCGAAAGTCTGCGCACCACCAGTCGAGAGTTGCGCGCCCAGCCCGCAACGTCCGAGCAGATAAAGGAAAGCGTAAAGTCCTGTAAAGTCAGGCAACGCAATATCAAATATAATAAATGTAAAAAGAAAGCATCCGGCATACCACCGCTGATGCTGCCAGAGCGTCCAGACACGTCCACGCCCACGCCCGATGCCACACACAGTACAAGCTGCCTCAGTGAGGAATATGAGAAGTGCATTCGTGATTTGAGTCGCTTGGCCAACTTCAAGCAGGATTTTGCCATCGAAGTGGCGGACTTTAAGCAATCTCTGAAGGCCTTCGAACAGGAATTCAAACGCAATGCTGAGCGTCCCAAGTCCACCAGCAGTGGCACTCAGACCCACAAGCTAACGCCCATAGCCAAGGTGCCGGCGATGCACACAGCAGAGCGCGCCAAAGCGCGCAGCGAAATGCTACGAAAGTGCTACAGCGTCAACGATCTGAGTGCTAGCGGAGCACCAGCGCCCAAGTTGGAGCTGTCAACGCTAAGCAACTATTTTCCAAGCAAAGAAGAGCCCAAGCTGCACATTGAATCCCCCTCAGTGTCTTCCAAGCGTAGCAGCAACAGCTCCGCTTCTGTCTCAAGTCGTGTGCGCAGGCGACGTTCACGCAAGGCGAAAGCTGCCTCTGTGGAGACAAAGCAGCCGGTGTTGTTGAGCATCTTTAAGCTGGAGCAGCCGCCAGGGAAGCGCACATCTAGCGTTTCTCCCCAACATCCAGTGGCACGACCCAATCTGGCAGCCACTCTACGTGCTGAGGTCTCGCGCAAAAAGGTGAAGGAGCTGAAAAACAATTGCACCTTCCACGATCCTAGGCCACAATTTGATTGGGAGGTGCGCAAGACGCCTGCCTGGAAATCGCTTGCCCTCAAGTAAGTGCAGCAGCAATCAGCGTCCCAAAAAAACTATTAATAAATACTTGATCATTCCAGTGAACCGCATAAGGCGCTGCTTTCGATACGCCTGGCCACGCGCAAGGCGGAGCAAGCGCTGCAGGAGCAACAATACGAGCTGCACATGCAAATGATGCAACAACGCGTCAAATCTGCGCCTCTGTTGCTGGAGGGTCAAACCTATTGGGGTCCCGAGGTGGGCAAACTCAGTCACAGCTGCCGCAGCGAGGGTATGCGCCATGGCTGTGAGAGCAACCAACAGCGCCGCAGCAAGCAACCGAAGAAGAAGTGCAGCAGCAGCCGCTGCCCAACTGGAAATAACGATGCGGAGATGAAGGTACATCAGCTGCGCAAGATCTATGGCGCGCAGCTCAAGCCCAGTTCACGACAATCGCAGCGCTCCACTTCACGTCGCCGACAGGTGGTACAAACGCCCGAACCACACGACAGTGGCGACGATTTGTGCAGCGTGGATCGTGCGTTTCTGTAAAGCAAATGTCAATGCACAATAAATATACTATAACATTTTCTTCAACCTAATGATCGAGCAGCTTTATTCAGGGCTGTTTGAGCGACTGCAGCGCCACGAAGTTTGCGACTATGGGAAAGGCACTGATGTGTTCCTCGCTGAGCGGCGCATTGCCAGGACGTGCTAGCAAAACAGTTTGCATGCCTGCATTACGGGCAGCAGTAGCTTCTGTAAAGTTTTAAATATATTAATATTGTAAAATATGTATATAAGATCCAAGTTGTTGACGTACCCTCTGGCACATCAGTAAGGAATAGCACATGCTGCGGTTCCACCTCCAATGATTCGGCAATGCGTGTATATGATTCGGTTTGCTGTTTGTGGCCCACGTGTGTGTCGAAGTGCGCGCTCAGATGTGGCAGCAGATCACCAGCTATGCTATGCTGAAATATCAACTTCTGGGCAGCTACACTGCCGCTCGAGTAGACGGCAATGCGAAGACCAGCCTCACTCCAGGCCTGAAAAGCCACAGCCACATCCTCATAGACACTGTCAACAGAAATTAATTAACGAGTAAATTAATTAAAGAGTAGTTTATTTAGCATTTGAGATCCACTTACTGCCCCTTAAGCTCTCCGCTAGCATAGCCCTTGGCCCAGATGTGACCCTGCAGCGTTTTCAGCGGTGTCACCTTCAAATCTTTTTCGATAAGATAACGCGAAAAATCAGCGATATGCGTAGCATCAATTGCTGGTCGAGTTTCAAGAACTGAAGCATATTCTGTGTACTGAGGCAGCTGCTGGAGCTCCTCAACAATTCGCTTTGTGTCATCCGTTTCCCATGTTTCTAATAGATACTGTTGGACATTTGCTTTGGCGTATGGAAAAAGTACATCATGGACGAAGCTAATCGATGTTGTAGTGCCCTCAATGTCAACTAGCACCACTTTGGCGCTTAAATCTGTTAATGCCATGTGGACTTTCTTTTACTAAAATTTAGAAACAGTTTTTGTTTGAAATGTTGAATTTGTCTTATCAACAACTGTTTGCCTCCGCCGACCTGTCAAGAGTATATCGATAGGTATATGCCACAAAAAGCCGATAAGTCTAATAAGACAGCTTATGGAGCCAACAATTCTAAATTCGCGCAAAACATATGCAAGTTTCTCAGCACTGTAATTGAATGCTGTGTAACCGCATATCGATTAATATTATATATCGATAGTACTAGTTCAGCTCGGAACGATTTCTATCATCGTGAAAGTGAATAGCGTTATAATTTTTATTAATTTGCATTTGTAAGCAATTTTTCATTGCTTAAATACGCTGAATTGCAAAAAAAAACACGAGTAAATGCCACGTTTGAGCGACGCTTCAAATAAAGTACAACAACGTGCAAAGCGATCAACGCTAAATAGAGCAATCGCAAAAGTGGAGGCGGACGCAGCTGTCGGGAGCAACAACAACAACAAAAACAACAACAGCTATATAGCATCGTTTTGTTGTTATTTTTCGTTATTTTGGCTGGGCCTACGTGATTAAAATGCTTACAGTATAGTCACTGTTCAATAGCTAAATAAGAGGTCTGGTGAAACGCCGTGAAACCAAATTGGACCACACACACACGCGTGCTGAAGACGTTACACTGTTGTTTTTGTTTTTGAAATCTTAAATCTCTGAAATATTTGATATTGCGAGAGTGTCAATAAGTAGACGCACAGCTACAACAATTGACGCTGTCCGACGTTCAAGGTTAAACATTGGCGTTGCCAATATGGTGTAAGCAGCAGGGGACGCGGCAAGGACATGCAAAAGCCACAGCCACAGCCACAGTTATCGCCGTTGCCAGCACGTTGCGCGATCTGCGGCACCGTTGAGCAGCTACTCCGCTGTGCCAAATGCAAAAGCATCTACTATTGTTCCGTTGGGCATCAGCATTTGGATTGGCCAGCCCATCGACATGATTGTCGTCTATTGGCGCGCCAAAAGCAAAGCAACAACAACAATAGCAGCAACAAGATACAACAGTTGCAACAGGCGGTGGCAGCCACAACGCTGGATGTGAGTGGCGCCAATTGCTCCACTGCTCAAATGATGACAACCGCCGCACAGGCCCAAAGCTGGCCTAACGAACTGGATGAGCTGTTCAATTACTTTGGCGAGCCAACGCTGGCTACGCAAACAGCTCAGCCGGATGAACTGAATCAGCAGCATAATCAACACAACCACCACCACCACCATCATCATCATCAACATCACCATCAGCATCAGCATAATGGCGACAAGAGCTCCAGCTATCAGATTGGCCTCACAGATGCCAGCTTCATGGGCAGCGGCAGGTGAGTTGCACTTACAATATCATAACTCATTTTTATTTAGTCAAAGTCTAGTGCACATAAAATTAATTTTGCTCATGAGTTGGATGATCGAAACGTGATATTCCACAGAAATAAAGTTACGTTCTAAAAATGTTCGCTTGTCTCACCAGCTCGAGAAGGGACAGCGGCTTGGCTAGCTGTTCGGTGTCCATAGATTTGGGCTTCTGTCTGCACCGCGAGCTTCTCGTTGAATATGTCTGATATGTGTTGCATTTGTCCAGTACACGCTCAATCTCGGCCAATGCATCATTGTTATTGTTGCTTTGCTGTTCGCTTCTATCAGATACTGGCTCCCACTGCGGCCTTTGGGGATAGGCAGTCGCTGTTCTGCTTGATGGCTGGGCTGCATAGATGGTAGCTACTGCTGCGCCAGCACCTTCAATCATGGCCAGCACCAGGCCACCGACCAAGGCACCATTCCCCATTGCCTTGATGCCGTTGCGAGCGGCAAGTATCCCACCCGTGGCAGCGCCACTAACAATCGAATTCCAACAATCCTCACGCTGCCTGTAGTAGACCATGGTGCAGTCGACCGTGCTAAATGTGGCGCCCCAAACGGCAAAGCTGCCCGCTATAGCCGGTGTCTTCATTTTGACGGAGTCCAGGCCGCCGTAAATGCCACGCATGAGGCCCGTTGGTGAATTCCTAAAGCCCCTCATATACTGAAACATGGAGCCACCGATGCAGCCCATCAGAAAGGCGCAGCCGCAATCCTCGACAATTCGTATTGGACATGGTTGACGTATGTATTCAACCATTGTAGTCCAGAGTTCAAGAGTTGATCAAATTCTTCCTTTCGCTGTCTCAATTTTGTACTATCCAATCCAATTGATTGTGTTTGTCTGCTTGTGGGTGTGTGGGTGTATGTGTGTGTATGTGTAGATCGCTGTTGAAGCTCGATCTTAAGGTAAATTTTTTTTTTATTATACAGAAAACGTGTGTTCTTGAAACAAACTTTTGAACGAACATTTCATACAATTATAACAAATATTTTCAGAAATATTGTACAAATATAGATCAAAGCTAACTATGTGCATATATCCTAGATAACAGATCTGCTGCCCAAAAATACAACACATATATATTTTAATTTTGATACATTTATTAAAATTAGAACCTTTTATCTAAATTGAGATTCAGTTTTTTTTCACATATTTTGTTTTATTTCGCGCTAAAGCCAACGCCCCGGGAAATACATATATTTGTATATCCAAACATACATATATACACACAAGTATGTATGTATGTATGTATAATTACATACATGCATAAATACTTACATACATACATACATGGATACACATACAAGGCGCTAATTAGCGATAAGCTTTACGTGCTCAAATCTTTGGCGCTGCTGAGTGCAAACCAATTCGCCAATCCGCTGCCAGTCCGTTAACTTACGATGTTCTCTTTTTTCGCCATAAGCAAATGTGTGCCCTGTGATTAGATTGGGTGCAGTTTCGAGTGGTAGCGGGCGGCGTTCGTTGTCTGGAATGTTTACCTTTTTTTCGCCGTTACGTGCAGCGTAATATAATGCACTTGGCCGAACAGCGCGCGAAGTGAGCCGAAGTGTCACGATGCCCATTGCCGAAACGGTGCACGTACACAACAAAACACATTGTTTGGTTTGTTAACACCTCTTGCGAAGTGCAGTCGCATTTTGCTGAATGGCGCCGCTGCTGACTTTGTAATTATTCTGTTGCGCAGTTTCGCCTACGCCGTCTCTTCTATGTTTGTATTTTCATTTATTTTCTCATGCTGTTTTTAACAGATTAAACACACACTAGAGCAGGTAAATACTTACAGTTGCACAATTTCAATTCGCTTTCAGTGCGATGACTTCAGTGCTATTTTCGCTGAATCATCGATAAGTTTGTGAATTTCGTTTGTTTTGCTTATCGTTATTCGAGCATTCGTTTTACGGTGGGTGGTCCCCGTTCCGTTTCAGCTTGGGTGGCCTCCCGCTCTTTCTCTTTATCTGCCTATTCCTCTATATCACACGCTCTTTAACTGTTTGACTCAATTGCTTTGCGTACGTGCCGCGGGTACGCAAATTGTTACGTTTTTCATTTTGCTTATCTTAGCAAGTCTTGCGACGCGTTTTCAATCTGTCGTCGCGGCTACTACGCGTCTTAAGATTGGATTGGCTTTGTTATTCTTTATCAAACAATTAGCAATGGCATGTCGCATGATCTCAGTTCGCTAATTTCTTTCTAAAAACATAGCAATATAAATATATACATACATATGTATGTACATATGTCATTTTTTGTCAGACAAGTGGCACTTGTCAAGCAGCTTTTTGCCCCTTCTTCGAATGTAAGCAAAAATTTAGCAAGTATGGCCAAATGTATTTTAGATGAGAAAGGTTTTAAAAACGATAACAATCGACACTGATGTCAATCGATGTTACAGCTGTTTTACAGCAGCAAGTTCTCAATTTTCAAACCCATTAGTTGCCTTGCAACAAACAAAGTCAAACACATACATATTTATATACAATTATACTTATGTGCGGAGTTTTAACTACGTTTCGCTGTGCACGTCACAAGGTTGGAATGAGTGCGTATGCGTGTGCGTGTGCGTGTGCACCGCCCTCGACAGCATCGACCACAAACCAGTGATGAACGAAACATTCACTTGTGCTTCACTGTGACTTGCACACTCTTTTGCAGTATTATATATTGCTTTACTCTATTTACATAAAAATAATAATAAAATTGATTTTTTTATAAATCAACAAAATTGCAATTAAATCATACAATTTAAATTTTCTTTAAATTGCAACCCGTGACAGCTATCACTTCAGCTGTGACTAGGGACCGCGTATGAATGCTTTGTGTCATCTCTGACGCGTGGTGCACGTGCCATGCTTGCAGACTTCGCACGTAACGTATCAAAGACAAAGGGCTACAATCGATCATTGAGCGCACACACATAATTCATTTGAGAGCAAAAATACATGCATGCATATACTATACATATGTGTGTGTGTTTCTTGCTGTCGGACCCCTTAAAGAATTGTTTAAGCTGGCGACTTTGAACTGGGCCGTTGACCCAAATCATTGGAGTACGCGCCCAGCGATGTTCATCGGTATATACATACATATGTATATTTACAAATATATATACATAAATACAAATATACAAATGGTGTATCGACATGTGTATATGCATGTATTTACAGCTGTTTCCTTAGTTTCTCGTTTTTGTTTTTTGCTCATTTGCTTTGTCAAACAGATTCAAATGTCTTCGTTTACGTCTCTCTCTCTCTCTCTCTCTCTCTCTCTCTCCCTCTTGTGGCGTCTTCTCTTTCAAACGTCCCGCTTTGATTTTCACGCATGTGTTTTGTGTTTGTACTGTGCGCTGGGCTACGTGAGCGCTAGCTCGTTTATTGTGTCAGCCACTCCGCGTTTGCCTTCTGTGTTGTTTGTATTGGTGTTTGTTTGAGGAGAGTTGCATGCAAGTTGAAGGGCAAGCAGATACCAGCTAATGCCGATGAAGTTTGATAAATTAAACAACAACAAAAAACCCCTAAATGCGCTCCAACTATCAGGAAAGAAATACTATCCGATAGCCGGTCTCGTTTTCAATTGCCCGCAGCAAAAAACATACATGCATAAATACATATGCAAATACGTAAAGGCAACGTTATAGTAGCAACACTTTCCGCTGCCCAGGCCTCTAACGCAACACGAACTCATAAATGAGTATGCGCGACCAACCAATACATGTGTGATAGTCTCCCACAGTCGCGATCGAGCCGGTGTGTCGCTGTTGCTGTTCGTGTCGGCGCCTCAGTAGTGAGCGGGCGCTCGACGTGAACGGTTCGTTCTTCGCAACAGCTTGCACAGAAATATTACAATTGTATGAAAAAAATAACCAAGAGCAATAAACAACAAATGTGCAAAAGCGAATAAAAGTAAACAGCTGCAATTACAGCTACAACAATTGGATAACGTTTCAACTACAGCTGGCTATATGTACATATGTGCTTAACCAAAACTGTGTGGCACTGATAGTGATGTACGATATACAACAACCGGTACTCTCACTCTCTCTGTGAATTCCTGCCTAACTGCTCTCAAACGGACACATAAAAACAGGCAGGCGATTTGAAACTGTCATTAGTTGTGCGTGAATTGTTTCCGGAGTCGCTTCCGAATTGAAGGCCAATGCGCCAGCAAATTAATTTTACAAGTGTAAAAGTGAAGTGAATATAAATATTTAGAAATTATAGTTTGACATTTAATATTAAATTGTATATTCAAAAACTGATAAATCATTAACGCAAAATGATTACGTTCACGCCAGCGGATTACAGCAATTTCTTCAAGCATTCGGCTCATCCTGCCAATGCCGAACAATATTTTCGCGAGGCTTTGGATAAACGGTAATTCGATTTGATAACTATTTAGTATTATACATCGATAAATCGTGCTTTAAATTAAAACCGGTTCCGGTTCGAAGTTTAACGTAACCGTTCCAAGTCTGCGCTCTTTGATTTGCAATTTATTTCGATAACCTTAAAGTTCAACTCGATTTCTCACAGATCTTTAGACTTGGCTAACGTTTGTTGACCTTTTTATTTTCATTTTTCTTTTTCATGCTGTAAACGCGTATTTTCCCATGCAGTCAAGCTTTTTGATGGCTTAACGTTTCTTACAACCTTTCTTTTATTTGCTTTGTTTATCCAGAATTTAGCGGCTTTCCGCCTCTCTCTCTTCACTCTTCGCAATTCTCTTTTTCTTTCTCTTTACGCGTTTATGTGTGTGTGTGTGTGTGTGTGTGTGTGTGTTTCTTTTGGACTACGTGACTGAAACATGTCCAATAAATAGCAACAATTTTATGGGTTGCAAATCATAAAAATGTCGTAAATCATGCAAATTCATAATAATTATACGAAAGAAACTACTAAACAAATTGTTGTAGTATTTACATTTCTATTTTGATTTAGTTGAGGGATAAAAATAGATCGCATCAATAGTTGAAGGTGACCCGAACAAGAGCGCCAAGGGATTAGATTTGAATCACAGATTTAGATTTGAGATTGCCAAAGGGATTATGCAAATTGATTAATTTGTTTGTTTTTTTTTTTGGCAGCGAGCGTCGCTATGAAGATCTTTGCCGTAATATTATCAATGATATGAATCAGTATGGACTGTCAGTGGTGGACGACTTCCTGGGCATGGACAAGGGTCTGAAGATCCTGAACGAGGTGCGCAGCATGTACACTGCGGGCGCCTTTCATGATGGCCAGCTGGTGCACAATATGCGCAAGGATGCTCCATCGTCCACGGTGCGCGGCGATAAGATTCGAGGTGATAAAATCAAGTGGGTCGGTGGCAATGAGCCCGGCTGCAGCAATGTCTGGTATCTGACCAATCAGGTGAGCAGTTGTCAAGTGGTCTAACATTCCATAAACACGCAAACTCACTTTTATACTTTATGCCCTCCACTCTAGATTGACTCTGTGGTGTATCGTGTGAACACAATGAAGGACAATGGTATCCTGGGCGATTACCATATCAGGGAGCGTACGAGAGTGAGTACAACATTTCCAATAATCAGATGGACAGTTAGACTAACTAATTACCCTACTTGTACAGGCTATGGTCGCTTGCTATCCAGGCTCTGGCACACACTACGTTATGCATGTGGACAATCCCAACAAGGATGGACGCGTCATCACAGCCATATACTACCTGAACATCAACTGGGATGCCAGCGAGAGTGGCGGCATATTGCGGTTAGTTAATTAACGTTTTTTTTAAGAGCGCATTAGCTAGCTAAAATTTGCTTTGGTTAACAGAATTCGACCGACGCCAGGCACAACTGTCGCTGACATTGAGCCCAAGTTTGATCGCCTGATATTCTTCTGGTCGGATATACGTAATCCGCATGAGGTGCAGCCTGCCCATCGTACCCGCTATGCCATCACCGTCTGGTACTTTGATAAGAAGGAGCGCGAGGAAGCGCTGCATCGTGCCAAGCTGGAGAACAGCAAGACAAACAATGCCAATGCTGTGGCACAGCTGGCGGAGCCTGATTCAACAACCACACCCGCGTCATCAACAGTTACAGCAGCTGCAGCCGCCTCCACCTCCAGTTCCACCTCCGCATCTGCAGTGTTATCAGCGAGCAAGTCTTTTACACCCGCCAGCATGACGACCGGTACAGGGTCGCTAAACGCGAATGTGGCAAGCACCTCCTGCCCGGCCAGCAATGAGATTTGCACGTAGCTAGCCGTCGCCGCTCAAATCATCCTGTATATAAACTATATCTATATCTAAAGCCATATGTTGTGGTGACCAATAGCACAGCGATAATGGGCAACTTAAGTGTGTATATTGTGTCAATCAATACACATTTGTAAAAAGCTAGTTACAACCTATTTATATATAATTCTTAAGTACGTAATCTTATCGATATGAGAAGTGCAGTTGGGCAAACTTAACTGTACGAGTCTAACCTACATAAATGTGAATCAAAGCTCCTTTAGTCATTTAAAACTCTAGTTTTAGCCGCTAAGTCGTATCATTAGTTCTTTTCGCATTAACCTTTAGCTAACTGCCTTATCAGCGACATGTTGATTGTTTTTATATTGTATCTTATAATTTTCATATACGCTCTGTAAAAACTATCAAAGTGTGCATAGTTTTGCCAAAGTATTAAAACTAAACTGTAGCATCTGAAGAAGCAATATTAATATTGATTTCCCATCTCCAAATTTTGTAAACAAAACAAATTCAATTATTTATTTTGGATGTCACGCAATTCTCCAACTCTCATGCACATACACCAATGGATTCCCAGAACCCATTTGCATATGTAAATCTTTTCGGTTAGAAAGCACAAGAAATATCAATTATGTATATAATATACATACAATTTATTTTTTTTATTAAATGAAAAACTGAGCAAATGCATAAAACGTATTCAAATTCTTACGCGTAGTGAAATTTGGTGAGCGAATTTATAAATTTAATTTGGAATAGAATTTAAATGCTGTCAGCCCAAATTATTAATTGATGCGCACAAAAGTATGCTTTACTAAACACGGATATTTTCGTTGAACAGCGCCCTCTGTTGATTACATATGTAGCAGATGAAGGCCGCCTGAGCAAGCTTTCAAATTGAAACGCCAAGCGAATAAGACGCCCTCTGTTGGTTTCAGATGCGCGCTGAAAAGGCTGTTAAGTTTGAATGTGTTTTCAACTAAAAAAATGGTTTCTTTTCAAATAATTGTAAGTAAAAATAAAACTGCGTTTGTTTGATATTTGAATATACATTTTATTTTTCAGAAAAGTTGTTCATCTTTGTAATGACTTTACAGTTATATATAGTATATATTCGTATGCACATGCATATATCGGTCTATGCGTATTTATATATGTACTTGTGTAAGCACATTTGATTATTGTATGTGCGCTGCAATTGGGGTTTTCGTATTTTGTCCCATTTATCCCATATTTCGCTCTGCGCTCTGATACGCAACAAGTTTATAGCACACGTGATTTTTTTTTTGCTTTTAATTTCGCTTTAACTATAATTATATTAGATGCTATTCATTTGAATGCCAACGGAAAAACAACTATGCGTTTGACGAACGAACAACCAAACGAATGTAAATTGATAAATTGTTTAATTGAAAATTGCCTTAAATATTTCCAATGTCCATTTTCCATTTTGCCCTCGAAACTGCTTTGCCGGCACTCTATGTACATATGTATTTCCTTTTGTCTATTTGCGCTTTCATCTTTCTCTTTTCAAAAATATTTCTGTATTATGTACACGAGCGATCTAATTGCCATTATAATGTATGTCTATGTATATGTTTATGTCTATGTATATGTGTAACTATATTCATTTGCCTGCAATTCGTCGGTGGAAAAATAAAACTTTTTTCTGCTTGATCATTTTATTCATCTCTCTCTCTCTCTCCCCCTCTCTCTGTCTATCACTGTTTTTCTATGTACTGTTAGTTTGCTCTGTTACTGTTATACTGTTATACAAGTTGAGTTGCCTCTGCCCACCTATTCAATATATTTAGTATTTCAATTCAAAAGCGTTGCTTTGCGGTTTGCTTGAGGTGTTCGAAATGCCAATAAGAATTATAAATTTGATAATATTTATATGCTAACTTGAACCGTTGCGTAACTCATTGCAATCGGTTTGATTTGGTTTCGTGTGGTGTGGTGTGGTTTAGTTTGGTTTACATTGGTTTAGTGCACAACTACAAAATATTTTTCGCAACTATTCAACACTGGATTTTAGTATTTTCACATTTACTAGTTCAAAGCAGACACCGACACACACATAGCTAACGCAAAGATGAAGCGTGATATATGTTTATATATATCTATATATATATATATCTATATATATATATATATATATATATATATATATATATATATATATATATATATATATATATATATATATATATATATATATATATATATATATATATATATATATATATATATATATATATATATATATATATATATGCAATCTACAGTCTACATGTTAATTGACAGAAGTTACAATTCAAAAATATTTTGTTTTTGATCGCACAACAAACATTCATAGGACTACCAAAAATTTATATAATAATCATGTATATATATATGTATATATAGCTTTTATGTATTCTTTAAGCATGTGTGTGTGTGTGTTGGATACAATTGACGCACAAATCAGAAGACAAACGATCCACAATCTATATATCCTTAATAATGTATGCCATTTAATTATCAAGTTATATATAGTATTTATATATATATATATATATATATATATATATATATATATATATATATATATATATATATATATATATATATATATATATATATATATATATATATATATATATATATATATATATATATGCATATATACATATAGATTTCATTTAATATTTTTAGTAAACGCATTTTTGGTCTCAAGATTTGATATATGAATTTCAGGAAGTTAAGCTAGGGTTTCCTTTTCCTTTTACTCTTTCTATTCTGTTCTCTTCGGCTCTGTAAACAAGTTAACATTATCTTGAGGGTTCTTTTTGTTTTTACTGTAAAAGTCTTCCAATTCTTTTTTTTCCAGAATTTTATCTTCATTGTTTACTCATTTGTTGTTGTTATTTTTTGTGTGTTTAAAGCTCACAAAACTCATTCAAGGAATATATATATATGTAGGATCTATCAATATCATACATGGGAAAGATAGGTATGCATATATCTTAGACACAGCTACACAAAAATTGTTTTTTCTTTTAAATAACATCTAAAAAACACTTTGGCATACATACATACATACATATAGATACATACACATATATTCGTATATATATATATATATATATATATATGTATACATATCCATATATTCATCATATCATATTTAGAAGTACGGCTAAGATCAATGTACTTCGCTTTGTGTAGGCTTTTGGGGTGCAAAAAAGTTTCAGCTAAATTTCTCTAAATTGTTGCATGCTACATTTTATTTTAGGATCTAAGTTTTGCTTTAAATATGTCAAATTCAGCCATTATTTATAGTGAAAAATTCGGAAACTAAAACTTTTTGTCGAACTGTGTTCTGTGTAAAATATCAGCAATTCATTTGCCCTCTCTCCCTGCAACTGTCTCTCTTTAACTCTCACTCTCTCTCTCTCCTTCTGTCTCCATCTATTCGCTTCTGTTTGCCAGCTCAAATATTTAGAATTTGTTTATTTTTTAGTTTGGGTGATATTATAACATTCATAATACATAACAATAGGTCGCGACGACTGCGCAAATACACTACAAAAAATGACACACTTAATACTCATTCATACATCGTATATATGTATGTATATAATGTTCATATATATATATATATATATATATATATATATATATATATATATATATATATATATATATATATATATATATATATATATATATGTATATATATTTGTAGTTATACTCAATTGTATCTCAAAAGGGATATAAAGCCATTTAAGTTTTCAAAACCTTTGCATCCACAGCTCCAACAAATTGTTTTTTTTTAGGCGCTGTCGATGTAGAAATATGTGTGTGTGTGTGTGTGTGTATATGTGTGTGTGTGTGTATGTATTCAAATATATGTGTCCAAAACATATGACTAAAAACAGAAAAAAGGCAAACTCTGATCGAAAGTGAGTATATATAACATATATATGCAACTTCTGGAAGAACCATTCAACTAGTTCAGTTCGATTAGTCTAAAAGTCAATATATAATCATCATCTCTGATTCTTCTTCTTCTTCTTCTTCTTATTTTGTGGCAATTAAAGTTCTGCATTTGTTGTAATTGTTGTAATATATATTTGTCTTGCGTATTTCTTCAATCTGGTGTTGTTTGCTTTTAGTATAATTGAATTAAAATCAACATAATTAGCATAATTAAATGTATATTTATATAATGTTTGTAAAACTAAACAAAATTATTGCCTTTCTTAGAACTGTCTCTCTTACTGTCTCAAACTGTCTGCCCTATTCTTTGCTCGTTCTCTAAAATTAAAAATCCTTAAAAATTATTTTCATTTAAAAATGTTTTTCTTTCTTTTAAATTATATCGACATTTCTCGTGTGTCCACAGACAAAAGCAAAGGCACGAATCAAAGTTAAATTATTCAAACGAAACACAAAACAAATAAATCAAACCAAAATTTTATTGTAAACTTGTTTTGTGTTGTATTTTGGGTTGATCAACATTCAATTTAGTTTAAATCCTTTTGTTTTTGTTTGATAATAGAGCTTAGGTCTACAAATGTGTGTGTGTATGTGTGTGGGTGATGCTTATGTCCAAATGTTTATTTAGTGGGAGGAGCAGGCGTCATTTGCCTTATTTCAATTGTTGTTTTGTTTGTCTGGTTTTTCCGATTAGGTTTTCCGGTTAACTGTTTTTCTCACTGTTTACAGCTACTACATAATTTAGTTACCTCTTGTTTAATAATATATATAATATAAAAACTAAATAATTATAGCATTTTCCTTCTTGCTCACAGACATTTGTTTTTCTTTTTGTTGTTGCTTAGCTTTTTGTTTCTGGAGTTAAGGTTAGGCTCTTTGTGTGTGTGTGTGTGTGTGTGTGTGTGTGAATGTGTGTGTGTGTTTTATTTTCTCGTCTTTGTTTTTCTATGCGATTACATGATTTATCGTTTTGCTTTTGCTTTTTTTGTTTTTTTTTTTTTGTTGTTTATATTTATTATTTGTTTAGACACACGTTAGATTTTGATATCATTCTCAGGTTGTTTGTTATAGTAGTAGTAGTAGTACACATACATATATATATATATTTTATATTATCAATTAATTAAATAGGTAGGCTTCGCTCCCCATCGAGAACGCGTTCTCAACACAAATTCACTTAAACAAATGCCCAGCATTCGAGTGTTTTGATAACAAAGTCTTCTTGTGGCGCCAATGGCTCGTTGCCGTATGTGCTGCAATGCTGTGACCGGCCCTGGTTCAGATCTCCGTCCAGCCAAAGCCCAAAGCGTCCACTGCAAGTTAGAGAAAGAGAGAGAGAGAGAGGACAAAAGAGAAGGCCATTAGTAAATAGAATAATTTCATGTGTGTTTGTGCATAGACAATACAAAGCGTGTGTTTACAGTTCGTTTTTCGCTCTTAAGCCGAACGACACACGAAGGAAGGCCGAAATCGTGGCGCTCGGTGCTCGGTGCTGCTGCTGCTGCTGCACGAACAATCAAATCAGTCGCCTGACTAAATAAGTTTTCTGTGCTCTTTGCTCTTAGTTATTTTGTATTTAAGCTGCATGGAGTGAGGAAACGATGCGCGTACGAACAAACGTTTCAGATAAGCATAAGGAAATATTTTTTGAGTGCGAGTATGTTTGTACGTGTATGCATGCGCTGCACTGGCTTTCGCTGCCTCTCATAGCATTTACCAAGCCGAGCTTAAGAAAGAGAGCGAAAGAGAGAGAGAGCTCGAAACTTATTTTGAAGTTGCTCTTGCCGTTACTCTTCGTGATGATTATATTGTCTCTGCGCTTTACTTGTGTGCGTGTGTGTGCGTGTACTTACTCGCCAGCGCCAATCGATAGGCTCTCCATGTTGCCCTTGATGAAGTACATATTCTCGCCAGTCCAATGGAATACTTTGAAGCTGGGATTAAATTTGTAAAGCAGGGATTCGCCGGTACCATAGAAATGATCGGACACATGCAGCGAGCAAGAGGTCAGAGCACCAAATACCTTAACAAATAGAAGAAGAATAATATCAATTATTATTGTATAATATTAGTGAAGTGTATGTTAACTGTCACTCACATTGTGCTCCGTATCCTCGATGACAATTAGAACAGGACTCTCCAGTCGCGCCATCTTGCGGTACAGCGAATTGAGGGCGAAACCATGCTGCGATGTGCTAAACATCAGGGACCAGGAATAGCCCTCAGCGCGCGCCGGCAAATGGGCGCACAGTTTCTCACTGAGGCAAATCAGAACAGATGATGATTCAATTGATATTTAATATCAAGTTATTCACACTTACCGATGCTCCTCTGTGAGTATCTCTGTTTTGCCAATTAGATCTGGTATGGGGAAGTCCAGGTCAAAGGAACTAGTTGCAAAGAGTGAGGTCTTGCGATATTCATCTGTGCTCATAGACAGCACCTGAAGAACGATCGAATTGCAAAAGATTAGCGCAAGGTTCGTTTCATATCATATTCAAAAAGGAACTAATACGAAACTAAAATACATTGAAATCAGTAAAAACCAAGACTAAAACAGTCCAGAAACTGAACTGATTATTCAAATATAATTACATATATTTATTGTCTTTTTTTTTTTTTTTTTGTAAATTTTTGGATAGGGTGTAGCATAACTTGAAAATTCTGGTGCAGTAACTAATTAAGAAATTGTTTTGGTTTTTTGTCAGTGGTTCGTTGGATCATAGTTTGGAGTATACATATATATATATATATATTGTATATATATTGATATATCTTTTGTAGAATATGCTAAATATGTGGGTTTGTTAAAACTCAGTTTAGTGTTGATTGTTGTGCTCTAATTTTCGATATTTGGAAACTACAAACCAAAATGCAGCAATTGAAATGCTTAAATTATAAATACACTTAAAGAAAATGATGTACACGTGATATATGTTTATTTTACAGATGACATTTGGCAACAGCTGAGTGTAGGCTTTCTGATGAAGTTTGTCAACAGCGCACACAAATCCCCTATTTAGTTTCTATAAACGTATTAAGAGAAGCAACTTAACTATATGAGTGAAATTTGGCAACAGCTGCGAATGTCACTTCTGATGAAGTTTGTCAACAGCGCACACAAATTCCTTATTTAGTTTCTATTAACTCTACTATTTCAGGTGATATAACTAGATTTCATACATGAGTGAAATTTGGCAACAGTTGCGAATGTGACTTCTGATGAAGTTTGTCAACAGCGCAAACAAATTCCTTATTTAGTGGTTGGAATAGCAGATAATTTGAGTAGATTGGGTATATATTGTTGTCACTGAATATGTTGCAAATGAAATTTGGCAACAGTTGCGTAATGAAGTTTGGCAACACTGCATAAAACTGGCCAATTCCGTTCGTCTTATAGAAATACTCATATATTTGCACTAATTTCGCTTCGATTTGCCCATATCTTTCATATTCAGTGAAATTGGGCAAACAGCGTCGAACAACTGTTTGCAACTAATTGGCTGCTACGAAATTTGACAACACCGCGCACATCAATTTTGTATGCACTGTTTCATTTTTATTCGCCTGAACATATATAAATTTTATACGATATAACATCAAGAGACAATTTTGGGACACGAATTTTATAATTATAATATTTTTTTTTTTGAATCTGCAGTGAATTTTGTAACTTGATTGAATTTGGAGCGATTTTGTTAGAAACCGACTGCTCTAGCTGAAAGCTCTTTCTGTTATTGGCATTCGTAGTGTTCAGTTTGATATCGAGTTAATAAGGAAAAGCTTTCCGCCTCCGTTCCCATTTGTTATACGTGCACGCGATGCTGTGAAAAGTTGGTGTGGGTAGTGCGCCTATCGAGCGCACTGCCCAACCGTCGCACAGCCGACTCCTTGGTGTACTCTCTTGGCATCTGAACATCATTTTGCAAGCTGTCGCTCGTGTAAGTTTCATCTGGTTTCTGGGGTTCGCGCATCTCTCCCATTCGCATATTGTGGCCACGTGGCATCTCGCACGCTTTGCGCGAATGCTTCTCATAGTTACCATGGTTTGGCCAGCTCCAGCTGGAGCTATTAATATTGTTCTTAAATTTCATTGTCGTATCCAATCTATGGGGCACGTCCAGGTCCATTGCTGTGCTACTCTTGAACGTATTTTGGCTCAGCTTCTTGTAGAGTTTCTTCTGTGCCCTCGCCTTGGATGAAAAGCTTTTCAATTGCGCTGCACTCGACACTGAACCGCCATCCGGCGGATGCATGCACCTGGCCGATAACGGCCGGCCCATGGGCTTGATCTGGCTTTCGGATGGCGGCGACTTTTTTAACTCAGTCGGTGGCTTATTCTGCGCTATTAGCGACACAGGCTGCACAGTATTCTTGGGAATCACCTGATATGTGGACGCTTTGTGGTGGCGTCCTTCGATCTGATTACGATAGCCACCGAAACTCTTGCTGAACACGCGCTGCGACGCACTGATCAAGTTGGCCGCCATCTTCGTCTGATAGTGTTGATCATCCATTCGTTTGTTGCCAGCGGACGCAAGAGCAGCAGCCTCCTCGCGTTCACGTTGATGTCGGTTGCGTTGGTGGCGCTCCTCAGCCATCTGCTCATAGTAAGGACGCTGGACATTCTCGCTCGCATCCAATTGCTGCTTGGTCCCGTCCACAGGCAGCGAGCTCTGGTATTGAAGCTTGCTCTTGCTGGAGCTGGCGTAGAGTTCGTTCAGTTTGCTGGCTTTTAGCTTGCGACTTTTCAGATTGCCAGATTGCCGCTGCTCCTGTTGCTGATCATTTAGCTTGTATCGCATCGATTTGGGCATTTCGTAGTGCATGTTGTCGTCCACTGTGCTCTCGATCGGCTTGATGGGGCGTGGCTGGTACCAGCCCTTATTCGCATTGTAGCGCAACGGATGATGTTGATGTTGATAGTTTTGCTGATAAAGCTTCAGCTGCATTTGCTGTTGCTGCATTAATTGTTGTTGATGCTGCGCCTCCTTCAGTTCGTCATTCTGTTCGGTGTCCGCCAGCAGATCGGGTTTGTTGCGTGCACAGCTGATCAGACGCTTCGTGCTCAGATCGACGTCCATCAGCTCCGATTGTATCGAACGACTTATATCCTTGGCCAGCTCACCTTTGCGCCTGTCCTGTATATCGCCCAACTGACCGTAGCGCTGCTGCACCACCAAACTGTGCGGCACAGTCGACATTTTATGACTGGAGTAGGACAAATGGCGACGCTGCTGCTGCTGCTGCTGCTGCTGCAGCTGCAGCTGCTTGACGGGCTGGATGAACGAGCTGCTGCTGGTCAGGCTGTTCTTAGAGGCAAAGAGCAGCGTCTGGCCATAGATTTTGTACTTGGAGCAGTTGCTCCTCTGCGACAGTAGGTTGCTACGTGACCTGCCGTAGTGCGGCTGTATCTTCTGCACCATGCCCTGCATCTGATTGACCAGCGTCTTCTTCACTCCAATCAATTTGGTCAAGCGACCAGCACGTGCAGGCTTATGCGTTGACTCCATTAGCCTTGCATCTCTGGAGGAGATGTTCTGCTTCCGCAGCGACGCATTTATCGCACCTGAACTTATACAGAAGTTGCGCATCGAGTTGAGCGCATTGTGAGCGCAGCTGCTCTGCAATGCCACCTGACAGACGCTAAACTTTTTTGTGCTTCTCATATTGCTGCAGAGATGATGATGCCAATGATGACGATTATGTTGATGATGATGATGATGATGGAGGAGGAGGAGGAGGTTCGTTGTATGCCAAGAGTTCCTGGTTTGGGCGGGGGGAACGGATATCGCGGTGTGTGGCTGCCTTCAAATACGTTCAATTTAGACAACGACTTTTGAAAAATTACTTAACACTCTTGGGATAGATACACAAACAACAAATTACACATGAATCGGGGGAAAATAAAAAGTTTTTCAAGAACTTTGCTCTATGTAACTGACTATAAAACTGTTACACTAACCCCCAAATAATTCAGTTCATAATATTTCAAAAATCTCGCCTACTTGAGCTTAACTCTCTCTCTCTAACTGCTCCATGGACTCTCGGCAGTGTACTTTGTAAGGAACATCTCCGTCTGATACGCAGCCTAACCCCGCCCAGCACAGCTCAGCAATATGACGTCAATTGCTGTTAATTGATTGCAGTATTTTCAATTAATTGCGCGTTAAAAATATATAAAATAATTAAATATTTAAAGTTCAAGATATTTTACTCTAAGACAAACCCCCCGAAGCTAACACTTACTGCTCAAATCGGTCAAAACAAAATGTGATGAGTCGAGTGTTAATTATACCGGTTTTTGGCATAGCAAAAAAAGAAAAAAAACAGACTTTATAATTTGTTTACAACGAGAAAAGCACATTTCAAGACATTTCGCAATGGACTCGCGGCGCTTGCCATGAACTCTCAACAAGTTATTGAGGCTGAAGCTGAAGCTGAAACTGAAGTTGAACGTGCCTCAAGCATTTAGCAGCTAACTCAAATCAGTCTGTCTGCCTGCCTGCCTGTCTGGCTGTCTGGCTCTGTGTCTGGGATCACTTCAAAATCATTCGATGACAAATTCAAGATCTTTCGAGCGCAAGAGCTAATTGTAGGCACCTGACACTAATTCAATATGAACCATATGATTCCTTGACTCGACAAGTTTGTCTCTAAAGCGCATTTGCTTAGGCAACATAAATCAATTGTGCCTCACTCTGTTCTCTCGATTATAATACATGAATTGCATAAACTCAACATATGCAATTGACCTTTAAAAGAGCTCAAAACTATATAGATATAGATACCTGTATGTACATATGTATATCTCAGCAAAAACATATATGAATCATTGACTCAGCTGAAGGTGAGTGCTTATAAGCGCTCTAAATATGTTAATTGTTTGATCAGAATTTATTTTGGTTTCATTTGAAAATCTAATGAAAAAAAAAACCCAAAGTTGAAAAATAAAATTACTCAACTCAAAGAAATATTTTTTAAAAATATAAACGCTTTTCTTAAGCTTTTTCAATTAATAATTTCCTTTTTCCATATTTATAGCGCGTTGTTCATAAAAATAGTAGTGCATCTAAAATGTTGGACAGCAACATTTTGTGATAAACATAATAATTTGCAAACAATTTGAAATGAGTATTAAGTTCAGCTTATATTTAGTCCAATTCTCTTAGTCGCACTACTATTTTAATGAACACAGCTGTATGGCATTTTTATAGGCTTTTCCCTTATGCAAACTCTTAAGTTAAATGAAAATTCATATATTCAGATTTTCAGCTTAATTTTAAAAGATTTTTCACATGCAAATATCAATAATCTCAAACCTAAAGACTTCCCAGAAGTAAGTTTAGTTAGTGGAAAATAGTAAAATGGAATAATTATGGAAAATAGTTTTTCATTCAATACAATGAGAGAAATTGAAAGTGATTTTTCAACTATGCAGTTCTTAAACTAGCTTTAGAAAAATCTCGAAGAGTTTACAAAATTTGCGTGTCTTGTTGTTGTTGTTGTTGTTGTCGTATTTCACAGTTAAAATGGACCACAGAGCAATTAGGGCTAAATACGAAATACTCATCTATTTGTCAAGAGACTCGCAATTATATGGGCCAGTCATAGGAATTGAAGCGTGACAGTCAGTTGCAGGCAAACATATATAAATATGATACATGCATACATACATACGTACATATGTATAAGGCTTAGCGACAATTTACAATTATTTCAATATACATAATGGAACGCATGGAAGTCAAACGTCAATGACAGTGTTTGCCATACAAATGTGACTCTCCATCTGCTGTTCCATCATCTGTTAACCAGTTTTTGTTTGCAATTCAAACTGATACGTAGTACACTACACTACACTACACACACACACACACACACACACACACACAGACATACACAGACGCGCATATTGTATACATATATATATATATATATATATATATGTATATGATTCATTTGGCTGTATGCTATACCTGACGATTGAGCATTCGCTCATGATTGACAATCAATTCGCACATTTTCATCTGCTTTGCTTAAATGGGCGATAAATTATGTTAAATATAATCCACACCGGCACGTGGTACATTTAAAAAATGTTTCTCTTTAACTATTTCAACTCTATATATATATATATATATGTGTGTATATAGATATATACGTATATAGCGCGATACAAGTGCCGTCTATATCGCAACGCGTTCAAATGCCAACTGCCAACTGGCAACTGGCTTGGCATCGGGCCTTTTATTGGTCGACAACGTCGTCGTCTCTCAATTAACAAATTATTATTATTTTTATTTGATATATTTATTTTATTTTGCCTTTTTCATTTCGAGAGCGGAACTTTCAAGTTTGAGTTTGTTTTGAGTTGAGCAGAGCAGAGTCGAGTCAAGTTGACTCGAGTCGAGTCGAGTCGCGTCGCGTCGCGTCGAGTTGAGTTCAAAACAAACCAAAATAATTGACATATAAAATTAATTAAGAAAATTGCCTGCAGTCGCACTTTGTGTGTATGCTTATACCCTGTACACAAAACAGGGTATATTAGACAGTCAAAAATATATATCATCTCTACTTTTAGGTTTCTAATGATGCGTCGCTCAGCTCAAGTTCCACTTCGACTTTTTTTTTTATTATAATTAATAGCTTGGTTTAAGCTAATGCAAAAGTCTACTTAGAATGACATCATTAAGGTTTTAGTAGATATATTTGCATATATATTTAAATGTATTTTTAATGTCTTACATATTCGCTATGGATAACTCGCAAAACCTAGTTACAGCTGCAGTAAAGTCATTTGAAAGTTCAGTCAGCTGTAGCTGGAATTGCTTAGCTCTACTGAGACTCAGACTTGGTTCAAACACTCTAGAACTCTTGGCATAACAAGTTACATTGAGATTATTGAAATATGTAAACATCTGGGCATTGTTTATAAGCAAAAGTGCCACAGTTGGGTTTAGCTGCTGGCCTGATAGGTTAAGACAGCCTCAATTTTCTGTTTTCCATTCAGTTCAAGCACAATTTGCCACAAAATATTGAAAAAGTTTGAACGAATTGCATTTGGTTGTTGTTTTTGTTGTTGTTGTTGTTGTTGTACCTGGCGTTTGGTTTGGGGCGTCGCGGCAAACATGTTGCACAACGGCTGTGCATCAACTGGTTTTCTTTATTGACTTTCGAGCCAAAAGTCTGGGGCCAAAACGCCAGAGACCGAGAAGCGAAACGTGTGCGAAAGCTAACATAAAAAAAAAGTAGAACTGAACCCTAGAACCGGCAATTCGTAGCGATACGGAAAGAAATAAAGCCAAACCGACTGGCCAAACGAGTATATTGAGCCGGGTCTCCCAGGTAATGCGATACCCTACCTACGACTCGCAAAAAGGAAGCAACAAAGCGGAACCCCAGCCTAAAGAAATGCCATGCGATACCATTTGTCGAGCAGAGAGCAAAGCGAGAAAAGGCTTCCCTCAACTGAAATAGTTGCATGGGGCAAATGCCCTAACCTCGACTAGGTTAACTTAGAGCTATGGCTTGGATTTTCCAGTTTCCCCTATTTCAACTAATTTATTCGTCGTGTTCCCAATTTCTTATCGACATACATACATATTTACATATTATGTTTTTTTTTTCTCTCATTCCATCACTTATCAACGTTTCTTCTTCGCTTCAGTTCACAAAGCGGGTATGAAATTTAATTTGATTTTAGCCATTTCCTGGCTGTTGCAATATTCAATTAGTTACCCGTTGTTATAGACCTAAACGAGCGAACATTTATTTTCGAATTACCCCTTGTAGGGCGCAGTATGCAGCGCATTGACCCAAAGGCAGGCTAATGCCATTGCCAGCTGACAAATTGAGTTCGTTTAGCTCGACTTCCATTCACAATTGTCTAATAGTACAAAGACGAGTACACGTGTAATCCGTTTACAATTTAATGATGATGCCATAATAGTAGCTGCTGGCAATTAGCTGGGATAACTTAATACGAGGCAGTCAAGCCAGATTTCTTATTTATAACTTGCAGGCAAGTGCTGCCCATTTAGCCGCACTTGCATGCATATGCATATATCTAGTTGTATATGCAGCTATAGTTCCAAATGGCTTCTAATCGGCTTTTGTTCTTATAGTTTTCTTTTTATTAGTCTTGTTAGTTGTGCTCGACCCACTCACCGTTTCGTGCATTTCGCCGCTTTCGTCGAGCAACGCCTCCAAGCTCTGATCGTCTTTGGTGGGCGAGAGCGGCGGCGTGGGCGAGCGATTCTTGGCTGCCAGCATAGAGCGTGGCAGTAAATGGCGGCCATAGTGCAGGTACAGGTAGCGGCCCCATTTGCGACCAGCAACGCCGCAAACGGCGACAATTGCGAAGAGTGCAACAACAAACCACATGTTTGTAAACAATGAAATGAAAACACAAATTCAAGACACTCTGGTTTGGGCAGTTAAAGTTCACGTTGCACAATATTGTTGGACGGCAGTGTGCTTAAAAGCTTCATCAAACTCAGCCACATTGCATGCGCTCGCTCGCTCGCTCGCTCGCTCACTTGCTCACTTGCTCGGCCGCTCTTCGCGTATTGCTCTCTCGCTCAGCTGCTTTAGTTTGGTCTTGTGACCCACGAGAGTACAGCTTTATTTTTATCTTCTTTCTTCTTTGTACGTTTGCCCGTGTACGTTTTGTTGTTTGTGCTTCTGTGTTGTTGCCACAGCTTTTATCACGCTCTCGCTCTCTCCCTCTATGCCTTTCAATTGTTTTTCCAATATTGTCTTACACGTTAACAGCAAAATGTTAATGCTGTTTACATTCGCCACAGCCCAGCACAACACAACACATTAACTTTTCTTCTTTTTTTTTTTTACAACAATTGTGCCTATTTGGCTAATATTACATAAATATTTATATATTATATATGCATATATGTATATTGAGCTATACAAATTTTGTTCGAGCTAAGCGTTATTCGCCTGCGGCTAATAAAACTGTGTGCGTGTTTGAAAAACAAGTTGCTGACTGACGGAATGAGTGCCAGTGCCGACTGGCGTACATGATGAAACAAAATAAAAGAACGAACAGGCGCACACCGTGGCCCAAAAGAAGTTCAATAAGAGCGCAAGCCGCAGCACAGCGCAATAGAATGAGCGCGCCAGCTGAGAGCGCTCTCTTAGTTGTTGCTGCCTTAGTTATGTGTGCTAGCCGCTCTCTTAGCTATTGCTGGCGCTCTCTTAGCACCAGTTTGTTGTGAACGCGCTATTCGATTAACGCTGCGGCTGAGGAGGGTTGCTACCGTGCACTAATACTAATAGAACACATTATGCTGCGTGTGTGTGAATGTTGCTAGCAGCATGTTGCTAAACGATACGTATACGCAACGTTTATTATATTATTATTATTATTATTTTTTTTTTTTTTTTAATCGAATAGTGCAAATTGTCGCCCTCAAGAGCTTAAGAGGCTGCCAATTAGCTCCTCAACAATTGGGGCATCATGAGTTGGCGGCAATTTAATTGAATATTTTTTGTTTGAACGTTTTGCCACACGGCGCATCACATGTGTTTTTTGGCCCAAAAAAAAAAAAAAAGGTTGAATACTTGAATATTGTTGCTGCTGGGCCAAGGCTGTTGTTGTTATTGTTGTTGTTGCTGTGAATTTTGTGGGTTAATTTGATTGTTTTAAGTGCTGGCTGAAACAGGTTTCTTTTTGTATTTTTGGTATCATTGCTTAAATTAACTTGTTATTGTTTTACTTTTTTTCTTTATCATATAACGGACACTTGTCGAACAGATATACAACAGATATGCATATGTGTATGTGTGTGTGTATGTGTGTGTGTGTGTGTATGTTTGCACGTAGTCAAACGCATGCAAATCTGTGCTCAAATATGGCTTCGCAGCTGACCCCAGGCTAGCGACTAGCTTGACCCCTTTTCCATTTCCATTTCCATTTCAATTGACAATTGACAATTCATTTTATAATTCTATAAAGAAATTCACAATTATTTTTGACATTTGCTGTCAGCGAAAATGTTTATGCAGTAATCACGTGTTCAGCTTATCCGGTTATTTGCTAAATTCTATTGCTTATGCATCAGATATATGTATATATATATATATATATATGATATATTTTTTATTATTATTATTATTATTTTCGATTCATGCTGTGTAGTTCCGTTTGTCAATTAAAGAATTTTTGGGTCATGCGGTGGGCTTTACGTATTGAAATGTTGCAAATTTTATAACTCTCTCTCTCTCAGCTCTCTCTCTCTCCCTCTCTCTGGCAAATTTTTGTGTTTTATATAATTTAATATGAAATTCAGGAAATGCTTTGAGCAAATTGTGCTCAAAAGAGTTTAACTACAGATCTATGTAGATCCTTAGGCAACTTATCATAAATTTGCTATATAGTCGAAATCTTGATATACCAATTCGAACAGACTATATAAAGCAGTTTGCACACAACTTATTTAAATATATATGAATAATAGTATTAATTTAATTAAAAAACAGTTTTTAGTTTACATTTAAGAACTGTCGAAAATTGTCTAAGCTATTTTTAGATATATTTTATAAAAGTTTTTGATAGATTATTAAAAATTAATCTCAAATCTATTTCAAGAACAATTCTAAAAAAATGTACAATTTGCTTAGAAACTGTTTTTCTATGGGGAAAAAAAACAACAATTTTGTTGCAAGCAGAATTTGAATACTCTACAATTGACACACAACTTATAAAACATTTGCCATAAACAGCAATTTTTGTATATTTTTATAAAAGTTTTTTTTTTTATAGATAAAATATGACAAAGTCTCTTTAAGTAAGGCTTTTCAAGCGGTTTTAAAGTGTATAATCAACAGGTGATGTTTTCACCTGCCAACAACAACAACAACAATAATTGCAAATAGCAACAATAACAAATGTCGTCATTTGCCACACCTTTCTCGTATATAAATATATAGTGAGTGAAAAGCATTTGAAATCTAAGTCAAATACATAACATAAGTACACATATGCATACGCCTTTCTATACACACACATAGACATATATATACATGTATGTGTGTGTAGCTAACTAAAAACTAAAAACGTGGCTTATATATGTATGTGTATCTTCTATATTATATTGCCTTCTTTACAAATGGCTGCATTTATGCACAGTTGGAAAAGAAGGCGTATCTAATTTCATTAGTTAGGGGTAAAGCGTAGTTAAATGAACTATTGTTTCCTTTGAAACAAACAAACAAAAAACAAAGGCAGAAGCAAAAGAAAGAAAAACAAGTTAACATTCGATTTTAGATCTTTAATTGCAGCCAAATTTCAATGGAAGCGCAATTGAATTGTAGACGAGCCTGTAGAGTCAGAGTCTAAAGGTGAAAGAAATGTCAAGCTGAAAGCTGCTCAAATTCCGATATTAATTATGTGTGTGTGTGAGAGAGAGAGAGAGAGGGAGAGAGAGGGAGATCTCTGCTGGGGTGGTTCAAAACTACGTCAAGTTATGGAGTTATGCAGGTAGCTCAAATCAAAATAAGCTTGGCCGACCTGTTCCTTGGCTATATATAGAATAAGAATAAATATGTGAAAGATCCAATGAAGAGAGACGCTGCTTATAATAGAATTCAATTGGCGTGTATTTGAAACAAGTTCCAAAAGCTTGAATCAAGAGCAGCTTAGTTGTCCAACGAAGCTGAGCTCTTGGCTCTTGTGCATACCCCATGCATGCATGCCAACATCTATTTTTAGCTGATTTGAAAGCAAATTTCACTATATTAAATTCGCTTTGAGTCTTGCTCGCTGCTCTCTGCGCACTTTGATGATTCCGTTCATGATAACAAAGATAAAGAAATGTGGATAGCAGCAGCAGCAGCAGTGAGGGGGAAACCCTATTAAAAAAAAAAAAAAAACTGATATAGCAACCGCTATTGCCAAGGCTAATAAGAACAGGCATACAATAGCGAGCGGTTTCCAGTCGATGCCTTCTGTTTCGGCTTTTCTTTTGTCACAAAAAAAAAAGCCTTGCCAATGATTCGAAGACTTAGAAAATTAGAATAACAAAAGCGCAACAAGAAAACAGACCCATTTCGAAGACTCGACAAAATTTGCGTAGCTATAAAGCTGACTGCGTTGCGGACTCTGTGGCGAGGCGAGACAGCACTTGAGAGGCAATTGTGGGCAATTCGAATGCACCTATATGGGGCACTGCGACTTATAAGACTAATGGCGACCCATTGCTCCATCTTTGATCACTAACTATAGCTCAGCTGGTTGGGAAATGCGAATCCACATCATTTACATGAATGCCAGCAATAATATTATCATTATTATTACTATTACTATTATTATTATTATTGGCAGACCTTCGGCAAATGTATTCGCATCGGCCTTATCGATGGTTTTACCTGGTCTTTTCCCTTCCCACTGCTCAATATGGACACTTGTGTCGTCCGTTATGGCCAAGGCATTGAATATATACAAATATTTCTGTGCTTTTGTTTTTCGTTTCTTATTACTGTTTGCTCAACCGCACGCGCTTCGTTTACCAAAATGTTTCCTTTTGTTTATATGCAAAAATTGTATTTTCTTTTCTTTTTTTTTTTTTATATATTTATATATATATATATTTATAAACTTTCACTCAAAACAATATAATGATTTTAATATAATACAAATAAAATAATTAAAATGCAAAGATTTTTTTTTTTTTGTCTTTTTGGCTATTTACCTTTTTCCTAATATATTTGGCTATCTTTGATAACTTGATCGGTTTGACGCTCATTTTGGCGACGTGTTTTCGTTTCTGTTTCTCTAATTTTTCTGCTTTTCTTTTTTGTTGCGGCTGCGGCTGCGGCTGTGGCTGCGACTGTGGCTGCTGCTGCGGCTGTTCGTTTCTTGGCTTCTTCGTTTTCTTTTGGTTGCGAAGGCGTTGCTAATTTTGGATACGCTCTTAGGTTGGCAGCACGGTAATCGGGCCAAGAGAGCGTTATATCCAAGGCAATTGAGCACATATGCTGAGATTTAATATAGATAAATGTGTCCAACATATGTGTGTTGGTTTTTTCTCTCTCTCTTTGAAAGGCTGCAGATGAACAGCAATGACAACAGCTAGACTAAATGCAGTCACATTTCAAGCTTTAATCGACGACATCGGGCAGAATTTAACACTTTTCGACAAGTCTACGAAATTGTTATGCACACAAAAGAAGCGACGATAACAACGGCAACGGCAACGACAACGACAACGACAACGACGACGACGGCGCTTCCCGCGCTTGCGACTGTGCGGCTTGAATGTGTTGCGAAAACTAACACAGAAACAGCCCACAAGCAAGCCCAATGCTCGAAGCCGTCGACGTCGCCGTCGCCGTCGCCGTCAAGCTGTCGAGCGCCAACAACAACAGCAACAATAACAACAACAACAAACGTGGCTCAACAGCAGCGTCGCGATGCTTTGCTGATAACTTGTCTAGCGGCAACAGCTGCCGTCACATGCAATGTGGCACCACATTTTGGACAGCAGTGTAGCCTAAGCCGCGTGCGTTTCTTTTTTCCTTTACACATTCACGCACACACACACACACACACACGCCCAGACACACACACATAGCCATGCAACTTAGTCGATTTCCAGAGCTTTTGTTTATTTTGCTGTTTTGCTACACACACACACACACACACACACACCAACGCACACATAAAGAACTTAAAATATTTGTGCTCTGCATTTCAATTAGAGTTGATTTAAGACCTGCAACGCATTGACAACAAGAAAGAGACAGCCAAGAGGCAATGCAATGTAAGGCAGCGCTGCTAAAATTGGCTGTGGAATGCATTATCTATTCATATCCACGGAATGTGCTAGAAGTAAATGGGCAGCACTTTTGGCAGCTTAAGCAAAATGGGCAGCACTTTGTGCACTAATTAGGCACATTTAGCAATTAAAAGAAGCTATAAATGAAATAGTCTATATATCAAATATCTAAGTTGTTTGATATGTTAACAATATTAGCTTTCATATTGCTCTGCACACTGGCGTCTTTGGCTGTGCAAACGTGTGCCAAAAATAAACGGCAAAATAAAAAGACGATCGCCAAATCGTTTTGACCATGTTTACAGCCTTTTAAAGACTCAGCCACACCTTTCGCACACCTTGCGACCAACTCAAAAGTCGCTTAAACTCTGACTTAAGTGATGTACTTATAAATAGACATATGTATTACGGATATATATGCATATATATGTATATATATATATATATATATATGTTTTTTAATTACATCATTAAAGGGAGAATGCGCTATTAAAAGTCTTAGTTAGTCGTATATATCTAAAATGACGAAATATTATGCAAATGCGATACTTAAAATAAAGTTGACTTTCAACTGGGCATCGCACTTTACTCAATTGCCGCAAGATGTGGCTGTCTGTCTCTTGCTTGGATGCCGTAAAAATTTATTGAAACTAATTGATCAAACAAGTGCCTTATATAGAGAAAGAGAGGTATGCATATATACATATATATGCAGACAGACAGATAGAAAGATAGATAGATATATGTATGTATATATATGTATATATCTGTTCGATATATTTACTTGGCAATTAATGCATTGAAATGCGTGGGTGTGGGCGTGACTTGACCTGACAAAACAACTGAAATTGCCAAATGTACAAAAAACCGGATGGGACATGACAAAATAGATATTCAGAATGTTGCAGAAACAAAAACAGCAACAACAGCAACAACAGCAACAGCAACAACAATAATAATAACCGGCTAAATGGCAAGCGCTATAGAATTAAATTGAATAAAACGTAATTGGTTTAAACAAATAATTAATTGTTTACTTTGTATATGTGCTAAAATTCGTCTTGAATTGATCTGCATAATATACATTGTATATATAGAGCATATAGAGCGACACAAATGTTTCTATATACACATACAGCTGTGGTCAGAAAAATAGTAGTGCGACAGAAATGTAAACAATTTGAAACGAGCATTAAAATTGACATATAAATTTACATATATACATATATATATATATATTTAAATTGTTTTCCAAATTTTATTTGTTTATCACAAAAGTTTAACAGTTTCAGTCGCACTACTATTTTTCTGACCACAGCTGTATGTAGCAAGTTCAAACTTTAATGAATCTGCCGATCTGCCGTTGTTTCTGGCTCATTCGCTCATTTGTTCTTTATATGCAAATTCCCATTTGTTGAATGAGTTTAGCATTTGGTTATGTTTTGAGCCACACGCTCGATCTGCCAGTTATTGAGCCACATTAACAACAACAAACAGCTGCAGCAACAACAACAACAACAACAACAACAACAACAACTATAGCATAGTTATTTAATGAAACCGGTTGATGATGCTGCGATGCGAGCAGAAACTTGTCCACTTATAAACAATAACAATAAGCTATATTATAATATAATATACGTATGCAAATATCCACACACATACGGTATATATAGCTCTATATATCAGCATATATTTGCAAGCTATTTTCTTCTTGATCCGCCCATTGAAGTGACCTGCATAGCTGTCCGTCAAAAAAACAGTTCAAATTCGTAGAAGAAACAAGTTTGAATTTAAAGAAACTTGTTTACAACCCATTTACATATAGTATATATATACATATATATATATATATATATAGATATTGATCTGTCTATATATATATTTCTATATTTGTCTCATTAGCTTTTTCTGGTCATATTTCTTATCACGACATAACAATTATATCTTTTATTAAACATTTGTGTTTATATATTTCATATTCTGTTCACTTGATTCAAGCTCAAACATGTTGTATACTGTACTATATACATATATATATATATATATAACTGTATAAATATATATATATATAGTATATATAGTATATTTTTGAAAGCAATCAAAGATAAGCTCAAATTACGCAAGTACTTAGCGCAAGCTGAACTTAATCTGTGTCATACACGAAATCCAATTAAAATTGAAAAGCGCAAATTTGGAAAGATTGAAGAAACATTATCTCTGAAACAATCAATGCAGCTCTGTATAGTACATGTCAGAACGATAACCTCTTGAACTGGGCTTTTTCTTTTATGGAATTCTCATTAGTCTATTCTCTGGCTTATCTAGAACTCTATAAAACTGTTTATACTATATTCGCTAATGAGGAAACAATTTGTTATGATTCCGCTATACATACACTTCTATATATATGTATATATATATATAAACATATATTTACAGCCGATGCGGGAAATACTTGGCGTACAGATAACAGACAGCAGCCTGAGACAAGGCTGATTAACAGATTATTACATTTTCGTTTGTTTGTTTGTTTGTTTATTTGCTTTTATTAAAAAGAAAGCAACGTTTGATAAGTTTCATGATTTATCGTATGCCAGACGAAATATTACTCATACGACGTGTGAAACGTGTTCGAGCATATGTGAATATAAATATATATATAAATCTAGGCGCACGCCTATTGGGTGAGAAAAACGTGTGCAGCAGCACGTTGTGAAATTGTATTAGAGTAAAAATAAAACGCGCTAATTATTGAATGAATCAAGTCTATCAAAGTATGCAAAGTATTTTCGATTAACTCGTCTCAAAATTAACTATGCAGATGTTAATTAATAAATGAATACAGCGCTAGCCTTAAAGGGCCAAGGCTGTCTGCAGGCTTTGATATATTAGAGTTATACATACATATATAGCTGTGTGCATTAAAATAGTAGTGCGACTGAAATGTTGCACAGCAAAATTTGGAGATAAACATAAACAATTTCAACCTTTATATAACACGCGTTGCAAACTGTTTACAAAATATTATGTTTGTCGCACAATTTTGAGCTGTGCAATATATCTGCTGCACTACTACTATTTTTATGAACACAACTCTATATAGATAACAAGTAGGAGTGCACTACCTGAAGATACCTCTTCGAACAAATGCCAAGCTGCCTATTGATCAAGCCAAGTCTCTATATAACTTTCTACAAGAAATTAAGTTGTCATATCTTTGCATACTTTCGCAGAAGTTTTATGAGAACTGTAGTAACTTCAACTTTAGAAGTGCGACTTATGCTCAGATACCTACAGTTCGATATCGATTTTTATCAATTTTTTCTTTTGCAATACCCTATCTTTGAGGAGGTAGAAGAGTCTAGCTTACTTAATCACTTTTCTGTGCAGATAAATGAATTGTTATAATTCTATTGATCTTACAAAAAAGATATATACTCTGTATATATATATACTTAAGCCCACATAAATTGCCTTTTGGCCAATTGATTAAGCCATATGCCCGTTATAATTGTAATGAGATATTGACAAAAAAAAAAAAAATAAAACAAACCTCAACTTGGTTAACAGCAGAAGCCCAAAAAGTGTTGGGCAAATAGACTTATGACATCAGCAATGCGTTAGCAAGTGAAAAATTGGCTTAAACTTATAAATGATATACACAAATCACTCTGTAGAACTTGGTAAGATATAGATAGATTTCGTTTCTTGGAAAACTGTTTTTCAATGCACAAAATTGTAATGAAAAGTTGCCAAATATGAAAGATTTGCATTCGAAAAGTGTGTGAATAAAATATGGGAAAAATATGAGTATCAATTTTTCTTGCTCGCTGAGCCAATGCCAAATGAACCAATGAATCAATGAACCAATGAGCAAATGAACTAATGCAACAATGTGCCAAACACATAGAAACTAAATTGCAAGAATTTGTGTACCACACACACAGATACACACACACACACACACACACACACACACACAGAAAGGTGCTGGAAAATGTGCCAAGAAAAACTAAAAATTGGAAAATGTAAAGGAAAAACATTATGCATCAAGTGTAACTGGTTTATAATAAGACTACGGAAGAACCAAATGGAATCGAGCGAGCGAGCCAAAACGGAAAGAAGAACAAAAACATAAATCAAAATAAATTGCAATTAGGAAATACACAAAGAAAATGCACATAATTTTCACACAAGTTTCAATAGGGTGAATTGTAAATTGTTTTTGTTTTTGCTTTTCGTTTGGTGTGTGCTTTTGTTGTGTTTGTTGAACACAGTTTAGTTTAGGTGGAAGAATTGGTATTAAATGGTTTTTTAATCCTAACCTCGCCGCCCAACATTTCCAAATCATGCGATGCGGCATGCGAAGCCGTTTTAATAATCTTGTAGGTCTTGGCGAAGGGCGCCTTTATAAGCTGTCGTATAGAGATTAATCAGTTTGTTTGTTTGTTTTTTTTTTTCGCCCATATCATTGCGATACATATATCATTGGCGAATCGATTCGTGTGTTGGTACGTAAAAAAAAAATTATAGAAATGCGAATTGTAACGTAATATAAATAGAGAGAAAGAGACACGATAAGGAGAACAGAAACAAGTTGTAGAATCGCGTGGACAATATAAAATGTAAGAAAAATAAGTATACAAGAGTTATATATAAATATATATATTAAGATACGTTTCAACAGATTTTTGAGGCATAACCTAAAAAGATTTCGTTTTACTTTTTTTTCTTTTTTCTTTTTTTTTTATTTTTGTTTTTTGGTTTTGTTTTGGATTGAAAAATTTTGAGAAACTTTTTTACTTTTGATTTAATAGTAGAAAAATGCGAGAGAAAAAACTCAGAGCAATAGGTTAAAAATGATATATATGTATATTTGGAGCATATGAAAAGACTCTGTAGATATATGGTGTTTGGGTCTATCAATTGGACAAATATGGCACTCACCTCCCAGGATTCGCGGGTGAGATCGCTTATTTCCTCGTTATCCTGGCTGCCGCCATAGCCGCCAGCTTTGGTGGTTCCACTCTTTGTCCATTCGGTATCCTCCTGGATTAGCTCGAAGCCGCGCGCCTTTATTTGCTCTTCGTCCAGTTCACCGTACAGGTGTTTCACCCAGGTGTTTATGAAACGATAGAGCTCATCAACGCTACAAATAAGATGACACAGAGTTAAGCAGCAGTCCTCCATCATGACGACTGAATGTTTGATTTACCGATTTTTGGGCACACTGAACCAATATTCGGCGCGCAGCTTGTTTTTGCCATAGGACATGACCGTGGTGCCCTGCGGTATTGCCTTGCCAATGGGCTTGCCCATGCGCAGGCGGAAATACAAAGGTGGGTCGGAACAAGCGCGTGCTGGACGCGGTATAAGCTCTGCAAATTCAGTCAAATATTTATATATATAAATAAATTGATTTGAAGCAAATTTAGTATCAACTGCACTTACTGTCCACACTGATAAACAATTCCGGCTTGTCATCCATTGAGACCATGGAGCGATAGTCCAGCTTGGGCGGCAGCTGCTTTGGCTCCTTCAACTTTGTGCTGGACGCTGTGCCCTCCGACGAGTGCGGCCGTATGAAGGTGCCAATGGATGAGCGCCTGTGAAACCAATACAATCAGATTATTAGCATTGAAATTGAAGACTTCAATCAAGTGGATGATCACGACTAGACTCGAAGATGATGAAAAAAAAAAAAAATGGCAATTGGCTGATGATTAGCAAGAGTGGTAGAATGGGAACTGAAAATGATGTACTTATGCGTTGGATGAGATATACACAACAACAACTACAACATCAACATCAACAGCAATAGCAACAGCAACAGCAACAACAACAAGAACAACACACAGTGCACAGTTGCCAATCCGTCCTTACCCATAGGTCATATGACCCTCGGAATGTGTCGAGTGCGGTGTCAATGGCGGCACTGGTGATCCACCAGATTCTTCGGACGGTGTTTTCGAAAATAGATTGCCGCCCAGCTCTGAGACCAGAGTGATGGGCGAGCTAATTTCATTTTGGTTACGTATACAGATATATAGATATATATGTATACCATGTTTGTACATAAGTTGTATGCGTGTGCGTGTTTATGCATGTGTGTGTGTGTGTGTGTGAGTGTGTGCGTGTGTGTGTGTGAAAAGCATAAGTTAAAAATGTATGTTTGCAAAAGCAGCCGATCCGCATTAACCGAAGGTAAGCATATTTTTTTGTTTTTTGTTTGGTTTTTTTGAGGAAATAAACAAAATTTGTGGCACCAATTATATATAGATATATATATAGAGAGAGAGAAGTTAACATGTTGGTTTTAGCTGATTTCTGGTTTGCGCACCTTGAGAATACTTTCGAAAATACGCTCTGGTTGGAGTCACCCGTGTTGGGGGCCGATTCAGTGTCCGCCGACTTGTTCAGGCTGCCGCCAGGTGCCGGCGATGGACCGCCCTCGCCAGTGAGGCCCTCCACCCAGGTTAAGGGATATGATAGACGCTTCAGCATCTGTAAAGTCAACAAAATATATATGAAAGTTTTTTTTTTTTTGATATATTAAAGTTTTCTTTGCTCGTTTTTACCTTGTTCTTTTTGTCTGCCTGCTTGTCGCCGCTCAAGGCAGCTGCCGTTGCGGCTGCCTGTGCCTGCTGTGCCGCCTCATCGTCCACGCTGAAGCTAACGCTGGATGTCTTCTTGCGTGCACCGCCAGCAGCGTCGAGGCTTTGGCCAAATATGGTGCTGCGCGGCGGCGATTCGCTGAAATGTGTGGGCACAATGTTCTTTGGCGGCACCCAGTCAGAGCTGAGCACAATGTCAGCATCGCTGTATACTGTTTTCTTTGGTATCGGCTGTATTGTGGGTATGGGCTCGCGTATATCGATGCCCGAGTCGTAGCAGGACTGCTTCGACAGCTGCTCCAGATGCTCCAAATCAATGCCGGGCAATACAGCAGCAGCTGGAGCTGCGACTGCAGCTGCAGCAGCACCAGTAGCTCCAGCTCCCTTGGCTGATGACTGTGGCTCCTGCACCCTTGCGCCGCTGTCTACCGTTATGTTGGACTCGTTGTCGGCCTCGTCATCCGATGATCTTCGGGAATTAGACAAATAATAGCTGAGTATTTGGCGTTTTGGTGTATTTACAAGTTACAGGTACAGGTACATATACGCGTGGGCGTGTGCGAGTGTGGGTGTGTGTGTGTGTGCAGGTGTGTTGTGTGTGTGTGTGTGTTTGTTTGTTTTTTTGTTTGTTTACGAAGCACAAATGGTATGGGTGTGTATTTTATTTGGTGGGAACGTTGCAGTTTAAAAATATGAAAATAAAAACACAAAAAGAAGAAGGTTGTACAACAAATTATTAAGATACAATATTTTGTTCTCCATTTTTGGTAACTTAAACTAGGTTCTGGTGAGTTAGCAAACAAAATAGTTAAAAAAACAAAAACTTCGTATGCAGCGCAGAAACTGGTTAAATACATACCGATCTTTGCTGGGAATGGCCCAATGATGATCTAATAGACTCTTGCGTCGCTCCTCAAGCGTGCTGCGCGTATTTGTCAGGCCCAACGTTTTCTTGTCCTCATCGTCATCAGTCTTAGCGCTATCTTTGGCATCCGTTGATGTATCCTAGAGTTCAAAGTGCATAAGCAATTGTATGAAAGTTTATGTGTTGCTTTCTGAGTTGCTAACCTCAACACGTTCGCGCTCAAAGGCCTTGGGAAAGGCGTCGCCATCGCGTCCAGTGCTGGAACAAAGTGATTCCTGATCATCGGTGATCTCCAGCGAACCAATTTCAGCTGCATGTATAAAACATATATATTGATTAGCTGCAATGCAAAATTCGTTTTAGCGGATGGATGATAGAGCTTACCCTCTAAGCGCTGCTTGTTGGCCTCAAGATCCGCCTGCTGCTCGGACAACTCCTTCGAATCTTCCTCAACTAATACTGGTTTGGGATAATAAATTTCGGGCTTCTCAGCATCGCTGGCAGAGGCAGCATTCGCTGCAGCCACACTGGGGCCGGCTCCACCGGCCACACGCATATGCGCAATATCATGAAAGATGGCTGCATTTACCACCAGATCCATGGGCGCTATAACGCCATAGCTTTCGGGGCCATGCTCAATGACCAGCGGATCACTGACATTCGGGTCAAACATGACAGCATTACGTGTGACCAAAAGTACGCCACCGACAACGCCTTGGCCATCGGTAATATGACGTACATTGATCTTAAGAAAACGTTGGGTAATCACCGGATCATCGCTCTTGTCAGCATTCTCCTCCGCTTGGCTATTGCCGCCAGCATTGCTGCTGTTGCCCACAATGCGCTCAATGTGTCCCGGCTTGGGGGAGCCTGGACGCAGGCCCTCAAGTATGTCTGCAAACACAGAATGGAGGATTTAGTATAAATAATATAGGCCAGAAGCTATTGCAAAACACGCAATTGCCCGTTTAGGTAGCTGTGATTTTTATCTAGCTAGATAAGATAAGTGTGCGAAGCCGAAACGGGGCCACATTGATTTATGTGTTATTTAGTTTAAATATAAATCTCAATAAATGCGCGACATGTGACATTCAGCCGACTGAAACGCAAGAACGAAATGCGCTGCAAATTTTGCATTTGACAGCCGCCGCCGCCGCCGCCGCCGCCGCCGCCTTTCAATAATAATTAGCACATCTATCGACACCATAACAAAAGATCACATAAAGGCCCAAATACAGATATGTATATGTATCAAAAACCGTCAATAACCTCCGTTTCGCCAAAAGACAGCCGTGTGCATGCTGATATATGTATGTGTAGATGACGCGTCTACTCTGTGAGGGGTAGGGGATGGCCTGTCCGTGCACTTTGCAGCACTTGCTATCCAATTGGGTGAGCGTGCGTGGCCGATGTGGTAAGAAATTCCTTTTAGCTTTTATTTTATCTATCCGTCGCCCGTCGTTTGGGCCACACAAAACAAATACAATAGCGCAAACTGTCACGAACACACGGCTCAGCTAGGGCTACACAGCTACAACAGCTGTTCGACCAGGACTGCATACAGTTTGCAGTGTTGTTAAACGCTATTGTTGCGCGCAGCATTGCCAGCCCATTCAAATGTTAATATTTTTGAAATGCAAATTTCGGTTAATTCCCTTCTTTTTTCTTGGTTGGCATGCAGAATGCAGTTAAAGCGGAATGAAATAAATAGTTTTATGCATGGTATATGGTATAAGCAAAATTAGAATAACTTGCAAAAATTAGCTTCAATATCATCGCACCAATTGCACCATTTCCAGCAGCGTCGCTTACCTTTCTCCTGTTTGCTCTCATCGCTCGACAACTTGCGCTCAATCGGACTCGATTTGCCGGAGACACTGCCACCTGCGCCTGCGCCCTCAATGGTGCCCGCGGAACTGGTGGAGGCATCATCTTTGGCTGTCTTATCGGGCACCAGCAACTGCTGGCCGGGATATATAAACGAGCTGTTCAACCGATTCAAATGTGTCAGCTCCGATGGTGTCGTATCGAAACGTGCCGCCACCGAGGTCAGTGTATCGCGATTTCCCACAGTGTAGGAAATGGTGGGTATGGTGGGCAATGAAGACTTTTGCCCTGTGAAAAAGAAAACAGCTTCTGTTAATTAACACGATACCAACTTAAAGAAGAAGAGAACTGTAAATAAATGTATTCAATGCAGTTTTGCACTGATTTCGTTTTTGTTACTTTGAGGCAGTTGTAGCTGCTTTGGTAGCTGATCAAAAACCACAAACTCCTCATCGTCGGGACGCAGGCGCGATGCGATGGCATCCTGAGCCAACTGTGAGAACTGACGGCACAAATAGATCACAACAAACTCGTTACTCCCCATTGGCTGAGCTGATTTATTCACATTTAAATTCGAACGCCAGTAGATTTCAACAAATTCCAACATTGTTTTTTTTTTTTTTTGCTTTTGTTTATTAATTATGATTTTAGTTTTAATTATTTATTGTTTCTTCACGTTTTTGCTTTATACCGAATTGCTTTGCATAAGCGTTTATGGCGCGTCCTTTGCTTCATTCGCTTTGGTTACTTTTTCGTCTCAGCTGCTGCTTGCAATAACAACAACAACAACAACAACAGCAACAGCAGCAGCGGCGACATCTTCGATGACAGCAGACGCGGCCGTCAAAACTTTTCGCAGCAATCAGCAGTTTTTCGCTTTGAAAATGCAAAGGCGAAATGTAATGCCAGCGCTTTCCGCGCCAAGTTAACAAATGCGCATAGTTTTACGTATGTATGCATACAAATACAAACATATACATATACATACATATGTATAAATGTGATTATAATGTACAAATTTGATAACTTTATTTGAGCGCTTTTTGTTATCAATGTGCTGCAGCTTAAAATGTTGTGACTCAGTAATGGCTGATAGATACCGTTAATAGTCTTGCTTGAGTAACAAATAGACAGAAATGATTGATTTGATATTGTTTGTGTTGTTTCTTGTGTTTGCTCTAAATAATAAATATTTTTGGTTAAACATTTTTTCTTCCACAAATTTGAAACTTAATCGCAACGCGAACTAAACAATATTTCGCCACGCTTATTGGCAGCCGAAACATGAGTCAACAATAATAATTCGGTTTACAGTATTCAAGAACCGTTATCGGCTACAAACAAAAAACTTTACAGTTGCAACCGATGCCGTTGAAGCGCTTCACTCGCTTCTTCTGCTGTTAACAGCGAAATTCATATATTGCTTGAAGTTTAGACACCAGATTTGCTAACAGTTTTGCGCGCTGTTAGCTAACGTAAAAATTTGCCCATGTGCAGCTAACTTCGCGTGCGTTTACTTTGCGCGTAATAACATAGATGGCGCCAGTGTGTGAAGCGCGCGCGCGCGCTATTTGAATTTTCCAAATTGTTTATAAACAAATATACATACATACATATATACTCACTTGAAAGTTTGTCGACGCTCTCGAACCGCTGCTCAACTTTTGAACGCAACGAATCCAAATCAAAAGGCGCTGCAAGGCCATGATCCACACTGCGCGATTTGCTCCTGTAATAGAAATAGAAGAAAGAAAGAAAGAAAGAAAAAAAAAACACGCGACAAAGCACAAATCGATTGTTAAATTAATTGGCAACAATATAAAGCGATAGCAACTTGTTCGCTGCGATCTTTATCACTTACAAATTTTTCCAGCTCAAATTGTGGCCATAACCAGCTAATAACAATTTATTTATGTGTTTACTTGTGTTGTTATTTTTTTTTAGATTTTTTTTATATGTAATGTTTTTTTTTTATTATTTTTATTTCTTTTTTGTTTTTGTTTCTTGTTTTTAATCTGTCAATAAAAAAAAGTGGGGACTGACCAAAAATGGACAACGACGCATTTGAAATTGTTTTCGTTAAATGTTTTTGTTTTTTTTTTTTTTTTTTTTTTTTTGGTTTTTCTGTAACCTTTAACTGCGATTTCAGGGTTCAACATGGAATTCCATTCAAATATATATAGAATAAAAAAACGAAATCGTAAAGCTTAGCAGGCGCTGGCTATGAATGTTTTGTCGTCTGGTGGCTGGCATATATCTGAGAGCTGTTTGCTATTGTCCGAAAATATTTATGGAGGAATATACACGTGAGCCGTGCCCCTTTCGCATTGTGGAGGATTGTGGCGGCGCGTTCACCATGGGCGCTGTGGGCGGCGCCATATTTCAGGCCATCAAAGGATTTCGCAATGCACCCTGCGGACTGCCACGCCGCCTCGCTGGCGGCCTGGCCGCAATACGTTCCCGTTCGGGCCTAGTGGGTGGCAGCTTTGCCGTATGGGGCGGCACCTTCAGCGCCATCGACTGCAGTTTGGTCTATACGCGCGGCAAGGAGGATCCATGGAACTCGATAATAAGCGGTGCAGCAACTGGCGGCGTATTAGCAGCACGTGGCGGCAAGTTCATTTACATTTCTTCAGATAATTCTCATAATTCTCATAATTCTCGATATAAGCTCGTCTATTGAACATTTTCAGGCATTACAGCCATGCTAAGCAGCGCCTTGGTGGGCGGGGTGCTGTTGGCTTTGATCGAGGGCGCTGGCATTGCCATGTCGCACTATACAGCCGATAACTATCGCCAGATATCGGTGCTGGAGCGCATGCAGCATTATAATGAACGTCAAATGCGTCAGCAGCAGCAGCAGCAGCAGCAGCTTTCCAGCTTCTATGCGGATCCAACCGAGGCGAGCTTAATTAAATGCATTCCACTTATCATTTCGTCTCGTCTGATTTTTTATTTGCTTTTGTTTTTTTTACAGGGCAACTCGCTGGCGGCTTAGAAAATCCGCCGCATCATCGATCTATAGGCAGCACGACCATCGAATATAAATGTTGAAAATCAGTTTTTGTTTCTTGTCAAGTTGAAGAGTTGGCGGTGCCGGGGGAGTCGTCAGGCGAATGCCTCGAAATTCAATTCAAACACAATTGCAAACACATTCAATTTCATTAAAATTCATTTGCCGTGCATTTCGAGCTTTTTTTTGTTATTTTTTTATTTAGAATATTCTTAACTTTTTTTTTTTTTTTGATTCCGTTGATGACGACGTAGATGTAGACGATTGTAGCTGCGTGCGTGTGTGCTTCCTAGCGCCATGTTTGTAGTTAGCCTTATAAAGTCAGCGTGTGGCTAACTTTGGACTGCCGCCTCGATTTTTAATAGTTCCTACATAAATACATACACATGTATATAATATATACATATACATGCATATGTCATGATATCATTTGTAAGAGTTATCAATATTGCAAACTATTTAACTCTGTGCGGCTCAATTTTGACAGTTTTCTGTCAAGGAAGTGAGTGTGCTCGAGTCAAGGAATGACTGACTAAGTAATACCCTGAGCTGATTTATTTCTTATACATATATTTAGCTATCGATATATCTTATATATATTATCTCTCTATATACTAAGAGCTACCCGTTACAGCTTGGTAAACCCCAATCAAATGCGTATAAATAGAGGTAAATAATTATTTTAATTATTTATGCCCTAACTGAGCTCATTCTACCTGCAATCAGAGTCGCCTTCCTTTGCCTGTTGCATACATGTTTCACATCTATGGCAATATGGCCCGTTGTTAGTTCGACAATGTGTGCAGGGCATAAGAAATGTAATTTCCGCCTGCGCGCACTGTCATCCGTTAAGGAAAAAGCCGATTTTCATTTGATTTTCGACACAAGAAATTGAATCGCTGATTGACAGGCAGAAGAACTGTCAATAAGCTGTATATACACATCATATATATATATATATATATATATATAGATAGATATCTTTTCGCATTTGTTTGTTTTTATGTTTTTGGTTCGCTTTCTTTTGTTAAATTGATTAAAAATAAAGCCAAATGGAAATGAATTTGCGCATGTCTCCGCTAACTGCGATAAACGTAATTGAATATCAGCGATAAAAAAGATATCTATATATGTAGATATATTTTTACAATACAATTCTAGCATTTATATGCGTAAAGGCAGCTGAGCGAGCTTATTGTTTGTAGATAAACAGAAATTTATTATTTATTTTATGTATTATTATTTATCGCAGTTTCTGCTATTTTGCATGTTTCAATTTTTAATTAAATTGCGCAGCTGAAATATTTCACAAATCAAATAAACTGCGCCCATTCAGTTTGCTCACATATATCTCATTATATATATGTATATATATATATATATATATATATATATATATGTATGTCTGTGTGTATATAGAACAGTGTTTGATTTGTAAGTTGCGACATGAATTACACAGTTCAACAGAATCGAGTAAGCTAAACTTTTTCAAAGTTTTTTTTGTTTGGTTTTACTCTGCTGAATCCGAATCGAAAGTAATCCGAATAGCCCCATGCCAAAACATTCCTTTCTATTAATACCAAATCGCACGCTTCTGGCTTATTTCAGGTCATTTAACACCCAGATAACATTTTTGCTGAAAATACAACCTCTCACCTTTAAGACTTTAAGACTGAGTTGCTAGAAAAAGATTTGACGAAAGATTGGCCCAAGTTAGAAATGGTTAGAAATGGGCAGTAAATTCTATATATTTTGCATTAATAACTACAGATTTCTTCTGAAACAATTTTAAGTATGTTTCGTTAGATAGCAATACTACTGTCAATAGCAAAAGGTTGGATTAGCTGAAAATATTTCAATTTTCAAGTTTATGAATTTACCTTTAATTTAACTTTTAGCCTAATTCTGGTTTACTAAAGCTTTGTTGGGCTGTGTTTTTTTTAGCCCATTTTAGTCTTTTATCTCTTTTTGTTTCTTAAGTTGAGAGAGGCGCGCTAGGAATTTCATTTGCACAGTTGTTTCAATTCCAGTAACGCGAAAACGCGATCACATGACTAAATACCTTTCATTTTGTTCTTTATTATTTGTTATTAAATAAGCTTTTGAGTGAGTACAGTAAACACGCAGCATGTGGTACACGGATACATGTGCGATAAGCTCAGGATACGTACGTTTCTTATTTAAAGTTGAAAAATAATATCAAACTTGTTCGGTTTACCAATTGGCATTTAGATTTCTAGAATATATTTAATAAACATAGAATACTCTCAGCTATATCTTATCAGTGTTTGTTTATGATATTTTTAGACAGTGCACAAAAAAAAGAAGCAGGCAACTGCATAGGTTGGCTTAAAGCGTTTTGACTTTGATAATGACAAGTGCCAAGGAAGGTTGAATGCAGCTCTGTTGCCACACTGACACCATTCGAGCAGTGCGAGCCACCCAACAACCCAACCACCCAACCACCCAACCACTCAGCCATCGATCTGGCAAACAGCTACTGCGGACAGCTGACATATGTCAACAACTGTCAGCAACACTTCGAAAAGACAACACTTTTCTGTTTGATGTGTATTAGCTCTACGTAAATAACATATATACATATACATATATACATATATGTTTGTATATAGTATATGGTGTGATATGATAAAATTGATAATCGAGTTATCGCTCTGCCATTGATTTGCTGAAAGTTCAAGAACTTTTCAATGTGTGCTCCAAAAAGGCCTCTATAACTCTCTCTGGTATTTAGATCTATTTCTATTCTATTTCTCTGCTTTTTATGACACTTTTCAAACTGCCTAAACTTTTATTTAGTTTAAATGATATGTCTTCAGCTTTCATACTAAATCTTAGCACAGTTGACAGCTGAGTATAATCCTTCGACTCAGACTCGAGTCCGGATTGTCGTTTTTCCTCTGCCTAAGCAATAGAGCTAAAGTTTTTCAGCTACTTTTATCTTCTTTTCTTCTTTTCTTCTTAATTTTTAGCTTCAATTCTTTTCCTTTCACTTATATATTCTTATAATATTCTTTCTAACTGTCTATAATTTCTATGATAGTTTGCTTACTTAACTTATTAGAGAAATAGAAATTATTCATATATATATATAAATATATATAAATATTATAATATTTTATTATTGTATATATATAACTATATCATCTTTTATCATCATTTATAGGCTGTGACTTTTGCCCAAACTAGAAATCCAAGAATGTCAAATCTTTTTCAGATCCAGCTTCACCTGATCTCGCACTAGACTATATATCATATATCTTGTTTATTATTCTCTTACCAGTTTTTGTCTACTTGAACAAACTTTATATAAAATATCATCATATAACATTAATCTGAAAATAAGTCAAATGCGTCCACATCTCAGCACTGATAAAACTGCTTAAAAAACAAGCCCAAAAATTTGTAAACATACGTATATGTATATATAACATACATATGTATAGGTATGTATGCGTATATGTTTACCGCTATTTGTATGCAAAGCAAGAAGAAAAGCTCGAGACAGCTTTGATTGATATGACGCACTTGGTTGTGGAGCCTATCAAGCTATTTGCTCTTTAATCTAATCTTTGCTAATCTGTCCACAGCACAAAAGGTTTCCCATTGTTTATTCAGCAACAAATTTATATTTTTTATACCTTTAATCATATTAATAGCGAAGGTGCTTAACGAGCTTTGTGACTCTTATAAATAATAGAGAACGAAATTTTGGTAATGTGCGAGAGACAAGGTCTATTGAGATTATTTCAAAATCTATAAATAATCATAAATCGATACGCGTTTGCGTTTTGCTTCTTGTATTATATTATTTATGTAATTCGATTGCGATCTTTATGGGCTGTTGGCTCTAAATTGATTATAATTGAATTTACGGCTTACGGCTTGGTTATGCACACAATTGTTGCTGGAAAAAAATGTCAGGTAAATAGAAAGAAAGGATATACACAGGGTATATAGTATATGATATATATATATATATATATATATATATATAAGTATATAGGGCAAATCGTTAAGCATATGCATGCCTTAACTAATTATATACACGCATGCAGATATTTATTTTATATATGTGTATGTAGAAGAGTTTTGCATGCAACATGCTAAACATGCCATTAGAAATGAGACAGGTGTTAGCTATTTGTACACGATGCTGTTATAGCTGTGTGCGGGTGTGAGCGTGATGGTGTGAGTGCGAGTGTGAGTGTGAGTGTGAGTGATATAAGTTACAGTTTGTGTTAGCAATAATTAGCTGAACTTACCTGCGCACGGGTATCGCCAAATTGTCAACGCTGCGCGACAAACTGGAAACATCTTGACTAGCCCTACGTGACCTGGCACGTTTTTTTTTTATTATAATTTTTAAGGAGCAAACGAAATGGTGCCAAAAATTAAACGAGAAAATCATAAACGAAATCAATACACAAACAAAATCAACTTAAATCAATATGAAAATAAAAATATTGTTGAAATATTCAAATATATTCACAACTATGTTTATATATATATATATATATATATATAGTAGATGTCGGTACATACTATATATATCTGTTGTATATATATATATATATTTATATAGCTGTTCGCATAAAATGTATTTTGTTTAACAAACGCCAATTTCAAAATACACACGTAACGTCCTACCTAACCCTAACTACTCCCGATCATTCGCTGATATTTATAGCTGCTCAGTTCATGCCCACCTCCCCAGGTGCTCGTGGAGCACGTGGCGATAATGAAAGCACGCGCTCTACTGCAGATTTATTACTCTATTATTGTCACGTTCTGAAGTAGGGTCTATACTGGCATAGCGCTATTTAGCTGAGCACTCTATATGCATATTTTAGTTGGGATATTTTAAGGGGTGCTTCTTCTTCTTCTTCTTCTTTTTTTAATGACATTTTGATCTATTCTCTTTTCTGATTTATTCTTGCTCCAATTATAGTATAGTTTTTCTTTCTTTCCTCTTTTCCTTTTCAATTCTTCTCTTCTCTTCTCTTCCCTTCCCTTCCCTTCTTCCATGTTATTCTCGCTTCATAGTCGTCTTCTTGTTTAACGTTTATTCTATCTTTCCTTCTCTTCTTCTTTCTCCTTTATATTCTCTAATATTCTTCTTTTTCACCTTTTCAAATTCATTTTCTATTTTCTTTTTTCTCCTCTCAGTTTGCTTTACTCATTTCCTTTGAAAGCTATTTGCTTTCTTACCTTTTTTCGCTTCCCTTACTTTCAATTATCTTCAATTATCTTTCACACTTCTTCTTTTCCATTCTTTTTCATTCTTATGTTTTCCATTTGGGTATATTCTATTGCCTTCTCTTCCCTTTCTTCTCTTGTTTCATTTTCCTTTCTCTACTCATCTTATTCCATCTCAGTTCAGCTCATACCTTTCCTTTTCCTCCCCTCTCAGCTCATTTCATCTGTTCTTTACTCTTCCTATTTATCTTATCCTATTTATCTTCCCTTCTCTTTTTCCTTATTCCGAGCTCTATCCTATACCTTCTTCTCTACTCTTCTCTTTTCATCTCGTTGTATGTATATCATCTTTCTCCTCCTCTAAAGGTCGCTTATACAATTGTTCGTCCAATTAAACTTGAGTTCAATTGAAATATTCCACATGTTCCACATATTCCACATGTTCCACATATTCCACACATTGCAAATTTCGAGTGGTCAGAGCTACGCAGAATTATGCCATTTAATAATAAATCATGTGCCTCAAACAATTTGATCAAACCGAGCCACTCGGACGCTTATCTTTATAATACCTTATAAACGAAAGTAATCAAACTACAGTTTAAGATGTTTTGGGGTCATATCAAAGCGATTCAATCGAAACGAATCGCATGTTCCCGAAATCTTATACATATGTATATTACTGCAAATAAAACAAAAAGCACACTAGAATTTTGGCAACGCGCGTATTATGTCGAAATATGAATAAAAGCCAGACAGCTCAATAAATTGTATATGCAAGACCCAAATGAATTGCGGTTGTTTTTTTTTTTTTTGTTATAAATTTAAATTTACGATTGATTAACACATTTTACAATCAATTAGCGGCAGCACTTTTGCCAGTTTCCAAAAATATATATCCATATATCTATATCTATATATCTTGACTGTTTTTAATTTTTAAATGGATACAATTGATATTTAACACTCTTCAGCAAAGTAAACAACATCAACACAAATGAATCAGAGAAGAGATCAACAGAAGGAGAGACAGAAAGAGAGAGAGAGAAGGAGAGAGAGAGAGAGAGAGAGAGAGAACGCAGAACTGACCTTTGCCTGATTCTGCAGTGGGAAAGAGAGCGCAAGTAGAGAGAGCCTGTCCGCTGTTTGATCAAACATGCTGCGTACGTGCCTCGCAGCATGCGCTCAAGCAGCTGAGACGATGTTTTATTAAGCCTTTGTGTCATATCTGTACATACATATGTATATAAGATTTGACAAAGAAACTGAGCAGGAAGCAGGTATTTATGTATGTCTCAAGCACAGCTTGAAGAAGACGGAAAAACAGCGCAGACTCAGCTGAATCTTTTCTAAGCAATATATGTAAATAGCTATATAGCTTAAAGCTACGCTCATTTTAATCATTAGTCTTACCAGTATTGCTGTGCTGTAATCATTACGTGTTGCATATTTTAATTAATTTCAATTAATGAATATTTTGTAAGCCAATATGCCTTAAACATTTCTCGAAGCGCACTAAAAAGCAAAAACAATATTCAATTCAAATACTTCAACGACATTTATTCAATTTCAAACGACAATTCCTGCAGGTTTTGTTTGGACTCAAACTTTGTGAATATATGTATATATTATAAAATATATGGCCATCAATCATACGCACTGTCAGCCAGCTTAGAAGCAGCTACAGCTACAGCAGCAGCAGCAGCAGCGGCAGCGGCAGCGGCGGCGGCGGACACTGATGTCGACAGATGAATTGTAAAAACGAGCCGTAAAATACCAAAATATTGTTGGCGACATTCTGTTGACTTTAATGACTTAATTTGGCCGTCAGTGTTTTATTTGCTGGCAATATTGATTATGAAATTAATTAGCTTGTCAAATGTGCACGAAACGAACGAATAACCAATTAATAACCAGCCTGACACAATCACAGACTCTGAGCGTCTCTTATCAATTTCCAGCTGCAGCGGCTTTCTCAACGAAAGCCAAGCACGTGCTACATGACAGACACTGATAACAGGCAGCAAAGCAGTCAGCAAAGAGCTCTTAGCATTCAGCATTCAGCAGACAACCGCATGAAGCTAGCAGACATAGTTAGCAGCTGAAGGCAGCAGCTGATGTCAACAGAAGAAGTTGGCAGTAGAAGTCAAGCAGTCAACAACAGCCAGGGTAATAGTAGTCAGCATAAACAGTAAGCCGTCAGCAATAGAAATCAGCAGTCGGCAGTGGATGTCAGCAGTAGAAGTCAGCAGTATGACTCAACAGTCAGCAGTCAGCAGTCAGCACTCAGCAGTTGGCAGTTAGCTGTATTTGGTCTTTAGTTTGCCGAGTATTGCTTTACCACATTAAGCTAAGACATTAAGCTAAGTACATCAAGAAACCACAGAAGAGCTTGACTCAATCTAGAAACATGCAACATTCAGAAGTAGGCAATTCAAATACTTTGAAAGTACATAATATATTCTTGATCAAAAGAGCAATTGACCTTTGGCAACCTAAACTTAAAAATAGCTTTACTGACTAACATCAAACAGATCTAAGTCATATAAATTGAAAGAGTATTGCATATAGCCATAGGCCAATGTAATACAAATTAGATAGTTCAACTGTTAAAAACATTTGATTCATTTGCATTCCAATGGTCTTCGATAAGATCATATATAGAAATGCTTATCGATCTATAAATGAGAAATATAATAATCTAGACGTTTTACTATATTTCTAATATTTATAAATATATATGTGTATATATATATATATAATAGTCATAAGGTCATACATATATTATTACTCATAAATGTATAAATAATTTCGCTCAATAGTGTATTGCAAGTTCGACTTGACCCCAGCTGTTTTCATACCTTTTTGATAACTGTAAATATTTTGTAATTTTCTCATTGTTGCTTTTTTTTTTGTTTTTGTTCTCTTTTTAAGCTTTTTTTTTTAATTTTTTTCCTTTTTTATAATTAGAAATTTTCTTAATGCCGCATTCTTATCTGTTTGTTGTTTTTAGCGAGTCGCATTGTTCTTGCCAGCCTGTTTGTGTTTAGCCAGCTTACAAGCGAGTTGAAAGGGTTAATTAAATGTACAACTCATAATGTCACCTTTTGCAAAATAAAAAAAAAAGGTTATTAAAGTGCTTGAAGAGACGTGGCGAGCGTAAGAGAGCTGACACTAGCTAATGAGGTCGGCTACCAACAACCCCTTTATAGATGCTGTGCTTCAACTTGAACACCCAATTCGTATTACATCATAGATATCCACGTTTTATTAATGATATTTTCCGCATATTCAATTTGTGCCTCTCACCTTTGCGCACAAACCTGACAAGGTCATATCTTGATTTCTCTCTCCCCATCTCTCTCTCTCTCTCTCTCTCACATCATCTCTCGCTCTCTTTCGGTTTTCTCTTTAAGTTTATCATAAATCAACTTGCACTTGAAAGTAATCTCCTGACAACAACAATAACAATAACAACAACAATAAAAAACAAATTTAGGTTAAGGCTAAAGTTTCAGCATTTTTGTTTTCTTTTATTATTTTTTTGTTGTTTTACCTTTTTTCTCTCTATTTTTGTTTGCAAAGAAAGCAAATACGCTACCGTTATCTTTTCTTCTTCTTTTGTTTTGTTTTTTTTTTTTTATACCCGCCTGCGCGGTATATAGAGCATATTGGATTTGGTACGTAAATGTTAGTTAATAGACATTAATTTTGAAAATTATATTTGGCTATGGCTACAGGCAGGCTTGGCAAATCCGTTAATAAAAGCTTTTATTAATGGCAGTGACTTGGAATTTTTAAGCATGAATCGGCCTGATAAATTTATCCATCTACCTTATATAGCGTCGCCATTCGTTACAAACTCTATCACCTAAAGAGATACTCCCTATATATATATATAATTGATAATTGAAATACTACTGAGCTGCTTCATTAAGTAACCTAAAAACGTACAGGATATATACATAGTTTAACTGCAAGTGAAGTAAAAAAGTCTCAGCCATAGGATGCATCAGAGAAGCTTCTACTTTTTAGACATATGCGTATATAAATACATTTATATATATATATACATGCAAATGCTATTGAGATATAAGATTTGGATTAGCCATTTTGAGACAAGGAACGAGTATTTTGCAGTCAGTTACTCCCCACACAACGTTCTTACTTGTTTAACTTAATCGTAGTCTTTGTCAAGTTATTGGGACCCTTTGAAAATATTTTTTAATGCCAGCTGCTTAGTTATTGTGCGCAAAAAGTGTTAAAAAGAAAAATTATAGCTTTTAATAATAATAATAAAATTAATTTGTTTATTGAAACATTTTTGTAATATTTCTTTTTGGCTGTGTGAAATTTTTAAGCAATTTTGGTCCGGTAAAAAAACCGGTTAAAAAAAATAAGAAAAAGCTACAAGAGACACACAGAGAGAGAGAGAGAGAGAGAGAGAGCACGAGTGGGTAAGTGCGACTAGTAAATACCCTGAAGAGCTGTCATAGTAAATGGGGTATTCTTAAGGAGAGCTTTATCATCTGAGTGAAAACTTATAGTTTTAAAGCTCTTGAGTTATGCCTGAGCCTGAAATGGCCTAATATATTGAAAAGGCCTAATATATTGGAAAAAGACTCAGCAATTTGGTTAACCAGATTCCGATTTATGATATATATTGATAGATTCACGCTCGATTCACGCTGTTTGATCAAGAATACAAACACTTTGAATGCCATCTAGATGTTACACACGTGTTCAGCCAACCAGCATACCCTCTCATTGGCATGGTCATATCAAAACTAATTTTTATTTGCTTTGAGCCCAAATTAGTTTTCGGCTTTTGTGTACAACATTTAGCATTGCCAAGTTTTCTGCTGCTTTACAGCTGCTGGGCCGAGGGTGCGAAAGCTGTCAACTTGACTGATTAGCGCCTAGTTTGATATATTCATTTTCTTAGTTGCCAGGCAACAGAGTTTTTTTTTCGATTTTTTTTTTTTTTTGCCAGACGAGCCCCTTTAATGGCCAAACAAGATATACACAAATGATTTATGCATTCAATTTGAAGATAATTCAATTGAAGATAAGCGAACGCTTATCAGCGCCTGCTAATTCGATAATCTTTATAATTTGTATTGAATTCACAAATGCGATTTGAGTATTTGTGATTTATGTGAAATGCGCACGCAGTTAATGTGGTTAATATTTAAACAATTTGCTTTGCGAATAAAATATAAATTATTATTATTATCACACACATACACACACACACACACACACACACACACACACACACTCACACACGCGTGTATTACACAGAATCCAGTTTGAATGCTTTGCACTGTGCATTTGCATAAAAAAACAATTTCTCGACTTTTGTTTTTGCTTTTTTTTTTTTTACGAATTATGGTTGTTTTTTTATTATTATTTTTGTATTTTTTTTATTTTATAATTTTTTTTTTTTTTGTCGGCTCAACTTGGGTTTGGTTTGCGGTTTCCAAATGTCGCTACCCGTGTTCAGTCTCCAACTGAATTGCTCCCGGTTTGATCGTGGGGGCAGTATACGACGAGCGCAATGTCGGTCGCTCGCTCGTTACTCTTGATGAGAGATTGGGATGATGTGTTATCATAAGTGCTGGATACACCCACATAATATACATATGTATATATACAGCTGTGCGTGTATTGGACCTTGTTGTCCCACATCATATATATATATATATATATATATATATATATATAGAGAGAGAGAGAGAGAGAGAGACACACACATATAAATTGAGTTAAAGGTCATGCTGGACTTTGTGCACACACGCACGTCAGCAACGACGAGCGCAAGACAAGAGACTTTGGAGCAATTGCTAACCAAAGATTTGATTGTCTTTACGTCCTAGTTGCAATGCAAACAAGTCGTTCAGATTGATTGTTTCAGCTGTACTACATATTTGAATTACAATTTCAATGAATTAAAATTAATTTGAGTCAAGCCGTGATTGATGATTAACACTTATAGCAAAACTCGTTAGGCTGCCTATGAAAACTATGCAAATAAATATAAATATATATATATATATATATATATATATATTTATAAATTATAAAGTAAGACTATATATGTATTCACAGCTCTAAAATGCTGGCGGCATTTGTCAGCAAATATGAAATATAGCCCAAATAGTTAACCATAAAGAGCTGAGAGTCGTGCGCCCCCAATTTGGCCAAATGCAATATATACATATACATACATAAAATATAAAAGCTCAAGTGGCTTAAACCAATCGAGCACGGGCACAAGTATTTATTATGGAACACACCATAAATCGCATGATTAGAAACTATATATACATAGATATATATATATACAAATATTCTTTATAAGCAATAGCCACATCGTATGCCTAAAAGTTTGCGCATTATCTGAGCCTAATGCCACCTTGGGCGCTATATTTTTGCTTATTTGATAAGTATTTAGTTACGCAAAAATGTACCCACACACACACACACACACACACACACACACACACACACACACACACACACACACAACCACACACAGCCATAGCTGCTATACTTGTTATTCGGACAGTCTCAAGTGCACGCTGACAGCTAGAAATACTGCACATTGTTTTGTCGAAAGGCACCTAAAGTGCTTCTTGAATGCAGCAATGAATCATCTTTAAATGAAGATAAAGCCAAATCGTAGCGTTTGCAAGCGAATGTGTCAGCTTTCGATTAAACAATTGTAAAACATACGAAAATGTTTTGTGGCAAAGACACGATACACTGACAATCAAGTGCTTTCTGCGCGCTATTAACCGCTCGCTTCAACAAATCAGCTACCTCATGGCGAAATGGTACCAAACAATAATAATACCAAACATTTCCGATCGCAATTATTGGCCAATAATATTATAAAAGCACTTTAGATTTGTATTGGCTGTAAGGCTGTCTTTGCAGTAACTTATCGATCGTGCAGATCGTGTCTTACTTTAGGGTTTATTTCTGCTCTCATGACTCTACTGTTGTCTATTATGAATTCTGTATCTGCATACATCATTTTAGTTGTATATTGCTGTATATTGTCGATAAGAGTTGATTATTTTTGAATAGCGTCAAAGGTATAGATCCAGTTTATATTTGCTGTTTTAGATAGCTGCCGCTCTTTCCCATCAAAGTAGCAAAAAAACTATTTTAAATACTGGAGAATTGTGCTTTGGCAAACAAATATCTATCATTATCACGCTCTGAAAATTTGATTGTTAATTACAACTAGAACAAAAGTTATTCAACAATTAATTTTCCATAGTGAAGACCATAAGTAGAGCGCGTGCCTATATATGTGTGTGTGTGTGTGTGTGTCTCTATGTGTGTGTGTTTTTTTTACATATATTGGTTTTTTTTTACATTTACTTTAATTTACAGAGTTTATAAAGCATAATCTAAGTGTAGCGCACAGTACTTGCGGGACGGCCGTAAAGCATTACCTCGCAAGCGCTTTGCGCTAACTTAACCGGGTTCAGCTCGTCTTCTGCTTCGTTCAATTCTGCGGAGCTCCACCATGAACGTGGCCGCGAAGGAGCTTATTAGCTTCCACGCTGCCTCCGACTCTAGCATGGTGTTGACTAGGTTGTCCGCTCTAATGGAGCGGCCCACTGCTTCCTCTAGGCATCGCCTGTCCTCGAGGAAACGTGCACACACGAAGAGGGCGTGTGTGTGTGTGTGTGTGTTATATGTGTATGTGTGTGTGTTATATGTGTGTTCATGTATTGTTGGCTATGTATGCATGAAAGAAGCGTATAATGTTTAAGGATTCAGCGTATCTCTCCAAGTAGGACACTCTCGATTAGAGCTCTCTTGCTTCTATACATTCTCTTTCTTTTCTCTTTGGTTACACTATTGACCAGTCTTTGTCATTAGCCAACTTTTTTTATTTCTATTCATATTCTCTAAGTTTCAAGAGTTGTTTGAACTGTCTAAATAGCAACTTCTCTCTATACATTAATTGCTTAAGCCTTTACTCTTCACATAAGCCAAACTTCGACTACTTCGACTACTTCTCCTTTACTTATTCTTTCCTTTGCGCCTAACACTTGCCTTGACTTGACTTGACTTGAATATTATTGTCGAGCAAACAGCTTCCATTTCATTTCAGTGTATTTTATCTTTGACTGGCTACCAGCTTAGCGGCAACCGGCGCAAATATTGTCTATTCTGTCCTAACTTCCAGTTGAATTTTGCTCTTTAAAATATTTATCTACTGTCGGCATATTTTGTATATTGCAAGCAGCTTTGTGGAATATTTGCCTTCATTTGTTTATAGCAATCAAAGCAAATCAAATCAAATCAAATCAAATCAAATCAAATCAAATCAAATCAAATCAAATCAATTGCAATTCACATTTGCCATTATGCCAAGTCAACTTTTGCTTACATTTGCCTAATTACAAGAATCCTTAATAAACAATATTGCAAACAATCAAATTGCAACAGCCGCATGCAGCTCATATTCATAGCAACTGGGCACACAGTGGCTGCCATTCTGCACGCTGCTTAGATATTTGTTCGATTGCCACATGTCAATATGTTTGCTTAGGCAATATTGAATTATCTAAACAGCAAGCACTTGCAATTGATATTTGCGAATTGCAGCAGCTGCGTTTGCAATCCTTCACACATATTGCATTGCATTGCCTTGCCTTGCTGTACGGTTTGTTCAAGTGTTTGGGGCATCACCTTGGTGCCGCAGTTGGACTCGAGTTGCCAGCCAAGTGGCTGACTATGCGTCAGCTATTTACGTTTGTTAAATATTTGCCAAAATAGTTGCTGTATTTAACTAACTACTGCATGGACAGTAGCCGACAAAACTGAGTCTTCGACCTCAATGCGGGGAAGAGTGAATGTATACACGCGTATGTCCACATACATACACATGTACGTATGTATGCATGTATGTATGTACATACATGCAAGCATTCTTATTGGGGAATGTGAGTGCGCATAGAGATCTAGAAATGTATACGCATACGGGGACATGTGAGCTGCTGACGACAACGCAGGCCCCCAAAGGCTATAGTCGTCGAGCCAGCCAGGCCCCGTCAAACTGTGCAAATATTTAGGCACGTGAGATTACGCTCTGGAGGCTGTTTGACAGTGTGTGGCCAACGTTTAATTAAGAACTTCAAGTGAAAACGGGGCAAGAGCGCAGGGCACCACGGCGTATGGAAATTGTACTTGTAAATTCAACAGTGTGTGTGAGTATAGCGTAATCGAAGCGCCAATGGGGCACACAATTTGTGGGGGCATTCAATACAGTATTCTTCTAATGAACTAGTTGGTTAGGCTCGGCGCTTATGCGCTGTAGGCGTGTTTGACAACGTACAAAAGGGGTATATAGGCTTTGCGAAGCTGTTTGTAACAGTCAGTAGAGTATATATTCAAGCTAAGAACTTGACTTAACTTTAAGATCGATACACTATGCACGTACATATACCCTGTAGGTTTTGATAGAGCATAAAAAGGGGCATATTAGGTGTGTGCTTTTATGTTGGTAACACATAAATCATGAAGCCATTCAACACAGTTTGAAGAACTCGTTGGCTTCTGCTCGCAATTATACCCTGTAAGTTTGTATTAATTGATAAAATGAGGTATTTTAGTTGCACTTTTAGTTGAAAACGCTTTGTGCATGCTATACATTCATTCTTGTTTAGTGTAATTCATCAACAGGTCACTTCAGTATTACAAAATCGATATCAATCGTTGTATTAATTAGTTCTCTTCTATATCTCTAAGCTTAGAGAAAAGAGTGTTGTGAGCTATATAACTTAGACATACATAGAATGTGTGCTATTTTTCATATAGTTAACTTTTACTTCCCTAATTCTTCAGATATAGTCATCAATTTGCTTCTAAACACCTCATTAATATAACAATATGTTATGATATAGCTTTATTATAGGGTAACTTCTTCTCTATCAGCCCCCGATCTTTGTGTATAGTACAATTACTTATAAGTATAACCCCATGAACTCCGAAGCCATACAATAGTCTGCATATAAAACAGGGTAACTATCAGTCGCGTCTTCGCATACTTCACAAACTCTTTGTGACGTTTAATTGTTTTAAGTTCAAGTTTTAAATTTTAATTAAAAAAAAAAAAAGTAGATATTCCCGCACAAACTGCACTATCGCTTTACTATATCTACGAGTATTTTAATTGAGAATCATTTATCGAACTCCCGTTTTTACAATCGCGTGCCACTAAACGTGCTGCCTCGCCGCTAGATATGAACTATGGCAAAAGTCGGTCAGTTATATCATATTGAAATTGCAAACTGTTTACATTTCATTCGCCAATTGGTTGGCTTTATTAATTCTTTATAACAAGTTGCATTGAATTGTTCGCTTCGCAGTTGATTGTTGTAGCAGATACTACGTTTTGCCCTGCAGGCGCAGCGCATATAAAAAGGGAATTGCAGCACTTGCAATTGATTAAGATATACATATGTATCTATATATATATATATATATATATATATATATATATATATATATATATATATATATATATATATATATATATAGATGTGAGCTATGAGCTAGTCAACAATCTCTAATTTGCATTGCACAAATTACAAAAACTGACCTTCAATTGGAAAGAGAAAGACATGGAGAGAGAGAGAGAGAGAGAGAGAGAGAGAGAGATAGTGTGTGTGGGTGAGTTCGTTGTGCAGCTTTATCTAAGAAAATTGCAATCGCAATTGGCTTTGCTTTCCTTTTGATCATTGTCTCAATTAGTACAAAGTAGAAGAAGAAGAAGAAGTAAAATAACAATAACAACAACAACAACAACAACAACAACAACAACAAAGCGCACATTTGCCAGGTTCAAGAAAAATTGATGACAATTCTCGAGTTTCGAGGCTGACGCTGCTGGCGCCGATGCATAAAATCACAATAAGCAATAATCAACGTTTTTGCAGTAATTAAAAAGTGAATAAACAATATATATTTATATTTATATATATATGTATATATAAATATGTATATATATCGACCATATCACATAAACAAAAGCTGCAAATTAAGGCACGCCGCAGCTTAAACACGCTTTGCAGAATTTCTATGGAGTATCTTAAGGCCTTCCAGTTCGCTGTCGATAGTTTGTAAGGATAAAGCAGCAGAAGACTCTGTAGACTATGCCATAACAAACAATCTTAAAATTATGAAATTTCAATCGCTCTTCGAAATATAAACTGAATTCGCAATCATTTATAACTGTATAACAAACACATTAAAATACTTTTAGCTATTCAGCTGACTAATTCCAAAGTTATTGCCAAAAGACAGCGTTAAATTTGAGCGGCTGCGCTAAATATCTGTGCAACACTTAAACCTTTAATACCCGCTGCAAGGGCATCAGTGAAAACAGTTCAAGAAAATGAAATGTGCATAAAAATAAATGCATTAAAAAAAAAATAAATAAACAAACAAATTGATTTCAAGGAAGCGCAAAATGCGCAAATAAAACCAAACAAACAAAAAAAAAAATGCACATGAATATTAAAAATATTTATATAAAGCAGAGCAAATACATAATTAAAAATAACAGATAAGAGATAACATGCCATATATATATATATATATAGATTTAATTTGTTTTTTCTTTTTTTTTTTGTAACATTGTATGGCTAGCTAATGGATTTGCCTGCGGACAAGGCTTTTTCCCTAACAAATAATTATCGTAATGAGCTTGCAAAGATTAGGAAAAAAAAAATAAAAAATAAAAAAATATACGTAAAAAATAAAGCAACAATAGCTAATTTTTGGGTTCAGCTCGGTTCAGTTTCTGTTAGCATTTGGCTGGGTTATCGGAGTTCATAACTTTTGGCTAGGTCATGGCCAGTCAATGGGTGCGCTACACTAATGAACTCTCATCACTTTTTCAATCAAATTGAAACATTTCTGCACAACTATTATTAAATCTGATGCGGCAATTAACCCTGAAAGACAACGGCTTCCACTCAAGGCCTTTCACACTCAAGAATTCGCAACAAAAGTGACGCAACAGTAAGACGCATCGACAAGTGGCAGCTCATATTGATAGATGTATTAAAGATACATTCATATGTCGAAAACATTAAGTCTGAAGCGCTTGTTTGCCTGCCTGAGAATCGCATAGAGAGGCGAAATGGTTGGTAAATTTGATATAGTACAAGACATAGATAGAAATCTTTGCTTAAGATTACCAAAAACAACCATGAATACTCTGAAAACTTACTTGAACTCATGAGAATCGCATAGCAGAGCGGTTATTTCAAATATGTTATATTAGCTTTCTTAAAGCTGTTGCTATATATACATACATATATATATATGAGTACACACATGTACGTACACAATGAATGATTGTAAATTGCTTCGCTGAGCGAGAGTCGAGCAAGAATGCCTGTAGCAGAACTATTAATTACAGGGTATACGCTTAGATTAGTCACTTGGGAGTCGGGTAACGGGCAACGGGTAACGGGCAAGTTTTTAGGGCACTAACTGAACAATGCATTTTAGTCACTTGCAAGGCGTTTGTTAAACATACATTTTTGGTTAGAGAGCAATCATGATGAGGATGGAGTTATGATCTATGCGTAAATATATAGCGAACCTGTTCTTGAAGTTATCGGGCACGAATATGTTCCACCAGGAGTGTCGTTTCTCGCGCGGAAAATACTCAACATGATTGGGATCGACAATGTCGTCCTCATCATCATTATCATCGTCATTCCGATAGCCGGTCATATCGCTGGCATTGGTGCCATTGGCCGCCATACTATCATTGGTCAGATCGCTTTGCGATTCACTGTATGTCATGTTGGAGTCCAGGCTCCGTTGATTGATGAAGTCCAACTTTTTGCGTCTATGCCGATCTAGTTTCGTCTGCAGCGAGCTGCGACGTCGCCGCTGTCGATCATTGGGCGTATCATAGGCATTCATGCCCTGGACAATAGCACGTGATTGTGTTCCATCATCGAAATAGGTCAATTTACCAGGCTCATTCGGTGAGCTGGCGCGTATATTCTCCTCTGAGCTATAGACGAGCTCGGGACTGTTGGTGGGCGTGGCAGAGCCATCAGATTTCTCGCTGCGCACAGCCGATTCGTACGAGTCTTTGGTAGAGTTCTAAAAGGGAACATACGATAAAAAAGAAAAGATTCAGGTATGAGCTACGCTATAGAGTACAATAGTTAGTTCGGGCTTACCTTATTGCTATCACGTCGCAGAAACGAGACGGCTATGGAGCTGCGACGCTTTTGACTCTTGTCCGACTTGCTGGAGAAGAGGCCCAGTGCCAAGGAGCTGCGACGCGGCGGTTTTTGTGGTGGCAATGGAGCTGTTATATTCATGCTATTATTGGCTGCCTCGCCACCACCGCCACCACCGCCGCCATCGCCGCCATCCACGTGCTCATCGATGTTGACCAATGATGGTATGGAGGCGCTGGCCCAATCCTTGCGCAGGCGATATTTACCGTTATCGATCACGCTCATCTTGTTGCTAACCGATCGTTCAACTCAGTTAACCCGTTAAGCACTGCAAATATTACGTTCATTAATCGATTGTGCCAATAAGCATGAAATGCCAACGAGCCGTGGCAGCTGACCAAACTACTCTATTCTATCTGTCTCCCTCTCTCTATCTCTCTCTCTCTCTCTCTCTCCCTCTCTCTTTCACCCTGTCTGTCACTTCGTCTGCCACTCTATTGCTAGTTCAACTTTTACTTTCAATGAACTCCATTGAACCGGCATTAGCGCCGTAATTAGCAGGCCATTGTCGGTTGCCTGCAACGTCAGCGCCGACTCGACGATGCTATCGCCGCTTGAATATATACATATATATATATATATATGAATATAAATATAGATATCTGAGCGGGCGAGTATCTAAGCACATGCAATGTACGAGAATTATCGGGTTAGCGAGAGGGGCAGCGTCGCATGTTGTGAATAGGGCGTGTTTGTTACGAGAATGAGTTGTAATAGTGCTAAAGAAGCTCGGCAGCAATCGGCTATGGCGATTCAATCGTTCACCTGTTGATCATGTTTTCATATTCAATTGACGGTTTTGAATGGGCAACAATTGGCTTTAACAATGGAACTGAGCACAGTGAGTGATCCATTTAGACTTTTCTTGTTTAGCTACGCAAACAAGTTTCGCAATAATTAAATCATAGTTCTGTTGGCACAAATCAACTCAGATGCGAGAACATCTGAGATGAAACACTAAATATTCCAGGCAGCAGAATAAAAAAAAAAAAAAATAAGCCAATAAGCTGAGCTGAACATTCCACTACCAAAAATAGATAGCAATATCTGTGCTCAACGATCAGCTGTGCAGCTATTAACTGCCCGAACTCTAATTAACATTTCAAATTCAAGTTTCACGACGCTGCTGAAGCACGTCAAAACATTTTCAAACGTAATTCCTCACTGGTAGCATCAAAGTCATCGAAACTCAAGATCCAAACAGAAGCAAGCTAATTAGGCGCTTCAAATCAAAAATATCGGCGCTACTCTAATACATATACCTGAAGCACTGCGCTCGCTGTGTTAAGTGGAAAAACAAGTGCTAATCATGCAAATTAGCTGAAAACTTTATGACATCAGAACAATAGCCCAACCTACGACAACAACACACACACACACACACACACACACACACACACACACACACACGCACGCACACACTTGCCACAAACAATTTTTGTATTTATAATAGACATCAATGAAAACCCGACACGATGACGCCGCCGATTTGGACAAGTTAATGGGCGGACCATGTGGCACGCCTAAAGCGAAATCGAAAGTGCTCCGTTACAGGTGTAGCCAGCGCTAGAACAATGCAATAATATGGAATAACTATCTAACTATGGGCGCAGCTTGAATGCAATTACCAAGCTCTCCAATTGCATTCATCTAATATAACTGGGGCCTGTAAACTGTAAACTGTAAACTGTTCGCTCTGCTATAGTTTAACGCCTGGTTGACTTGGGCAAAAGTGTGAGTGAGTAGCTGTGTCGCTGTCCGTGTCTGCTGTATATATATATATATATATATATATATATATGCGTGTGCCTGTGTGCCTGTGTCTGTGCTTACGATTCTCACATCAATTCACATTTAATAGTAGATCACAGCAGGGCTATAATTGCTGCCAGTTTACTCTGAACGATGGGCCGTTTGTGCTGCCAGCGCCATAAGTAGGTCAATCATAACAGAGCTGAGAAATCTATTAATACCTTGAACCCTTTCAGTATTTAGCCGCATTAAACGTATATATAGTGTATATATGCTTGATAAATAGGTCTATTCAACAATTCCCTTGCCTGCCTAATGAACTTTACCACGTGGTAAGCATAACTCAAAGACTTTGAGAGCTAGATACATAAGATTTTGTATAAAGATTCTCTTAGAGCAAATACAGATTATAAATCTTCTACTCCTCAGTTTATGGCCATCCAATCTGGAATACCATTAAAGAAATCAAAGAATCAATAGAGCCAACCCATCACATTACATCTAGAACAAAGTTCTATAAATAGCTTTTGGGGTGTTGTAAGACAGACAGCTGCTTGTCGAAGATAAATCGTAAGTGGCTATAGTTCGATAAGGTAATATTGCTAGATCAGTTACTTAAACGTTTGTTTGATAAGAATGCTTAAGCAAAGATTAGATAGAACTCATATTACACACACTTAAGTGTGAGGCGTTACGACATGATCTATGCATTTAAATGGGCTATACAAATTTTGGAGTGTTTTGTGCTTTGCAAATTCTTTGAGTGGCTTTAAATTTGTAAGCGCAACTTAAGTGGCCACTTCTGGCCTAAACAGATTCCTCTATAGGAAACGAGCAATTTGAATAAGGCAACACACACATTTATACACATCGTGTATATACATATATAGATATATATATGTATACATAAATATATACGAATTTAACCTTGTGTGCGTTCAGTGCGCAACTGAAACTGACCACAACCGGTCAGTCTCAAGGCGTTTACATTGCCGCCTGAGAGAAGTGAAGTGAAGTGAACTAAGCTGAAGTGAAGTTCACGCTTGAAAAACCGGGGGAGCTACGCGCACGTCTCATATCTCTCAATGGGTTGCTGTCTGGCGCTGACTCCGGCTCTGGGTCTGGGTCTGGGTCTAGGGCATTTTTGTCAAATTGCATTGGGCCATGAAGGTGAGACATTCGCTTTGCGTTCGGATTTCATTTATAAGAAATATTTATATATATATATCAGCCGATTGAGGAGTCAAATCGTCGTTGCTCGTCAATTGTGCAATGCGCATAAATGAATAGAAATCAATTTCGATAAACGAAATCTTACTGTGTCAATGTCACGGCCAGCCAACCGAAAAATACAAAAAAAAAAAAAGAAGAAAGGAAATAAAACTCATCAAACATTGTCAACAGACTCTCTCTCTCTCTCTCTCTCTCTGTTCTGCAGCCCTTGCTGTTCGCTTTTCGCCCATCGACAAACTCGTGTTGCATGTTCCATAATCTGTGACAAAAAAAAAAGAAAAAAAGAAAAATTTCCACAGCCTGGAAAAAACAAGTGGAAAACTACAGCACGTGATAAGAGTCGCCTGCGATAAGACCAGCTGGGGTTCAGTTTTATATAGAATACGATTTATATACGCGAATATATATATATATTTGGAAAACGCTCGAGATCGAGAATGCATCATCGTCTGCTATAATATGATTTTCACACTCAAATGGCAATGCAGCAAACAAACAAGTGACAATAAAATGTCTGCGTTGACAAACCGAAGACTGCAGCGGAACGACGAGCAGAGACTGAAGACGCCAGATTCAAGGCGTTAGACTGCGGCACAGATAAAATAAATCCAGCTGAAGACTGGCAAAAGTCCAACAAGGCTTGTGACAAGGACTAATACAAAATCTTGATTTGGGTAGAAGATTATAGCTAGCTCGAGTGGCATAAAAGTTGCAAATTTATTTATATAGATCGGCATATCTAGAGATAGTCATATACAACATGAATGAAGAGCATCAGCTGCTGGCAGAGCAATGTGCAAATAGATGCTTAGCTGGTGCTCTAACAGAAAGCAGCAGAAGGAAGCAACTTAGTAAATGCATAAGAAATGTTACTAAAGAAACATTAAGACGCCAGCTAGTGGCACTAATAAGCCAAAAGTTTCCTGTGCTCTAGAAGCTTGGCAAATAGATGTTGAACAAATTCTATTCGATTATCAGCTTAGGCAACTTAATCTATATCAAAAGCCACAAATCAAGATTCTGTTGACAACATCGAAACTGTCGATCGATATTGCCCACAGTCATGAGCCGCTTGCATGCCTAAAAAGTTCAATTATAGAGCAAATTCATACTGAAATTCTCACTTGAATTGAATTCTGAAACTATGGCAAAGCGAGCTCAGATTCATAGAGTGCGTCATCGTCCGAACTTCATAGAGTCGGCGACGCATCGAGTTACACAAATGTATATTACAGATGTGCGCCAGACTGAATAAACAGCGATAAAAGAAGAAAAAAGAGAGAGAAAAAAAAACAGACGAGTGAGAAACCTGAGAACACAAACAAGACTTGCCAACAGCAATAAATAAAACAAAATTCGAACTAAACCTAACCAATGGGAATTACCCAAAAATTTAACACTTTAATTCTTGTTACCCAACAGCTGAAGTACACCCTTATTGACCACGACCACCGATAATCTGGGTTGCTACACTTAAACACCAGCTGATAAGCGTATTTTAAGAGCTACGGGTCGCTGCTATGACTATGCCAGAATCAGCTATATTCTTATATATATATATATATATATATATATATATATATATATATATATATATATATATATATATATATGTATATGTGTATACATTCGTATATTTTTATGGCAGCGACACATACTGGTGTTTGGGGAATGCACTTTCGCTTTTGCGAATGCTCAAAAGAATACAAATAACAGCAAATGTATCTGATACATACAGAAAATGTATCTCAAAGATACAAATGCAGACACCTGCCCAAGCTGTGGGCGGCGGCGGTGGCGGGGCAAAAGCGTGCGACGCACATTCTGCGGCCAAATCAAATGAAACGCAATAGAAAGAATTTGCAATTGAGCTCGAATGCTCGACTATTACATACCCATCAAAATGGCTTATATATAAAAGATAATATACGCAATAATATTATTGTTCAGATATGCCCCTTGGCTCAGGCGAGCACAGCGTATGACAACATATCATAAACAAAATCACCAACGCATACGTCATGGCGTTTGTGGCGCACACAACTAAAAGATACAAATGTATCTGGGCCTGGGCCTGGGCCTGACAGCTAGTATAAACATTGCGTGCCTAAAAACAATATACATACATATATTTTTATATATATATATATTTATATATAAATATATTGTGTTTGAGATATTTTTATATTGCTTTTATTTCAGAGTAATTAGCAGCAGCTAGCGGCTGAAAAGGTGTCAAAGGTTGCATTGCCATAAGGATTAATAAGCCTTTTCGAAATCTTTGCATTTGCTGCTGAGTATATATATAAATATATATACATACACATGTCATATATCATATATCATATATCATATAAGTACATTTAGCATTCCTAGCACACAAAGGTTTTAAGAGTTATTTTAAGCAAAGATACAAATGTATCTGCAGCTTTGCAACAGATAGTATAACTTATAATATGCCTAAAATTGGCATATATCATTTTTATTTTTGATTTAGTTTAAAATGCAGCAGACTGCAGACAAATGAGTGTTCATCAAATGTCAGCACAGCTTGAGCATTGCAGTTAAGCTATATCATAATATTAGCACGATAAATACTATATCTATAATATTATTTTGTTGAAAATGAACCAATTAGCAGCATTAGCTCTTTGTGTTTATCTTGTGACTATCTAAGGTAATTATTGTTGTAAGACTCAAGCCCAAATAAAATGTTGTTGTGCTTAGGGTTGTGTACTTGTATCTGCTTGTCTCGCCAATCTCTGCTCAAATATTTTATATAAATATATAATATATATTTGTATAACTGCGTAAGCAGCTCGTAATGTGGGCCTGTTCCCTCGCCCGAAAACCGGTTGCCCCCCACAATTCGCTAATAAGCGACTTATATTCATAATTTTGCCATTTGAGCCACCAGTCACACACAAGTTCGAATTGAACTCTTAAGGAATTCTTGGCAATGCATTTGCTAGCCAATGTCGATCAATTGATGTGGATGTTTAGCAGAACAAATGACAAATGAGCTGCCAGAGTAACGCGCTTTGAGTCAATGAACTGAGATACAAATGTATCTAGCAGAAGTGAGGCAATCGCTTTGTTCCTCATTCAAGTTAAGGAATTTACTTTCAAAGTCTTTTCTGTCGCCAGCTTTAATTAGAATGGCAGCTCAATTAGAAACGAAATAGTTTCCCACAGCTGCTGCTGCTGGGTTGGGTTGGGCCTATCGCGTTGAGGTGCGGTTAAAAGCATAACATAATATGCCCGGTAGTAATATAACAAGTTGGCTATTTATTATTATTATTGGATTATGGTAAGAGAGAAAAACACACGTAAGTCATGTGGACAGCAGCACAGTTCAAGGTGTATTTATCGCATAAGACAACTTTCTATTGCTACAGTAAAGAAATTGCTAATTTCTTGTATATATTCCTATTCCATGTTTTTCTTTCAACTGAAATTTCAGCAAATAATATCGCATTGTTACTCAAGCCACATGAATTAGAGCAGTTATTTATGTTGACAAATTGCTGTTATTATACAATATATTGGATATGCGATATTGTGTGTGCTCAGAAGTCGAATGAACGTTTGTATATAATACTATGGCACCAGCAGACACAAAACTGCAAAACAAATCCGCATTAGAATCAAATTCAAAGCACATGACTGCCGCCAAAGCTGACGGCGATGACGAGCGTTAACAGGAACTGAGCGGAGGGAGAGGTGGGTGAGGTGGGCGAGGTGGGGGGAGGGGTAGGGTGGGGGGCATGGTTTGCGACTGTTTGTTGTGGCGTTCAAATGACATAATCCGCAACCGTGACACTTGAGCCGATTCTGTGTGTGAACCTGTGCAGGCCGCAAGAATGCCGATCGGCTCGCTATTTCCAGCTCTCAATGTATCTGTAGCTATGCCTATATCTGTCCAATGTATCTGTATCTTCGACTCGCAACTAATTGCCATTGTTGTCAATAATAATTAATAGCTATTTGCAAGCGTTCAATCAACTGCGTTTCGATGATTTAGTAAGCATTAAACAAAAGCAGAAAAAATAAAAAATAAAAATAAAACTAAAACTCTTTACTAAGGCGGAAGCAAACGCCTTTTGTTTGCAAAAATTCATTATAATAACAATAATAATAATAATAATAATAATAATAGTAGTAGTAAAAAATAAATCAAACCAGTTCGAACATTTTGTTACTTTCATAACCTATTTGTATCTGTAGCTCGCTTCGCAGTCGTATCTGTGTGCTTGCCTAATCAAACTCAATCAATCGTCAAGTTTCTGTTCCGCAAAACAATCAACTATTTTGCTTACAAGTGACAACAGCAACAGCAACAACGACAACGACAGCAACAATAACAACAACAACAGCAACAACAAGAGCCAAGCGCAAGACGGAACAAAATAGAACGCTCAACACTTACGTAGCCCACAGCGTTCGCTTTGGGCACTCAAACTTAATATGCAAATCGGAAATATACTTCCTACAAAGCCACCTCATGACGGCTATAGGATTTATTTTAATTAGTTTCAGCACTTTCTATGCAACATTAACTTTCTGTAAAATGCTGAAAGCCAAATGAACATTTTAATAGAGAGCGCAAGGCGCGTACAAAAATTGCATATGAAATATGCAGCTCGACAGCATTCACGATTTCGTTGTGGATTTTGTAATGCGCATTTCGATTATTGGACAAATTTTAAAGGCAAAAACAAATATCAATCCATATGGAAAAAAGTATATAAAGTATATTTAGATATATATATATATATATATATATATATATATATATATATATATATATATATATATATATATATATATATATATATATATATATATATATATATATATAGAAAAAAACGTAATATTTATAATATTTAGGTTAAATACAGCCAAAGTCTTTGCCAAAAACTATATAGTTGTTAGCTCAAGAGAGCTTTGACTGCAGCACTCTAGCTATGGGCATATGCCGCTGTGATCACAGAAATAGTAGTGCGACTGATATGTTGGAAAAATATAATATTTTGGAAAACAAAACTATTTGAAACGAGTATTAAGCGAATATATTTATAGAAGTATATATATTCAATTTTGTTTACAACATAAGTCGCACTACTATTTTACTGACCACAGCTGTATCTGTTCTTTAAGGTTTATAATTTAGCACTAACAGCTGTTTGCCACCTCTATATCAGACGAGAGCGCTTATTAAATCATCGACATTGTCAATAAATCAAACTCTCAGACACACACACACACACACATGCACATACACACACACACACACACACACAAGATTTAAAGAGCTCTTTGTGCAGCTACAAAAGCCGTAAGATACTTCGGCAACTTGAGGAGCATATGAAGTGCTTTTGTCAGAAACAATCGATAATATTTTTTATTTTTTTCTTTTTTTTTCTCTCTTTTTTTTTGGCATCTGTCTGAACTCATGTATTTATTTGTGTAATTATGACATTTTTTTCACGCCATGTTAAGCAAACAAATAATACAAAATATATTTAAAAAATTAAAAAACATTACAATAAGCCCCTTTGTGAGCATTCAAAATATAACAGAATAAAATGTATAAATAAATTAAGTGAACAATAAAAAAAATTCAAATTGTGAGTGTAAAAAATGATCTCTGTTCTCTGTGTCCAGGACAAGCCTTTTTTCAGTTGGCTACTATATATATTTATATATATATATATGTATATATATATAGATATATATATGCATAAAATATAAAGCTTTTGGGCTGCATTAAAAAACAAGACTTTATAGCTACAACAAAGACAGACAGACAGACAGACAGACAGATAGACGGTCAGACAGAGGCATGAAGATAGCGTTGAGTTTCCATGCCATATTGGTAGCTGCAGCTTCCTCATGTAAAACAAGCTTTAAATGTAGCATGGAATGCAATTTAAGCGACTCGATTGTCACTCGAAATCAATAAAAAAGAAATACAAAATAAATATATATATATATATATATATATATATGAAAGATGCAAAAGTATCTACGCGTCGCGACGCATCTTCCGCATTGGATTTCGCAATTATGAAACGCATTTCATTTCATTTCATTTTTGTTTTTGTTTTTTTTTTTTGTCATTTACTGTTGCTTGCGAGCTTGTAATTAATTTGCATATCTAGCCACGCCCACATGTCGCCCATGTGCGTCGATTTATTATTTTCAAAAGGAAAGGAAATTATAAATGTAAAATGCTTCCGCCTGTCTAGCCGGGCATTAAATTTATCTAGACAAAAATAATATATATATATATTTCTTTTTTTATTTATATTTTTTTTTATTAATTTTTCTTTTTGTTTGACTATCTGCCTACTTAGAATCGGTGTAGACTTTGGAGTTCGGGGCGATAAAAATATCAAAAGTCCCTGAATGGAAATTGGGTTGAAATTGTATGTATGTATGCGTATGCGTATGTACATATACATATATGTATGTATATGTATCTCTCTATGTGCGTGCCATGATTAAACATATTAAAAACAAATCTTATCAACTGGGCAAAAAATTGACAGCTAGATAACGGAGTTCCTTGAGTACAATATTAATTAGAATAAAATTAAAATTGACTTTCTTAAGAATATTTAAATAATTTATAGACCCATAAGACTAACTAATTGATCGATTGAGTCCGCATAACGTAACGGTTCTTACAGCTCAGCTCTTCAACTGCGTCGATCTATATTTAGTCGACCAACGCTGAGAGCAAACGCGAGAGAGTGAAAGGGAGACGGCCAGCATCAGTCGCCAGCTAGTCTACAAAATTGTAGACAACCAACAACAACAACCAACAAACAACAGTTAGAAATCCAATTGCAATTTTCGTTTAGCCCTCTGAAGCATAACAGATTCTTTCCCTACACTAACTAGCAGCAGACCGCACAAAACAAAGTCAGAAAGCAACGGTATTTAATACCATGAAAAGCAAATGCTTATTTATATGCAAGCAGACATATACATACATACATACATATGTATGTATGTAAGCATGTACTCAGGTCTAATATTACCAGTGTTGCCAACTCTTCAGAGCTGCGACAAGCCCGATCAGCGAGTTAAAAAAAAGTCAGAAAAGCTAAACATCAATTAAAAACTCCTTAAATGTAGCTTTCGCATTTCCTTCACGCTAAAAAGATGTCATTCAATATTTTGAAATAGCTATAAAATCCGCTAAATTGGCAACACTGAATATTACACTTGTGTTAGTTCATTACTTTGAAATACCGTTGCCATTTGTTTCTCTACAAAAATGGCATCACACAGGGCCTTTAGACAAATTCAGAAGCGCGACAAGCAGAAGACAGTGAAACTTACGTGCTCAACTTTTTTATTGTTTTTGTTGTTGTTTTATTGTTGTTGTTTTATTGTTACCGGGGTTGTTTTATTTTATTGTGCTGATGACCTTAAATTAGGCGTAGGTCTTCATTTTTTTCCACTGTTGGCTAAGTTTGGTTTGCTTTGGTTTTTTTTATGTTTTTGGTCAGCCGTTTTGCGCTGCGCTTTGGCCTCAAGTTGTAATAAATAACAAGCAAAAACAGAAGAGGAAGAAGAAGCAGAAGCACAAATAAGTTACACGCTCATAAGCAATAACAACAACGAAGACATACAAATGCCTTGACCCGCAGGCAAAAGCCGAGAATAATGGCAATAATTTTTGTTGTTGGTTAGTTTGGATTAGCACAATGCCTAATGTGAATACATATAAAAGTGAATGTAATGCAGTAAATGCCAACAAAAAAAAAATGAGAGAGGACAATAACAATTCCAGTTGTAGACTTTTGCTTGCATATGCTAGAGGGAGAGAAACAGAGAGCGAGAGTCGAAAAGGGCAATGAACATATGGGAAACCGTTGAGAGGCGCATAAGGAAACCGAATATGAATCAGTGTTGCTAGTCTAGCTATTTTTTGCCGTCACTTCTTGCGGCTGATATGGCTAGTTTGAATTATTGAAAAAGCTAATTTATAGGAGATTTAATTTGATGTTTAGCTATTTCTGGCTTTTTTGACTAGTTGATTTGGCTTCCCGAAGCTCCGCAGCCAACACTGATATGAACAGAATTTTTTTTAGACAAGCTGCCGCCTAGCGAGAGTGCATGTGTGTGAGAGAGAGAGAGAGTTTCGTATGTAAGAATAGAAGAGAGGGAGGATGTGAGGCAGGCAATGCAAACCTGCCTCTCGACTTGGCAAGCGGCGTTTCTTTGCCCATTTCTATGCGCAGATTGCGCAGTTTAATCAATTTTGCTTCCTATTTCTTGCTCTTTTTTATACATATTTCTTACATCACTCGGACACACACACACACACACTTAGACACACACCTGCTGTTTAGCTCGATCGCTGTTGCTCTGTTCGAATTGAGCTCTTGAGTTTGGGTTTCCTTTGCCGTATGATTCCTTTGCGTTTTCCTTTGTAGATTCTTTCTGTTTCGTTTTCTTTTCTTTTTCGTTAAGTGGTTTTAGTCACATTTCTAACTGGTATTCATTTCACTTTTGTATGCCACTCGCGTTAAAACATTAAAAAACGATTATAATGTATGCACAAACGCGCACGCGTCTAATATAATTAAATTTTTATTTAATTTTATTTTATTTTATTTTATTTTATTTTATTTTTTTTTAGTTTTTTGTTAATGCGTTTCTTGCTGCGAAAGAGCGTTTTGGTTTGAGCACTCTGCAAAATTCAATTATTTGAGAAATTAAAACTTGAATTTATTAATTAAAATTAAAACACACACACACACACACGCACACAAACCCTATAATTATTTTGTTAGTTTTTTTTTTTAATTTTCCTCTTTATGCTTTTTTGATCTAACGGCAAGTGCAAGCTAAAATGGAGGCAAGCTGCATTTACATCTTTCATCAGCGATCAATTCCAATCAAACGAAACATTAACCACAAAATGAGCACAGACAAAATATCAGACAATTACAGCAACAACAACAGCAGCAACTGCAACATTATTTACTGTTGTTCAAAACCACACTCTCTTTGGCACTCACACTCACACTCACACACACATACAGTCACACTCGCACTCACATTGACTAACAGCTAATTAAACAATTTAATAAAACATGGGAATGTGTGCTGGGGGTATTTAACTTTTTGTATTGTTTTAAATAATTTACAATATACATATGTCGCTGTCGCTGTCGCTGCACATTTAAACCCGTATTTAATTTTTTTCTTTCTTTTTTTTTAAGTTTTTATTTTATTTAGCACATAGCCCCGCTTTACGGTACTGTGCTTTGCTGTGTGTGTGTGTTTTTCCTGTGTTTTTATTTCAAAAATCGCGCGCGCGCGCGTTTTTCGCTTGATTGGTCCGTCCCGTTCGTACAAATTTAAGAGTTTGCTGACTATTTTCTGTTTCGTTGTTTTTGGCGCGCGCTTCGGAGCGATTTGCTTGCGTTCGTTGCAAATGAAAAACTTAAACTGATCGAAAATTTCTACCGTGAAGCGAACGTGCATGTGTCTCAGAAAGCAGCAACGACAAACCTCAGGGGAAAAAAACAACAACAACAACAAAAACCAACAGCAACAAAATATCCGAACGCCAACGAATACGAATACGATCTTTGGTTGACGGCGACGTCGGCGTCGACGTCGACGTAGCAGCAGCTGTTGCCGCCGCCGCCGCTGCCGCCGTCGACGCTCTTGTGTAAATTATGCTATTTATTGTCGCCGCACAGTGGAACTCAACAGGGTATTGCTAACTTTTGTTAAAACTTGTAGATATGGCAAACAGCTGATAAACACTTGTTTTAATATAAGTTCGCTAATTGGAACAGCAACAAAAGCTCTTTTAAATTTTATTAACTAGAGATCATTGGCGTTTACCCATAGGCAGCATATTGAATTACCATTGGTGACTCACTGTGCGCAGTCTGTTTGTTTGTAGGGCAGCGCTCGGTGTGCTCATATTTTGTGCTCATTCTGCTACACTCTCTCTCTCTCTCTCTCTGTCTCTCTCTCGCTCGCTCTTTTTTGTCGTCTCAGACTCTCGCTGCCTTTGACGCTGCTCTCTGGGCGCGTCGCCATGTGCTTCAATAAACTTGTTTTTGTTTGCTGGTTCGAGCGCAGCTTACACATTGTTTATACACTTTGCCGTTGTGTTTATATGTAATTAAACATACATATACATATATGCATGTATATTGCACGCATTTCCACTAAATGATGTTAGTTAAATTTTATTTAATGTTGCTTCTAAATCATTTTTGTCAATTGGAAGCCGCGCCTTGGGCTCAGCAGAACGAAATGTTGCTGCAACAAATGTTGCCAAGTGATGATGCTGACATTCAGCTATGTTGCTGACAAAGTTTTTTTTTTATTTTTTTTAGCGGGTTTTTCATTGTTTACTGCATGTGGCTTCTAAAGCACATGTGCAGCGAAACTAGTTTCAAATCGGAACAGACAAATATATATATCTATATGAATGTATGTATAATATGACTGGCTACTGTATAAGTTTTTTTTTGCCAATGCTTTGTTGTTGCTTTTGTTTTTGTTCTTGTTTTTGGAGGCTACGCGCTGCAACGCGCTGACTTTGTAATTTCATTCAAATTACTCATACGCACGGGCAGCCAGCTCAAATGTGCGTAGCTAAGCACTTCCGGCCTTAGCAGCCAATATGGGTCATTGCTGGGGGTGGTGAAAGTGTTGCTAACACGCACCTCAAACCCCCCCCCCCCCCCTTCTTTCAAGGCGCTTACTCAGACTGGGCAATGTCCTCGCAACAGCATTTATCTAGGCATTTATATGCATCATTTAATGTGCACAATTGGGAATCGTTCAACCTTCAGCCTTCGATTGAGAATCTCTCTTTTCGAAGCAGTTAAAAACGATGACTCGACGTTAATTGCGGGCATTATGCAATTTTAATGCAAAATGTCTGCAATTATTTCAATCTCTTCCTCTTCCTCAACGTCTGCCCAACAAAAAGCTGCAACGTCATTCCGCCAGGCAATTCTCGAAATATTTTTGTTTTTCCTTTTGACCTCAAAACCTTCAGAGTTGTTTGAGTTATTATGAAATATTTAAATTTGTTATTTATTTTAATTAAAATTGCTGAAAATATAAATCAAAAATGTTTTTTCTTTTTTAAATATTTCGTTTTTTTCAAAGCGGGTTTTGGCTCAGAAACTCGATTTCTCTATATCCAGTCAGTGCAGCTCTTGGTTCATCTCATTTGATTAAGTTCATTTAATTGTATTTTATTTTATATATTTATATATGCGCTACTTGGAGCATTGTTTTTGCTTAGATTTTCTTTACATTTTAGCTGTTTTTAGCTGTTTTTTTTTTTGTTAACTGATTATTTGATTTTAGCTAGCTTTAGCTTTTGCTCGCTAGAAAATTTGTTAAATATTTTTAAATTGTTTCACTTTAGCTTAATTTGATTCGTATTAAATCAGAATAAAATTTTTATTTATAATTTTTTTATATATAATTCCTCTAATTTTAGCAGTTTTTATTTATTTAAGCTTTATTCGAGCTTCTTTAAATTTTGTTTTGCCTTCAACCGTTTTGCTTATGCTAACTTAAGCTCATTTTTTTTGGCTAATTTTTATTTTTTTTTGGCTTTATTTTTAGCTGTTTTAGCTGTTTTAGCTGTTTTTGCTGCTGTTTTTCAGCTAAAGTTTCTTCATATATTTTATATATTTAGCTCTTTGTCCTAGGCTAAAAGCATTTTCAATTATTTTTGAAGTTCTAGAAATCGCTTGGGCTCAGTTTTAGCTATTTCCCGCCAACTGTGTTTTAAATAAACCTAATTGGCTGCCTATTTTAGCCTTTATTAAACGTCTTTTAGGTTCTATTTTAGCCAATATTGTATCTAGCTATCTCTTTTAGCCAACTTGAGCTCAATTTGAGCTAATTGAAAGCTACTTTTAGCTGTTTTCTTGCTACAAATTCCTTTGCGAGTTGCATTTCATATCCGAATCAAACTTATCTTTTGCTAACTGGTTCGTTTATTTATATTTATAGATAAATACATAGGTAGACCTTGCTGCCGTCTATACTGTATTGACTTTATGACTCGTATCTCTTAAGCTCTATGCGTATTTACTTCCTTTACGACAATGCCATAATTGCTGTTTGATTTAAATGCTAATTAGCAGCAGCGAGAGCACTCAATAAAAAACTTAAGAATTCGCAAATTTTAATGCAATTTAATTTGATTGAACCTAAATAAATACAGAGTGTAATTAACACTTGGAAAACTTTTAATTTGAATACATTTTTGCTTTTGCTTTTGTTTTTTTTTTTCTTTGTGATTCTCTGGCATAAACACAAAATCCAAATCCAACTCAAGTAAATCGTTCTATATGTTCTATACACATCTTTAACGTGATGCTTGAATGCTTTTTGGTATATTTTTATATATTTTGTACTCGTTCAGAAGATGAAAAACGAGTATATTGGTTTTATGGTTTGCAATACATATATATATTTCTATAAAAAATACAGCTGCGGTCAGTAAAATACTACAACTTACTAGGTTTTTCTATAGCGCAGTCCAGCACTACTACTTTACTGACCGCAACTCTATATAGTCAGCTGTGGTCAGAAAAATAGTAGTGCAAGAGAATATTTTGAAGACAATTTGAAACGAATAATATATAATAATATATTACTATGTATATATTACTATATATATATTACTACATATATTACGATATATATATATTACTATATATATAGATTACTATATATATATATATTACAAATTTCCTGACCACAGCATGCACAGCACATGCTGTGGTCAGAAAAATAGTAGTGCGACAGAAAAATGTTGGACATCCAAATAGAAATCTGAAATAGAATTGCTAAAAGCTATATATGACTGCCTCTTAGAAGTGTTGGAAATCGTCTATAAAGACTATATGTTTTGCAGTTTTTGGAATTGAGTTGCAGTTGCAGTTGGAGATTTCATTCTTCGGCTCTATGAAGCGACTTCTAGATTATAGCAAAAGCAAATGACAAATTGAATAGAAAGTCTAACTAAAACTATTTATATTAAAGCTATGAGCGAGCATTGGGCAGTCAGGCAATTCGCATGACTGAAAGATTCTTAGTTGTCTTTTTCTGCTTCTTTGGTTTTTGTTTTGGGTTGCGTCTAAAATGTTTATTTATATTTTGTAATATTTGTGTAGCAAATGCGTTTCTTCACTCTCTCACTCTCACTTTCTCTCTATCTCTCTCTCTCTCTTTCTCTCTCTCTCTCTGTCTCTGTTTCACTTGGCCATTATATATGTATGTATGTATATATTACTCAACTTGCATTTGCTGTCATAAAATGTGAGCGAATTCCAGCCAAAGGCAGGTGTCGGAAGCACTTAACTTAAAGTTTGTCGCCCGATTCTGTTGCGCTTTTGACAAACTAGTTAAGAAACTGTTTCATTAAAATGTCAAATGAACTATATACATATATATATATATATATATAATTTTTTTTTGTTTGTTTGCCTTTTTCATTTTGGCATTCAGGCGATGAAATTCTCAGACAGGAGCTGGCTTAAGGCCATGGCTGCAGCTTTTGGTTAAACTGCTTTTAAAATGCAAAAGCTCAAAACTTTATATTTTTATATACATATGTATAAAAATATATGTATATAAATACATTTTGTTGCTGTAGTTGTTGTAGTTGTAGTTGTAGTTGTAGTTGTCATTTAACGGAAGGGGCCACGAGTCTCTCGGCAAAGTTTCGACAACTTTTTTCTTCTCATTTTATTTTTGCAACAAACTAAAAATAGCAAAACAACAACAACAACAACAACAGCAACAACAGCAACAACAACGTCAGCGTTGATTGCAAGTTGTTTGGTTTTGCTTTTATGCTCGGAGCGAAGACGTCGACGACGACGACGACGACATCGTTGGTGTGGTCCAATAATGAAAAAGAAAAACCGGCTTGACAGGAAAACACAATTTTCGTTTGAATAAGGAAAAAATGCATAACATTTTTGCAGCTCAACGTTGACGTTGAGTCTGATGCTGACTTTGCCGCCAGCGACACCCGCTGGCTGTCTGCGTGCCTGCCTGTACGGCTGTCTGTTAATCCGTACAAAGCATTTTCGTTGTCAAATACCCTGTGCCGTAATGGTGGCTAACATGGCTAACATGATTCCGCTACGGAAATATATTTTACTTACAGCAAATGAGATTAACTCCATTATGGCTTATATGCTATGACAGTCAGTCAATCAGTCACAGAACCAATCAATCAGAGAGATAGTCAATCAGAGAGCAAATCAATCAGTTAGCGAGGCAGCTAATCAATCAGAGATACAATCAATCAGAGAGCAATTCAATCAGAGAGAGAGAGAGAGAGAGAGAGAGAGAGATATACTCAATCAGTCACAGAACCAATCAATCAGAGAGAAAATCAATTAGTTAGAGAAGCAGTTAATCAATCAGAGAGCCAGTCAATCAATCACTCAGTCAGAGAGCTAGTCAATCAGTTAGAGATGCAGTCAATCAGTCACAGAACCAATCAATCAGAGCGCCAGTCAACCAGTCATCAGTCTAGTCATTCAATTAGAGAGTCAATCAGTCAATCAATAAGTTAGTCAGTCCATCAATCAATTAGTCAATAACTGTTTTTGACAATCGTTCTACTTTGATTGAGCAACAATCGGTTAGCCTAACAGCCAGTTAACAGACAATAATAAAAGTGCTTCACAGTTGGAAAGTCTGTCAATCAGTCAATCAGGCTGTAAGTTATTCAGCCTGTCAATCAATTATTAATTAATAAATTTAAATAGATGATGGAATACCTTGCTCTGCGCACTCTTCTAGGGTATGTGATAGTGGCATTACGATCAAAATAAAGTCCATTTGGTCTGCTTGGATTTTCAGTTGCTTCATTGTTCGTTTTTTGTTTTTTGTTTTCTATCCATAACAATTTAGACTTGTTTGGGCCTTGTTGTGAACCCTATTTGGACTGACAAAACTGACAAATGGACAGCCAAAATATCCCAGCAAAAGTAAAAAGTAAAAAGTAAAAAAACACCTACGTAACGAGGGTATTCGCCAACTCCTGTAACCCACTGTAAAGGGTGTTACGTCTGATTGAATCATGAATATAAATTGCATTCGCATGGCAAACGTTTCTCTGTCGAACTGCAGATGAAGGCTGGAAGTTGACAAATTATTGACAGTCTGAAATATTCAACAAGCTAAATACGTATATAGAAATATTGTAATTTACCAACTCAATTGAAATATTCATAAACATTAGAAGAAATAAAACGCACATAAAACTAAATTTATTCCACCTGCAAATGCATAACAAGTAGAGAAGTAGTGCGCCAGTCGGCAGTGCTCGACTTGCAGCTACCCTAAACTCTTTTGCAGCTCTTTCACTAAAGGCAATTCAGTATTGAATAACTTTGGCGCGGACTCTACGATCGTGTTAAGGTTTTTATGACAGCCAAATATGTGAGTAAACTAAAACTCAAATTTCTATAATATAGGAAACTTTGATTCATATTTTAGTATTTGGGGTAGTAAAGAAGGGCATAGAAAAGTGGAAAAATATATAATATGCTGATCTATTTCGAGAATCTATATGCCAAATTTGTTGTCTTAAAACTTTCTTGGTCTACAAACTATGCTTTAAAACCCCATTTTGAAATATCGCTTCTTATCGATTTCAAGCAACTGACATAAGTTATTGATAGACTTGAACTGCATATATACATATATTTTATAGTTAATCAGATCGATATGTTCTTAGGATTGGGCAAAGGAACAGAGACAAATCAACTCCGTTCAACGTTCATCTCTATATTTATGATCTTATATTTATATTAAGAACCTCTTGATTTGAACGACAAGCCAAAACGATTTAGCTATCAGTCTGACTTTATATATAAGAACATCTCTTATATATAAGAACATCTTGATTTGAACGACAAGCCAAAACGATTTAGCCATCTGTCTGACTGTGCGTCTGTTCATACGTACTTCTAGGCATCGAGATGTTTGTCAGTTGAACCATATTGACTTGCCTTCCACAAAAATTGTATGCTTCATTTTGCCAATTGGAGTGGCTTCAGTTATACGAAAAATAATATAAATAAAATACAAATTGATTGTTTATCTATTTCTTAAGCCTATTTCAACGTTTTGCGCATTTAGTTAACGAAAATGTTCTAGTGAAAAAAAAAACGTATTGAGGTCAATGTCAGTTTCATAATTATTCTTGGTATTCTTTTATTTACACAGCTTTTATTTGGACAACTGTCCGCTGTGGGCATATCAATTATGGTTAGATGCAATCGAATTATATATATTAATCACAATGGCCCCATCATCGAATCACAAGACTTAAAAGATATATGGGCTACAAGTTATAGAAAGCCACTCAATTATACTGCCCGAAGGTAAAATTGATTTACAGCTCAGTTGATAAATTATAATTTCGATAATAGTTTTGAGGCAGGCATTCTGGCTGACTAATTATGCCATTAATAAAAATTAATAATATCTTTATCATATTTTCTAATTTGTTCCTCAAATCACGAAGCATCAAGCATAAAATTCCATTGAGAACTATGGAAAAACGTGACTAATGACAGCTACCGAAGCACAACAAAGGGCAAGAAACCTATCAATATGCTCGACGACGACAAACAATAAGCATCAGGCACATACACAGAGTGTCGACTACGAGATACCCTTTCATTACATTTACATGCTATGGGCATTGCTTTAAGTTTCAGCTTTAGTTACCGCTCATACAACTGACTTTGAATCGAGATTACAGGGTATATTAATCATATTATTTGTTGCGCCGTTTGTCATTCAATATTTAGCTATTTGTTGGCTTGTTTGTTGACATACCGGCCAACCGAGCTGAGCTGAGCTGAGCTGAGCTGAGCTGACTTGAACTGAACTGTCTGGAAATTTTATGATATTTTTCCAAAGTATTTGGAAACTTTTCCGATTTCAACTATTTACCTAGTTTTTTGTGTGTTCTAGACACTTGTTTTTAATACCCATTTAAAGTTGATACCGCTGGGCGTAATGTTTTTGTTAAAGTATATGGAAATTCTAGTCGACTTTAGATTTTATACAGCTGTGGTCAGAAAAATAGTAGTGCGACAGCAAAATTTTGTGCTAAACATATAGAATATATAGAAATATATATGTATTGATCTTAATACTAGTGCGTTTGTCTTTATCACAACAGTTTGCTCCGCAGCATTTTAATGGCACTACTATTTTTCTGAACACAGCTGTGTGTTTTGTAGATCTCAGACGACGAGCTAAGCCAATGCGTCTGACCCTGATATCCTAGAATAAAATAAGAATTATAATTTCATAAATTTGAATCTTGAGCTTTAGTTTACCCACATATTTGACTATCATAAACACACTCAGAAAGTTTCCATTAAGATCGTATTGCTAGAAGCGAAGTTAACCAAAAAGGGGATTTCCTATAGTAGTCACTTCACTATAGGAACTCGCTTATTTAACACCTATAAATGCATACAGGAAAGTTAAAAGAAATCTTCTTCTTCTAAACAGGGTATCTTCTAGTCAGACACTTACGGCTAGAGCAGTCTTACTTCTTAGTCGAATCGTCTTATCAGCGGCATTATTTGAATACGCCTTGAAGATGTGTGTAAATAATATTCAGCACAAATATCAGGTAGTCTCTGATAAGAATGCGCTGAAAATACTATATTCGAAATTCATTTAGATAAGCGAATCTTTTGACCAAATGCCGACTGGGCCAGAACGGGAGAGAATAATCTCTGACTTAAAAAAAAAAAACACACACACGCACACGCACACATTTTGTAAGACTTGAATGAAGGTCAGCTGTCAAAAGTTCATCGTGTCACAGTTAATTGCGCTGGATATAGTATACCGTATATATATATATATATATTTATTTATAGATTTTGATGACAGTCCCCCGAGTGCTTGACATATCCTTGTTTAACATGTTGCAAACAAAAGTTGCATTTTTTTGTTTTTGTTGAAAGTCAAACACAAAAAATTTGTAAAACAAATCGCTGATCGATCCGCGATACGCGATTCGCGATTGTAGATCTGTGCGCAAGGACAGCAACAAATATAAGTTAATACATGATTTAACGGTCATCGTTATTAGACGTGCTCCAATAAACAATAATGATAGATAATTACTTAGTTATAACTAGCCAGGCTGATTGTGCGCTCAACAATATTGTTTATTTATGAATGTCAAGCAATTGACATTGAGTGTTCGAATTCAAGGAAATAGGGATATTTATGCATGTTAATTTTCATCGATTATTTGCGATTGGTTTTTCCGCGAGGCTAGAGAGAAAGTACAAATGAGAAAGGTAGAGGCAAATAGGAAAAGTTTTTTTTAAATGAATTTCTTTTAGTTTTGTTTAGCTTATAAATTCAAGTAAATTCAACACAAGTTTGACTATAGACTACATTTATCGATTATTTATTAAGTATTAGAGCGCAACTATGTGCGGGAGAGAGAGAGAGAGAGAGAGAGAGAGAAAGTGAGAAAGGTGTGGCAAATGCATGATAAATTTGATATGCAGCTGAGTAAACGGTTGACATGAGAGAATTCCCACTCACGCAAACATAGATACAAATTACATGAGCTGATGGGCAAAACTTATCGATTGTTTCGATATGCATATATAGAGTAACAGCGAGAGAGAGAGAGAGAGAGAGAGAGGAAGAGGGAGAGAGAGAGAGACCCTTCTAATTAATAAATGCCAATTTGACATTCAATAAATTCCAAATTCGATATATATCGATAACTTGAATAGTGAATAGATGACGAAGAAAGATAGAAATGCGGGCTATAGAAATAGTATAACAAAGTTGAAATGCAATTGGTAAAACAATACTTCGATTTGGGTAAATAGAAATAAATATATTTCATTACAATTCAATTAGAGAGAGGGAGAGAATGAGAGAGAGACAGAGCGAAAGCATAAGCAAGAGATGCCTTGTGACCTTCTTAAAGTGATTTAAACATGAATAATTTAAATGAATTTTTTCGTCGAGCAATTTTAAACATTAGTTTCGGCAACTTGGCCAAGTGCATTTGGTTGCCACATAGACCAACAGCAATATATATATATATATATATATATATATATCTATGAATAATATATATATATATACATATATATATATATATTGCATGCTCATAGCTGAATCTTTTGTGCTTAGATAACGAATAAATTACGCCGCATTTAATAAAGCCAAAATAATATTGTTTTGTTTGTGTGGCGAAATGTCGCTGACATTGTGTGCAAAGCCAACTGCATGTTAAATATTAACTGCAAGTTAAGCATCTGTATGTTGCCCATAGCTGAACAGCTGTGAGGTAGGACACCATAAATTAACACTAAACACAATCATATGGATTGTTTGGATACGCTGATTAACGCTTATGAGTGTGATTAAAATGCCACGAGCGGCACGTTGAGCCGGGAATTATGGCTATAGCAAACAGTTGGCATTAGTCAACCATAGAATCGCTTGATTTATAGAGTGAAATCACAAACAGACAGACAGACAGACAGGCGGGCGGACAATAAGAGATCTTAGCTAATATGCCACAAAATTTGAGAAAGAATTTCTTGAATTTAATATGCAGTGCATGATATCATCACACAGTTGAGTTAAATTACAAGCTTTTCCCTGGTTTATTAACGGATATAAAAGTTAAGATCAACTTTAATATAAATGCATTTGCATGCGCTATATATTATTTAATTGCTGCACTTAGCTCATGTGGAGCTAGGTTAGGTTAATATTTCACTTGAACTGCACTTGCATTGTGATTGCGCAAAGCTTTCATTCACAATCGTTTAGCCCATCTGCCATCTGCCATCTGCCAACTGCCAACTGCCAACTGACAGGCACACACAAAACACTAATCACAATTTGTGTTGGATTTTTACTCGCATTCTGGAGCTGACCGCAACATGGGCAAATTGCAAATGGCAAATGGCAATTGGCAACTGGCAACAGCAGTGACCACAACATTGACAACAGCCACGCCCCCTAATGCTGATAGCGCAGCACAGTGAGCAGAAAGATGGCGATTACGTGGTAAACTCTTCAAGAGTTGAGAGTTCATTGCAGCGTTGAGTGTGTGGAGATCGACGTTCAATTCCTGCTCACGAAGTTTGTTTCGTCTTCATTTATTTATTTACTTAAAATTATTATTATACAAAGTTCTGTGCATTTGTTTGCAAGCTCGCACCACTGTGCGCACTGCAATCGATACAAATTATACCGAAAAACAAACAACAGCGCCAGGAGCAGAGCATTAATAAATGCCAAGCGAGCGCATAGTTGCATTTAGTATACCTCGCAGACAAAGGAAATGCAATTGGGTATGATGCATTCGCCTGACTGGCAGCAAAGTGAAAGATGAGTGAAGCTTTAAGAGTGTTGAGTGTTGAGTGCAAGATGACTACGATTGAACGAATCATTAAAATGAACTTGTTTGTGGCTTGCTTGCTCCAGCTCATTGTGCATAAATCATGATATATATATGCTTTTCGGTTCTTTAATTTTTCTGGAACCATTTCGTTCTTTTGAGCTGTTCAGTTATTGATTAACTAAATAGTTTCATTTCATTTGTGAACTAGTGCGGAACTAGTTCTACAACTATTGATCTTATGCAAATTAAGTATCCTGGAATCAGTCGTTCTTTTGAGCTGTACAGTTAGAGATATCTTTCATTTATGAACTAGTGCGGAACTAGTTCTACAACTATTGATCTTATTCAGCAAATTGAGTTTCCTGGAACAAGTCGTTCTTTTGAGCTGTTGAGTTGTTGATTAGCTAAATAGTTTCAATTCATTTATGAACTAGTGCGGAACTAGTTCTACAACTATTGATCTTATTCAGCAAATCGAGTTTCCTGGAATCAGTCGTTCTTTTAAGCTGAGTGGCTAAAAAGTTTATTTCTTTTATGAACTAGTGCGGAACTAGTTCTTTAACTATTTATCTTTTGCAGCAAATTGAGCTAATCTTCTCGTATTATATTTAATTTTTAGCTGCGCATAGGGTATTCGAACTAGAACACGCTTGGCATGTTGTTATTGTCATTGTTTTGCTGACATCGCCAGACGCAGAAGAGCTCATCACAGCTGCAAGTGAAAGTTGAACATGCAAAGGACAGACACACACACACACACACACGCACACATCGACTTAACACAACTTGGCTAATACATAGCGTATAGGGGATATAGAGTAGGCCGGTCAGCAGGCAGTTAGTTGTGTGTGTGCGTGCGTGTGCGTGCGTGTGCGTGTGACTCAGAGTGAACAGCTATTTGCAGTCACACTTAGCGCGAAAAGGATTAGCAAACGCCCACACACATCAGTCAAGCTAGCTGTCTAGCTATATATCATTAGCATCTCATCAATATGGCCCCGGGCGCAGATGGCATTCAAAGACGTGCTCGGCATCTTTATGGCCATCTTTAAATTATCAACTCAATAAAAAATTATTCACACATCATATTATAACACATTTGCCCCGCCGCCCCGCCCAAGCGCCGCCCACCACTGCCAGAGTCTGCGCTTGTTTGCTGTTCGTTTCTCGTTTCTCTTTCTTTTCGGGGTATTAGCTTCAGATATTGGCTTGACTTGCTTTTATGGTTTTGTTTATAACGCATCGCGGCTCCAATTAGCAATTCGACAGCTGCAATAATTAGTTGTGTGTAGGCGCACATAATGCCTAAAAAAGTTGATTTAAAAGCAATTACTGTTCAAAGATTGAGTTGAGCACAACATCGGGCAAGGTTTTCGATACAGCTGACATGACGGTAGTCGCGCCAGATTTATACATATATATACGTATATATATTGGATTACGGAATGTAACCAAACCAGTTGAAAGGCTTCGGCTTGCAAGATGCGCTTGACCAAGGTAGTCGAGCGAACAGTTGAGGAACAAATACCAAAAGGAAGCAAGCAGGAATTGCGTATGAATGCTGACTTGAAGAATACTCCTTTATTTGTTTAGCTGTTTGGCAATCTAAGAAGCAATATTTAAATTAATATTCTGAATAGAAAGTTTACAAATTTGATTCAATTGGAAGTCAATTAACGATATCTATATATGAAACAAATTAATAAATCTTTTCTACTTTCCATTCAACTATACTTAATGACAGTTCACTTTATGAACGTTGCATATGCTCGAAGGGAAATTTGTATACCCCACGCAAGTGTAAAGGAGTGTACCTAAACTGGCATTCAAGGCCAACTTGAAGGGATTCAAGGTTATAAATTACCTGGTTTTAGCCAGGAAGCAGCCAGCTTGAAGATGCAGCTGCAGAACGTTTTTCTTGCGATGCATTCAGTCCTGATGCCAATCTGTGAAAACGGGTTTTGCAAAAGCAAAAACAAAAGCAAAAGCACAAGCAGCTTCCGAATGCCCAATGCAATGCGAGCGGCTTACGACAAATAACAAAGGCGCCGCGACATTTACAGGGTATGTGCATAACATCTATAATGCATGCAGCTGGCCTAATGCACAAACTCAAACACAAACACGAATGGGAAAGTTAAACACAGCGAAATGTCACGTATACGCCATGTGAAGAAGACGACCGCCGACCGTAATAGCAATAAATATTGACATAATTTGTGCAGGAGTCAGCACTAGGAATCGAGTATAGATATAATATGTATATATATATATATATACATATATATATATATAGACTGATTAAGTCCTGCTCTTATACATATGTTATGTGTGCTAAAGGATATACGAAATTAAAATGTCAAATGAAATTGATTTATGGCCAGTTGATTCATTCGTCTGTCTGACATTTGTTTTGTTGTGTGTGTTCGAGAACGTTTCGTGTTCCCAATTTCATTTTGTGGCCAGCAAATCGCATTTTATATGAATTATAAGCGATCAAGCACAAGTCAATAGAGTTGCGTTTTGTTCAAGCTAATTATAGAAAAGTGCAGAGAGAAATGTTTGCAAAATATTTTCTTATATTTCTGATGACTTTCAAACGTGTTTCAATTCAGTCGTAATTGAAGCTGTTGAAAAATAAATAAAAAATAATTTCGATCTCACTTTCCATTTTCACAAGTTCTTTTTAACATTTCCTTCACTTAAGAGCGAATTATTATATATTTTAAATAAATAATTTTGATATATAATATAATATAATATTTATCAAAGTCCCAAGCGTAATATCCATAAATTTTTAGTATAGTTTTTAAATCTCTAAAAAAAATACAATTTAAATCACTTAAAGTAGATCTAAGCTTCTTCAGAGGAGCAAACACCCAGCTAACTCTGATTAAATTTCACTTAAAAAACTTTGAAAATATTTTTCAATTCAATATACCGCTAAGAATTGTTCACTTACCACTTGAAAATTGCATTTGATTCAGTATTATTATTATTTGATTTTATTTTTTTATTTTTATTTTTATTTAAATTTTTATTTTTATTTTTTGTTCATATTTCTTTGCTTTAATTCCTAAAGATTTGAAATATATTTGAAGTGCTGTGCATTTTAGGTAGGTGCATAATTTACAATTGGATTAGAGTCAGCATCGAGTTGGATCTTTGAACTGCAGCTCAACTACGAGAAATGTTGGGAGCGCAATATTGTGTGGTATAAGACTTTTGTATAAGAGTACAAAAATGCTACGTGCTGCTGCAGAATCAATTTGTATAATTAAATTTTACACAATTTACGAAAACAAATAAACTATAAGAAATAACGCTCAGATACGTTTCAATTCCAAAACGATATGAAAAAATTCTACCGGTTAAAAATGCAAAAATTTCAAATTGAAACAAATTAAGAAACTAAAAAAGAAATGTTAAGGAAATTGGTTTTTTTTTTTGTTTTTTTTGGAAAAGCTTTTGATAGAAATAAAGATTCGGTAGGTGAACTTACTGCCAGGAGAAGCTGCCGGTGATGCCATCTTTGAGTCGATCCCGCAGCGAACGCTGTCGACTCGGACCGGAGCCGGTGAGCGGCGGCAATATCGTATGCTCGCCATCCTCCAATACCGTAACGATATTCGATGCGGATGTCGATATTGGGGCGCTGCCGACATGCTCCATTATCGGTGGCTGCTGGTGCTGCTGGTGCTGCTGGTGATGGTAATGCGGATGGTTCGTTGGATGTGGCGAGCCCGGCGAACCCGCTGGCGAATCTCTGTTGTTCAGATGGCGTCGGATCGAGCCGTGACGCGGTGAGTTTTCGCGTGACATTTTGTGTTTTGTTTTTGTTTTTGTTTGTTTTTGTTTTCAATTGATTTTGTTTTTATCGAACAGAAATTTGCATAAAATAATTAGAAGCATAAAATAATTAGTTCCAATTATTAAAAGTTTTCTTTGGTTTTAAGTTGTTTTTTTTTTTATTTTAAATTTTTTTTTAGATGAAGAAAACGAGCGAGAACTTGCTTTTTGTAATTGTTTTGTTTTGTTTTTTTTTTTTTTTTTTTTTTTTTTTTGTTTTTTTAGGTGGTGAATTTATTTATTATAATTGCACATAGAGCCAAAAAAATGTTGTGTAAAAGTTTGCTATAAGAGGGAATTAGGCATAGACCAAAGAAAATTAGTTGAAATAAAAGTAGAGAAGAAAGAAAACTTATTCCGAATTGAGATATATGTAGAAAATTCACAAGAAAATAGATTTTCGATCAGTTTCAGAGTTTTAGTGACGTTTGTGTGTGCGTGTGTTGCGTATAAGAGTATATGAGAGTAGAAGAGTATGTGGAAATCGAAGTAGAGTTCGGCACAGATGTGGATAGCTATAGCTAGGCATAAGAGTTAGTTAGAAGAGTAAAAGTTTTGATGACCAAATAAATACGAATATGAACAGATGCTGTCTTAATTAAGTTATTCAGGCGTTCTCAAGCAGCATGCACTTGTAGTATTGATTGATTAATTGATTAATTAATTAATGACTATAATTATTTCGTAAGCAGAGTAAGCGGTTGGAGTAGTAATCGATAGCAAAGTAAAACGCACATAGTTAGCCCGTGTTTATTGCTCACGCATTATCATAATCCAGCATAATCGCGTAGCGCGTATGTAGGTGTATCCAAATTTCAAATAGCAAATCATACGGATCAGACGTATATAACTAATTACATATATGCATATATCTTTATATATTATAGTACACACACATATATATAGATAGATAGATAGATAGATAGATAGTTAGATAGTCGGGTTTTAGGGGGAATATCAGTCAGCGTTTAGTATTTGTTTTTTTTTTTTTTTTTTGCTTTTATAACATGTAAAGGCACATTAAAGTAGTTATATATAGATGTTTATATACAGGAAACGATATTGTTTGGCTAAGACGAGTATTAAAACGTTCAGTAAACAGCAAGTGGTGTGTGTACATTTAGCCAGATATTTGTAAGACAGAGTTAAACAATCTATATATTGTAGACATTCGATATTCGATATTTGATATTCGATATTGATATTTCAGTTTCTGTTGTGTTGTTCGTTCTTTTGCTCTTAGCTGTTGCACAAATATTGACAATACATCTATTCTAGCTATCGTATATATCTATTTGTATAGCTGGATAATATATCTAGGTGTCGCTGTGGGTGTATATGTGTGTGTGTGTGTGTGTGTGTGTGTATATCTATGGGCATAGCTGTTATACGAGCATTGTGTTTTAATTAGTTTTGCGTATATTCATAATTTAATTAGCAATAGGCATATTCCTTATATTGAATATTGTAATCTTCATTGGTGTGTCTGTGTGTGTGTGTGTGTGTGTGTGTGTGTGTGTGCGTGTGTCTACTGTTGTTGTTGTTGTTGCTATTGTTGCTGTTGTTGCTGTTGTTGTTTTCTTTTTCTGTCTGCAAATGTCATTATTTTATGTTTACTTTCTGTTTGTGTATAGGTGTACTGAGTTTATTAACGGTATTATATATTATTATTATTATTAAGTAGATTGGATAGTAGATTTAGTGGCCAACGAACCTAGAAAGAGAAAGAAAAGGAAATTATTAACTTATGTATTTGCAAGTAAAATAGATTAGAATCTAAGCTTAATGCTAGATAGATATCTGAAAGGTTTAATATTTTTTTTATGGATGTATTCGCAAGCAGCAAGAGATACATAAGTTGATAACGATTTTGATTAATAATTGAAACAGAAAAACTTTCCAACTGCATGAATATTGAAAGATAAGAAGTCGAGGCATTTTGATCCAACTTCAGATGGAACAACAATTTTATAATTATATATATTTATATTTTATATCATTCAAAATTCAGCTGATTTTCGACAAAAATTATGATATTGATCACGCTCAATTCTTAAATTTGTAAACTTGCTATGATTCTCAGTTTTGCATTTAAAAGTTTTCAATAAAATATGAATTTATACGAAGATTCCCATAATCATGAAAAAAGAACAAAAAAACGAAAAAAAACTTTCAAAACGATAGATGAACTCGACAGTATGCGCTGTGCTCTCATGGCTCTCAGTTCTGCAAGTTGTCAACATCATATCAATATATATATATATATATATATATATATATATATATATATATATATATATATATATATATATATATATATATATATATATATATGGATATATCTGTTCCTTTACATACTCTGCTCAATTGCATTCCATATAAAACTTGCTGGATATTTAACAAAGTAATGAGTAATCAAGGCGCTTATCAACAATCAACTCTCTGTCTGTGCATGCTTGCTACAAGAGTGCTAAAATCCATTGCATACTTTTAGGCTGTCGCTTAAAATCTACTCAAATGTACCTAAATGTGTGTGCGAGCTGCCGTTGTACCAAACGCTGCTGTGTAAAGTGTACCCAAATGTGGGGAGCTGCTTTTGTACCTAGCTCGGCTGTTTGCACATTGCATCTGATCCATTCATTTTGTACTTTTTTCTGACATGAATAATTCATTTTGGGGCTTTGGCTATTTGAGGGCTGTGCAGGCGGTGTAGGGGCGGCATTTTAAATGCATCTTGACATTGGACTTTGTGTCGAGCACACGAACGACAACGGGCGCATTTCAAGGTTTGTCAACAATGTGATGAGGGCGTGGCATTGCATATCCTGTTTAATTCGTTTGAGCACTTCACACAGATTTGGCTAAGCCAAAGCCAGCAGCAAAAGCCATACATACATGTGTACATTGTTTGTGCTCACACGGCTCAAACAGGCGCTTAGCCCGTTGACCTTTACGTGGTTTATTTTTATCGATATATGATTAACAGTATACATTGATCGAGTCTCTATCTCTATCTCTTTCTCTTTACTTATTATAAGCATTATAATCGATCTCTCTCAATTTTGGTCTCTCATTTTCTCTCCCTTTCCTTCTCCTAGTCTCTTTGACTGCATTTCTCTGTTTTATCCACCTCTCTCTGTATCTCTATTTCTAACAATCTCTTTCTCTCTTTTCCTTTCTCTTTCTCTTTATCTCCTCATAACCATATCTTTGTTGCTGTCTCGCTTTCTCTTTCTCTCTCTACCTCTCTTTAATGCTCTCCACCTTTCTTTCTCTTTCTCCCGATAACTCTCTCTCTTAATGTATTTCTATTTGTATAACACTGTCTCTCTCTCTGTATCTCTATCTGTATCTCTATATGTATATCTATCTGTATCCCTATCTGTATATCTATCTGTATCTCTATCTCTATCTGTATCTCTATCTGTACCTCTATCTCTATCTGTATCTCTATCTGTAGCTCTATCTGTAAATCTATCTGTATCTTTGTCTCTATCTTTATCTCTATTTCTATTTGTCTGTAAATCTATCTGTATCTCTTTCTGTATCTCTTTCTCTATCTGTATCTGTTTCTCTTCTCTCTATATGTATCTGATTCTCTTCTCTCTATCTGTATCTGTATCTGATTCTCTTCTCTCAATCTTTCTCTCTCTCTTTCTGTCTGTCTCATACTTTCTACTGATCCTACTCTTACCCATATAGTTATATATCTATGCATATACAATAGTTTGTACGCTTTAACTGTCAGATCTCTATAGGCATACATACATACATACATACATACATACATACTCGCATGTTTGTATGTAAATGTTGAGCAAGGCTCATTATTATTATTACGAGCAGTGGTTGTTGCTGTTGTTGTTGTAGTTAATGCCACGCCTTTTACGCGTTGTCTGTTGCTCTCAAACAATCGCAATCCCTCACAGTTTGTTCTCCCTCTGCCATCGTTGCTGCTGCTGCTGCTGCTGCTGCTGCTGTTGCTTTTGTGCAGCATTTTGTTGGCCACAATGTTGTCGCTGGCGTTGCATTCGCTGTATGAAAACTATAAAATGAGCAGCAAAAGCCGAAAGGCGGGCGGATAGGCGGGCACAGCCAGGCCGAGACACATTTAATGCTCGCACTAGGAACCCATTACATTAGGGACTGAACAGTGGTACCAAATTGCCTTAAATGTATGCAAATTGTACCCATCTTTTGTAGATTATGGCAACTCGTCTCTTAGTGCTGATCAAGTAAATACATGTATACATACAGATAGATGTGTTCATAAAAATAGTAGTGCAATTAGTGTATCTATATATAGGTCCTATCGGTATTATATTACGACTGTTATGTTGTAATAGCATTGAAGAGAAACTGAAAGCTTGTGTTATCCGAGTAAGTTGGCATTTTACTGACAACTGAAGAGAGAGAGAGTGAGAGAGACTGATCTTGCTATTGCTGAGTGTAGTCTCGGATGTTGCTTAGTGAAAGCGAGAGGGATACTTATGCCCTTCGAATAGGGTCGCTATGATTTTGAGGTGGATGCAGGTGAATGCAACTAGAAACAAAGAGTCTAACAGAAGCTACTTGGACCAAGACTGTGGAACAAGACAGAACACTTCATCATAAAAAGTGTAACTTTGGAAAGGTACGTTTTTAAGCCCAGCAGAACCGAAAATTCGTTATAGGGCAGAGCTAATAATTAGAATGAATCAGATGATTGCATACATATGCATACATATTTATACAGCTATATATATATATATATATACATATGTATATACAAATATATACATACATACCTATACCTACATACAACATTTCAGTCGCACTACTATTTTTGTGAACACATCTGTAGCTATACGTAGACATATATTATATAAAGTTATATATTGGAGATGGTTTCTCTTGAGCAATAAAAAAACGTAGTCTAATAGGAGTTTATATATATGAGTGTATCTTCATATTTTTTCTTAAAATTTCTTGCTTTGCTTTCTTATACTTCTAACCACGGTAGCTGTGGCTTGGGCTGTGGCTGTGGCAGTAGCTGTTACTGCCGTATTTGTGTGGTAGTAAATGTGTTGTCATGTGCGACGAACTTGAAAAAGTGTATGTATGTGTGTGGGTGTGTGTTTCGTGTGTGCATGTGTGTGTGTGTGTGTATGCTTTTAATATGTGCGCTTGTATTAATGTCTCGGCAGTGTTGAGTAATGAATGCCGCCTGCCACAGCATTGAATGCGAGAATCCAATGTCCTTACACGCGTCTACGCCCACAACAATTTTGAAGGCTATGCACTTAAGCGAGGTCGTAAAAAGCTGAAAGACAAAGAAAGAGCAAGGGAACGAGCGGCAGAGAGAGAGAGAGAGTGAGAGTGAAGGTGAGAGTGAGAGAGAATGACAGGAAGTGTTACATAAAATGTTTGCAAAACTTTAAGCCTTTTGAGACGCAGCATTTAATTTTTGGTAACACACACACATACAGTGGCTATGTGTGTGTGAGCTGTGCATAATTTCCGTTTCCGCTGTGCTTCTGTAATGTTTCCTGACACCTCGCTTGCTGCCTGTCGCCATTTGTAGCCTTTTCATTCATAATTGCAGGATGCATTATTTCTTTTTGCTCCCTTTGCACTGTTTCTCGCAGTTTGTTTGCATGCGCAAACATCAAGGATATCCTTGAGTTGGCAGTGAAAAAATATTTATACTGCAACTGCACTTTTAGCCAAAAGCCGCAGCCAAAAGCAAAGCCATAGCCAGAGCTAGAGCGGATTAAAGTCTTAAAGCTGTGTCAGTCGCAGCTCGCATAAATTTCCACTCATTTAGCCCTAATTGAGTTTTGGGAACGAGGGCGTGGCGAATGCATTAGCTGCCCAATTTGACCATTGGGCTATGCATTTAGTTGCCCTACTCGCCGGGCACATAGTGCCCTCTGGCTGCTGTCGTCCGCCTTTGCTCATATGCAAATTACATGCGCATATTTCACATCAACATCCGTTCACAATGACCAAAGGGCATAGACAGGGCGTATACGTAATGTATGAGCGCATCCAGGGCGTATACGTAATAGTTGCTTGCAGTGCACAAAATCGAAAAATCTGAAAAGCAGAAACTGTGAAAATCTGAAAATCTGAAAATCTAGCCCGCAGCAACAGCACCACACACCACACACCACACAAAACGAATGTGGACCACGCTCGTCGGGCGCTGTGTGCCTGTAATTTATGCATCAAATGGAGTCAATTTCACAATGGAAGTGCCCCATGTTGCGGCCCATGGCACATAAAATGTGGACATCAACTTTAATCTGTGCACACATGCCTGATCGGCCAGTTGATTCGCTTCAGTGAACTTCAATGGCTTAAAAGTAAAGCACCTATTGAATGAATCTATTGTTTTACATGCATAATTTAAGGCTTTTGGCTGAGATAGCTCTATTAGGATATACACAGATATAGATGCTATCAAAACTAATACATATTTGCGAAATATTTAACTAGATATAACTAGAGCACAAGACAAAGTTGATGTAAAATGAAGTAACTCTAAAGTCTCGAAAGACCCATTTTTCTATATATAGATATTTATCGATTTAATTGAAAGAGAAGACAATGCTCTTTGTTTCCTTTAATAATCTTTATGTTGCATTTTTAAGCAATCTCGACAAATATTAATGTTAAATTAGGAGACTTTAGCTCTAAGAACTTATGGGGTATGCTTCAGAAATCAACTTCTTATATCGATATTTATCAATTTGTAATGCATAGCTTCTTTTGGGCATAATATAGGATTTTTTAGCTCTTTTAAGGCTGACTCTACCTCTTAAGTTTAAATGATTTGTTTAATATATCTATTTTTAGTATCGATATTTATCGATTTTATGAAAAAAAAAAGATTTTAGTCTTTAAATGTGTCCATATGCACATTTTAAAATATTCTATTATTATAAAACTATTTGAGTCTGGCTATTGAAGTCTACAATATTTGCATAAGACAGCAGGCCTTGTAATCGATATTTATCGAAACATATTTTGAGGATGGTATATGATTCTGTATGCTGAAAAAGGTAATGTACTGCAAATATCTGTTGACTATTCGTTTAATTATTGTTATAAACGGATTTATGCATACACATAGAGTCAACCGTCCGTCTAAGAGGCAGATACGGCTAGTACGTGCCAAATGCTCAGCAGCACATGTACTTTATGGTTTCTTCCGCCTGATACATAAAGAAACTTAAAGCAACTTAAGTTCGTCTAACTACGACTCTTTTAATTTCCCCTTACTTTCATAGCTTTTATAATAAATTATATTTCTAAATTCATAAGACGAACATCCTTGAGCACAATTACTAAGAATGCTACACAGCTTGCCAGAACTATTTGTAATTGGAATGAATATGAACATCGTCTTGCTGGTTAAGTCTCTCTCTCTCTCTCTCTCTCTCTCTGCCTCTATCTCCCTCTCGCTCTCGAGTCGGAACTATCATACATATTTGCATTTGCATTTGCGTTTGTGGTTTCTTCTGTCAATTATGCCGCATGCATTTGAAATTGCAATTGCAATTTGTGCACAGTCGAAAGCAGAAGAGCCTCTGTGCATACAGATTAAGCAATGACAAAGGTAAAGAGGTATTTAGAGGTATGTCTTGCTTGCTCTCTCTCTCTCTCTCTCTCTCTCTCTCTCTCTCTCTCTCTCTCTGTCTCTTTCTGTATGTGCAGTGTTGGTTGCATATTAGGTATACGCATTTCAGAAACAGCCAACAAGAGTCTGAATTTGTATTTACCTCAAGGCAGTAAAACGAGACTTTTGATGTAGTTAGCCAAACTAGCAGCAGAAAGCAATTTACTTCAGCCCAACTTTAACTAAATATTACTTAAATATGTTTATATCAAATATATTTCAATATTTATTTTATAAAGCACTTAGTGCCTTACTATTGAGGTCAGTCAATTAGTCAGGCAGTAATAATATCTGTTACACTTCTGGCAATATATGCAAGTAATACCTAATCAATAAACAGATAAAGCTTGTGTTGAAATATTATTTTTGTATATATTTTAATTGAAACTCTTAGCAGCCTTTCAGTCTAGCAAATGCATGTAGTTAGTTTAATAACAGGCATAGCACACCTGCGAGAGAGACTTAATGACCAACACACACACACACACACACACACATCATTTAAGTGTCAAGGTTTTACCCAGCAATTAATCAACGTTTTAATTAACTTACACGCGTTGGCTGCACTTAAAACAAATGCCAGAGGGACACACTTGATGATGATAGGATAGGATAGGATAGAATATACGAACAGCTCTCACAGTGCTGGGATCGTATGATGTTTGGTGCGAAGTAGTTGAAATGAAAATTGCCAGCAATAAAATGGCGACAATTAAAGTTGCGATCTGTGCTCGAAGATATCCAATTTCGGATTCCCACTGTGCGCCGTGTCCAGCCCAGAAGCAATAAACGAGGCTTGTACGCTCCACAATGGCCGCAATTAATGGCCAAAAGTGAAAGTTCTGTGGGCTGTCTCAAAAGAACTGCCAAGGAATCGGGATGGCCAACACAAAATGTATGCACGATTGGCACGCGAATAGGAGCCACACACACACGCACACACACACACATATATATATACATATACATATACATATACATACATATATAGACAGAGCACCCACGCAAAATGTTTCCGCCTGGGCAGAGAAAAATACTTTTGCTTTTTCTTTTGCTGAATGAATGCCGCGCATAAAATGGCCAAGCTGCGTCTCTCGCTCAGCGCTGCTCAGTTCTCTCGCGCTCTCTTTCACGCACGCGGCAACTACGAATGTAAAAGCTACAACAACGGTACAAAAGAAAACGCAAAAAAAGAAAATAATAAAGTCTAGAAAAAAACAAAACCTTGTCAAGGACAAAGCACGCAACGCAGCCGAAATCAGCTGAGCAGCCAGTTAACAGTTGTTGCTGTTAGCCCTCGCGCTCGCTCTCTCTCTCTCTCTCTCTCTGCTGCTGCTCTCTCGTCTGCGCACGCTGTTAACGCTGACAGCGCTGTTGGCGTCAATGTGAATGCCCTGTTAGCTAGGTAAACATGCCCAAAGAAATATTGGTAATTGGGTTTCTTCGCAAAGCAAACATTAACAAAAACAAACTTGTGCAACATAATTGAATTCGCAATATCCAGCCGAACGGCGAAAAAGACAAAAGGAAAACTTTATTTACTTGCAAATATCAATAAAGTATTTTTTTGTTTTGATTTTCATTTTGCCCATCAACGAAAATTTAAATTGTTCGCATTTCTCTTTTACCAGAGCCGAAGCCGAGGCGTAGGATATTTGGAAATGGGTGTGTGTAATATGCTCAGGTCCAGGGAAAATCTAATAAATTTCAAAAAAAATTTAAGGGCGCATTAAAAATTTCAATAATCAAATCAAAAGTCAAATATTGATTCTTAAGATATATGAGCTCGAAAGCGTCGTTAACTGAAGGTTGCCCACTTAATTTAGCCAGTTTTATTGACTTTTGCATAGTTTAAGAACAGCAGAAGGAAGTTAACATTAAATTCTCTGTCTCTCTGCGTCGCCCACTCGTTCGCCACTTTATTCCGGCTGCGCCTTTTGCTAACTGACCAGAAAATGGCTAAAATACTTCAAGTCGACATCCTCTGAAGCAGCAAAAACGAAAATGAAAATGAAAATGAAAAGGAAGCCAAGCCAAGCCAAGCCAAGCCAAAAGCAATAAACGGCACAACAAATGAAATGGCGACAGCGCAGTTGGGGTAGCCAGCCAAATGTCCTGGCCGAATGCACAAGCCACGAGACAAACAAACAAACAAACAATACGCGCAGCAACAATGGGCCTGGCTAACAGCAGGAAAAGCAGACCTGAAGGACATGCCATGGGCAGGATATATGCCGGAGAACAGAGCAGATGGCAACAAGAAAGCATTATGTTTGACAAAAAAAAAGAAGAAAAGAAAACAAAAGAAAATAAATAAAAAATGAAATAATAATAAGCAGCTAAAAGAAATAACAAATTGTGGCCTATGTCCAAGGATAATTTAAGATACAAGACTAGTGATCATAGTCAGGTCTGTGGGGCCAAAAAGTAGCTAAGAAAAGGACTGTTAGCTAGCCTAAAGGATAATTAATTAAATGTAAGACAATTTTGAGGCTAACCAGGCTGGGCTATAAATACATATAAGGGAATACAACGAGCAATTAACAAAATTAGGTCAAAAGCAAGCGTAAATTGTGCGATAAATAAGTTTAACAAGCAATTGACTCAATCAAGAATGGGTTAGGATAGATAGTTAGTTCAGATAGGATGGGCTAAGTAGACTAGCCAGCGTTCAACGGGCCGATAATCAATAAATGTTATGGAAAATTGAGCACTGGGAAATTCTCAGGCAGGCAGCAGCTGATGTTAAGTAAAATAAGCTGAACCAAAAAAAAAAATATATTTATATCTTTTTATATATTATTATAAATTACATATATATTTTTATATGTAATTAACGATGTTAAAGAAAGTTAAAGTAATCGAGGCAAAACTCAATTTTATTTAGTTTATTTATATATTTTATAATATTGCTAATAACTTACATTGCTTCTGTTGTTGTTGTTGTTTGCTTTAAGAAGTTTCTCTCTCGGGCAACTGGGCGTATGCGTAATATTCCAAATCGCCTTTAATTGACAATACAATAAAATGACCGATACAATGATACAATATCTAATAGTTGTGGTCGCTCTTTGTGCACGGCAAAACACACGCACGCACACACACACACACACACACACACACGCACACGCACACACATATACACAGTCACGCGCCAAACGCACACACTACTACACACGCACCGACATATACATACATATACTGTGATTTATATAACACAATGCCACGCCACGCCAATGTACGTTTTGAGTATTGTTTCAAAACCGAATTCAAATTGTATGTTTAACAGAAAAAATATGTCATTTTTATACATTCGAGTCAGCCATTTTTATGGCTTTTTTATGTTTATTTTTTTTTCCTTTATTATTTTTTTTTTTTTTTGTTTGTTCAGTTTGTTTTTCTCCAGTTGCTGCGCACGTTTTGTGTTTGCGTAAACCTGCACGCTCAACTGTTCACGAAGTACTGTGCTAACGGTATTTGCTTGCCCATCAAAAGAGAGAGGCACGCACACAAAAGAGTGTGCTAAAGAAGGATTGGTTCAACTGGCAAGGGCAAGTTCGCGCTCACTTGTTCTTTCCTATGTTAACCGTAACAGTTTCTGTTATGGCACTGTTAGCAATGCTGCCTTTGCAATGATCTGAAGCTGTTAACAAGTTTACCACAAACAAAATTGACATTTTTAGTTAATTATTCAACCATTTGAATAAAAATAATAAATAAATCTTTCTCTATAAAAAATGAAAAAAGCAATAAAAAAATCTTTTTCTATATGTAATATATTTTCATCAGGCATTTTATTTAATATTCGAATTTGATTTATTCGTTCATATTCATTTAAGCTTTTAACTAATTAACGCTAACTTTTGTTGCCATTTATGACTGAAAACTTAAAACTTTTGCTTTCGCTGACATTAACAGTGGGCTGTAAACTTCAAAACCACAAACTGTTTGCAGTTGTTGCTGTTGCAAAACTTTCACTATCAACAATCGACACGTGCCGTTGTATGTGTGCATATGTGTGTAAGCGCTCTCTCGCCCTGCCTTTCTCTCTCTCTCTCTCTCTCTCTCTCTCTCCTCTCTCTCTCTCTCTTGCGCTATGTTGTTGTTGCTGCGTTTGGCTTGGGAACGGCTGTAGATTGCTGCGCACACTCGCTGAGAGCGGCGTCATTAGTTGTTGTTGTTGTTATTGTTGTTGCTGTTGTTGTGGACAGGCCTTTTTGGCCCACTTAGGGGCTTGTTTTCGGTTTTCAATGTTAAGTGCGTTGAGAGAACTGCTTCAACGGGCAACAGCCAAAAGGATAGAGGCAAGGCGATAGGAAGGCCAAACGCACACGATGACTCCCACGCAAATCGCTAGCTGCTAAATCGCTCAAGTCTCTGACACTCGCCAAGTTTGACACAGACACACACACACACACACACAGACAGACAGACAGACACACAATCAGCGTAGCGCAATTATTTATTATAGAATACATATGTCTCGACATTTGGTACATCGAAATTGCCCAAAATTGATTTACTGCCAATTACAATTTCACGCAGCCGAAAGTTGTACGCGAAAAGGGTTCATTGGGTAAGTGAGTTAGTTCAAGCTTAGGCTGAGTCAGCTACTAAAATATATAGAAATATATAGAGTTATCTATGCAGATGCGAGAATCAGACTTAATGTAAACATAATTCATTTGATTTATAAGAATTTGATTTGTTAGGGCCTCGGCAGCAGCGAGCCAACGAAAATGTTTGTTGGGTTATCGCAGTTTATGTAATGTGCGTTTGTTTCTATTTCAATTTTTGTTGTCACTTGCAATTTCGACTCTGATGGTTCAACGGACAAGTTAACCCACGCGTGTGTCTGCCATTGTGCGTGCGTGTGTGTATGCGTGTGTGTATGCGTGTGTGTATGCGTGTGTGTGTGCCTGTGCGAGCTGGAGAGTTTGTTTTGTAACCGTTTTGTTGCTCTTTGTGATAGAATTTCTCGCTGTGACCTTGTAGGCGCGTTTGTATGTATGTACAGTTATTTATGCCTATAACCGCTATTGTAATTGTTGTTGTTGTTGTTGTTGTTGTTGTTGTTGGGTATTTTGACACGTGGCCGCGTTAATTAAAATTTGTATTTGAGGAATTGAGCAGCCTTCGATTTGTAGGAGAAACGTATTCGTATTGGTCAAAAGGAATAACAGTCGGATATTCTCGTTAGCCTTGGCCAAGGTTATTAAAGTAAATTGACCTTAGCAAATATACATACTACGTATACATATGTACATATGTAGTATACTGTGGTCATAAAAATAGTAGTGCGAATGAAATGTATCTTTGCCATATTTTCAGTATTAAAATTAACATATATAGTTATATTATTATATTATTTATATATTTTAAATATATATATTTTAAATATATAGACAAATTATTATTTATATATTTTTTACGTATTTATATATGTTCAAATGGTTTTAAAAATATAATGTTAGTCACAAAAGTTTTGTTATACAGCTTTTCAGTCACACTACTATTTTTATGACCACAGCTGTATATGAAGTGTATACACTATATACATATATATGTATGTATGTACATATATAAAAGACTTTCTTTCCTATAGAAATTTCTTGAAGTTTGGCTTGGAAATAGAGAGATAAAATGAAAGCTTTTTAAATTTATAAAGTAATGCAGTCAAATATAGTGCTAAAACTGCTCGTTTCTAAGAATTGTTTATTCTAAATAAGTTTTTAATATCACGTTGCCTTTATTTACATTTGCTTTAAAAAGAGAAACAAGCAGCCCAGCGCACAAAAGGAGGCAACACTTTTTTTATTGCTCAGTCATGCAGGCGTGCGTATGTGAGGCGTGCCTCCGTGTGTGGGTGTGTGTGTGTGTGTGTGCGAAATAAATAGCGAGCAAGAGGGAGAGATAGGGAGATATGTATATATGTACGGCTAGTCACGCCCACACTTGTGCATAATATTATAATATTTTGTTGCCCATGGCACAGCACACATTACGAACAAAACGTACGTCAATCTGTCAGTTTGTCAAGTCAGTCGGAATTTTTAACGGTGCGTCGTCATTCTTTGAAGGCCGGCCCCTCCAGACCCGCTGATAAACAAGAATCGATAAAGCCAAACGAGATGTTTTGGCCAATACATTCACACACACACACACACACACACACAGCCCACAGATACATATTCACAAAGAGAAGCTGTCAATAAAATCGAGCTATTATAAGAGTTTAGTTTGATAGCAACTGAAGCATAAGCAAATATGTCAACTCCAATTAGATATGAATATGATCGGGTATAACCAACTAGCAGTTACTCTACACTGCGGGCAAACTATCCTTCTCTATTAAGCCAAACTAACCAGAGTAAAAGATTCTTTCTATCAATTTTAGAAAGAGATAAAGATATAGAGTAATCAGCTTTGAATATATGGAATAAAAAAGACTACAGTATGGTCTTCCTAAACCAGACTCGACCAGTTCAGTTTGCAAATTTTAACTCTATAAATAAAAAAATAAATAAATAAACATTTATGTAATAAAAAATATTTTTTAAATTTTAATTTTACTTGATTTACAACTTTTTTTACAGTTTGTACTTTTTTTATCATAATAAGACTGTTAAAATTAATGAATACTACTTCAAATCACTCAATGCCTATTCAAAATTCAATTAATTACAGTGCAAACAATTATAAATTAATTAATTAATTAAATAAGTATATTTAAAGTCTCTAGCTCGTATAGCTCGACGCTTTCACACACACGAACGGACGGACGGACTGACGGACTGACTGACTGACATGGCTTTATCGACTTAGTTTGTCGTCCTGATCAAGAATATATATACTTAAAGGCGTCTGCCACACCTACTTCTGCCTGTTACATACATTTTAACAAAACCATTATAGCCTGATTTCTCATTTTCAATGGGTTCAGGAAAAAGGAACTAATTTTTTACTAATTATTAGAAATCTTGTAAATTATCTTAAAAAAAAAAAACAAAGAATTTCCTTTTGCAGGATAAAAATCTAGCTTTTTTGAAACTTATTTAAGATAATAAAAGTTATACCCCAAATGGACTCTCTGCTTATAAACTTGACATCATTTTCTGTTGTAATCCTAAGGCAGATCTTAGATTAGCACTAATTCAGCGAATATCTAAGATAAGTCATGACTTAAGCCATTATCTTTTAGTTTTGAATGGGCTACATTGTTCAATTTTTAGTAGTTGCAAAGCAATTTAACATCTAAATGGTTACAAGGACAATGCGATTATGCGAAATCTGTGAATATGTTTATAGCCAGAGGCTGCCGCTGCTGCTGCTGCTGTTGTTGACATATGACCTTAGTAAGGCTGCTGACTGACGGGATGTGCATACAAAGCATTTGACTAAGCTCTAAACAAAAGAAACAAAGCAACAAACCAACCAACCAAGCAACCAACCAACCAACCAGCCAGCCAGCCAGCCATATAGCAAACCAGCTAATGGGCACAAATTTCCATATCTATAGACAGAAGTAACCTTCGTTGTGGTGCACAACAATGCAACAGTAAACAAAAATTCTAAACATAAAACTATCTCAATTGTAAGGCCAGAACTTCCAAGAAGAACTTCAGCTTAAGTAGTAGGATCTCATTAGTGTAATGAGTTTATCTTGAGCTTTAATGAGCTTTAAGTTATGCTTTGAAAACCAAATCAATGAGGTGAGTTTTCGAGAACAAACGATAAATTTGTAGTACATAAAGTAAATGTGAACATACAGTGCCGCTCAACTGAATAGGTTTGATTTTTTCAAAAGTTTGAAAAGTTTTATATCTTCAAGCAAACCTCGATTTGAATGAAATAAAGACAATTAGGGTACTCTACAACCTTAGTTGAATCAATTAATTCAAGCATCTAATTGAAGTTGATAAATATTTTAACTGAAATTAATAAGGATAAGGAAGGACAAAATTTATTTAATTAAAATCGTAGTTTTCAGTCAAGAACTTTTGAAAAAGTCAAACCTATTTAGCTGAGCGGCACTGTAACTTTATTTAAAATCTTATATCTTTAGTTTATGAGATCGCAGCTATCATGGCTCGAACAACGCGGCTCATATGTCTGATTCATAATATATATAATTTGTTGCACCTCCTTCTAATTTTTTTTTAAGTTTCTTAATACTTATGTTGATATAGAAAAGTTTGCTACAGGTCACAATAAATTTGCTTTCGAAAAAAAAAAAACAAAACTATGTATATTATATACAGACATTTATGTATATACATATGTATACATATATATACTTGGATATATAAATATAATTAATGTTTACTCTATGAGTAAGCAAACAGCTGCTAATCATTAAAAAATAAATAAATTTGTTAAAAGTGCAAACAAATAACAGTTAAGGGCTTACAGCTGTCAAAACCCGTAATATTACGTATCTGTGTAGAAAAGCACGCGCTAAAACAAACACATACATACATACGTATGCACATATGCGGCTTTGCATGTGTATGCATGTGTGTTTTTGCATGTTTATATGCAATCGAATGCATACTTTTATTTTTATATATTAACTAGTTGATCTGGCTTACACACAACCGTCGCGTAACCGTATTCCACCTAAATAATTATGATTAAATAAACAAATATATACTAATTAAGTTTATTTTCACTTTTTGCGATTGAAATACGGCTAGCTCTAGCGCTCGACGCGACGAAGCCACAAAATATACTAAAACAAGCAACGCCTGCTCCGGTAGTGTTAAGAAACGTAATAAAAATAGCTTACGTTTTTGCACAAATTGAATTGTTCTTTTTAATGCAAACAAACTGGTTCGCTTTACATAAATTCCGCTAAATTATACGTTAAACAACTAATAGTAAAAATGTTTGTCGTGGATCTCTGACTACAGTTCCGTGTGAGCATACTCAGTATGCATGGACTCCTTGTCCTTGGGCACTATATATAGGCCTTCAGAGGTAGTCCAACGTGTGCCGTGTTGCGGACTGTGCAGACCCACAATTTCCATTTGCCCAGAAATTGGTCGACCATACGACCGTCCCGACATGCCTAGATACATGCCAGTATCAACGTGGCGCAATCTAATGTTTGCATCACGCATCCAGCTTTCATTCGAGCAAATCACATCCCAATTATCGCCAGTATCACCAACTCCATCGACACCATAGGCGGATACCTCTTGTTCGCCGGAGAGCGGAGACGAGAAATGATGCGAGTGCAGATTCTTTTTGGTCGTCAAGTGTTCCAATCGAATGGTTGAGCCGCAAGCAATGGGCTCACCACGCTCGCAAAGTTTTTTAGTTTGTGCCTTGACCATCCAATGACTGTTTACATCCTCTTTCTGTTCCACACCCGTCACCGATTGCTGTCCCGATCCAGAGCCGTATTTAACATCGTGCGAGTGCAAACGATACGCATAATCCGAGTTGAGCAATTTCAATATGGAGCCACATGTCACATAGTTTGTCTGGGCAGCTGAAAGTAATCGTTGTTGTTGTTGTTGTTGTACTTGTATTGATAGGAATCAGAAAATTGCGCTTTATGGGGCGGAAAGGGCTTCGTGGCCAATCACAGCGTCCCACATAAACGCAACCTCGATATACGTACCATTGTTGCTGGGTAAGCAACTGATCAGAGCTAGAGCAACGAACAGCAGTGTGTGTAGCATCCTGTCTTTCTTCTTACGTTAACAATTATGTACTTAAACTAATATTCTGAATGTAAAAATGCTGCAAATGCCGACTGCGGCGAAAATAAGCACACGCAAACAAATGATTTTGACAGATTGTGTTAGTGTTGGTGAGCGAACGATAAAAGTGTGTTCAATAAACTAGCTCCAAAAAACCGAACAGAACAGCTGTGTCTAAATATTTACGATTGAGTCGCGTCTATCGAAAAATTATAAGCTATATCATTTCATCAATTTACTGAAAATATAGATAAATTGCACCTAAGCTAAAATTATTGATACAATAGATGCAATGTATTTACGCTTAGAAGAGCTACAAATTTTCACTTATTGAACTTTCATTATAAATTGAATAACAGAACAGCTGCGGAACAACATTATCAATTGGGTCGCACTTATCGATAGGCGATAGGATTTATTTTATATCGCTGCAAATATTGCATTATTTTTTCTGTGAAAATAAGAAAAATTTCAATAAAGCAGAAATTAATGGCACATAAGCGATTATTTATATACGCTGTAATATTGGCGATATGTTATTTAGTTGGCGTGACATGGGTAAGCGTTGTCCAACCAAAGACTACGCCGTAATTTAAATGACGACCTATTGTGCTTGTTTTATTTCTCAACAAAGGCTGAGACAGCAACACAAACACTGCCCAGTGGCGGTAGCAACCACAGCGGCAACAACAACGTGAGTCAACCAAATGCACCTGCCAAAGCGCCTTCAGTATCGTCAGTGCCAACCATTGCAACGCTTAAAACAATAAGCAGCACAGCAACGAGCGCCAATGCAAGCAGCAGTTCACGTGAATGGTTTGTATACCCTTTCTATATATATATATATATATATATATACATCTATGAAATTTCAAATGCATTGCAATATATTGTCATATGCTTAGTACCTGTGCCGGATCTCTAGTGCCACAATTGGATGCCAATGGCAAGGAGCTTCCCGCGTGCGCCAAGTGCAAATGCTCATCTGTCGGACGCAATTCCACACTCATAAAGGTGTGAATAATATGAATAATTTATTGCGTTTGCCCATAATGTTTTAAATTTGTTTTCTTGCTTTTGTAGGTGGTCGTCATCATTGTGATCTGGATAATATCCATTTTAGTGATATATATGCTCTTCCTAATGTGCTTGGATCCGCTGCTAAACAAACGCGTCAAAGCGAACAACTATCAGGAGCACACCAATGAAGATGTACATAACAATTATTCTAAATATGCAGGCATAAAATATAGTCAACTAGTTGCCGCTCCTGATGATGATGATGATGATGATAGTGATCATTTTCATGATCATCTTGATGATGATGAGACGCAACTAGTTGGCAATAAAGAAGCACTTAACGTTTGATGCCCTTTGCCAAACGATTTATATATATATATATGTTTTTGTTTTATTTCATTTAATATTTTTTTAATTCGCACGCTCTAAACCAAGCTTTTTGTTGTGCTTATTATCTAACTAATTAACCGGCCTTAACTAATACGCTTCAAATTTTCCTTCTCTTTCTGCTGCGGCTGATAGGACGAACCAGCACCGCCTCTGCCAGCTGGCGCCAACAATCAAGAGCTGAGCGCACGAGCCAATGTTCTCAATCGTGTTGGCCATCAGCAGGACAAATGGAAGCGCCAAGTGCGAGAGCAAAGGCGCCACATCTACGATCGGCATACCATGTTAAATTGAATGCCCACCCAACAGAGAAGCCTTTGGCGTTGGCGACTTAAAGACATACATATACATTGTATTCCGGCAGCAATTATTAACAATTATTGTTTGAATTTGTCTCTCATTGGAACAAAATTAATTTAAATATTATTTAGCAACATTTTATATAGTTTAAATAAAACCATATACCCAATTACGATTAGAAAATATAAAATAAAAAAAAAAATAACCTGCTTAATTGACTTATATATCAAGTTCCCCTCAATTACAAAACTGTTCATTTACATATTTTTTCAAAAAGGAGCTACAGCCTTTATTAATGTGTTTCGTATCTTATGTTACATTGTATTTGATAAAATGCAAACTAGTAGCCCGTGACGCTCTCAGCAAAGGTCCAGTTCTCTTCTACTTTGAAAGGTCCTTTTATGCTGCAATCGGCGGCAGTGCAAATGCCCACCGTATATTGTGGCAGACTGCGCGTATCACGATAGTACAGCACCTTCATTGACTCGCGAATCTATAATGCAAATCACTCGATTAACAAATGTTACAATACAGTAGTTAGTTCTGCCTACCAAGTTAGTTGCTTCCTCGAATGTAAATTCGCGATCCCTGGGCTTGCGCTCACGCACAAGCGGCAAAGCCAAATGCCGTGCAAAGCCGGTTGCTACAACGTAATCATCGTAGGCGCGTCCACGCAGATCCACATTGCCCAGAAAGGGTTTGCCGACCTCATCGACACCACCTACCACCACATCGATGTAGAGTGGATTCATGCGAGAGCGACGATTGTAGAGCACGCGTGTTAACCAGCTGGACAGTTCGGCTGGTTTCATGACAACGCCATCATTGCAGCACTGATCCTCGATCATCTTTTGATCAATGCTACGCTTAATTGACTGTATGTCAGCAAAGTCGCCACCGCCACCAAGTAAAATCTTCTTGTTGATTTGAAAGACGCGTTCGATGTTCTGGTAACGAGCCAGCGAGCCATAAGAGACGAGGGTATCGGCAGCTACCAAGACTCCACCATCGAACCGAATGCCCAACACTGAGGATCCAGTAGTTATAGCAGCGCTACAAATGGATCAGAATTTACAATTTAGTTAAATCAGAGTTTAATTGCATTTACTTACGTGCTGTGCTTGGTTCCATAGGGACCTGCGGTTGTTAGTTCACGGGGCAGCTGTGTTGGGGCGTTGTTGCCGCCCATGAAGTTGTAGAATTGACCGGGCGAAGGTCCATTGTGCCACAGTGGCTGCGCGCAGGTATTGTTCATCATTCTAGCTTCTGTAATTATAGTACTTTGAAATCGAATGGAAATAACAGCAAAAGCAATCGCAGAATGACAGGCACAAATAAAATGCCGAACAGTCTTAGATAGCGACAAAGTTATTTAGCTTTGCAACACTGCAAACAGTATTTTCTTTTGCAATATCGATTTACGCAGCTATCGATACATGTGGCCAGGGTAGCCAATCGCTGAGACGGCAGGCAGCTCTGTCACAACAATCGGGCGCCAAATTTGAAAATCCAAATCTAAAATTTTGATGTACCAAAGTAAAACATAATTTTGATTAAAAATACATGAAAACCTTTATGTTTTATTAGAATCTTTCAATAGAAGATACAAATATATATATATATATATATTTATTTATTTAATGCACACCTTTTAGGGGAATGTTTCTCAATTTTGTTTGCATCTTACAGATCGCATAATACAGATTTATCGAATATCAAATAGAGAGTATAGCTAACTACTAAAAAACCTTGTAACATACATAATGTATATATATATATATATATATATATATATATATATATATATATATATATATATATATATATATATATATATATATATATATTTATATATATATATGCACATATATATTTATATATCTATATATATTTATATACATATTTATAAATATATACTTATATATATGTATATATATGTATATATACATAAATTTTTAGAATTTTCAATAGTAAAATAGTTTACATCATTACAATCTACTGTCACGGCCAATTTTCAATATCTTACTAAATTAAAGCTTTCCCAATTAATTGCTAATCCTTGCAGCAACAATAAATATTGTCGCTTGAGCTGGCTGGCGTTGTCGGCGCACTAACCCCAGGCTTTTGTGGCTTACTATAGGAATGTGGACCACGCATGAAAACATCTATGAGCTGACAATGCGAACTGTAAGCGAATGAAAAGATTTGAAAAATAAGTTTTTATATAACATATATACTACTTGCCTCATTGTTATATCTAGATCGGTGACAACCTCTCCATCACAATTCCAGCTGGAATACTCCGAGCTGACTGCATCACTGCCGTTTTGAGCAATTGGTTGACGTGAGCCGGCCAAGCTTAAGTTCTCCTCCGTTGTGTGCGCTGTGAACGTTCGAAAAATGAACTTACGTGTGCGGTAGACCTCAACAAAAGGTAAATTACGCTGCAATTCAAATGAATAGAAAAACTTTTGAGTGCTTTTCTTTGTTTTAAAAATACAATAAATATGGTCATCACTTACAATATCGCCGGCTCGCCCCGCCGTATTCAACAGGAACCGCACATTGTTGAGAAATGAAGTTTTGCGTACCAGAATCAGATCCAAGCAGCCGTCGCCCAAATGACTATAGCGCGAGATGCCATTGGGACTGCGTGCACAGGCACACGTGATATTTGCGCCACATATCAGAAAGAAATTGCCACGTATGCTCTTCCACTGGGCGCCGTTGGGCAGGCTCAAATTGGAACCGTATGAGCTACCGGGACGCAATGGCAAGCTGGTCGGACGCATTAGCCGCGGCCGAAACAATGCCGTTTCGATTTCATTCAGCTGCAGCTCACAATTGGTGGCAATGGCTGCATCTTCGCTTGGTTTTAGCTGCAACTGCTGCTGCTGCTGCTGCTGCTGTTGCTGCTGCTGCTGCTCCAGCAACTCTTTCTGCTGCTGTTCTGCATGTTGTGATTGTGGTTGCAACTCCTCCTCTTGACATTCCGCATCCGTGGCAAACAAAGTGGAACGCTGATCCTGCAATGAGCTGGCAATGCTGCAGCGCTGGCAATTGGCATAGCAAACAGATGGCGGTTCGGTACAAACGCTGACTGGACTTTGCGGCGTTTCCGGCTCTGTGGGCTCCTCGAGCAGCTGCAGCTCCGCATCATAGCCGCGATTGCTAAAGAAGGCCTTGATCCCACTGTACTCATACCGTCTGGTGCCCATCCAGCGATATTGCTCACTCTCGGCTGCCACATCGCCCAGGTATCCATAGCTCAAAACGCTGGCACAGAAACGCAACAATGTGCGACTGTTGCTCACGCTGCAGACGTCGAGGCCGCGCCTCTGGCCGAGCAGCACATGAATGGCTGCCGTGCGCACATCGGCAGTGCCGTGCATGCTATAGACAATGGTGTCCGTGCTGCCAGCAGGTATCACAGCGACGGGCAAGCTGGGCCGCGGTATATACGCCGGACGCTGTTCATCCAAGCCCAGCTCACGCATGCGACGAAAGACCAGACCGTTGATGACCTCGGCAACGGTGCCATCGCCGCCCACACAGCACACGGCATCATAACAGCTCAGATCGTGGGTGAGCAGTATGTCACGGATTTGATTGGCACGCTGCGTCGTTATGCAGGTGGCATCGATGCCCGCCAGCTGGAACAGCGGTCGCACCAAACGCTCATATGTCTGGGCGCCTGCCTTGCGTCCGCCAAACGGATTAATGAATACCAACAGGCGCTGCACACGCTGACCGCCGGCTGGCGAGGCTGCCATGCGTGCCTGCAACTGGAGCTGCCACTGACGCACAATGTACGCGTCCGCATTGTAGAAGGTGAGCCGACGCAACTGCCAGCGATTGCAATCCGTTTTCGATTTACTCAAGCGTTCCGCATAGTTGATGGTCAGAAACTGTGCTGTGGGCTTCGTATCGCCATCCGCCTGCTGCTGGTCACGATTGGTGGCCGGAGGCTGCAGGCTGTCGTGTTTGCTATTGCCAGCACAGACGCTGATGATGTCGTCCATGTGCAGAATGTGGCTATGCGCGCCATAGCTACTGCATCTGCTCTCAGCAGCGCCAATTGTCAATTGTTGCTCCGGCAGCGGTATTTTTTGTGTTTCGTTTGTTCGCTTCACTGCTTGGCGCTGCATGCGTTCCCAAACCAAATGCTGGCCATGTAGCAGCACGCGATAGCTCTTCTTCTTCAACTGAAAGTTGTTTAGCAGCACATCCGAGGAGCAGGCACTCGCACTGGCACTGGCACTGGCAGCGGCAGCAGCAACAGCGGCAGCAGCAGCAGTGCCATAAACATCGCCAGCTCCTCCAGCTGTTGTCGTCTTGGCAAATTCTGTGCTCCCGCTCTGCGTCATCTTCGGATCACTTTATCTCTGCCATACAATGAGAAAAAGAAGAAGAAGAGAAGCAAAACAGGTTTCCATTAGAATGGCGTGCTCATTATATGTTTGCATGAGACTGTGCCCTGTGTCTCTGTGTGTCTGCGGCATCATAAATCCCAGCTACATTGCTGAATTTTTTAATGATTCAAACTTTGTAACTTTAAGTAACTGCACATATATATGTATATATATTATATACTATGTACATACAGCAAAGAGCTAAAGACTTTTAGGCAAGGTTTTGAGCAAAAGCTTGGTAACAGCATTGCAAATACTTATGCTTAGAGAAAGAGGTATATTAGCATTCTTATTCAAGCAGTGAAGCAAGGGCTTAAAGGTTATTTTGTGTCACGTTTGCTTAATGATGAAGTATATATATATATATATAGCTTGACTAATTATATACATAACTAAGAGTTTTCGAACTAGAAACAGCTAACAGGTGGACTTAAATCAGCTTTAAGGTGTGATTTCAACAATTTTAGCTCAAATTCCTAACAAATTGCAAAATCTTTGAGTTGTACACGAGCATTGCGCAGTCGATTACAACCGATGCAATGTTTACATTTGTCCTCTTTAACATGGGTATGCTCTTTTTATATATATATATAATATATATATATATATATAATATATATATATATATATATATATATATATATATATATATATATATATATATATATATATATTTATATATATATATAAAAATATGCAGTTGCGGTCAGAAAATATGGCTTTAGGCCATTTTAGGTATTTTTCTGACCACAGTCTATACATATATCTAAACAATATTCTCTATGAGCAACAACAGATACCTTTCCTTATAGTTTATATATTTAAATGTGTTTTCATACTTTCAATTGTAACTGCATAAAACAATGATATCATAATATGTGTGCCACACACAAATATAAAACCCTCAACCAATTTTAGTTACTGTTTTTTTGCCACGCATCAAAATTTGATTCTCAAGCCTTGCGGCTGATAAGCAACGAACCGAATCAATATCATAAATTATATACTAATGTCGCAAATTGCAGTTCATAAAGAGAGTTGCGAAATGTAGATATAATTGCTTTGCCCTGGCCTTTGGAACTGTATGGAGAACTAAATTATCTAAGCTATCGATACGTGTTCAATGCGATACCTCGCACAGTCGACAGCTGGGCAAAAGCAAAAAGCACATGTAGCTCAGATACATATATAGATAAATGTATATATGTATGTATATGACTAACCTTTGTTGTTGCTAATTAGATACACAAACACCTTTTAGTATACCTGTCTGACTGTCTTCTACAGCGGGAGAGTGAGCGACTAGGCCCAAAGTCTAAAGCACACCTTAGGCGTAAACAAAAATACATTTTTTATAGTTATGTTTCAAAATATTCATATTACTCATCAAGGTTTGCTGACAATGTAAGCGGTAATCATAAAAAAATGGAAAATAAAAATAAAATCAGAACCCTCTCAATTCACATTTATGACCCACACAATCGCAGCACGTTTCACGCGTCGTATGCGCAACGATCAAGGTTGGTTATCGGCGTCAACCAGAAATACTCTTTTATTTTTGTTGTTTGTAGAATCACTTAGGAAGCTGCAGAGCAGCGCCCACAAATGAGCAACGCCAACAAAAATTGTTGTTCCAAAACGAGTTATTGCTCTACACAGCTTTGCTCGTCTCTCCAATACTGTTCTCTGCTCTACTCGACTCTACTCGTCTTGTCTCGTCTCCTTTCCCCTCTGCACTTCTGTGCACAATACTAATGTTTTTTGCTCTACATTCCTCTGCTTTGTTCTGCTTTTCTTAGAGGTGCTCTGCTTTACTACTCTACTCTCTTCTCCCCTCTTTTACACAGTCGCTCTCTACACTACTCTACTGTTATTTGATATGCTCTGCTCTACTACTCTAATGTACTCTCCCTACCCCTCCTCTGTTCTATATTTCTATTCTCTACTTTACGCTTCTTCGATCACACTCCCCTTCACTCCTTTACTCTATCCACGCCTCCACTACACTACTTAACACTACTGTCACTTCCACTCCCCTGTTCAACTCTACTCACCACTACTCTCCACTTGGGGCGTGCAGCTTTTTGACCTTCGCCTTGAATTGCAGCAAGTTTTTTGTATACTCATTTGTGAACTCGACTCGCCTGAGCGCGTGTTTATATATACATACGTATTTATGTATGTATATGTGTATGTGTGAAACTACATACATATATAAGCTTACTAATGGTTAACTTGAAGGTCATTTAAGTCTAAATTATAGCCGCATATGCATCTGGTCTTGTTCATGAAAATTATAAGCACAAAAACAAGTTGTCATATAAATTATAATTGAATTCCGTTTAATATATTTGCATTTCCGCCAGGCAATTGAGACAGCTTTATAAGTACAGAATATAGCAATAAATACTTAATAGATATATATACATATATATATACATATGTATGTATGTATGTATATTTCTATAATTTATTACTCTTCGCCCTCGTCTTTAGTCAACTTTTCCCTAGCCTCTGGCATTTTTTTTTTATTTTTACCTTAAGTGCCATAAAAACAACTGTTAATTGTTTGTATTTTCACTTTTAATTGCAAGCCAAAAATAATTAAAATTTTAATGAAAAAACGAAAATTTTCTTTCCGGTAAAAACAAATAAAATAAAATGCAATAAAATAAATAAAATTAAATGCATTTAGTTCACTCACTCAAGTTCAATAAGGGAACTAAAGGGAACTGGAACTGTTGTCAATTAACTAAAGCGCCGTTATCTTATCGTAGCTTTTGTTAGCACATTTCAACTATTCGGAACAATGTTTATGGTGAGTTGTACAAAACGCGAGTTTTGTTTAGATAAACCTCAATATGATTGTTTAGACTGTTTTCAATAGCGCACGCTAACAACAGTTTACTCAGATAATATCTTAGCTAACGACCTGTAAATAATATAATCGTATATAAATATATGCATATGTATGTATGTATTTCCAGTCGCACTACTATTTTTATGAACACAGCTGTATATTTATATACCTTTGCTTGCGCGATTTTATTTGTACTTGAGCACAAATAATAACCTTTTTCACCTGTTTTTATGTGCATTTTAGCACAGTTATGAAGGTGTATTGTTTGTTATTTGTATGACCCTCGTAAACAAAAACATTGAAGTTCTTTAGTACCTACTCTAAACTTGCCGACTTATCAACTGAAATGCCACCGGTTGACTCATGTGGCCGATAAGATAATAAAGTTAATCAAGAAATGGAAACGGTGCAGATTAGTAGATCTTATTATTAATCAATATATAATTGTTTTTATTTATAGATAGTGTAACGGAAGACATTTTCAAAAAAATAACATTTAAAAAAACCTATGCATTCTGATAAACATGTGTTTTTTACAGTTTTAAACACCAAGCGATAAATAAACACCAATCGATAAATAATAACCAATCGATAAATGAACACCTTTAACCTCATTTGAACTCCCCAGTTGACTCGCCTCATATATTTATAGCACACGCAGCAGCAAGTAAAATGTATATCAAGTATATCAAGACCTTAGCTAAATACCTGCCACGAAATGCATTAGGCAATTACAGTACATAGTAGGAAAATGTGCAGGGGAGATGGAAACTGGACTTAACTAAATACATATGTATGTATGTACATAGCTTGTAGGCAGCGATTGACAGAGTACGGAATAACAATAACAAACACATAAGCACACACATACACGTTACGCCAAGCACCGTTATCAGAATACAGCTGTGAGCAAGTACACATGCATATGTATGTATATAGATAGTTGTTGCACATGTATGCAAGTACATACATACATACAAATTCACCACTCGTTTTGCGTACGCATTGTGAGCTTCAAATTCAATACACAATATATGCATGTGTGTATGTATGTTTGTATATATCTACATACTCATATGTATATGTGTGCTTTTCAGTGTTCGTCAAGTTTATTTGTACTTATTCTGGTGCTGCTTTTGCCAGCGGGAAAGCCGGCAGTTAGTTAGCTTTTAGGTTGAACAAATTACCTTACACAAATAGGAAATAACCGTATATACATGCAATCACAGATGCAGTTGCCTTCTGATATTTGCAATTTTTTTTGGGGAAATCAAGAAAATTCGATACGCATTGCAATTTTACACACACACACACATGAATACACACAGTATTAGATAAGTGATTTCTCAATTGTAAATGCATTATATACCTTTTACTGTACTCCATTCACTTTCACAACTGACCTATTGAAAATGCAACATTATAAGAAACTAACAACATAAATCAACAATCGTATTACAAGAAAACACGAGCCGTTAAAAATTGCGAAGCACGGAACGTGCGACCCACTCGAAAAAAGCAAACAAAATACTAACAAGAGAAAAACTTGCATGAGTGTGGCCAGTGGTCGACAATCACAAAATACTACAAAAGTTTCTCACAAAACCATTTAATACCAACAATATAATTGTGAATGATTTGCAGTCTGGCAATGCCAAAAACCGTTAACCTAGACAAAACACGATTACTGAGTTATTTTTAGTCAAAATATATACATTTGAAAACCATCAGAAAAACTTTTGTATTTGAATCATTTATAACTACTCCCATTTTTAATGCAAGAAAGTAAACAGTAAAAATTTTTGATTTATTTTTGGCGCCACAACCATGAGTAAGTACCGTCTGTAAATATTTAGCTGTCGATTTGTCTTCAGTTTGGTGACTATTTTGGCAGGTTCTCCCTGTGGCAAGTGTAATACATGCCCATGTTCTGGTCAAACAAATCAGCCGCCGCGACAAGAACAACATTTACAGCCTTGTGGTGGACAACAGCAGCAACAACAACAACATGGACAGCCTTGTGGTGGACAACAGCAGCAACAACAGCAGCAGCAGCAGCAACAACCACGATCTTGTCCAGGAAATCAACCGCAATATAATCCACAATCACAACCACATATGCAGCATCAACCACAGCCATCAGCTTGCGGTGCTGGCCAAATGAAACAGCAACCAGCTCCAGGTATGCAAAATGAAAAACGATCTAGAGTTGAATGCCGTTGTGTGCCCCACAAAGATCGACGGAACGCACCTGTGCAGGCGCCATTGGCTGATACATACACCTGTCTGCGACCACGTCCCCAGCCCCACGCTCCAGAGCATCCGATGTGCACATGCAAGCAAAGGACCGCCCCAGCCACATGCGAGTGTGCCCCACCACTGCCGGTCCAATTACCGCCGCCACAAGCAGATTGTAACGTGCATCATGCGGCACCGCCAACACATGCTTACATTACTTGTGGCACACCAACGAACGCTCGACGACCAGAGAACCCATGTACGGGACCTGTAGAGCAGGATGTGGTGCAGCCATATGCAATAGATCCCACAAAGCAAAAGCGACAATCGTGCAGCCATTGCCAGTCGCAGCCAAGAGAGAAGAAGAAGTGCATCATTCAATAAAAATATAAAAAGAAATAATTGGGCACAACATAGTAGGCTGGCCAGGATCGGTCGGACATATGAGCAATACAAATATTTTTCCAATACTCTCACTATTTGGCAACTATTTACAAATTTAGTAACAATTCTATAAAAAGGAACAAAATTTTCAATTGTGAATACGAATACGTGGCGTTTAGTCCATCCCTAAATTGAGCCGGTGCCGCGACCTATTGGATCAACGAAGATACAACAATGTCTTCCAATGCACCCGCCTCGTCATGCAACGCACAGCCGAAAGTCCAGGGTCAGGGTTGCTGCTGCCCGCCGGAACCTATACGCGTGGAGCCTGTACAAGCATGTGGCGGTGCAAGAGGTCAACAGTGTAACGCAAGGACTGGTGGAGCTCCGCCGACCTACAGCAGGCCACCAAACCAGGCAATGTGCAGCCATTGCAAGGGCAAAAGCAAGAAGAAGCGTTGTAACATTCAATAAACATGCGGCACTAGAAGCTTTTTTTCCAGAATTGTCAAACTGCTGAAGTCAACGTTGATCAAAGTTGGCTGTCAAGGATGACAACGGCATTTTTAGTTACTCCGAAACTTCATTCCAAAATTCAATTCGTGTGGAGAACAACTCTAATTTCCAAATGTAACTGTTTGGAAAAAAACAATCAACAAATATACAAAAACAAAAAAAAAAAGAAAGAATAGCAGCTGTTCTCCCCATAACAAAATTAAAATCAGAATGTCCAAGGCTGGAGTACCAACTGGAAACACCGGAGCAGATATGCCCAGTGCGCAGTGTGCATGCAGTCCACCACAACTTCCGCCACAACCTTGTCCGCCATGCGTGCCGCAGGCAGAGGTCATAAGGATTCCTTGCAGCTCTGCAGCTGTTGCCAGACTGCCTGAACACACATATTACCACTGCGACCATCCACCGAGACCAGCCAAGAACCGTAAATGCAGTATACAGTAATTGAAGCTGCCAAATATTGAACAGAACATGAACAAAAACAGACAGAAGAAAAAAATGGAGAATCAGCATAGCAGGCGTTAAAAATGGAAGGAAAACAAAATTAATCAAAAGCATCTAAATTGGGGGCAGCTTCTAAATTTTGGCATTCAAAATTATCCAAATTTTTCGTTTTCCAGCCAATCATCTTGAACACAATGATTGATGATGGGCAAGTGTAATCAGTTAATTTAATTCAATTTTTAATTTGACATTTTAGTTCGAGTAAGATTCGAAACGCGTCAATTCCAAATGTATATTAATTGAAATTCAATTATCAATTGATTCAACAATCAACATTGTTGTGGCTAATTTCCATTTGAATTGGCGCCATCCTGATCCGTATGTGATTGCTAATGGGCAAGTCAATCGATATTTTTGTTATATACTATCGATATAATTCTGTCGTTTCATTTAGGCAATCAAGCAAACTACGGCACAAGACGGGAGTTTGTGAACTGTCCCCGTCAGAGATGTCAGCCGCCCATTTACGGTTTGGAAAGGAGTTGCAGGGACACGTGTCAACGACGCAGCCGGCACTGTTTTGTCGTTCGCAGTCCACCAATCGCTAAACTTCGACCAATTTTACGCTGTCAAAGGCGTAATGGTTGTGATTGCTGTAGCTCGCAATTCCAGCCAGAACCAACACCGCGGCGAGCATGTCGACAAATTCCAAATGTCAGCACATCCGAATCCTGTTGTTGTCAGCCACTACGGCAGCCAATGCTAGAACAAGAAGAGGCCTATGTGCCTAGGCAGCGGTTGCATAAACCGAATAGATGTCAGCTAACGCCCGCACTACCTTATCCAGATCCTCCGGATCATTTTGCACCCGCTATGCAATGTGTAAACGCGCCTATTGACGAACCAATTGATCCATACTATAATTATGATCGTAGTCACCAAATGTCAACTACCGGAGTGGATCCGACAGCTAACTTTGATTTAGATAGATTCGATCGTGATAATATTGGTCAAGCTGGTAATCCAGGGCGTCGAAGAAATGTCAGCATTCGTACATGCGTCGATTACGATTATGAGCCAGGACATCATCCACAATCAAGTCGCCCGCCACCTCCTAATTGGCGTCAGCCGAATCCTCAATTTATGCCAGAACATCGGAATAGATGTCCTCCACCTAGTGAATATGGCTGGAACTCAGAAAATAGAGGATATCGGCGACCAAACTATAGATAGATTCTGAATTAAATTTCAAAAATTTCAAAATGTAATCGCAGAACTAAAAATACCAAAAGATGCAGCACTGCAAACTAAATCTATCGGCATGTTATCGAGTAGCCACCACAATCAAAACATTCAGAAAGTAACCAGAACGTCGCAGCGTGTTTGGTCCATAAATTTGGTAAATTAAAAATCTTGTTAAAACTAAAAAGAAAATGGATGATGGAGAATATGATAACGATGAGTGCGTATCAAATATTTTAAGTTTAAATGTTTGCTTAAATTATCTATCTACGACAACTAACTTGCAGCGTCGGCGGTGATGATTTCGATGATGTCGATGAGGATGTAGACGAGGATATTGCCCAAGAGGAAGAAGTTGATAATATTGAGATCATTGCGCCAGGTGGCGCTGCTGGCGGTGGTGTACCGAAGTCCAAACGCATCACCACTAAGTATATGACAAAATATGAGCGTGCGCGTGTTTTAGGCACACGGGCTCTGCAGATAGCAATGTGTGCACCCATTATGGTTGAACTGGATGGCGAAACAGATCCTTTACAAATTGCGATGAAAGAACTAAAACAGAAGAAAATTCCAATTATAATTAGACGGTTTCTACCAGATCATTCATACGAGGATTGGAGTATAGATGAACTAATCATGGTAGATAACTAGCGTGGTTAGATGTACAAAATTGGATTATACCCTCAAAATTTTATTTACCGAAAATATAGACTAATATTAGCAATAGCTGCCTAAAAAATATTTTGTTGTGTGTAATTGACAGCGAAGCGTTAGGTCAGCTCCAAGCATACCCCTCTCCTTGCTGATAACAGACACGTTCCAGCAACCCTACAGCATTTTCCCCTGTCCGGCAGATGGCGCCCACCACAGCGGGCAATAGACCGCAATCGGATAGATTTTGCTCTCCAAAAACCTGCAAACATCCGGCATCGTTCTCCACAGCCTCCTTCGCTTCGGTAGGAGTGCTGGTCTCCAACAGCTTCTGTGTTGCCTTGCTAAAGGAGAGGGTATTAATACTGCTGGCTAGCGTGGCGCTAAATGTGTGACGCGTCTCGCATAGTAGCATCGCAACGCTTGGCAGGAATGTGGGCAACAACAGTCCCTTGATATCAATGCTGTAGTAATCAATGCCATCAAGTCGTACTTTCTTGGAACGTGGCACCAAGTGCTGCATCGTAGCTTTGGGAAATGCAACGGGAGCCAAGAGCGTCGGTGGAACTCCCGCCAGGCGACCAACGCTGGTGATGGTACTTTTGGCATTGAGAAGATAACTGAAGAAACCTTGACACTCGACACCTTCGATCAGCAGCAGAGAATTATCACTAAAATCCTCTGTCATTTCGGCTGCCTTCAATTTCCTTGCGTGTGTCGTTTGTATGCGCCGTAATTCGCGTTCATCCACGCCCAAACTTTCCAGCCAAGCATCATCATCATCCTCATCTTCAACGCAAGTCTGTTCAACATCTTTGGCCTGGCCATTGACTAGACCTGTTCCATTATCGCTGGTACATGCTTCAGTCTCTTCTGTAAAGCTGCTATTCGAGGTCCCTCCCTCTGCTGCATCCTGTTGCTGTTTCAGTGGCATGCTATACTCAATCCCCTCCTGCTGAAGTGCGCTGCGCATGCCACGAGTAGATGGCGTAACGAAGGCATGTGTTTCTGGTCGCCCACCGGTGCCAGCTGCTCGAAAGAGCACCGTAAAGGAATTGGCACACAAATAAAAGTACGGACACTGACGTGCACGAAGCAACTGAAATAGTCCTCGAAAGCTATAATCCCACTCTTCGGCCAGCGCCTTGCGCTCGCGTTCACCAATTGTGATGCCATTATTCTCCTTAGCACTGCGTGGAAAAAGCGTCAGCCACGGCAGATGTGGATGCTGCCAATAGTAGGTGCACTGATTGAATCGTGTTGCATCTGATATATCCAGCGTACTCTCCGTCTGGTTGGTGTCGAAGCAACGCACAAAGCTGGTCAGCCCGCTGGCCAGCTGTGAGGTTTTTAGTTGCGTGGCAGGCAGATCAGTTGGACAGAAAAAGCGCACACGCGTCTTAAGGCTCCAATCCATTGGTAGATGTGGTGTATGCTTTTGCCGAGCTGCCAGTGCAGCATCATCTTCCTCATCGGCTTGTGTGATCTTCGCTTGGTGCAGTAGTTTAGCAAATGCCTGAGCATCGAATTTCTGTAAAACTAACTTTGCTGCTGGCGGACGTGTTGATGTCAAGCATGCTAAATTGCTTGTGGTTGAGTTCCTAACTTGGGATGCAGTTGTATCTTCTGGTTGCTCATCAATCTTTTGCTTCTTGGCGCCATCTGTGGACCTGTAGATGACATTACGTTTGAGGCCGAACAGCTGATAAAAAAACAATACGTACTTGACAAATGGATTATTGCGCTTTTGTGCTATTTTAGCTTCCAGCAACGTTCGTTTATCATTCTCATCCAATTCGGGCCGCCTATTATTATTGTTGCTGTTCACACGTGCCGCAAGTTGTTTCTTCTTTTGCTTTAACCTTTGTAGTTTTATGAACTGAAATAAACAACATATTTAATAAGCGGTGTCGTTGTTTCGAGCACGTTTTCATACATCATCGGGACGTGTCCATTTGGAGCTTAAAATCCCATCGCTGGACATGGCTGGAGTTTAAGGTAATTATTTTGTCAGCAACATCAACAGAAGTCCCGCGTAAAATCTTTCTTGTTGTTGTTTTGGTGCATTTTTGGGAAATGGTCGAATTACTTATCGATAAGTTTTATTCACATTTGCGATAATCTTTCATTTTGTGCCCATCTCTAATTTGCAAAAAAAAAAAACATCTGTACTCTTTTTGGTGCTATGGTATAGTTATGGTAGAAGTTGTCTGTGAAATTTATATCTAATTTTTTGAAATAACGTTAAGCTGGTTTACAAAGATTAATCTCTTAATAGTTTTAAAAATTAAATACAAATTTGAATTTTCCGCAAAAGTTAACAGCAGTAACAGCAATATTTCCTCGAAAATTTTGTTTGGGCTCACTCACTGTAATTATCAATTTACCAAACTGTTAAGTTAACATAGAACCAGCCCTTAAAAACGCAGAAACACAAATCAGAAACGTAAACAATTTAGACATTAGTGCCAAAATGAATAGCTTACACGATGTTTGCCGTGTATGTGCCAATAAAATAAAGGACAAAAAGCGTCAGCAGCATATATTCAACTATTTGCGAGGAAAATTACTCCATAATCTGAAACTTATTACCGGAGTCGAAGTGAGTTAATTCTGAATTTGTCGGCAGGTGTTCCACAGTAAAAGATAAATATTTGTTATAGCTATCTTTGAATGAGGGCTTACCAAAATACATGTGCGATCGCTGCAACAATGAACTGGACTTGGCTATTAAGTTTCGAGAGCGCTGCATCTTTTCGCAAAAGTATCTCGACGAAATCAATGCAAAGAGGCACATCAAACTTGGAGTAACAACGGCTGAGAATGAGCTTCATGAAGATTTAATCGATGAGGATCAATTGGAGTACATTGATGAAGACGTGCAGGTCTTAGAAGATAATGAAGATTATGGGACTCTGCAGGACGATGTTGCCGAAGAGATGTCGGGTGAAGAATTCGTGCGTGAAACTGATGTTGAAGAGGAGGAGACAAAGGAACAGTCAAGTAAAGACAAACGACATTGGGTGCTTCTGGAAGACAGCCGCCCTACTAAAAGATTACGAAACTTTTTTATATGTGAAGAATGTGGCGAGTATTTCAATGATGAGTACAAATACAACGAACATGTCAAGGGACACATACAACACAAGGAATCCACACGTTTTTTTCCTTGCTACAAATGTCCGGCTACATTTAATACTAAAATCGCCCTGAAAGTCCATCGACAACAGTTACATTCCGGCGATCAGCTCTTCAAATGTTCAACGTGTGGCGAAACGTTTCTGCAACACAGTGCCAAAAAGAGACATGAGAAGTAAGTGCTTAACACTTGTTTGGAAATCTATATAGACAATGTATAATAAACTCTTAATCCCCGGCAGAGCGCACATCAATGAGCGACCGTATCCTTGCTTAGAATGCGACAAGTTCTTCACAAGCGTATTTGAGTTACGCGCGCATTCTACAAGTCATGATTTAAGAAAATTTCGGTAAGACCCTTATACTAATTATACTGTTTTACTAGAATACTAATACACACATCTCAATGCAGATGCGAGCCATGCAACATGGACTTTACAACACGCAAGAATCTCATAGCACACTCAAATACATATCAACATAAAAGAACTATGCAGCAAATGCAGGACGAGATTAATCTGCTGTGTGGCGATGAAACGGAGATTAATTAGTCTATAGTAATAAAAATTAAATTTAAGTTAAATTACCATTTAATCTGCTTGTGGGCGCCAACTGACATTAACAGAAGCTTTGTCTAACATAACATAATTACAAGAGCTTTGTATAACTACAAACTGCGCGTGCGCCTGGTAGAGAACTTTCCATATGCCTAACTGTCTATATATATGTGGGAATAGAAAAGCATTTTGTGTGTATTCCGTGTATTCAACTGGTTGTCAGCACATCACAGGGCAACAGCAGCGCAATCGAGATTTATACAAAACATATACAGCTGGTGCAGCCGAAAAATCAATAGGACTTTCAAACTTCTACGTAAGCAAAGATAACAGCTCGACAAATACGCAATATGGTCGTCCAGCCTAAAGGTATTTAATGAAAATATTTATAGATCTCTAAGAATGTTAATATATAAGTTCATCTATACATAATATATATATGTGTATAAATTACAGTTTTTGGCATGTTGCTTAGCTGCTTCGTTTTGTTAATGGGCAGACCCCAGGTGCACGCCTTTGACTCCAAGGACAGCATCTTTGCTGATGTTCTGTTGACCGAGTTGTTGAATCGCATGGATAATGACATGCAGGTGGGTTACTATGATGTGGACAATGAGGGTGACTTAGGAGGCGTAGGTGCTGCTGCAGCTGGTGTTGGTAAAGATAATGTGGATCTGGTGTCACGCTCCGAATACGCCAGACTTTGCAATGGCGCCAGCGATTGCTTGCTGCAGTCTGCCAATACCAATCCGTCGTTGCGCGATCAGGAGTTCCTACAGCACAGCTCGCTTTGGGGACATCAGTACGTGTCTGGTGGCATGAGTGAGATGCCCAATCGCTACAATACGATTGTAAAGACCGATGCCAGCCTGCCAGCCTACTGTAATCCACCCAATCCCTGCCCCGAGGGCTACGACATGGAACAGCAGGGTGGCAATTGCATCAGCGACTTCGAGAATACGGCCATCTATAGTCGCGAATTTCAGGCTGCACAGGACTGCACTTGCGACAGCGAGCATATGTTCGACTGTGCTGACCAGGAAAATGCTGCTGGCGCTGGACCAGGCAGTAGCGATATGAATTCAGCTGTGGAGAAATTCCTGCTGCATCAGTTTGGCAACGAAAATGGATTGGATAACGCCAATGGCGTCGTCAAGAAGGCTGGCCATTTGACTGGCCTACGCATGGATGCCATGCCCAATCCTTTCCTCCACGTCGGTCCAGACGATCGTCTACCAATTGCAGCCAAAAAGGGCAATATGCTCTTCCACTAATCAGGCCACAATGAACAAAATATATATTTATGCTTTTACTGTTTGGACATATTTGTAGACAGTGTTTATCCATAATAACTTATCATAGTCGTTTCTTAATGTTGTTTCACATGCATATAGAGAGCTCATGGCAGCTTCCAAGTACCAAATACCAAATAGAAAATTTAATCAACAATAAATTATGGCTAGAAGCCAACTACAAAACAAACAACAATGTCAATTTATGTATTCGTATATATTTGACAATAATTGATTTTATTTTAATAACTACTATATAGCAAGATTCATGTATATATTATAAATAGGTTTTCCAATCCAGCTTTACAATGAGTATTATCTGTCAGCATTCACTGGTATTGTGTGTTTAAGTAGGCAAACCCAATGTTTTTGGGTGCCATCATCACAATTTCTTAAACCTAACCTAAGAAATGATATAGTATATCATATATATATAGTATATCATATATATATATATATATATATATATATATATATATATATATATATATATATATATATATATATATATATATATATATATATATATATATATATATATATATACATATATATGAAGACTGTGAATTGTGCATACGCCTAGAATTCACGATTCGATAAGAACAACTGGCAGTGTGATTAGCTTAGCATAATATTCGTTGTGTATATAACAAGGCTCCAGCCATGTCCCTAACACATACATACATACATACAAACATACATATACTATATATATAGAGAGATATACAGGTAAACAAAATACGTCTCTGACTATAAACTCCAATTCGATGCGTGAGATTCCGAAAAGTCGCGTTATTTGTTCATAAAATTGCTAGCTTAAAAACTAATAATCTAAATAGATTTCATATTTGTTCGATATGTAGTTTACAAACGTCCCGTATTATTTCCATTGACATTTTGGCCCCATGACACTTGATGGGGATTACGGGTAGTCAGCCGCAGAGAGTTGCCATCGCCATCCTCATCGATGACATGCTCGTAGCCCTGATTGATAGTTCCCCCGCCATTCGAGCCATAAATTTGCTGCAAAGAATGTAAATAGTATATAGTATATATAAGAGCATTACAGTCGGGCATAAACGCCTGTATAATAAGCCTAATAGCTAAAATGTAAATGCAAACAAATGATATACTAACATCATTCGATTAGCTTTGAGCAATACGATCTACTTTCTTATTAACTGCCTTAAGCGAAAACCTTTCTTGATGAACAGTTCTATGTGAATCTGTCCACAGATTATATGTTTACATATACTAATATTTTAATTTCTAGTCTCTTTAAAAGCTCTCAAAACACTTTCATACGTCAGTGTTCTGTTAGCATAGTCAACTGAATAAAGCGGATTCGATTTTAAGTCCTATGCTTACAAAACAATATATAATTTTATTAGCCAAAGGTCTTTGAGAGTTTTTCACTATTTTGCCCAAATTTTTAAATATTGAGCATTCAGCCAGAGCACAAAACGAATATACCCTTAACATAACAAATATTAATTTTCGATTCTGCGACTCACCTCGCCCGGGCCACCATTCACATTGAACACATCCTTGATGCTGATGCCTGCATTGGACACGCGTCCGCTGCGCTGATTGGGCAAGGCACCATTATTGTTGACCTGAACGAAAGCAATCTCATTACAGTTACAAAGGCTATTACAGAGCCTGCTTTATACTTACTGCACTGGGCACTGTGGTTATGCCGTACTCGTTTTTGGCACCCAAAGTTTGCATTGCTGATTTCCGTCGTTCCGCCATCACGGAATTCTTTCTCACCTCCAAGGCGCGTATTGTCTCCGCTCTCATAGTGAGGCGGCGTGTCAGAATGGGCGTGGCTGGATTATTCTCAGCATCGGCAGTTAGTTTAAGGAAGCGCTTCTTAAATGCCACATCCAAAGTGCCAATTTGACGACGAGGCTGTCGCGCTTTCTCCAAATTTTGAATAGTTTTGCGTCTGGCAATGCGATCGGGCCCCGAGCCAGAATCATTGTCATAGTCGCCATCAATACCTTGCAAACGTTGCAAATTCTTAACTATTTCCACAGCGTGCTAGAGTATAAGTATATGAGTACAAAATTAGATATATGTATATATAGTATAAATATATATATATATATATACCTTATCTATAAGCTGATCTTGTGTCAGATCCTCAGATTTCTTTTTGCAGAAATTCAACTCCGTTGAGGCCAAGATATGAGAGAGTGTACCGAAACGATGGAACAACATGGCCGTAAATTGTATTACCAAAATCAAGGCAAAGAAGAAGACAAAGACGAGACCAATCGGCTCCAGCTGCAGATACTCCTTGGAAATGTGCACCTGTTTGAGGAAAGGTATAATTATATTAGCACAAAAGTCCATAGCTATGTCAGTTGAATAGTTAGTAACATTGAACAATGAATTGATTGAACGATTCTTCGATTGGATAAATGGCAGACTATAGTACCAAATTGTCGGTGATGGGGCTATGTTTTATGTGTGATACCATATAAAAATGTATTATAGATATACCTATGTATATATCTATATGCCTGCATGTATATTAATGTCTATACATTGAGGCTAATATATTATTGTAATTGATTTTTTTTTAGTTTATGGCACATTAGAATCTTGAGCGTTGATATGATATAGTATTTGTTGTTGTTGTTGTTGCGGTTGTTGTTGTTGGTGATGTACCAGAACCATTAGGATGGGTTTTTTTCTTTCAAATAAACAGGAAGTAAACACAGGAATGCCTTGTAAACATATAGAATAGTAGGTTCATACATATATAACATTAGAAACATTTATTAGGTAAGTATATATATATATATATATGTGTGAGGAGCACATTAAAACGTATATATAGTGTGTGTGAGAGAGAGAGAGAGAGAGAAAGAGCGAGCGAGCGAGCCGAAGGAAGTTAGAGGTCCGTTCAACAGGTTTTTCGTTTTAGATAAGATACACAAACAAAACAGTGTTAAACAAAAGTTTGATTGTTATTGAATTTAAAAACCTCAGATGTCTCTTCGATATACGTAATGTTGGTTTTGACGCCCAACGGCCATATAATATGCAATTTATCCTTATTCAGTTGCAATAAGAAGACAATCAATACGAATAAGGCGTTGGCCATAAAAAACGCAAAGACCGACTTATTCCGCAGCTCAATCAGATCGGAGGCAATGCGGGCCTGTGATCACACACAGTTATAAAACCGATATATATATAGAGAGAGAAAACAAAAACAAAAAAAAAACTGTTAGTGATGTTTGTAAGGGACTCAATTACCTCCTGAGTAGATTCGTCATAGGTAATATTGGTGCGCACGCCAAAGGGCCATTTGACGTGAATGTTGTCCTTGTTCAATTGCAGCAGGAACACGATCAACACGAACAGGGCATTGATCATGAAGAACGCAAATACCGATGAGTCGCGCAGCTCTTTCAGATCTTTAGCTATACGGGCCTAAAATTATTTGATCGGCAGGTGTTGCGGGTAGCATAAAACTTTGACGATCTTCACCTAGTAGTTAAAACTAGCTAAATGTAATATTTGACTTACCTGCTCCACGGGATCATTGTCAATGGGATATAAGTACTGATCGATCAGATCCTTCCAGAACTGTATTTCCGAACTAGATAAAAAGTCCACCTCACCCTTACGCACATCCGGATCCTCGATCCAATAGGGATTCGTCAGAAAGTCGCGTTCCTGCTTGGGCTCTGCCGATGTATCTGAATCCGATTCGTCCGATTCATCGCCCGATTTCTCAGCCACCGATGTTAACAGATGATGATCCTTCGAGCCACTGGACGTGGTGCGCCGTCTATTGTGACGTGAAGCATGATGGCCATGAGGATCCACAGCGTTCTCAATGGTATCCATGCGTGTTTTGATTGTATCCAGAGATTCGGCTATGCTCGTTAGCTGCTGCTTCTCGTCGGATGTCTTGCCGTGTGTGCAAAACACGCAACGGAATAGACCAGCCAGAGAAAACTCTATAGAGCCCTCCTCATCGTCATTGTCGCCTATGCCGCTTTGCAAAAAGCCCAACATGCTCTTCTGTTTCACTCGCTTCTTGGCTTCCTCGGCGGCTTTCTTTTCCGCTTCCAACTCTTTCTTGGTCTTTTTAGCGACAACCTCGCGGGTGCCCCAGGAAACAACGTTCAGATTGATGATAGAGTATAGAATCAGCAGCAGGTACATAGATGGTATGGATAGCAAATATATTAAGCCGCATGTAATGCACCAAAACTCTTGCGGATGCAAACATGCGGCTATGAAGAATGACCCCACCATGGATATCAAAAAGATGGCCGAGGGCGAACCTATACCGTCCTCGCCTAACTGGAGTGCCGTACCCACAATCACAGCCATCATGATTAAAGCATAGCAGGTGGACAACACCTGGGCCACAAACAGTTGTATATTGGACTTACAGGTGAAACATATAACCATAAACGCCAGAATAGGCACGATGTTGTAATGGAACGAGGTCCAGTTGTCAATGCGAAAGGCGGCGACAAAGGCACCCACCAACATAAGGAAGATCGTCCCAGGTCCCAAAATGGTGCCACCCATCAACATCATCTGATAGAACACGTACAGCAACGAGATATTATCGTTGATCTTGATTGTGCGTTTTGCATCGCCGAGCAGATCCATGATGTTAGCTATAGTCGAGGGCACCCAGCGACGTCGCTGATTGTAAAACTCATTGAAGCCTTCCGGACAATGCGTGTAGGCATCCGAGGCAGCTGAGTACTCTACGCGATATCCACGCTGCAGCAACAAAGTGCACAGCCAACGATCCTCGCCCTGATCGTACTGCACATAGTGACGCGCCTCTGTTGGTTTCGTTGTATACTTCTTCATCACATTATCATCCATCAGCGCCTTGCCACGGAAGAGTGAGAAGCAGCCGGGTGAGCAGAGCACACAGCCTATCATGTGCTCCGTGGCCTTCTGCAGCCAATGACCAATAGCATATTCGAAGAGCTGATACCACACCATGGGCCCGGAGCCCACAGGATGAATGCGACCACAAGCGGCGCCCAGATTGCGATTCTTCTTCATCAAATCGACTAGCAGCGTGACAGCATTCGGCTTGAAATCAATGTCCCCGTCAAGTGTGAGTAAATAAGTATTTTCTGCAATGGCATCCTTGCGATCCACCGAAATGGGCAGCTCCATGAGTCGATGGCCAAGCAGATAGTACATGTACATGACCTGGGACCAACGCTTGCGATGACGTATGCGATCCTTGTCCTTTAGATGTGCTATGAACTTCGTTTTCCCCGGCAACGTCCAGACCAATCGACCTCCATAGGGTGTTGGATATTTCTTGGGTGGACGCAGTCTGATTGTTGTCTGATGTATCTCAGAGGCAGCCTCATCCATGGTACCAATCAAAAGCTTGACGAAACGATTGCACTGAATGTCATCGTCACTGTGATCCGAAATTTCAAAAGCATCATCGAAAAATATATGAGCTGGAAGAACATACATGTTGATGGATTTACAATGTTAAAAAGATTTAAATAATGAGTTTACTTACTTTCGAACTCATAATAGTCCGGATCGAGCACTCGCAAATACTTTTGTGCAACACGTCGAGCGCACTGATCCTCGTCCATTCGCATAATGCTCTTCAAGAACTCAATCATTTCGTCTTTCGTCTCATGCCACATCGTAGCGCATGTGTAGATGCGAGTGATATTATCTGAAGACTTAATCGAGGGTTTGTTTGGCGCCGAGGAACGATCGGTATGCACTGAGATAGTCTCATAATACTCATCGCCCTTTTCCTTTTCAATCTCCGACAGATCCTAAGATTTACAGAAAAGAAAGTTCAAAACGTGCTAAAGTCTAGCTAAAGTGGAAACTACCTCAGTTTTGACATCGGCTTGATCATCGCGTCTTCTATTCAGGGCCATCGATTGATCGATTAGCAAAGCTGAGTACATGGGTCTTACAAAGAGTTTCTCTGTCGTCGCCAGTCTCTCGCACTTGGGTGTCCAAATGTGCAGCGCAATCCACGTTTGGCTGAGCAACCACAATATCCAGGCCCATGCCATTTGCTCTGTGACAAAGTTATTAAATCTAAAGTTGGACGGACTCGTAAAGAACAAATAGTCCGGTATGGTATCATGGAAGAAGCATGGATCATCGATACGTATACCACAAGCAGCAATCAGGAACGAAACGGCAATTGGCACCGTAAGGCTCACAGGGAAGGCATAACTGAAGCCCTGTATGAGAATCTTGCAGGCAAACTTGCCAAAGATGTAGCACAAATAAGCGCCAAAGATCTGTAGCAGCAGAACGTAAACCACTGTATTATAGGCCGCATCCACATCGACGGTATCTATATTGGCCGACTCCAAGGTGTCTGGCAGCACTCCGCCCAATCCGGCAGGCAGCTCATACACGATGATCTTATGCGGTCCGAAGGCATCACCATAGAGAGCAAACAGATTGCTGGGCTCATCGCCGTTGGCCCAATAAATGAGTAGAGTAACGCAGAAGAAAAGCAGAATCTTCCATATCGAAAGGAACATGTGACAGAAGTAACGAGTAGTGTGCATCTCCTCCTTGATACGGCCCAGAGCTCTCACAATGCCCAATGGCGATTGAGCCGAGACATAATTCTCCCACCAGCCACAGGAGATCATGACACAGGCGACGGGTATGACCCAGAGCTCGCGTCGATTCTCCAGCAGTGGCCAGATAACGAGGCCTGTGACCTGGGCAGCAACTGCAGCCAGATCGATGATGACTTTGATGAAGCGTTTGCCCTCCTTGGAAGTGCGGGACAACAAACCCAAAATGCCAGGTATTACGCACAGGCAATTCGTCAACATAGCGCCCTGAATGGCATCGATCTGTGGCAGCACGACAAACATTAGCAAAGCAGTGCCTAGAGCACTCATACTCTCCATCAGCCAGACGAACAGAAAGTGCCCAGTCTTCGGCACCTTGAACGTCTTGAAGAAACAAATTCGCGCCGCTCGTATCAAGGCCCCAATCTCGGGCAGAGAATATGCAATAACTAGAGCCCATATCCAAGCAATACGCTCCTCCTCTGGCAGACGCACAACGAAACTCTTATCGCGACCCTATTCAATAGATGGACATTAGAAAGGAACTTGTTGGAGATATCGTGAATCGACTTACCAAATCCTTGTTACAATATTCAATTCTGCGATCCTTGCGCACCTGCGAGGTCATAAATAGAACTGTTCCTTTGGCTATAACGCCACCGGTTAAAACTATGATAAACGTGATTACATAGGCAAAGATTTTAAGTATCTTGATTGTTAGCTCAAGACACTCCTGGTTTGCCGTCGAGCCGGTTTCAATTTTAATTGGCGGATCACGAAACACGTCCCAGCCTTTAGTTTCCTGTATTGTGCGTTGGCTGGAAGCAGAATCGAAAGATATAGTTAGACATAGTCTAAATTGAGCAACAGAGCTTGAGTATAGGTTTAGTATATATACATAAGTCTTAGGCTGCCGCCTGCACTACGATATGTGCTCAAGCTGCTTGCTTGCTCTTAGGTTCCGGATTACTTTCTTAGAGTAAATGACATTGAAATAGCCACAACGACTGCACTGAAAGTGACTTGTTGAGCAATATCTGAACAAAGGCGAACAGTTATGGATGTGGGAATGGCAATTAAGCTTTGTTTGTTATGAAGTTAATTTTGTTGTTCCGGTTTGCTTTAGCGAAAACCATAATATTTTCCAAGAGAAAACCCCACCTAACAATTTGCATATCACAATTCATAGGAGAAACTCTATAAGACTTACCTGCCGCCATAAATATCGTGTGTCAGAGGCGAGCTCTCGTCGTCGGTGAAGTTGTTCTCATCGCTGTCGCCATGCTCTCCAGTGGCTGGCGGAGCCATCGGGCGATGCCGCACCGCAGACATCTCCCACGGTTATTGCCCGAGCCCCAATCTTTGGCTCTGCTGAATCTGGCAGTCGAAATGTAGCTAAAGTGGCGCAAGAGTTGAAAATTAATTGAGTTCCACTCGCAGATAAGCCAGCTTCAATTTATGGCTACTCTCTGTTAAAGCAGACATTCAAGGACCTGCGGCCCTTGACCAGCAACATTTTCCATTAAGCCAAGCAACTAACCGGTTTCAAGCCAGCATATTCAATGTTCAACTTAAGTGATTCATGAGCGCTTAAAATAATCAGCCAATGAAGATTTTCAGTGGCCAATGTACGGTTTATTCGATAGAGCAACATATACTGTGGTAAATAGGCAAAGTCTTTCAGTAAATTTGCCACTTAAAATGGCCATAAAACATAATTTCAAAATGCATTAAGTCATAGCGAGAAAATTACATTTATTTTGTTTGTTACTTTTATTTAAAATATATAACTACATTTCTATATATAGAAGAAATATATACCAGCTGAAGCTCTCTAGATTTGTTTTTGTAAACACTGTCATATTCAGCTTCATTTGAAGATGACAGGATATCAGATTATTAAAAAAAAACACAAGATATAAGCTATTTTAAGAATCTCACAGTTCTATAAATAGCTCATCTTGCTTACATTTTTTCAGGCTTTAACCAGTTGTTAATTGCAAGCAAACCCCAAAGTAGAAACAGAGCATGCGCATGCGTAAATAGGAAGCAATGCCGAACATAAATCAAATCTGTATAAATCGAATCTGTAGGTTCAAGGACTCTTGTTGCTAGCAGAAAATGGGGGACAAAAACTAACAAGTACGAGAGGCTGTATGAGACGATGTATGTGATGTATATCATTCATGTGTATATGTATATGTACCTTACCACATATCGGCTATGTCTCACTCATTTCACTTTTGGCACGGAACTAAAGCTGTAGCCCGTTTTGATTTTATGCTAATTATGATCACATATGTTGCGTCTACACACACACACACAGATGTATATATAGAGTACATACATACTGTGTGCAAAAATGTTGATCGCATTGTTCCGTTGCGCGGACCTTGTGCCACATTTGAGCAACAGCGCATCGGATTTCTATTATGATGAAATTACCATAGATAGATAGATGGGAGCATTGAAGGAGGAAGCCTAATGAATAAGCATTTTCTATTTTATTTTAAACAAAATTACAATTCGAATTTTGATTAAAAGAATTGAAAAAAATGTGATTAAAAATTGATCGAGCATGTCGAGACCGAATGTTGTACACTCTTTAAAATCGACGACTTCAACTTTCCATTTCGTAAAAGCTATCAGACGACTCTTCGCCGGGCACATCGAAATAGATTAAGGAAGCGGGCCTAAGGCTCGGCTGGGCATGCACGATGCCAGTTAATTTGGCTTGAGGAACATATTGGTCACCTAGTGGAGTAAATCTTCGCACCGGATTGTTGATGTTGGCATCATTCTGAAGATTGGAGCACCATGCATTTGGTTGCACGATCGCTTTCACTTTTCGCCGGCTTGCTAACAATTGGGACACATGTTTGGGAGCATGTGCACCAATTTTTTTTGCCTGAACAAATTTGGGCTTGCAAGAGGTGCTCGACTTAGGCCCAGCGGGCGTTGGTGACTTTAAGAGTGTTTGCATTCTGATCTTTGGTTGCAATATAAAATCAAGTATTTCTGAATTAGATTTGTCAGTCTTCATGTACTCGATCATTTGGGCCCTGATTATTTCCCTGATCATCTCGTCCTTACTATTCGCTTTGTCCGAATAAATTTCGTTCAATGGCTTTGTTTTCGAATCGGTCGTCAACGGGGAGACATTAAAGAACAATTCTCGATTCTTGAGCGACATAATGTTACGGATTTTATTTTGTCCTTTGGTTTTGTTTTGTTGGAGCATTGTATTTGGCTCTCTTGTCTTGTGCTGTCGTCGTTTATTTAAATATATTTATTCGGCTATAAAATTTTGATTCTGGATACATTAAACATTATTTGTTTACACAACTGAGATTTAACGAAAATCATATTGACTAGCTTAAAGCAGAGACTACTTAAATATAGTATAAAACGCTGCCCAAGGCAATAAACATTCATTTATCCAAGGGGATGACATTAGTTTGGGCATAAATTCAATCAGTTACTACAAAAAACTTAATTAGTTGTTGGCAGAAAGGTCAAAGGATGCTGCTGGCAGTCTGGATTCTGCGCAGTAGTCCTCAATATGGTGTCAACCCTCAAAAAAAAAAGCCGCACAGAAGTCGCAGCTGCCTGTAGTCGCAGCCACCCTCGGCGCAATGCCACGGATAGGGTACTAGGGTGGTTCAGGTTCAGTCCTTGTTTGTGTTATGGATGCTCTAGACTGATTATGGCTTTCGTTGCGCGCCTCTTTTGCTGTTTATATGGCTACAGTTAACGCTGTCTCATAACAAGACCGTGTGGCCTAATGGATAAGGCGTCGGACTTCGAATCCGAAGATTGCAGGTTCGAGTCCTGTCACGGTCGTATCGTGTAATTTTTTTCCATTTACACTTATTTAATCGTGGAAAATTTATTTTAAAGCTGCATGTTAATATACTTATAGGGCTTTATTTATAAATAAAATTGATCAAATTTAACTCAAATTAAATGGTATACTGACTGAATATATATATGTTCTGCGGTATATGTATGCATGTAATTATGTACGCTCGCATAAGTATGTATGTTTGCATACGTATGTATGGATATGTGTGTATGCATGTGTATATACATATTTCTATGTTTGTATATTTGTATATTTGTTTGTATGAATATATGTGTGTATGAACATATGAACATGCAACTGTGTTCACAAAAATAGTAGTGCTGTTTGGTATTTCAGTCGCACTAATATTTTTATGAACAAAGCTGTACATATGTATGTATGCATCTATATAATGTATGTACGTACATACATACATATTTATGTATCTATGTTTGTCTATGATGAATGTGTGAATATACATAGCTAGTTGCGAATATACATACATGTCAATGAACATACTCATTTATATATGAATGTTTACATTTATATGCATACTAATCGATGTTTTAGTGTATATTTGACTATAAGTTCTATTCAATACTATTACGTAAACTGAAAGGAAAAGTATTATTATTAAATATTGCCTTGCTATGCGATTCTCATATATTCTCATATATAGTTAAAAGTCAGCTTGTTGCTCGAAAGACTCAACATCCTCAGCTTCGATTGTTATGTTCGTGATTTGCTAATTAAAGTCTGCTTTCCTTTTACTAACTAATGCAAATCAAATAATCATGAATATATTTTTAGATATTTATACATTAATAAATATGTTAGAGCAGTTTTCTATTTATATACATAAAATATTATTCTACAAATTTACTCTCGCTGGCTTACGGGCAGCTTAACCTATATAGCCTATTTGAAATAAGTTTTTACTGTACAACATTGAGCAGTAAAGTACATTCTGATTGAATTTCTCTAAATGTCAGACTTGACTAAGTCTAGGAATATGGCCTAAATTGGAAATTAAATTGAAAATGAAGACTACTGATTCTTGCTTTGATATGCTGATAATCAAGCTTAAGTCAGGCTAACTGACTTGAACAAATCAATTCTTTATTATATGAATGTTAGACTAGAGTCAATAGAAGCAGTATACATGGATAGACATACATTTATGCCTTGCCCAACAGCAGTCAGTAACCCTAGTTGACCCCCAGAAAAGGTAAATAAGCAAACAGAAACGTGTCAAAAATAGCAAGTGAAATTTTCAGTCGAAAAGCTCAATCATTAGGCATTCATGTCACATACTCTATAAAAATGTACAGCTGGAAAAGTCGAGCAGCAAAGGATTAAAATAAAAAAAAAACACAATTAAAACAACTTTTTATAGATCCACGATAAGAGACCGGTTCGGCTAAGAGAACAGCAAAAAAACTCCAAGCAGGCCTTGAGCCAGAGTAGCTATACCACACAAACTGGTCATGCAGATATATACTATGTATATATATATATATATACAACATAAGACTTTTCATATTATCTTATATCTTGGACAGTGGGCGTTAACGTACAGAGTATTGAAGTGAACGTTACTGCCTGCTGATTCATTATGACTCGCAACATAAAATTCATTAAAAAATTTCAGCAATATATTTCAGCATGCAAAGTACATAAAGTACAAATATATATATGTGTGTGTGTGTGTCGTGCCCAAGAAGGCAAATCAAATGGCGTACAATCCAACACACAAACGAATGCATGAAAAAGTGAAAGTCTAAAACAAAGACAGAAAAAAATGTTATAATAAAAACAATCTATGAATAAGATACTAGTAGCCGCGGCACAACAGCAATAGCAATAGCAACAACTCGCTAGTTGCAACTATTGCTGCCTGTTGAAAATTGTTGAAATTGATTGCTACATTTAACAACGGAAACGAAAACGAACCAATCGAACCGACGAATGGACCGACCCACCTAGCCAAACCGGCCACGCCAAGCCGGACAGGCAGCAATAGCAACAGCCGCAGCAACAGCAACAGCAACAGCAACAGCAACTGTGTCCGACTTGTATCATAAGACCAGTTTCTGCTGGAGTACAACAGGAACAATAAGCGACTTTAAAAGTGGCATTGCGCAAAACATGCCCAAACAATGACTGAGATAATGGCCAGCAATAAATGTGACCAGAACGGTGAACATGGCAGGGCATTATGGCCTAGATGTGATCAGTGTGGGTTCAATCAATTGTGCTATACAAATCTGGTTAGCAAATAGTTCCAGAATAGTTCAAGCATAAATAAGACTAGCTCAAGCTTTGTTCGAGAATAATCCAAGATTGAGAATAGTTCGATAATGATTGCTGCATACTTAGTAAATAGTTGAAGCCCAGCTCAAAACAATTTAGATATCATTTGACAATAATTTAAACCTAGTTAAGCTTAACCCAACAATATTTCTAAAGATATGTCAACATTATTTCAAGAATAGTTTCAACTCAGTTGTAAAAAAATTCTAGCAAACTGTTTAGCTTATATATCGTAGTAGTAATAGTTAAACTATAATTCGAGCATATTTCGAAAAGATTTAAAGCCTAGTTTGAAAAAAGTTCCTGCATAGCTAAACAGTAGCTCCAGATTGGTTCGACAAATTCAGTTGTAGTGCAGCTGCCTTGAGTTGAATATGCCTTGAGCTTTATCTGCCAATTCCACTCACTGCTCTTAACACACCTCAACATCCACTCAAGCGCTGTCAATTAAAAATTCTTTAGGTTGATTTTTTTCTTCTTCTTTTTTTTTTGCTTATTTTGCCAACTCATTCAGTCAAGTTCCAGTCTCTTATTATTTACCAACGTATTACCGTTATGCACATGCACATAAATTCAAGAACTCAGATAACTACATGTGAGTCACGAAGACTTGTACGATTCGTAAGCTTCGCTCACAGTTTTGACAGCATTTTAATGCAATAATCTGAAACATCATAAAGGATTTTCAACTATATACAATAGAGCTATATTGTAGAGCGACATTTAGTCAGTTATGCTATGAGTCACAAAAGTTTGCACAAAATTTGGTTTTTACGCAGTGCGTAACTTAATTCGAAACTGGTATTAAATTATGGGATTTTTTTTACTCATTGAAATAAGGTGAATTGGCGCATAATGAAGCTGAACTTAAGTAAGAGATGCTTCAGATGAAAGAGGACGTAGGACGTATACGCATATACATAAAATAAACTAACTATTTAGCTTACTATATTGTGTTCGTACAACTTTCAACACAATTTTTCTCTATTTTTCTACACATTTCTTTAAATAAGCTTCCAAACAAGACTTAAGTAAATAAATACTGTATATTTATGCAAAGATTTTGGCAGTCGCTGCCCTTCAATGCAAAAAGAGTAAAGCAAACAATAGTAAAGAGAGCGAAAGAGAGAGAGAGAGAGAGAGAGAGAGAGAGAGAGAGAGAGAGAGAGAGAGCAATCGACTTCACACAGCAAAAAGCTACTCAGTCGACTCTTCAGCTCTGTCGCTTGGCTTGGGTGTAGGTGTTGAGGCCTTTCGAATTGTGCAAATTCGAGTTGAATTGTGTGGCGCATACATGAAAAATGTCAATTGGAAAAAGTTTTATCAAATGACATTTGTTCAAAATAATTTCATTTGACTCATTTCACCCAATGACAGCTTTAGCTATAGCACCTAGCCATAGTTAACAGCTCTTTGTTAATTAAGTCTTTCAATTTATAGAACAACTTGTTTTCAAGCTCTGTGTGTGCGTGTGTGTGGTAGTGTCTCATTTTTTTTTTAAATATTTTTGTCTGTTTTGTTGTTGTTATTATCTTGGAACGGGTTTGTGTGCCAAGACAACGCAAAAAAAAAGACCGAGTCTAAATCGCAAAATAGCCCGTTTTATATGCAGCTTATAAAAAGCAAAAGTGTTGCCAGAGTCTTACACAAAACCCGTTAGCCAACAGAAGGCAAAGAAGAAGACGAAGACAAAGTCGAAAAAGAAGAAGAAGAAGCAGCAGAAGTGAAAGAAAAATATAAATCTTACTACAACTACCACAACAGCATAAATGAGAATGAGATTGTGCTTTTTGCTATTGTGTCTGGCGCATAAAAACTTTCACATAAGTATCAAATTGTACCGTTTGATGACGATGATAATGCCTAAGAGAAATTGTGTTGGCCTAGCTGCAGCTAATCCGGTGTAGACTGAAAGAATGTGAAGTGAATGCTGCGACGACAGCTGTAGAGCGGAGTAGACGCACTTTTCTTTAGTTTTCACTTGAACAAATTGATATATGCATATGACCTTTACATTTCACTTTTCAGCGCCTCTGTTTGGCTTAGCTAATCACAGTTAACACTTTATTAAAACTCGCAGATACACACATACATTAATATGATTTCTTTCTCGAAACGCCTGCGTGGCTCACAAACTTTTTTTTACAAAAAAAACAACAACAAATTTTTATTTATCATTTGATTTCTTTTCAATTATTCGTTATTTCTTTTGCTGTGCCGTTGGTCGTGTTGTTGTTATTGTTGTTGTTGTTGCTGCTGCTGTTGCTGCATTTAACTTTTAGCCAGCTTTACACAAATACACCTATACATACATATACTGTATATATGCATGTATATAGAGTTATGCATACACATACGCATGCGTGCACGTACCGTTTTGTAGAAGAGAGAGAGAGAGAGACAGAGAGAGAGAGAGGGAGACGCAGACTTAGACGTGATTTCAGCTGTCGGCCTTTACTTTTTGTCCGCGTGAAGCTCTTTTCGAGTTCGTTGTCTTCGCCAAACTGAATTGAAGTCTTTCGTTTTTGCTTATTGGAAGTGGTCGCAACTGTGGCTCGGCTCGTTGTTTCTTTGCTTGAAATCGTTGGCGGCTGGAAGTAAACTTTTATGAGCGTGTTTGTATGCTTGGATTTTGTTGTTGTTTATTTGGTTTGTAAGATTTTGAGCTTATACTTGCGTTTCTGTTCGCTTCAGTTATTCTCGTTTTAGTTGCTGCAATGTATAATGCCAGTTAAGAAATTTATACTCTCTTAATTTCACTTTTTATTCATAAACTCTTTGGCTGCCATTGGAAAACATATAATTTTGCCTCTCCCCATGTTGTGAGTATAAGACTTGTATTCATATACATGTATTTTGCGATAACTTTGTCGAGGTCGTCTGGTTTCTTTTTTTCTGTACCGCGTACCCATTAAGACGCCGACGAAGAGCATGATGAAGCTGCGCATGAATATGTTGCAGACATGCATAGCTGCGGAATCTATGAAGAAATAATAATCTATAATATTAATAATAATTAACTGCTTATAGGATGTTCGATTCTTTGTTTCCTTTTCGTCTGTGCTTACTTTCATATTTCCGCGAAGAGGTTAGTGCAATGAAATTATGCAGCATAATTGATAATCTGCCCATTTCTAAATTTGTAAATAAGGCAATATGGGTAAAAACATTCAAATTAATAATAAAATATTGTACACGCTTTGGTTTAGAATTTAACTTTAACTTTTTCATTCAAATTTGAAAGCTACGTACAGGGCATTTTCTCGTAGCACACTCTGAGGAAAAGCGCTTACATTCTGTCTCCTCTTTGCCTGTGCTTTAGTTTTACAAATGGTAAGGTAATGAGCGACCGATGCATTTATCTGTTTTTTAAAAAATTAATCGTGTGTGCGCAGAGTCTAAAGTATATTAAGAATACAAAAAGTAAATTTACAATTGAAAAAACCCTTGAAACAATTTATGAAAAGTTTACAAAAAGTTTTACCTTCTTTTAACATTTTAATATTAATTACCTGGTAACACATTTTGAACTTCGATTTTAAGCTATTTAAAACGTTAGCTCTTAAAATTAATGTATTTCTATGCGAATTCTGTAACGTCTTATTTCTTTATTTATCGAAAAGCGGTTACATTGAGATTCTATCTTATCGATTAAAAATTCATTTAGGACCCTGTTAAGCCTATGTTATCAAATTAAATAGTATAATTTTAAGAAAAGCAACAGCTGTTAAGTTTGAATATCAGCCACATGACATATTATAAAATTAAAGCACAGAACTAAATTATGATACTAGGAATATATTGTATGTTGTTGCTTACAAAATAATTGTTTTTTAACGGCTAAGGAACATAAATATGTTGTATAGCAGAAACATATGATGTTGTTTATTTAAGCAAACGAACCAGTGGTTCCGTCTTGGTTCACTTTAGTATGTCGTTCGATCAAACATATTCCGGACGACCTGACACAAGTAGCACGATTTTTTATTTATATTAATTTAATTTTCAATTCGGATACCAAAACCATGTGGTCATCGGACGAGCTCTTTTTCCGCAACTTTGCAGAGCTTAAAAACTATCAGTACGACGATGAGAAGGTATCCACAATAACATCCAGGGAGCAGGTGAGTAATACAAAATTTGTATGCCGACAACAGATAACAAAACAACCTCTTTTTGTAGATTAAAACTGAGGATTCGGTTGAAAAATGTTACGATCGATTCGTACAGACACAGTTTGTAAACCCGCGCGCAACACAGCTAAATCGCATACAGCACCAACAATATTTGGATTTAATGCTTGGCAAACTGCCGTCCAATTATGAGTGCTTGGACAGCAGTCGCCCCTGGTGTATCTACTGGATACTGCAGTCAGCGCAACTGCTGAACTTTAACTTCGACGAACAGATACTGGACAATGTTGTGCAGTTTCTCATAAAGTAGGTGAATATAACCCAATTATTGATATTGATAATACGTTTTCATTTTTCCAGATGCCGTGCACCTTCGGGTGGCTTTGGCGGCGGACCAGGTCAATATGCTCACCTGGCGCCCACCTATGCTGCAGTTAACAGCTTGTGCATCATTGGCACACAGAGCGCATATCAAGCAATCGATCGAGAATCACTGATAAAGTTTCTATTTAGCGTGCGTGATGACGATGGTTCCTATCGCCTACACGTAGATGGTGAGACGGACGTGCGTGGCGCCTACTGTGCCATCTCGTGCGCCAAGCTTACCAATGTGCCTGAGCCGGTGCTGAGTAAACTGTTCACGGGCACCGCCGACTGGATTGCTAGCTGCCAGACCTACGAAGGTGGCTTTGGTGGAGCGCCCGACTTGGAGGCGCATGGCGGCTACACTTTTTGCGGCATTGCCAGTCTGGCATTGCTCAATCAGGCGGACAAGTGCGATAAGAGAGCGCTCCTGCAGTGGACACTGCGTCGCCAAATGATATACGAGGGCGGCTTTCAGGGCCGCACCAATAAACTAGTAGATGGTTGCTATTCGTTTTGGGTAGGCGCCACCATTCCAATAACGCAGGCCACAATGATTGGCGCTGAAAAATCCATGGAGAAGACACTTTTTGATGTCGAAGCACTGCAAGAATACATATTGTTGTGCTGCCAAAAAGCAAATGGCGGTCTAATAGACAAACCCGGCAAGTAAGTTTAGCATTCAGGCTTATAAGTTTATTATTCAAATCACACATACTTACATTTTTGCCTTTAGACCACAAGATCTATATCACACATGTTACACGCTGAGCGGCGTTTCTATTGCACAACATTCGGAGTCCGCGATGCATCCTCAAGTGCTTGGTGATCTTAGGAACGAACTTCTACCCACCCATCCATTGTTTAATATACCACCGAAATCAGTTGCAGCAGCTTTGAGCTATTTTTCAAATATTTCCGATCAAAATGCTGGTTGCAGCAACAATTGTACCTAGCGAACGGAAGATTAAGGTATTTGGAGTGATGAACGATGTACATACATATACGCTAATGCTTAGCTGGCGAATTATTTGATATTTGTGCACGCTATGATCAAACAGTTCTTATTGCAAATCAAAAACGTATTGTTTTCTAAATTATCTACAACTAACTGAAAAACTTTTCGAAAGTGCTTCTAATATTCACAGAATGTATAAATTTATGAGGAGCAGAACTTTTATGCGTGGAGTAACTCTGTTAATGTACAAATTGATAATTAAAATTAAAACGTTTCTGATAACTGAGCTTTTTATTTAAACCTAATAATACTAGACCTACATTAAAGTTATTGCCAGACAAGTCATAGTCTGGGGTAAATTAGTAAATTAAATAATATCTTTGACAAATATTTTCCGAGCACTGTTGCATGTGTAACAGCTGTTGTGTCCAGATTTACTGAGAATGTCTACGTTTACATGCAAATAGCTGCTGTGTATTATTATTTAAACTTACCTGTTGCAGTATACATGTAGTTTCTTAATCCTGATGTTTTCGAGCCATCGACATTTAAAGCGCAAGACACCGGCAGAGGGCATAGGCCGACGTGAATATATTGGTCACCTGGTTGATGAATATTACACATCAACAGACGTTGGTAAGCATCATTCGCGCTAGTTCCGGCGGCACTGTTAACAATATCGATAAATCTACCAGAGGCCCTGGAGCAGGTAACCGCTAACTTGGCAAACTTTGCCTACGATCCAATAAACTGGCCCCATCTGCATGAAGCCGAGGCTTTGGATGTCTTTATCGTTGCTGTGGAAACCCAGAACCCTAATCTTCAGCTACATGCTGTAGCGGCACTGTGTAATTTTTGCTTGGGTAACGTTATTTTCAGTCAATATAATATAGATTGCTATCAACAAACTTTCGTCATTCGCAGACGAAATCGCCGCCAAATTCATAGTTGAAAGAATTTCAATAATCAGAAGTGTATTCCTACGCACAGAGAAAGCTGATATCGTGCTGCATAGCCTGACACTGTATTATCAACTGCTGAGCGCAGGACTGAGCAGCAAAGAAGAAATCATAACTCCAGCATTGCTCAAGCGAGTGCTACATTGGCGTCAAACATCTAACGACGAACGCGTTGTTAAACTTTGCATAGTTTTTCTGGAAGATTTTGGTTCTCGAACCGAGATAACCGAGCTCCAGAATGCTACAGCAGCTACGTCGACAGCTGTGCAGCCAGGCACAAGCCAAACTACTAAAACAGGTTCAAGTGATAAAACGGTTCACACAGCAGGATCTTGAAATATTTTCCCAGTTTACCGGTGATTCTAATTATATACATAGCAAGGACATGCCCGTCTCAGAGCGTCGCGTTCATGGTGCACTGCTTAATGCAGTTGTTGCTGGCATTATAGGCACACAATTGCCAGGACCAGGAACTGTAGTACTCGAGCAAAGCTTCAAGTTCTTGAAACCATGTCGCATAGAAACGGACACCTTAGTGACTGTGCGTCTAATCAAAGCCCGCAAAATCGCAACTGTGGAGTACGACTGTAGACAGCACGATGATATCGTGTTCGCAGGCAATGCTAAATTATTGACTCCTAAAGAAGCTCCTTAGTTGAAAAAAAAATAAAATGCATATGAAATTTTGTATAGTGCATCTATTGTCTATTTCTTGGTTGCTCGTTTGCCCTCGCCCTTCTTGGGCGCCGCTTTGCCACGCAGTTTTCGCAAGCGCTTCATTTCCTCCTTGAAGTCCTGGTGCTCATCGCGGAATAGTCCATAGTCGCGCAGATTTTTCATTAGCAAATGTGTTTCCACATGTCGTGGATACCAGTTAACCACATAGTCACGTTTATGTATGGGCTCCTCTGAGAACATGCGAACAACCTGTTAACAAAATATCCATTACTATATATACCTTATAAATCAAGTTCAAATTTAATACCTTCATTGACTTGTCATTTGTTGTGCGCGCTACCTCGCCAAAGATGCGATTCGACAGATAATTCATCCGACGAGCGTACTGCGTGCCAAGCTTAATAAGCTCGCTATATTTGAAGTTCGACATTTTTAATTCACTTTCAGCTTGTTTTCAAATATTATTAAACAAAATGTTAAGGGTTATGTCACCCGGCCAGTCCACACAAGAGGCGACAGCTGTTTAGTGATGACATTAAACGAATAATCGATATCGGCAAGCATACATCAAGCATAACAGCGTTAACAAACTTTACATAATCCAGTTGAGTTGTTCAACATTCTTTTAAAATTTTAAATTCGTCAAATCAACGTTTATTTCTAAATCAATACTAAATTAACATTAATTGGAATAACAAAATTGTAGCGATAATTTAACTCTCACAATATGCACAGTAGATTGCAATGTAATTGCAATGTTAAAATAATTGTTATTAAACCGTTTCAATGTTGCCTCTGCCCTTGCGTCTGTTTTCTGCATCTACATCATTGCCTATAAAGGATGTCTCCTCCGAGCTTTGAACTGGGATCACTTCTCTAGCAATGGCTACAGTCCCATTCAATTGGCTCAGCAATGCATTCGTGGCCAGCAGACACGACGGCTCCCGCGGCGAACCGCTGTGCACAGATATCTGATCAAAGTGCAACGCGCGAGATGGAGTATGTGAGCGTGAGGATGGAGATGGGTTGCCCACAGCGCCTCGCGAATGTGGACTATTATTACGTGAGTGTGGGAAATCTTCCAAAGGAATTTCCTCCGATCTACCGAGCAAAGAAAATAGAAGTTAGCCAACGCAAGCATCAATAATGAAATCAAATTAATTACACGCACCGTGGTCTTGGCATCCGTGGACTGCTCTCACGGGAGCGATTACCGGAGCCGCGTGCCTGTGAGTTCTCTCTGGACTGCGAGGAGCTGTGACTGCCTCCACTGCCACTGGGCGAACGATCACGATCCAGCACTACATTGCCTGTCCGCAGCGACGACGGTGAACTAGAGCCGGCATTGGGACTTCGACGACGTGAGCGACTGCCGCTTTCATTACGTATGCTAAAGTTTCAAATATATATCAGATTGATTTCTATGTAAAATTTTTCAATTATATTTACCCCTCTATAGAGCGATTCTGCGCTATCTGAGTACGACTGATTCCGGCACTGTTGTTGCCACGCAGCACAGCTGCAAAGCCGGGCACTCGACTCGCAGTTAAATTAGCGCCCTTTTGGGCCAGGCGCGTGTTGGCACAATGCGTGGAGGTGGCACACACCGGATACATCGGCGAGTCCAGCTGACCAGGTATTTCGATTAACTGTGCAATCTGATACATTTTCTTTTGACGAGCCTTGCTACGTCCTTTCGTAAGACGCTGCTTGGCCGCCATACAACGTATGTGATCATCGAACAGAAATTTGGCTGAAAGAAGCGGCGTACGATTATGTGTGACGCCGCCACGATGTACCGTGATGTGCAGGCAACGTGAATCATCCTTGTCACCCTGCACCTCCACATCCTGCAAGAAACCTACAAACTTGGCCACGCCCCATCCCAACAACTTGGCATCAGGCTCCACGAGTATGAGTTGCAGTGCATCAATGACAAGAAAGCGACGCTGTTTCGCATTCTCCTTAGAGACAACAGTGCAGGCAATTAAATCACTGTTATCTGCAAGCAGTGAATTCATTTAAGCAATTAATTGGCTGAACTGATTATCAAAAACTCACTCAGATCGAGCACATTGTCCACCTGCACCAGGTTCACCACATTCGTCAGCGGCAACAGCGTTTCCTTCTCGTTTAAGAACTTTTGGCACGTACGACGCAGCAGAAAGTAGACGCGTATGGCTCGTCGAGCTTTCTCAACCTCGCCGCAAGGCAGGCGACGGGTAAACCCTATGCCCGTTAGCGGTGTGCCCGTGGGCGGCAACAGAATGGTCGAGTCCATGCAGAGAAATTCGACATTCAGCTGCGCCTTGCGCATCTCATTATACTCATCCTCGAATAGATCGAGGAATATATCCTCCGACTTGTAAAAGTTGCGCAGCACAACCATCGATTGATTACGAGCACTGAATAGCATGCCCTGCTGCGAGGTCGTTATGCAAGGTGCATCATCTGCGGCGGGCTTGGTGAAGGTCAGCAGCAGTTCCAATGCAATCTCAACCGTGATCAAGCGTATACGACAGGCTTTAAAGAAAATAAAGTAAAATTAATAATACAAAAGATACGTGAGAGATAGATCTCCTTACACGGGAGACTGGATTGCGTGATAATATTAAGCAGATGTTCAATTATTGCCGTCTTGTAGCTAAACGAGCCTCGCATCGACTTCGACAGCACCTGCTCGAACCATTCGTTCTTCATGCCTGCGAATAGGTAGAATAGTTGTAAATAAGCGCAATGTGAAGCAGTTGCTTAGCAAACATTTACACATTAGTATGGGGGAATGAATAAGTTACATACCATCTGGTAAAGGGTGCCATGTTGTTTACGCATTTTTATTTTTTGCAATATTTTTTTTTTCATATCACACAAAAAGCAATGAAATGAGCAAAGAGAGAGAGAGAGAGACGTGAAGAGGCAAAGTTAGCTGAGAACCGGAGCAGCTGAAGCGGATCTTAAATCTATAGACTTTGTCACAGTCGAACTCACCTCGATTGTGGGACATGGCGTAAATGAGGCAGAGGGATAAGAGGGCTAAATAATCATTCTCGGTGCAGTCGAGTGCCTGCAACACGGTGTCCAGAAATGGATTAGGAAGCTCAGAGAAGGCATGCGCTGATGTGGACTGCTGCAGCAGCTGTTTCTCCTCGTCGGTAATATTGCGCAACCGGGTGGCTGCAGCCTCGGCAACAGTTTCTGTGTGCCGACTTGTGGGAGACGCTGTCGCTGCTGGCGTTGACTCAACGCCACTGTCCTCGCTAATTGCATCGCCGCTGTAGTTAGCCGTATGGCCTACAACCGTATCCAATGCCTGTTCAAGACTCTCGTGTGGTTCACCAAAGCTCGGCACCACAACCTCGCGATGCTCCACATAGGAGTTGAGTATTTCGGCTGCGCCTTCTTTAAAAACGCTATGATCCCCATTTAATATTACCCAGGCCAAGGCGTGCACCAGCGGCGCATGGGTGACAACCAAAAAGACAAGTGACAGCAAATAGAGTGCCACAATGGAGCTAACGCGCGGATGATGTATCTCCTGTATGTCAATGTCCACATTGCGATTCAGCACAGCTGCCAAATTCTGTGTAACCACAGCCAACGAGGGCGGTGGCGGCGCTGGCGTCAAAGAGAATATATACAAAGGTACAAACAACTTGTGCAGCAAGTGCTCGGTGAGCACAGCATTCAAATCCTTAATATCCAATAGCAGGATATCGCTTAAATAGTGCAAATGATCGAGATGTTCGGCAACCAAATTGGAAAGCTTCTGATTCGATTGGTGGCTGTAAAATAACAAGCATTCAATTGAAGTAAGAATATTATATAAATTAATTATCAATTATTAATTTCGTACTCTATATCTGTGCGCACGCAGGTGTCCAGCTCCAATATGTGCTTGCCGATAAACCAAACTAGGTTGCTAAAGTAGGGCGCCGCCGTTCTAATAAATTGTAAGCATACAGTTTTAAATGGATTCTCTTTCCTCTAGGTTTATCCACTCACTTGTCTCGAATAAAACGCAACATGCTTGCATTTTGCACCTTGTACACATTTAAGGAAATTGTGCGCACCGCAATGCGTACCATCGACTCGGGATGATTGAAGAATTTTATAGCCTCCGTGTACAGTGGAAAGTCATTTGTGTGCTTATAATAAGAAACACAAATATTAAATTGTTTTAAATATATGAATATATGTTTAAGAGTACCCACCTCATTGTAGAAGAAGTGTATGGTGTGTGTGTTGAGCTTGAGGCTCAACGTTTTTAGAAAGAGTATGTAATAGCCCATAACATCCTCATCGGAGAAATCAAATTTGTGCACCATTATGGAATTTACATGGTTATTACTAAGTAAATAATCTGAAAAAATTCAAATATAAGTAACAGCAGCAAAACTTTTGAGTCATTCATTATGAATCCTGTTATACAGGCATATTATACACGCATATCACGGAAAGAAACTGTTATATACTCTCCCTGTAGACAATAACAGTGCAATCTTGACACGTAACAGAGATATCTAGCTAACATACATACAGGTTTGCTTATGGCGATCTACGTTGCAATCTACTACGTTATTCTTATAAATAAATATTTTACATACACAGAGACGTCTCATTTCTGATGTTCTCAAAGAGAATATTAAGCGTCTGGAGTAATTGGACGCAAACGTAACTGGAGCCTCCGCTCTTCTGACGCATAATGTGCAGGAAGTACGAGAGCATGTTTTTCTCCAAAAAGAAGCTGGGGGCAAAAATAGTAAGCTTTACAATATATTTAAATTATAGACCGCAACGCTTACTCAAAGACCAGGGAGTCATGTTGATCGCCCCAAATAAGAATCTCAGCAATACATCGCAATGATTCAACCAGCAAACCGCGATTGCTCTCAGATACGGTCGTGTTCTTTTCCAAAATGCTGTACAGGTACTTTAGGTGCTCCAATGACAACCGATTTTTGGGGCGTCCACCCCAAGGGCCGCCAAACCAGCTACGACTGCGAAACATTATGCGAGTATTAATAAACACAATGCCTTAACTGCAACGTAAACTGGGTACACTCAATACTAATTATAGAATAGCATTAGTCCATAGTGATTATTTACAGAGTCATAACACAATAGACTTTCCAAATAGCTTATTGGCACTCAGGAGAGCTAAAAGTTGTCCAGCACTGTCGCACGCAATGATCCCACTGTGTTAATGCAGGTTCTCGAAAACGTTACGTCAAATAAACGAATTTAATTTTGTAAATATTTATGAAAAAAAATAACATAAAATTTCAACTTTCAATCAACGATTCTGCTTCTTTCGTTTTCAGTACGAAGACAGCAGGTGTCAAAGTCAGCTGTCGGCCGAACGAGCTGGTCACACTGTTGCATGCCGTCACATATTTGTACACACTGGCCTAGTCGCCATCAGCTGAACAATAAAATGCCCACACGCCTTTTTCGTGATTTATATCCAACTTTATTCTTTTAACAAACTTGACATTGGCATTTCGTACTAACTGTTATTTTGATTAAAATTAATGGAATATGAACCAGAATTAGGATCCTGTTGCATTTGAAAATTCGCAGTAGACAAACCAAAAGGCTTCAATATCATATCACCCAAACCTTTTAAACTGGACATCATTTCGGTCTTAAGTTTTTCATTGCGCTCATTTATAAAAACTGGCAGACGTACTTGAGCCTCTCTTGCCTCAGGCTGAGCCGGATCAATTTCATAGACGCGCTTGTAATCTGTCAACGCTTCATCTGGTCTTTCCTCCTGTTCGTATAGCTTAGCTCGCCTGTTTTTTGTAAGAAAATGCCTATTAAAACTGATAGATATAACTAGATATATTTAACGCTTACCGTAACAACGCACGCACATATACCGGATTCAGTTCTATGGCCTGTGTGCAGTCGCTAATGGCTGCTTTATTGGCCTCTAGTTTCATTTTGGCCGCTGCGCGGTTGCAAAATAGGATAGCACGCTCCTTGCTATTCGTGGATGGGCAAATGTTCAATGCTTCTGTGTATACTACAACAGCACGTTCGGCCTCATCGTTTTTAAAGAGTTCATTGCCTTCGAGTTTCAGTTTGTCCGCCTTCTCTTTGTTCGCTGCCAGCTGTTCGACACTCAGCTCTTTCTCCTGCAATTGCAGCTCCTCTAAGCTCAGTTCACCATCGAGCTGTATTACATCGGCTTCGTCACCGCTGTTGTCATCGTCATCGTCCTTGTTGCTCTCCTCCTTACCACCCGGGGCGCCTTCTTTATCATCCTCAAGACGTAGTTTACTGTTCTTTTCTACAATGTCATCAATCAATTTGTCATGATCTGGCTTATTAGTTGTAGCTTTTTGTATAGGCGACACGGGTTCGCCAAGCGCATCTTGGAATTCTTCATCGTTAGTATCTTTCTCTGCCATGCTGCCACCTAGTTTTTAATTTCAGTTTGTACTAGAAATTTCGTTCGCAATGATTTGTATTATTGTGCGTTTTCTGCTTTTTATTTTAACACTCACTTAATGTGGACACACTGGTATGCGGCTCTAAGTCGCATTATTTATTTTTTTATATACAGCAGCACTCAACTAGAGATGAGCGTTAACTTAAACGATATTTATATAGTTGGTAATGTGCAAAACATATGTATTTAATGTTTTTATGTTTAATCAAATGTGTTGCTGTAACAGTCAATATATTCAATGTAGATTTAATTCTAATCAATTATTGTTTGAATAAATCACTCATACAGTCGCATTCTGGTTTTTGCAATTTTTGTTCAAACCAAGTACGGTCACACTCGACCAGTTGTAAACATCAGAATTGAATTCTAATCAATTATTGTTTGAATAAATCACTCATACAGTCGCATTCTGATTTTTGCAATTTTTGTTCAAACCAAGCACGGTCACACTCGACCAGTTGTAAACATCAGAATGGTCGGCGTTAAGCATTTGGATTCGCCACTTGCTGTGGAAATTGGCGCACATACACTGACTGAATATGTGCCTGCCAAACCATTGGAGAGTAATCTCGAAGTTATCTTTAGCGTTACAGAACAGGTTAGTGTATACTACTTTAGTAAGTGTTCTATTTAACAAGCCATGTTACAGACCTTTATTACGCCACAGGCGGATTCATGTGCTCAGCTGAAGTGTGGAAATGCCTTGAAGTTTCCCTTCGCACGTGCTGATTACACGCCAATGGCAGTGTTGATAACAGATGCCGAAGAGCTTGTCGCCGCCGATGCTTCTACAGCAACGAAGCGTGTTGTAGAGCTAACGCTGGACACAGCATCACTGGGTGAGCTGGACTATGAGCCCGGGGATACAGTGGCTATACTACCTAGCAATTCGCCACAGATTGTGGCTCAAGTTCTGCAACGCCTGAACTTGACTCAACAGGCGGACAGCGCCTGTCATGTGAGTCTCGCCTTAAACTGCGCCAAGAAGAGCGCCAAAGTGCCCGCTCACATACCCGCGCAGACAACTCCGCGGGAGATTCTGACGTATTGTGTCTCGCTACGCTCAGTACCACAGAAACAGTTCCTCAGCGCTTTAGCCAGCTGCACCAGCGAGCTGAAGGAGCGCTCTTTTCTGTCGAGTCTCTCATCCAAACAAGGCATCGCCCACTATCAGACACTCATATTGGAGCGTGGCTTATGCTTGCTGGATCTGCTGGAGCTGTGCTCCAGCTGTCAGCCAACGCTAGCACTGCTAGTAGAACATTTACCACGGCTACTACCCCGCCCATATTCAATAGCTAACAGCCCATTGGAGTGCTCGAAACAGCTGCGCATCATTTATTCCATACGCGCGCAAAACCCGGGCGTCACGACTAGCATGCTGGAGGCCAAGATTGAACAGCATCAGGAACAGAAGAAGCCGGTCCAACTATATGTTTATCCGCGCATGAAGAATGCATTCTGTTATACGGATAGGGAGCTAGCGAACAATCAAATTCTCATTGCTGTGGGCACGGGCCTGGCCCCTTTCCTAGGCTTTCTAGCGCACAAGCAGCTACGCCAGGAATTGGCCACTGGTCACACCTGGCTCTATGTGGGCGCCAAAACGCCACAGGCCATACTCAAACAAGAGCAGCTGCTCAACTGGCAAAAAACGTCAATCCTTCAGCGTCTACGTATTTGCTATTCCCGCAGTTCGATGGCTGACCAGCCGAAATATGTGCAGCAATTATTGGAGCAGGATGCGGAGCAACTTGTCGAGCTGCTGCAGCAGTCCACAACTGTCTTGTACGTCTGTGCCGATGGTGCCCAAATTTCCAAATCCATTAATGAAAGTCTGCGTTCCTGCCTGCAACGGGTTTTAAGCCTAGACGAAACCGAGGCCACACAGCATCTCAATGAGCTGCGTGCGCAAGGCAAATATCGTGAGGACATTTGGCTATAGTTATAAATTTCCACAACTAAAAATCTTTAATTTAAAAAAATAAATATGGTGCTTGGCAACGCATAATATAAAAAGCAAATTTTTAGTGCATTTTTTTGTGGGCTTCCATTTTTAAAGGGAAATTTCTGCATATAATCACTGTTTCCTTTTTCCCACCAGCTCTGGCGTTTTGCCAACACCGAACGAGGGAGAAATTTTTAAAATTTATAGCTTGAACCATGAATAAATACCTTGAAACCATTGCATTCTTTCTAAGCGATAGTTGCATGAATCGATGTAGCTTTATCATCTCTAGCCACAATTTCCCATTATTTCAATATTATATGACATTTATGCATAAGAGCAATAAAGCTTTAAAACAATATAACTTGCGACCAAATATTTGCAGAACAAACGAAGTGTTTTTGGCAGAGAAGCTGCCTAATTAATATTGATAAATATACTACTAAAACCATATTAGTTTTTCCTGAAGTTTTCGGAAAATGTCCAGTTTTTGCAAACTTTTTTAAATTGCTGATCAGCCTCTAGACAGTTGGCAACACTGCATATAATGCAGGGAGGAAATAAAATTTAAATGGAATAATGGTAATTTTAAATTACCTTTAAATATAAATATATTTAAATCCCTTTGAATATTACCTTTTTTAAAAATACGTTAATTCTGTTGGCTTGGTAACACAATAAATGTCCAGGGAATATATTTTAAAGATTTCCAATTATCTAAGGATTTTATGCAGTTTCAAACAACATCAAAGGAATTTTTGTTGTAGATATCTTACTATTTCAGAAAATTGCTTTGCAGATTTCAAGAAACTGGTATATTATTTACAATAAAAATCCTAACTGTCCATGGAAAATGCATAGAAACTGGTATTTTGCATTTTACAATAAAAATCTTGAAAATTCATTTTGGCTAGTGGTAAAAGAATTAATAGATAAAAGTGCTTTGGTCGAATAAGTAAATAACGATATATTTAACAACACAAAATAAAAATTACAGTGCAAACTAAAATAATACATACAAGTTGTGCGTATAAAATTGTAAATAACCGTACGCTCAAACGACGGCGAATTATCTTAGTGGGTGTGTGAATTACAACTAAATATATGCATAATCATTTTCTCATACTATCAGCTCTGATTTTTTTTTTAAATTAAAATGTATAATAGATTGCAAAATTAATGTATATATATATATATATTATATAATTATAATTAAATGTGTAATATACGATTACAACTTAGTTAAGCGATTGCAGACAAAAAGAAATGCATTAAAAATAATAAAAATAAAAACATTACATGGAATTTCCTGTGCTAAAGCGGAGTAAACTCAAAAAGTATTAGAATAAAACGTCCTGAAAGAACACACACAGATGATTTTTGCATAGTTCCGCAGTAAGTATTTGCATGTACTTATTTAATTATTATTTTATGTATATCAATTGGCGTATGTAATTATGCATAATATGTATTTTAACTACATTTAAATTGAAATAGCGCCAATTATTTGTATGTATATTATGTATATATATATATATATATATATATATATATATATATATATATATATATATATATATATATATATATATATATATAGATCTTTGCATGTTTTCTTTTCATAAGTTACGGATACAACGCATTGGGGATTTTATCAAAATTTTTTGGATGACAGACAGTTTACTTATTTAGTTTCTTTGTTTTTTTTACAATTGCAATAAAAATTGCGTATAAAAAATTTATGCTACCATTTAAAGACTTAAATTTCATTTCGTTTCGTTGAATTTTCTTTAATTATAATCTTATTTTTGTTATTTAGTTAAATGCGCTTGCGATTATGTATGTTCGGGTATGTCTGCGTTAACTGCCAACTGGCTCAGAATACTTTTCTATATATATTTTTCTCAGTGTATCCAAAAAATACTTATCGTTCGTTGCCTTTGCCTAAAAAAGACGCTCGTCGTCATTAAGCAGCGATCTAATCAAAATGAATAATTCATTTAAGCTCTAAATTATGCAAAAATGCATTTACGTACTTATTTACTGAATGTAATTTTTGTTTTTTATTCATATTCTTTGCTAAATAGTTAAAATTGTGCCCACCCTGTGATTGCAAATTTCGTGTCGAAGTACCTGCTGAAAATACTCCAAATGTATCGATATCGATCAAAAAAAATACTTAAAAGAAAAGTATTGTCAAAATGCGAACATTTCCACTTCTCACTTTATCGTTGCAGTCACAGGATGCACTTTGCGTTGTTTTAAAATAGGAGCTGTTTTTTGTTGTTGTTATTTTCTTTTGTTGATTTGTATTCATGTTTTAATTGAACTATGACCCCTAAGCGGCAGTCATTGGCTACTAAAATCGCAATATGGAAATCCCATTGACTTTTAAGGGTTTGTTTGGAAACGAGTAAAAAATACTACTAAAAGCTACTGCATAAAAATTTTGTATATATTATCATAATATGTATATATAACAAGTAAAGAAAGCTAAGCATCGGCGCACCGAAGATGTTCATACTCTTTCCATACAATCCAGTGCCAGATCAAGCCTAAAAGCCAACGACTAGCTACAACTTTTGGCTTAGAAACACAAAATTTTGGAAAGAGCACTCAAATATTTCAACTAAATCGAAAAGGCCAAAACGTAAACTCGTTGATTATTTCGGCTAAGGTATATATATATATACGTACAAATATTGTGGAATTGAACCTTTTTCCTTTCACTTCATGTCCACCTCTCGCTTTCTCTCTCTTTCTCTCTTTCTATCTGTCTCTATTTCCCTTTCTCTATCTTTGCTATTCTTGTATTTGGCATCTGCGCGAAAAAACTTCCATGGGAACTACTTTAGTTATACATATGTATGTATGTGCCTTGTCTATAATATTTATATACTCTATAGAGAATTATCATTGTTTTTTTTTTGTTTTTTGTTTTGACACACACATTACCGTTAGTTAGATAACAGCACAGCGCATTGGTATAGTTCAATTTTCGTAATTCATTTGTGCGCTACGGTTTATGGCAAATCAGTTTTTCGTTTTCTTTTTCGTTGAATTCATCAATTTTGACAACTTGTTTGGGTTATAAGATGGTTCTGTTTCTGTATCTTGTTAGTTTAGTTTAGCTTATGTTTGTACTACTTTATAATGGAATATAGAACCACTTGAATTTCTTTAGGGATTATCTTTTCTCTTGCTCGCTAATACATGCTGTTTAATGTTGTTAAAAATCGTTAAGAATTATTAATTGGTAAATGTATACGTATAGGGTATGTTATTCTTTGTTGTTGTGGGTGTTGTTTGCTGTTGCCTTCTTGTTGTTGTTGTTGTTGTTGTGTCACTCTCACTGCTGCTAGCTAGTCCTAATGGCACTTGTTACACTCATTTCCACTTGTTACATTTTTAACGAATTTTCATTTGTTTTTGTTTTTTTCTTTTTTTTTTTTTGGTAATTTACAAGTATTGCATATTTAATTTGTTTTTGTAGTTGTTGCACTTAGACTTAGACTACGACGAATTTTATGTAGAATTGCATAATGCAGCTTTGATAAAATCGCTTAAATCACAATTATGTATATGTATATACTATTTAAACATTTATCAATCTAAGTTACAATATTTCTTTTATATATCAGTTGGATGTGTATGTCAAATACATATATAATTAAACTATTGTATGTTATCGTTATCGTTATCGTAATCGTATTGCATATACCCGCTTTGGGTATACACAGGGGCACACTCAGCCAGTCATATACACATACATATACATATACTTACACAGTTTGTGCTTTTATATATATATATATAGTTATTTGTATAGCAGTATTTATAATTGTATGCATGTATATCATATGTCTCAGGCTAAATAAAATATAGTACGCAAAAAGAAAAAAAAAACAGTCGAACAACAACTGCTAAGGCGCCTAATCTACACCAAAACCAAACTTCGTAAGCTGCTTTTTCAGCTGTTGCTGCTGCGGCTGCCGCTGCTGTTGCTACTGTTGCTGCTGTGACGTCACTGCTGTGCACCTTCTGCGTTTTGCTCGGCTTCTTGTTGTTGTTGTTGTTATTGTTGTGATTAGCGCCGTTCCATTGGACTTGTGCTGCAATTAGAGATGTGCATTTTTGTTATTACTGTTATCGATTACAACATTTACCCATGACTCAGATGTATTTAAAATAAGCTGCCTTTTTTTTGGTATTTTATTATGAGTCAGTGGCGTGCTATTCAAATTAGAGTATATTTTATTTATTTATATATATATGTACATATATGCACGCTTGATTTTATAGTGTTTTCTTTGACTAAGCTAATTTCTTAGTTGCCAAGTTAGCAATTTTATTCAATTGAAGTTAGTTTGTTGCTTGCCTACGCGTGCTAGCAGTTTAACTAGCTGCAAATTATTAGTTTAATGGCAACTAATAGATACCCTTTAATTTTGAGTATTAAGCTTGAATACACACAAATATATAATATAAGAAACGCAGCAGTTATTAATATGCATCGAGTCGCACGACAGGGTATCTAGACTTTGACTATAGTATTATTTTTATACTTTTAAGTTGCCATTTTCAAAACATTTACCCGTTCTACAATAGACACGCATTCAATACAGATATTGTCACTGGGAAAACACTATAAATACATACATTTGACTGCATAGAGCGTACGTGATATTTGAATGCAGCTGTTTGGCTTAGATGCAATCCCAGCTACAATTGATTAAAGTTACCTTAAATTTATATATACTTGTGTATGTACATATATAGAAGGTTACATATTTATAGACTCACAGCGAGCTATTTGTAAAAGTTCTTCTGCGCTCGTCCCCAACACTAATCGGGAGGGTAAATATTTGCAATGATGTCTGCACAAACATTGAGCCATCGAAAGGATTATATACAAAATGATAGTCATTTACATACATACATATGCATGTACATACATATGTATGTATGTTTGAATGTTCGTATACAGTATGTATTTAGGTAAATAGACATACATATATATATATACATTTGTGTACTCTTGAACTTTATTTCAATTAACATTTTGACCTCTATTAATTAACGATAAACGTTGCATAATTTCCATGACGAGACCAAACAAGTGTATAACAAATATTTAAAAGCCAAAAACAAAAAAACAAAAACAAAAGCAAAGGCAAAAGTTGGACATGGTAAATAATCATTTTCGCTTGTCTTATCAATTTGTTGCTGTTTATCAATATGATTACGATACGGACAGCTGATTAAGTTGGCTCCGCCAAAATATACACATATATACACGCAAACATACAATCTCACATACATGTGTATACAACAACAATTCAAGTGGAATTGCACACAGTTAACAACACGTAGAAACATCGCGAATGGCAATGATACGTAACAAGAAGAAGAAGCAGACGAAGCAGAAGAAGAAGAAGAAGCATAGCTTGACTGCACTCCAATTGGGCATCAGGTATGCAATTTCATGGCATTGCTGCGTTTAACTACATTATTTTTGCATAATTTCAACAATTTCAGCCCTTTTGATTATTAATATTATTATTATTATTATTGTTGTTGGTTGTTGGTTGCTGGTTGTTGGTCGCCCGCTAAGCGCAACAGGTTTGTTTCATTAGCAAAAAAAAAATTGCCTTGTTATTGTTATTTTGTTTATTGTATTTGCTGTAAAGCGCCGAGCGCGCGTCATAAGCGCATACAGTCAATTATCAGCGCAATAATTATATTTAAACAAATACACAAACATATATACATGTATGTATGTAAGTATGTCTATATAGAAATATGTGTGTGTATTTGTATGTGTGTGTATGTGTGCATTTATCGACATGTGAAGCACACCCGCGCTAAAGTCACGCTTAAATTTCAATGAAAAGCCCCAGCGACATTTTGTGTCCGTGCCACTCGACTCGCATTGTACGTTTGTTGTTGTTGCTATATTTATAATTTGTCGAGATAAGAGATGTTAGATGCGCATTCTCACAGCATTATTTTCCACACACAATTTTCCATTGACAAAAATAGCACTACGGAAACGGCAAATGAACAATTGAACATTCCATACATATATTCAATTTATAGTGACAAAGTATCGATACCGTGTATTTGCATTCCACATGCACAGCTGACCCAGTTGCCATTCGTACGGAAATCAATCATTGACGTCTCACTTTCATATATGTATGTACATATAGGGTATACTGATAGGCTATACATGTCATTGACGTCTCACTTTCATATACATACAGGGTATATTGCACAAATACTAATCTACCCCAATTTCAATATGCTGAGTATAAACACAGTTATAGTCGGCAATTATCTGTAGCATTTCATGCAAATGAGAACAAAAGACGACAGCAGCAGCAGCAGCAGCAGCTGATTTATGCCTTTACAAAAAAAAGAAAGAAAAAAAAAACAAAGTTTCATGCTCCAGTTTTGAGAGCGACAGCAAAAATATCATTGCAAGCTTTGAAAACCGCTATGAAAGCCCAACAACTGCTCAGTGTTGCCAGCTCTTCAGGGCCTTGATCAACTAGTAAAAAAAAATGCTAGAAATAGCTAAACATATATTGAAAACTTCAGAAAAAAAGTTTTATGATGTTTTTGTTTAACCCTAAATAAAACAACGAAGTCACTTGAAATTTAATAAATTCTAATTTGGAAGATCTTTTGTACGATATTTGCTTAAAAAAATAGCTATTCATATAATATAATTGGAGCTATAATTCCTGCTATCAGCTGTATCACAACTTTAGCCGCACTCTGTCGTTTGTCAAACGCCAGAGCTGACGGGAAAATAGCTAAATTGGCCGCACTGCAACTGCTGCTGCTGCTGTAAACGTTGTTGTTGTATCATGTGGAGTGCATGTGGAACATGTTGTACAAGTCACACAATAAAACAATGCAATTGATGGGACTTGCCAGATCAGCCAAGCGCTGTAATCTCAGACGTAATATTACTTCAAAATTTAGCAACAATATTATAATTAATATATTATGTTTGTTGCTCCGCATTTGCGTGATGCATATGTATGTATGTATGTATGTATGCATGTACACTTATCCATACATACACTCATGCAAAATGTCAAAAGTGGCTGTGGTTGCGGCAGCGGGTGGATGGAGGTCGGTTGCCATGTTTGTTATGAAAAACGAGCTCACAACACGAAATTCCTCCTCCCCACCAAAAAATACACATTGAGTGAATCATCAACAATTCCGCGTATCAACAGTAACAACAACACTAAGAAGTTCAGCTACAGCCCAGGGCATGGGACTCATATGGTTCAATAAACGAAACAAAGCCAAAACAGAAACAGAGAAACCAAAACGTATAAAGTAAAACCTTTTACGCGCAAGGTGAAATTAACAGAGTGGGGTGGGGGAGCGGTGTGGGGACAGGTGCGCGACGTACAAAATTGAACGCATAATGGAATTGGGTTTAGTCATTCACTAGTTTTTTTTTTTTGGGCGTTTGCTTAGGCAAATACAACAGACTGACACTAATACTATATGCAATATAAATATACATATATACACACATATGTAAATATGTATGTATGTATGAATGGCTGCCGTTCAATGTCGTTCGCAGAAAGAGTCAAAAGTGTTAAGCGATAGGTATGAAAAAGACAAATGCACATACACATACAGACATGCATACATACACATACACATACATGTGCATATGTGTAGTGTAAATGTGCAGGGCCTTTTACAAGGCTTTACCCATACGCGTAGACTGGAAATTGTACTTTGCCCCAGCAGCGCCACTCCCTGCAGCAACTGCAACAGCAACAGCAACAGCAGCAACAGCCACAGCCTCTGCCGCAACTGGAACCGGCAAAGAAGCAGCAACTGCAACTGGAAATGCATACAGGCAAAAATACACACAACGCATACATGTGTGTAAGTATGTTTATGTACATGTGTATGGCACATGTAATTTAAAAGCCCATATTGATTTCCTGAATTAAATATTTGCAAACGATTATTCATTGTGCTGCCGCGTCGACATCGCTTTTGCTGCTACTGTTGCTGTTATCAATATTGTCATCACTAAGACACTTGGCACACACAAAAACAAAGCTAACGTTTTGTGAAATTACATACACACACATACTTATGTATACATATATTGTGTACACACATATGTACATATATACATATGTACATTTGAAGAGCGTACCTATGGGTTTCTGCCACTTTTGGAAGTAGCAAAGCAAAACGGAAAGCAAAAGTATTTGCCGCTAATATAAACAAATAAACAGCCGAAGATCCGGTAGAAAACTGCACGCACGCACTATATATATACACACACAAACGTAAATATATGTGCATGTATAACTGTATGTGTGTGTGTGGGATGAAAAGGGCAATCGAGTGAGAGTGAGCGAGCTGGCGCGACGCACAGTAACAGTGAGAGCGTAAAAATAGCACAGAGTAACGTCCAATCCATGCAGCGGTCGCTGCTGCCGCTGCCGCCGCCGCCACTGCATAAGCAATTAAATTCAATAAGTGGATGGCGGTGAGTGATGGTAAAATGCAGCCAGACAAACGGAAAGAAGCAAAGCAAGAAAGAAAGAAAGAAAGACAATAGGCGGAGACATTACAATGACTTCTACTACTATGGCGTCAATTAGCTGCACAGCAACACTGGCACTGAGCACGTCTTTTAGCTAGACACACAGATCACAGCAAGTTTTTTCTTTCAATTTTTTTTGCGCTTATCAAAATCAAGTTAAAATGCCAACGAACGTTCTTCGAATTTGATAAAAAAAACAACGGGGATTTTACTAAGATAGCTAAGATATGCATGCAAGTGAGTGTGTGTGTGTGTGTGTGTATGTGTGCGCGCGAACTGCGCGTTTGCCTAAGTGCCGTTTGATAAGGAAAAAGAAATATAAAGAAAAAGCGGAGCATGTGTGTAGGTGTTGCTGTCTGTGTGTGTGAATTGGAAGATTTTTTTAATGATTATGTATGTGAGTTTTTATTTGAAAAAGTTTTTTTTTTCTTCTTTTTTGGCAGACAATGCGTTATTTTCAAGTCTTTTCTTTGCTGTCCAACAGGAAATGCGAACGAGCGTATTTAATGGCGTTGGTTAGATGCTACCGCACATACGTAATTGTTGTTGCTGTTGTTTGTTGCGGTTGCTACACATTTGAGAATACATGTACATATGTGTAGGTGTAGGTGTCTGTGTGCCAGTGTTTACGTGCCAGTTATCAATGGACCTTACTATATCAGCAGACAACATAAGCAAAGCTATATTAACTGTGGGAGATGCTTTAGTAGTAGTTGATGATGCACATGTTTTGTAAGTTATCGATAAACGATAACAAGAGGTTTTATCTATTACAACATCAATTGTGTTGTTAAGATACTAAATTTGAAGGGCATGGATTCAATACTAAATAAAGAAATGTATAAAAAAATTGATAAACCATTACACAACGATCAGTGCCTAATGTAAATATTCAATTTCACAATGACATTATGATAGCCGTAATTGAGAAAGCAAAATTGATATCAAAGTAATTTTAGTTTAATAATTCAGATGCAAAAGCTAATGCAACTGCTATGATGAAAACATAAAACGGTCATAAACGCAAGACATTTGCTGTAACACGAACACGCACAGCTGAAAATGCTGCCAAACTTGAGCGAGACCTTGATCGCATTTAATCTGTTTCACAGGTATATCAACTGATTAGGGCAACTCATTAACTCATTTTGTACAATCTATTGCCAACTGGCCAGCCCTTCACTTCAGGCATTCGATGTTATTTTATTTGTTCAACTGATGCAAAAGATTGGAAGCGTCTATTGTATTGGAAACCTGTTTTTTTTTCTTCTGTGCGATGGCCCCATAGATAGATAGCTACACAATATCGTTTATACTCGCATGTGACGGATATACACAGACATCATGCAAACTATATTTAAATTAACAGTTTCAATCAGATATTGTAAAGTAATATTTGTTTTTAAGAGATTTGCAATTAATTATAATTATGGCAATATCCATTGTATGTATAGTCGTCAAAGCATTGTAAATTTTTTCCAATCTCTAAAACTTTGTATTTATACTATTTTTAAGACAAAAAAACTCTGCCTTAAAAATAAGTTTAAAATCGATTAAAATCTTAATTCGTTTACTCATAACTTTATTTAAAATGAAATATTTAGTTTGCGCAATTAGCTCTGAGTCAACTTTTTCTAGTATCCAAAGATTTTTCTGCCTCGAAAACAGTTTTTCAGCAACAAATTCTTTCACTTTTCTTATTTAAAGAAAAAGTTATTTTTTTTTTTTTGAAAAGCTTTACCAACTTCTGTACCTTTAAATAAAGAGACTTAGAATGCAACAGATAAGATAAAAAGATTGCTAATTGAACAAGTAAGAACGTTGCAGTCGGGCGTAACTAACTGCTGTATACTCACGGCTCAAACGCTACCAGCTCCATTTTCTGGTTTGCCACGCCCACAGTGGGCGTAGATATGTATGCCTGCCATATCTTGTTGATTTTGGACTGTCAACCGGTATATACTCCAAATTTCAAGTCTCTGAGATATCGAAAAATGCATTTTCCAAATTGCTAGGCCCCTAGCGGGCATATCGGAAAAAAACTAGAGGGTATACACAAGTATAAGCTCACAGCGGCGAATTGGTGGACAGATGGACGGACGAACAGCAAGACGGACGAACAGCAAGACGGACATGCCACAAAACGAATACACTCATTTCATTTTGTGATTGAGTATAAAAAGATAAGCTTTTTAAGCTTGCATATATCATCGATCAGACCGTCAAATAGAGAAAAAAGTTATGGATGTATATATTTATATACATATGTACATATATATATACATATACATATATAAATATTCATAATAATAAACTTCTGACTAGCTTCGGAAACTTACCAATTAACGTTGTTATCGTCCAGCGATGTGCAATGCGTGCGTCAGTTGGACTGATCTAGAAGCGGACCGATATACATATATAGACATATATATATAGACATATATATATAGACATATATATATATATGTCGTGATTGGTTACGATTATTATTGTTGTTGTTGTTGTTGTTGTTGACTACATGACAGACTAATCAGCATTTTGTTCCAGTTTTCATATTTTGTTTGTTTATCGAAATTTATACAGATTTAGAAGAACGACGATCAAATGAGTTTGGGAGTGTGGAAATCCATACGGGGAATATACAGGACGTGTGTATGGGTAGAGTGGGCAGAGTCGCACATCACGCATAGAGCAATTGGCCAGCTCGATGGTGTTGTTGGCACATTAACTATACATTGCGACGCAGCACCTTCTTGGCCGCCTTAATGTTGGGCACCAGAGCCTTCACCTCGCTGCAATCATCGAGGAATGGATGCTTTAGCAGCTCATCCGCTGTTGCCCGACAATCGACATCGACCTGCAGGCAACGATTGAGGAAATCTTGCAAGTTGGGACTCAGTTTGCTCCAGCTCTTGATTTCGGGCCGTCCATTGGCCGCAATTAGATAGAGGGCACGCAGCGGCGTCTCATACAGATACGGCGGCTGGCCATCGATCATTTCGATGGCCATAATGCCAATCGACCAGATGTCCACCTTTTTGCCATACTTCTTGCGCGTGACGACCTCGGGTGCCATCCAGTAGGGTGTGCCCACCATGGTCTGGCGCTTCTCATCGCCCTCAATGTTGGCACAGAAGCCAAAGTCCGTCACCTTCACGCAGCCATCCATGCCGAGGAGCACATTGTCCGATTTGATGTCGCGATGGATGATCCCTTTCGCATGCAGAAAACTGATCGCATAGAGAACTTCACGGCAGACGCACGCAATTTGACGTTCCTTCATTACGGTTTCGGTGACAACATCTGTTAATGGGCCACCGTCCATGTACTCCATGACCACCCAGAGCTGATCCTCGGGCTCGAGCAGATATGCGTCGAGGAAATTGACCAGATTCTTGTGATTGAAGTCCTTGAGCACACGTATTTCGGTTAAGATGAGATCCTTGGAGGACTGATTTTTCATTTCAATTGTCTTGATTGCCACCTGGGATTCCGTTTGCTTATCGCCAGCTATAAACACAATGCCGGATGCACCTTTGCCCACCTCCTGGCTAGTCTTGTAACGTTCGCGCGGATCTTCTGGATTACATATGGCTCGCAGCTCATCATAAATCTCTGCATCTGTTTTCTGTGACCTCTTCTCCTTGGAGCGACGCAAAATCGTCTCCTCGGGCGCATCCGCATCGAAGCTACCCTCTTGGCCGGCATTGCCCACAGCCGCCGGCTTTATGATAATGGTATCAGTGTTGATCTTCTGCAGCTCACCATCATGGCTACGCAGATCACGTGATAATTTGTTTTGTATTATGCTCGATGGTTTGGGTTTGATTTGTGGCTTGGGCGGCAATTGATGTGGCGATTTCTTGGGCGGCACTGGCGGCGGCTCCAGGCCGCTGTGCGCCTTAATCGGCTTCAGTGTCTCACGGCCCAAATTCGATTCCAGCTCTTTGATCACCTCGTTGAGTGCATCCAGCGGTATGACGGACTGTTGACTGCTATCGTTCAGGCTGCTGCTGTTGCTATTTGCCGCGGAGCTGCCACAGCCGCTGCTGCTGCTCTCGGTAGCCGTTGAGCTGCCGCTGCCGCTGCCGCTGCCATCGTCATCAGACTTATCAATGTCTTGCGATTTGTGCTTGTTCTTGTAATTGACATAGTTATCAATCTCTTTGGACTCCTCGTGTATAACGTCCTCCGTGATGAACGGCTTGAACACCTCCTGCTCTTTCTTTTTAATGGAGTAATTGTAATATTTGACCGCATGGTAAGCGGCATCTGGATTTTTGTCCTGTTCGTCGCGTGTGATTTGTGTGTTCATCAGGCGCACCCATGGCGTGGGCAGACCCTCCAGATCGCCTGTCTCCTGATTGCGTGAGACATGAAAATGCCTCTGGAAATTTGTTGGAGCACCAATTTCGGAGATTTGCTCCTTCTTCTTGAACCACTTGGCGAAACTCATGTTTATATTTTCGCTATCTCTCTCTCTCTCTCTCTCTCGCTCTTTCAGTTAATCTTAATCTCAACCTCGATGTTCTTTGTGTTCTGCAACGTTGGATTTTTCTTTCTAAAATGCTTGGGAAATTCTATTGAAGCGCGTTTTGTTGTTTTGTTGCCGTAGGTAGGCGCTCTAGTGCCTTCTCACTCGCACTTGCACAACTCACTCGACAGTCACACTCACAGGGCCAGCCGTGAGTCATAAACAAGCACACACACACACGCGCGCGCACCCGCCGTGCTATGTATATGACTGTGTACGTATGTATATATAGCTGTGTGCGTGTCTATGTTCGCTTGCTTATCTTTAGTTAAGTTAGCTTAAGCTTTTGCAGACAGCAAATGTAAAAAAAACCCACTTTGCCATTTTTGTGCGCTGCTTTGTAGAATTTTCACTTTTATTGCCTACACACACATACAATTACTTTTTAATTAAATGCAATAGCCACAACTTTTTTTCTCTTTACTTTTTCAATTACAACACACACGAACGCACGCACGCACACACACACACTCACTCATTTTCACAGATTCTGGAGCGAGACAACGGGCACAAAAGGAGTGGCCGCACCAGCGTCTTGTTCTTGCCCTTGCTGTTGTTGTTATTATTATTTTGCTTGTGCCACTAATACTACACTTTATTTCTTAGCCAGTCCTTTGTGCCATTTTTATTTGTCTGCAGAGAAACACATTTAATTTTTCTTTTGCTGCAGTGGAAGGTCCGCAATTTACAACTTCTTTTAATTTTTCTCCTTTACTGCAAGTCGCGCTGCAATCGGCCGTACTGCTGTCGCACTCTCACGCACACGAACAAGTGACTGTGTGACCGTAGGCTGTAAGCGACAAAAAGTTGAAACCACTTTTAAAAAATACTACACTTGATAACAGATTGGAAGTAACAAGTATTTGGGTTTAACAATTTATTTTAAATTTAAAACATATATAGCAGCTTAGCAAAATTTTAATTTGAACAACACTTAAAGCATTGTAGTTTTTTTATATATGTATATATATAAACATAATAAATGAGCAAATGAATTATTAATGTGATTAAAAATAATAGAAGCATTATAAGAGCGAAAGTGCCTGAAAACTTAAAATACCTACATATAGATTAACGACTAGTTTGTGTTTGCAAGTTTCGTTTCATTTGCCCATTTATTATGTTTGTTAGAGTAATTAAATATTGCTTTTTACTAATTACCTAAGGCTGTTTTTTTGTTTGTTGTTTTTTTTTTTTTAAATCAAATTACAAAGTATTCAAAGTTAGTGTGACCAAATATCAAAATCTACTGAAAGACACCGATGCTACGCTGCAGTGGATGCGTTCAGCAATTGTAACAACTTGGCGGTAACGTTTATTTGTAGCAATATTCTAGTACGTACGGCGAAATACAATTGCTTAATTCTATTTATTTATCTTTTTAAATTTATCGCTGGCACTATTTTTGAAACTAATAGCTATACGGGGAATCCTCGTCATAAACATCGTCGGTACTTAACGTATTTAAGTAACGCGGCCGTATGAGCATACGCGATGCTTTTACCAAATATTCGTTGTGCCAGTTTCCCCACGTAATACGCTGTCCATTTAAATTGGATTGAGCTTCAAGGCAGTGATCAAACCACCAGCCAGAGCAGTCACCATTCCAATCGCTGGACCTAAAATCCATTCGATTGTGGTAACTGAGAGCATCGGACGCGCTGCTATTTTCATTCAGTTTGCCAATCACCAATTGATAGTTGTAACTTTCGCTATCCAGTCGAAAAATTGAATATTCGGCCCAAACTTTGGCATCGAGGTGATCCTGCAGCTCGATGCGCAGCTCGTAATCGTCGCGATATACAAGTCGGTGTATGAACTCGTTGCCAAACCAAAAATCGCTTTCCAAACTGCCAAAACCTGACCGATACTCATCCCAGGTGCGATTGAAATTCTCTAGCTGATCCGTGCGTCGCTGTATTACCGTCCAGGCAGCTCCAGTTGTGGCAAACGCACAATAGCGTTCATTCAAATCGCGCTGTTTCTCATTCAGTTCCGGCTCCAGAAATTTATAAACACCATCCACACGCTGCTGCTCATCCAGCTCGGCGCAATCCGCTTTAGCAGGCTGCAAATACTCTTCGAGTATTTTGTTGTTGTTTTTATTGTATCAGGTAAGTTCTATTTTTTTATATTATAATTATTATCACACTCACCCACGTTTGCTTGTTTGCTTTCATTTGTCGCCTTCATCTCTAACATTTGCTCCCCTGCGCCATTTTCTTTTTGGTTCTGCCCTTCCCGAGTGGTTTGACTTTTGACCAGCAACAGCGCTAGCATTGAGTGCATTTCTTCCATTCGTATAGTCAGTTCGTTCTTCCATTGAAAACTTAACTGTAATTGATTGAGCTGCTCCAGCATTTCCAGTGCTTTGCTTACATTTCCAGACAACTCTTTCAGAGAGTCGCCTTGCTTAATGTGTGTAAAATGAAGCAATTTGCTGATCAACTGATTTAACTTAAATTCCACATTCAACAGGCTGCGCTGTTGTTGCTCTTGTGCATTCCGGACCAGCTTCAACTGCTGTTCCATGAAATTCCTCGATTTGGCTGCAGCTGCGCCTGACACTTCCAGCGTCTGCACAGCGGTAATTAGAGCGAATAGCAAAGCCGTCGATAACTGGAAGTCAGGAAAAAATGTGGAAAATTGCTTTTAATATATGCCAATCCAATGCGCTTTACCCGCATCTTGCTTGTTGCCTCATCCAAGTGTGGATTCTAACTGGAAGCATGTGGTGAGCAGCGAGCCCAATAATTCATTTAAGTGTCGCCACATCTGTTGCAAATTAGGAAACAAATGAAGAAAAAAAAAACAACTTTTGATTTATGTTTTTTGTTTTGTTTTGTTTTTTTTTTTTATGATTTTTAATTATTTTTATGAATATAGAGTTTTTGTATTTGTTTGCTTTTTAATGTCCTTAGTTTTTTTTTGTTTTTGTTTTTGTTTTTGCATATACACATTTCACTTCTTCAATTAATTAACGTTTGTGTGTTTGAAACGAAAAAAGCAATATACATATTTATATAGAAAATGGAAAAAATAAAATTTAACATTTCAAGAGGATTACACAAATGAACCCATCTATTTCTTATATATATATATCTATATATATATATATATAAAGGTGTGTGTGTTGGATTTTCTTTAAAGTTAAGTTTAAGTTTTGTTTTGTTTGTTTGTTTTTTTTTTTTAAATGTAAATGTTTACAGTTAACAACTATTTTGTTTGTTTAAAAAATAGAAGTAGAAATTAAAGCGCCTAAATAACTAAATACATGAATTCATTTTGAAGAGGCGCACTCTATGAATATATAAATATATATGCCGATATATATATTTTTAAAGATATTTATAAGCATGTCTGTTTTAACTGGTTAATAATTAATAAATTGATTAATTTATCGGGCTAAAAGGGGATCAGGCTGAATTATTCTTAAAAACGGCAAAAAACTTTACATTTCTTGTTATTGTTGTTGTTGTTGTTGTTTGTTGCGGTGCGCGAATACAATTTTAAAATCAAAATGTATATTTAGTGTTTCTTCTTCTGCTTCTTATTTTTTACGATCATGCGATCTACATATAACTAGTTAAATATATATAATATATATTTTCATATTTTTAAGGTAGCGCACTTTTGGCTTGTAGCCCCAAGTGAGATTTTCTTCTCTTTCCTTCTTACTTTTTAACTTTAACTTTCAAACGAGCGTGTGTGTGTGTGTGTGTGTGTTAATCTAGACTTGTATTATTATCTTTATCATTAGCTTTATCCATTAGTTTCATACATACATATCTCTTAATGCTAGCTCGTTTTTTGTTTTGTTTCTTTATTTACATTTGAATATTTCATGTTTTTTTTTCTTGTGTGGCGTGTATTTGTTGTTTTTTTTTTTTTATATTTATATGCAATATAATTTGTTTTAAAACTAAATAACTTAAAAATTGCTTAGAAGTATTCTGCAATGCCAATGCGTTACGAGTTGAGTTTTGTTTTTGATTTTCACGTGAAACTCTCGCTGCTATTTTATTTTTCTTTCAATAGAAAAGTAAATGGAAAACATTTTAAAATATATCTCGCTCTGTAGATTTGAAGCGAGTTCATTTAAAAATTTGACGAATTCATTTAAAAGTTCAAATTCACATTTCACACGGTGTAAATAGCTTTGGATTTGATTTCGCTAGCCTTCATCAGTCGCCAATCGCGGCTCTTTGCCAGCTTCTCGTCTCTTGCTGCTGGATACTCGTTGCTCGGACACTTGCTGCTAGCGTCTCGCTACTCTTGCACACCAGCTGCCGGCTTCTCTCCACTCTCCGCTCCACGCTACATGCTAATCCTTAGTAGCTTACACACGCTTGCGCATGCGCTCATGACGCACACCAACGTTGCGTTTCCATTCGGGATCATTGGGATCATCGTCCATGAATGGATCATCGACCAGCTCCTCATCGTCGAGTCCCTCACCCTCGCCCAGATAAGCATCTATGCTAGCGTTATAGGCATTTGAATCGTTCATGCTTGCGTCTGGCACGTGATCATCCTCTGGTGGCGCCAGATAATGATGGTAATCATCATCCTCCTCCAGCAGCAGCAGCTCCTCCTCCTCATCATCATCATCATCATCAACCTCTTCAGGCAGATAGTCAATGCCATCGTCATAGCCATCATCCTGGCTGCCATTGCTGTGATGTGATTTCGCCGCCGCTTGTTTTGCAGCATTTTTGCCACCATTTAGCTGCGTCAATTTGCTGGAATTTGTGGCTTTTGCTTTGCTGCTGCGTCGACTGCTGGAGCTTGTCGTTGTGCCATCCCCATTGGAAGAGACCGATTTGCTTTTGATGCGCTTAGCGGAAACGGTGGCTGCGACGGCAACAGTTGCCGGCACTGCTGGATCTTTGGGCTCAGCATACATCTCGGCGAGCAGTCGTTGATAGACCTCCTCGGAGAGAGGAAACTGTAACGGCTCAAATGGCGGCGGCTCCTGCGATAACTGTCAGAAAAAAAATGAATAGGTAGTTAGTATTTGGGTCTACCACTATAAACACACAACAGCACTCACCTCCCGGGTATCTGGCGTTGCGCTACGACGCTCGTGATCCTTTAGCTTGCTGGATGTGGTGCGTCGTCGCTTTGTGGTCTCGCCATCGGCTGTGATTGCATCGAGCGGATGCTGCAACATGCCTTGTGCCAGCGGCGAGGGTATGCTCTCACTGTCCGCGGTTGGTCCAGTCAGTTGTGATGCTGCCGGCGATGCTGGATCCGGCGTATTGGCGCCGCTTGATTCAGCCCGACTGTCCACACGTCGATTGGCACGCGACCGCGTGCTCCAAGGGAACTTTAAGAATGTCTCGAAACGGCGCCGTTCCTCGATGAGGGCACGCTGATGCCGTGCTATATACGCCTCATCCGAAATGTCTTCCTCCTCATCATCATCATCATCATCAGCATTCACAGTGTCAGCAGCGGGAGCAACGGCGACGGCGACCTCTACTACGGGCTTTTCAGCTCTCTCTTGTGCCTTTTCTACCGTGATTTGCGGCATCTGTAGCTTGGGTCGCTTATTGGGTGGCTCAACAGCTTCAGCTATGGGTTTTTCTACTACTTTTGGCGCTGTGGCAACTTTGCTAGTAACAACAGCAGCTGCAGGAGCGGGAGCTGGAGCTGGAGCAGGTGTGGCAGCAGCAGGTATGTTTGCTTTACTTACATTATTATTCACCGGGATTTTATTATTGTGCTTTTTAGTTTTGCCGTTGAGAGGTGTTTGCTTTCTTTTTAGCTGCTGCTGCTCCTTGGTCTCAATTGCCAACTGCTCGACTTTTCCATTTAACAGCCCATTGCTAAGTGCCTGCTTTGCCCGTTCCTTCGACTGCTTGACGGTTTCGAACAGTCGTTTCTTCTTCTTGTTCGATTGCTTCATACCATTTAGCTTAGTTGTCGACTTAATTAATGTTTTCTTTTCAGTGTTGTTGTTTAGCTTCGGTTTTGTTTTTACTATTGCGGGTGAAGTTGTTGCTGTGGGGGGTGCTGTTGTTTCTTCAGTTGTTGTTGTGGGTGTAGTTGTTGGTGGTGGTGGTGCTGTTTCTGTTGCTTTTACTTCTTCTGCTGCTGCTGCTATTTCTGCTGTTGTTGCTGCTGTCGCTGTTGGTGTCTTCTTTGCCTGCACCTTTTCCTTCTGCTTCTGCTTCTGCTTCTCCGCCTCCTCACAGCCATTGGTCAGCTTTTCAGCATTTTTTTCAGATTTATTTGGTGATTGCTGCTCAGTATCGCTGTCCACAATGCGCCACCTGTGTTGGTGTTGGTGGTAAGCAAAACAACATTAAACATTTGACTTTCATCTATAATAAATGTATATTCCTACTTACTTTGGTGTTGGTATCTCCTTGTAGGGCAGTATTTCGACACGCGTCTGTGCGGCCATGCTGTAGGGTATTACGATGTTGTCAATGTCATAAATAAGACGATTGCGTCTTTCTGAGATGCTGTTGGGTGGGATTGTTTAAAGTACTTATCTAAACTGTTGCTCTTTCTCAAAATTCATTCCAAAAAATTCCAAATTCTGGCTGCACTCACCGTTCATTACGTTGCCCGTGCGTTTCGGAAGAATTGCGACGACTGTGCTGTTGCTGTTGTTGTTGCTGTTGCTCCCACTGCGAATCTCCGGTTAAGCGACTATTGCTGTTATCCCCAACGCTGTGTTGTTGGCTGCTGCTGCTGCATCTGCTTCTGCTGTTGTTGCTAATGTGTGTTGAATGTGTTTGATGTTGTGTTTTGGAGCCGGATTTGCGTGGCTTTTTGGCGCCGTTGCCGGAGATCAGTGTGAAGCTATTTAGTTGTGGCTGTTGTAAGTCGTGTAACGCTCCGACTCGATTCGTTGCCAACTGGCGTTGCTTTTTGCTCGCTGCCGCGTCCAACAAGGATCAGACACAAGTAAATGTTGAAGAGAGAAAAACGAAAACAAATTGCAAAATAAAACAAATATTGTTCGTTTTTGTTGTTTGTTGTTGTTCGTTGTTATTGGCACGGTTGTTGTTCATGATGATAATGATGATGGTGTGTGTGTGTGTGTGTAAAAGTGCGTGTGTAGTTGTGCGTGTGCGTGTGTGTGACGATGTTCCGTGTAACATAAAAGAAATGCGTAAAGAAATAAAAAAAAGAAAAGAAAGAAAGAAGATGCAAATTGTTGTTGTTTTATGTTAATAATCAATTATCGAATTTGTCATGTTTACAATAATTTACTGTTGGCCACAAGTGGCGTTGTAGTAGGCGTAGAAGAAGAAGAAGTAGTAGCAGTACCAGTACCGTTTCCACTATCCAATCCCACGTTGACGAGCCCACTGCTTCCGCTGTTGTTTTTGTTGATATTATTATTTTGTGTGTTTGTTTCTTTATTGTTGTTGTTATTGTTATTATTATTATTATTGTTGTTGTTGTTGTTGTTGGTGCTGCTGCTGTTACTTTTGTTTTGGCTATTGTTGTTGTTGTTGTTGCGCTCTTTACGTCGCACATAGCGACGTTTGGTCGCCTCACCGGGCCTTCGTCCGGCACCGCCAGCACCACCACCACCGCCAGTTGCGGCAATCGCCTCGCGCTCCGCCTTCCACACACTCTTGACAATCGCCTTAGCCTGGCTGCGCATTACACGATATTGCCAATCTGGCTGACGGCTAATCGCCTCCAAATGCACCGACTGGCAAACATCTGCAATGAGTAAAGTAAAACCGAAATTTCATTAATTCAGTGCTCGTTTGCTTAATATCCATTTCACAACAACTTACCATTGGAGAAGCTCAGCACTGGATGATAGCCGGGATCGAGCAGCGCTACACGATTTTGTGGCATCAGGGTTTCGGGTAAATCTCTGGGCGCCGTCGGATCCGGCCGGCCCGTGCATAAAGTGCACGGCACCTGCGGCCATTGACAGCCGCATTTAATATTGCTGGGCCGGGCAGCTTTCTTCGATATTGTGTGCATATTTGTGGTCTGGAAGAGTTTACGTTTGCGAAACTCGGACAGCACCAAAGGACGCGCCCGACTACATAGCCAATCGGCCGGTGTCTGTTCCGGTTCCAGCTGCGGCGGTTGCTCTGTGTAGCCATTCTTTGGCGCCTTTGTCGTTTCCAAAAGCACATCACCCTTGGTGCGACACAGATCGTTGTACACATCGTTGTGCTGGCGTATTTTGATCTCCAGATCGGCCACTTGAGCGCACAGCCAGGACCAGCGCAGGGCAATGATAGCACGATCTCGCGAATAACGCCATACGGCACGTCGCGTGCTGCAAAATACAAAGCGTGAACACATTAACATCACATTCAAATTGGTCAAGATCATCAGAACATGGGCTAACAGAAGAAATGAACAAATTCTTCATGCTAAATACATTTTACTATAATGTTAATGCTATGTTGCTCGCATGTTAACTAGCAGAAATACAACTCCAACTATTGCTAACATTTGCACAAATGTTAAATAACAGAATTACGTATTGCACTTCTGTTGAAGCTAACAGTTTTGCTTGGCTAATTAGTTGGCTAATATATGGATCGTAAATAAAACAATATGTTTGGTAAATTAGTATTTTGTATGGACTAATTTAGAGGGCAAGAACTCGAACAAAGAAAAAACTTCATTACTTGGAGAAACTTGGTAGAATCTTTACCAATTCAATCACATAAATTCTATATAGTAAATTCTGATAAAGAGATTTAAATTAGCTTGTTTAAAGCTCGATCAAGGGAATCTTAACGCATCTTAAATAATTGTTTTTAAATCTATTTTAACTGTTCTGCGAGCGCTATTAAAACTGATTTAACATTAAATATACACAGCTAACGCTAAATACTAAATTGCCTATGATTTTTGGTAATTGATTTGAAATTCTTAGTTCAATTTAAATGTTGGGTTCACTTACATTGGCAATGACAATTGCTGGGTATTGTTGTAGGTGACCATCTCGTCGGCAGAATCGCCACCAGAACTCGATTCGGTGGCATCCGAATCGATGGCATTCTGCACCTCACGCATTTCCGTGTGCAACAAACCGGACACATGGGTTAATTCGTTGGTCACATAGCTGTCAAAGTGCGGCACAATCTCATCGGCACGCGGCGTCAACAGGCCATCAACTCCGCCGGGTATTGTACTGTTGTTGATGCTGGCATCCATTTGTTGTGTTTTGCGTGAACGTTTGCCCGGCTGCGCCGCGCTGCTGTACCACGATGAAGATGATGCTAGCGATGCGGAACCACCGCCAGTTGTATGGCAGATTTGTTGTTTACGCGCCGCCGTCTCAATGTGCCGCAGCACATTGCTCATCTGGCTGGCGGGCAGTGGTTGCTTCGTCTGCTCCTCCCAGAAGCTGTTGCTCGGTCGTCCAGATACAATAGACAGTACGGTGTCCTCACGTTCGGTCAGCTTGGCGCTGCGCACAGGCGTGGCTGGCGCTGCTTTATGTGAGGTGCGCGCCGACCATTCGAGTATGCCGCCCACTTCGTCGCTGGCATGCCGGCACATCTGGCGCGCCTGGAACTTGCGCATGCGCCGCAGCAGGAAGTCAACTTTGCGCATCACCAAATATTGTTGCTGCTCGAGCTCAGCATGGCATTCCTGCAATGAACGCGTCGCGACTGTTGCAGTACAACTGGCCTTTGACTCCAGCATCTCATGGATGCCTGCAATAGCTGCTGCTGGTTCGCCTGCTACTGTTGATGCAGTAGGGCCGCCGGTTGCGGCTGTTGCCGCAGCTGAAACTGTTGCGGCGGCGGCCGCTGCATCCTCCTCGTTGCATGGGAAACAGATCTCATCAAAGAAATTATAGATGGTCTCCGGAATCACGTGAGCGCTGTCTAATGTCTTGAGCGCTTTTAAAACCTCCTCAATATCCTGATCCTCGAGCACGGCGCCAGCACCGCCATCCTTAAGAAAATTTATTGAGCTCGTTGTGCTCTGTGGCGTTAGCAATGCGCCCGTCTGACGCGCAGCTGTTGAATGCTGAGGTGAGGCGAGTATCTCCGGTTGTTGTTGTTGTTGTTGCAGTTGCTGTTGCAATGGCAACTGTTGCTGGTGCTGCTGTAGCACCATCAGCTGCTGTTGCTGTTGCTGCTGTTGTGGTTGCTGTTGCTGCCTTGTGGGCGCCGTCGGCACCACAACGCTGGCTTCTGTAGTCGCTTCGCCTTTATCCGCATTGGGCGGCAATACAACGCTGGAGCTGCCATCGAGTTGACTAAGGCATTCTGTAAATGGACAAGTAGAATCAATTTCAATATAAATAACATATATATGCCCTGCCATAAATACTCTAAGCTTCTGTAAACATTAGGCATTCATTTACATTAATACTGTTATGTTTAATGTTATATAAATTAACATTTGGTATCTAATTCTGAACCTTTTGTTTGTACGTTAATAGGCTCTAGTTGTGAGCTAAGAGTTAGCTTTGCCTAGCATAGGCTTTAACAACTGTTAATTCACGTTATGCACTTCTGTTGTGCCTAACAGTCGGCAATTGGTTTGACAACCTGCTGTTGTTTTACATCTCTGACAACCTTCCTTAAACATAGCTTAAGCCCTCTGTTAATGACTCCGTAGGTAACGCAAAGAGCAGTTCTTCTAATGTTAACTAACACTTCTGCTGTGACGTCACATTTTCGGCCTGCACTCTGTTGTCCCTTCTGAAATTTGGAGATCGGCAAAGCCTACAAAAATAGATAAGCCGCCTAAATCAGCTCCATATATCTCGGCAAAAGCTAACAATGCTGCACATTATCTTTGAAGAGATTCTCAATATAATGATAGAAAGTGGCAGATATAAAAATGTGGATTAAAGCCTGGGATACTGAAGTTATAGCTAGTCAACAGGTCCCATTATATTATCTTATATAGAGTATTTATATATAACTTGTAATTAGCCGCAGTTTACATTTTTTTATCGATTGGTTTTAAATTAGATAACAGTGTTCTGCAAGAGTGACGTCACACTGTTAACTTAGCAGAAAAAAAAACCTTGAATAACATACGCTATTTAACTACTTTTATACATATTTGATGTGTAAATTAATAGATTTCAATTAGAAAATACCAATTTCGGCCAAACAGAAATCAAAAAGTAAAACTCAAATATACCGAGAGAGAAAATCTGTTAAAATAACAATTTACAAAGAAATGTTATGTTGATGTTATTGAAAACAAGCAATGACAAAAACAAAGGAAGAAACAGAAATAAAAATAAACAACAAAATTCGGCTAGTTTCGCCTGGATCTTTGGAATAAATGAAATTCTGCCTGATCTAAAAACTAATTCCCACTGAACGTGTCAAACAAAACAACAAGAAAATGTTAAAAAAAAAACCAAAAAACAAAAGAAAAGCGCATTACGGGAAATCGGCACGTGAATTACGTACGTATTAAGAATTTACCATCAAATCTCGGATCGTGTGGATCGCGAAAAACATTGGAACTTAAATAGCTGTTGAGGAAGGCTTACCTTCAATAGAATCTGGAATTTTTGCAGCAGCAGCCAATTCCGCTGTGCTATCCGCATTGGGGGGCGGCGGCAGCGGTATTTCCGGCCACGCCAAACGCTGTAGAGAATCTGTGACTGTTGTTGCTGTTGCTGCTGGTGTTGGTATTGGTGTTGTCGCTGCCGCCGCTGCTGCTGCTGCTGCACTTGTCGACTGTGACTGGGCTTCGGCTTCAGCCATTAACGCTGGCTCCAGCAACTGCACGGAATGTGCTATGGCAGCAGCGGCTGCAGCTACTGCGGCAGCTGCTTCCGTTTCGGCTGGCTGCTGTTCCTTGCTGTGGCTCACCTCGGGCAGTGTTTTTCGCAGACAAATCTCAGCTGTGATGGCCTCCTCGAATTCGCTGGTCAAATTCGCCAGCAGCTCAGCGGTTGAATTGTCCTTGCAGTTGTTATTGTGCTCGGCGGACGAGTTATCAGCTGTCGCTGCTGCTGCTGCTGTTACACCTGCGTCGTTGATGTTAATGCTGCTGCTGCTGCTGGAGCTGGTACTGGTGCTGGAGGAGGCGGCTGATGCACTGCCGTCGCTGCTGGTATGTGTGGTTGCAGCGCTGAGGCCCATTTGATGCTCCACGGATTTGGCTACGCTATTGGTGCTGTTGTTGTAGCTGCTGCTGTTATTGTTATTGTTGCTGCTGTGATTGTTGGATTTACGCTTGTTGTTATTGTTGTTGTTAACCTGCACAATTGGCGAGCCCATGCGCTGTGCCGCGTCCTTGGAGCGTGTCACACGCGTCGTAGCTGTTAGGGTTATTGGCTTCTTCACCGTATCACTGGGCGAGTCCAATTTGCGCACAGATTGTCGCGTACCGGTGGCTGGCGATGCGTTGCTCGTGAGCTTCTCCTTGGGACTCAGTGGCTCGGCTGTGAGCGCTGGTGCCATACTTGTGCGGCGTTATTGCCAGACCAGCTGCATTACAGACTCGTGGTATGCAACACTTGGCCACGCTAATCCGGCTTGAATGCTATTATCACTTAATTACTGTATGCACTTTATTACTCTGTTGTGGGGGAGGGGTTCCTGTTGCTCGCTTCAAAAGAGACGGAAAAAAACAATTTTTCAAAAGTTAATTCAATAATTTATTTTGAAAACTGACACCGAGCTGAAGCACACTTTGTTTTTCCCACTCACTCACATATAATACATATAATACACACACACATACATATACATACAAAAGGCTCAACACGTTTCGTTTCGCCTACTACTGGGAAGCAATGGCTGAAGGCTGCTTTATCTAAAGTTGCCATACATTTGCATAATCGATAACAATAATTACACAAATTAACAGCGATAACAAAAGCCGCTGCACTTATTATTTTTGATGACCTCCGCCATCAATAGCAGGCGGATGCTTTATGTAGCTGTTATTGTGCTGCCAGACATCTGCATAAATGGAGCTACTCGACTACAGACGATAGATAACAAAATTTCGTTTGTTATTTTGTTTGCCTATTCCTACTCCTTTTGATTATCTTCGTTAACGCCGCCTGCCTATAGGAAGTCTTTTCCGGTGCCGCGTGCGTATGTGTAGCACTCACACTCACACATATACATACACATACACAAGCGCGCGCGGGCTCCTATGCGTGCCAATTGTGAGAGAGCAGAGAAGAGAGAGAGAGAGCGCGCGCTATTGCTCATTCACAATGATGCGCAATAAAAGAAAAAAAACTATAGAACACTGCTGCGGCTCGGCCATTTGAACAAATGCAAATGGACAAAAACTACTGACGAAATCTCTGACTGCGCGCACGAAAATCTAAATAATTTGTATTACGCATGTGTGCAGCATAAGTGCATATAACGCAAGCATGTACAAAGAAGTGCGTGGTCGTTTATTTTTCATGTTTTTTTTTTATGTAATTTCGTTTATTGAATTTTTCATCGTTGGCAATTAAGTAGCTCGCGCCTTTACAATATGTGCGCGCACACAGCACACAAACAAACAAAACACACACATACACTCAACAATCATGCATATGGGTACAGACCCATGCATGAGGCTACTGCTTGTGCAGACGTGTGTGTGTGTTATGTACATCACATACACACGTACATGTATATGTCTAGCACTATTTTCAGTTATTTACACAATAATTTTATTTCGCTCGCCGTTCACACATAAAGCGCCATACTGTAACGCCTCAAAATTACTGAATATTATAAACAGTTTCGCTTTTATCGCAGAATTCTTTATGTATATATACACACACACACACATACATACATATGTATGTGTTTTTCTTCGTTTCAACCAAAAAGTAGTAGAAAACGTTTTCAGCGCGAAAGTAACGAAAACTGTGCACTACACACACACTCACACATACACCAACATATAGGAACAGAAGCACGCAAGAATTTGTAATTGCTTAAAAATTATTACTATTTTATACGCACTATTTCAGACGCTTGCACAACGCACGCAATTATTAAATCTGTCGACTTTTACTAAAGCGGCGTGGCACGCGCTTGGTATATTTGTCGTTATTATTTCACGAAATTTTTTCCTCATTTATATATTTTTTTTCATTTGCTCCCTGCTACGCTTTTGGCAAAACGACGTGTATTCGGAGCTGTACTCGTTTCTGTGCTGCCAGACCAAAGTACGCCTGCTGGCTATACGTTTGTCTCGTTCATACTTATGCCGCTGCATAGGCAATTCCGCATCAGTGTTGCAATGCGTGTAAGTGAGATGTCTTTACAAATGGTTACTTTAAATCGTTACTCGGTCACAAATGGCAGCACCTAATCGTGACAAAATGCTACTACATAAAATGCAACTCTGCCCACAAACAAGCAATATGTTTGTTATTGTTTTCGTCGCGATATATTATTTATAATAGCTATTATAATGTGAAAAGAATCCATTATTATTTGTTGCTCTTGACTTTTAATTTTAATTACAGGCATCGCTTAAGTATCATTAACAGATTTCTTCCAGTTTCTGCACACTTTTTGGGAACTTTTGGGTAAGAATCTTAATGGATGGAATTTGATGGAACCTAAAGGATGATAACCAGTATCCTACATGTTAAACTAATAATTAAAAATAAAATAAAGGAAAAAAATCATTTGTTTGCTTTGTGTGTTGCAGTTTCTGGTAGTTAAGGTTAGAAGTGTACACAACTTTCCAATACTTCTGACTAACGTATTATTGTAAAACTGTTGAAGCTGTAGTTGGCAACTGCCTTGGCTGGCGAAAATTCGGCGTATTCAATCTTCGAGCTGGGACTACCCTTGTTCCGAAGCCAATCCTTCCTGGAAGCAGTCAAAACAGTGACAGTCAGCACATAATAAACAATTACACTAATAATCCCATTTTTTGCATTTACATTTCGTTAAGCGGTGCTAGCGGCGCCTCCAATTCTCCCCTTACTGTGCCGTTTGCGGTGTTCATGCACCAACCGCGCACTCCCAGTTCATTTGCCTGCTTTTCTGTGTACTATATGTATATATATATATAAAAAGCTTATTCTTCATCTGACTGCACTTATGGATGCGTTATTCTATACTAGACTTACCTTGCGAAAGAAAACGCCTGCAAATAAACCGAAAAAGAATAAAAGTTAAAAAAATGCAATAATTAGAAATTCGCAAAAGTGGCTGACGATCGTTGATGATATAGGTACCTTGCACTTGTCCAAAGACTTCAAAACTGCATGCAAATATGGTAGCCATTGCGATTGAATGATTTTTATTCCCAGAAACTTGGGATGTTATGCACAGCACAATAAATAGAACAATATTTACTTTGAGAACTAAATCTGATTTATACGAAAACACCATAACGACCGACTAACAGAGTTGCCACACAGTCTCAAATTCTCTAGTAGCGTAGCCAGCCGGTGTTGCAAAGCAAAATGTATTCACTTCATAATTTTACTAGCATTATTATCAATGAGTTATGTACATGTTATCTAATATAGTTGCCAAAAAAGCTCAGGTTTTTATCAAATATGTGGTGTGTCCATTTAGGCAAATAAACTGGCATCACGAGTCCTATCAAACGATGTTTAGGTTTGATATTAATGTCTTAAATATAACAAACCAATACGGGTAATGATGGAAAATTAATACATTTTCCATATGTATGCCACAAACTTGATCATATTGCTGTAACACTTTCTCAGTTAAACGGTTTCAGTTTGCAGCAATTCAAAAAATGATATATTAACGTGACTGAGCTCCTTGAAAGAAAGTCAAAAATCCAAGTAAAATATATTTGGCTAATAATGAATTTAAAATAGTGGCTATAATATGGCGAATAATAAATATTTTGTCTTGATCATTTTGTGGTCTGATGCGCGCAGTGGCAGTATTTCGGCTGCGTAGCGTTTTCATTTTGCACTATGGCAACGCTAGTGAGCTCCTTGAAAACAAGTAGCAAAATTAAGGGAAAATGATTTGTTTTCATATTTTAGCTATATTTGTTTGTAGTTTATTTAACTGTTACTTATATGGTTGTTAGTATGGCTTAGTCTATTAGTGGTTTAAATAACAAAATACTATGGTCCGCTGCTGGCAGCAGAAATCAAATCGTAAATTCGTTGTAAAATTCTGGAAGGCTTATCGATTTCAATTGGCTCGGTCTGCGGCCTGTTGCTTGGCCGCCAGGATAGTATTTTGCATCAACATGGCAACAGTCATGGGACCAACACCTCCAGGCACCGGTGTAATATGTCCAGCCACCTGACGGACTTCTGCAAATCATAATTATTGTAAATTTGTATGCGGGATATGAAGGTCGTTTGCAGCATTTACTCACCGTCGAAGTCGACATCGCCGACTAGTTTATATTTGCCTGCCTCGTCTTGGATTCGAGTGATGCCCACATCAATGACACAAGCACCTGGCTTGATCATATCCTTGGTTATCAGACCCGGCTTGCCCACGGCCACAACAACAATATCGGCTTGGCGGCAATATTTTGCCAGCTCCTTGGCTGGCGTATTGCGATGACAGATGGTGACTGTGGCATCCAGGCCTTTGGTCGCATGCGTGCCATCCGAGTGCAACAGAATGGACAAGGGCAGGCCCACATTTTTGGAGCGGCCGACCACAACAGCATTGCGATTGAATGTTGGTATATTGGCGCGCTCCAGCAGAGTCTTAACACCCAATGGCGTAGCCGGCACAATACCATTCATGTCCAGAGCCAAGCGACCAATGTTGATCTCATTGAATCCATCCACGTCCTTGGCAGCAATTATGGCATTGCATACGGTGCGCTCATCGATATGCGCCGGCACCGGCAGCTGCACCAAGATACCATTCACATTTTCATCCTTGTTCTGCTTGGCGATCACATCCAGCAGCTCCGCCTCTGTCGTTGTCTCAGGCAGCACAATTGTCCGGCTGCTAATGCCAATTTCCTTGCACGCCTCGGTTTTCTTTTCCACATATTTCTGGCTAGCCGGATCCTCGCCCACAATGATGGCAGTCAAGTGTGGCACACGATTTCCATTGGCCACAAACTGATTCAGTTCCATGCGCAATTCATTCTGTATATCCTTAGCCATATTCTTGCCATCAATTATTTGAGCCATGTTACTGCCGAGTGAATAGAGAAAGAAATAAGCTTTTTTGAAAAGATATTATATGATTTATGGAACTCGAAAGGAAATCGATAAGATAAGATAGTCCAAATATGTATGAATTATAGAATTGGGAGTAGATTCATTATGCGTAAGAGGAAGTATAGAAAAACTAAAACAAAACCTTATATACATATACATATGCGCATTGTAATCTTGTTGAATCGCACGAGTATGGTGTTCATAATTCAGTCTAAACTTTATCTAATGAGATGAGATTAATGCACTGCGCTTCAGTGAGCGTCAGTTTTTTATACGCTAAACACATTAAAATGGTAATTTGGGGTATAATGGTTTCGTCAAATTGTATGTGACAGGTAGAAGGAGGCGTGGAACGCAATATATAGGCAATTCCAGCTTCCATTCCATTTCTTTATAATCGAAGCATTTGTTATATATCTGTATAAAAGAAGCGTAAAATGCTGAGGGCATCTGCAAGTCGGATAGTCTCGACTAAAACACCCTAACTTGTTGTTTGCTATAAATTTGATTATTCAAAACCGCAAAGTGTTTACCAGCAAGGGGGAAGTACACATAGAACGCGGTTATTCCCCTAGCACACACACACACACACACACATTTTTATAACTTGCCTGGTGATTCACAGACATACAATATTTTTACAGCAATGCCTATTGGGGTTTTCCCCTCCTTGGAGTGATAAATGTACAAATTTATTGAACAATTTATTATGTAATACAGCAAAAATTCTTGTTAAACTTAATAAATATATATATATATATGTATGTGTGTATATACATATATTTTTTTATAAAAATGTTGCCTAATATATATATATATATATTTAGATGTATATAATTAATCGGAAGCATTCAGCATATCCAGCTCTTGCAGAGCAAGTGCAAAGCATTTGTACTCATCGACGCTCGACTTGTGCTGTATATAGTTGAGCACGCCCTCTGAGCTGGTCCAGAGCCAGACCAACTGTTTCAATTTGGATTTCTCGACCACCTCTTTCCATTTGGGCAAGTTGGCATTGTGTGAGGTGGGCTCATTGAGCCGAGCCACCAGTTGGTCAAACTTGGATTCGCTGCTAAGCAACTGCTTCAATTGCTTTTCGGCATCGCTTTTATCCTTGGCACTGTCCTCATCATTGTGCTCCGTTTTGAAATCCACTTCGATCTCTTCGATTTTGATCGCTTGGGATGATATTTCGGAATTGCTTTCCTCATCATCCTCGGCGGATGAGGAGTCCATTTCCTCTTTGATATTAAGTGGTATCCATGTCATGGCGCACTCTCCCTTGTCCGGATACACCTCCTCCAGTAGCCGAACACAACGCTCATTGGCCTTGGCGCGTGCCAGCTGCAAAGGTGTTAGGCCAGCCGAATTTCGACACATTAATATATCCATTGGATTCTCTGCATCCAGTATTAAGACAATCAGCTCCACATTCTGCTCAAGCACAGCCATGTGCAGCGCATTATTGCCATCCGTTGTGTTCGCGACATTTATGGAGCTGCGATCATAATTGATAAGACTCTTGGCCACATCGTATTTGTTCTGTCTGATGGCCATGTGCAGCGGTGTCCAACCATCATCGTTCATCAGTGACAAATCCAATTTGACGCCGGGTCCATTGAGGAATAACTTAATGCAATTGTTGCAATCCTCTTTGACAGCCAAATGCAATGGCGTATTGCCCGTTTGGTTTTGTTGATTCGGACTACAGCCCAGTCGCAGCAATGGACGTATATAATGCTCCCGATCCTGCTGGCAGGCTACATGCAGGCAGCTATCGCCATCCGCATTTTGTGCCGTATGCGCCAGCTCCTTCAGCTTAAAGTACTCGAGCACCTGGAACGTCTTAATTGCCAGCTTCAGATTATCCTTGCGCTGGCTAATCACCTCGTGCAGCAGCGTGTCATTGTTCACATTTTTTTGCGCATGATCGGTGAACATATACTCCACGTTTTTGCAGGAGGATTCATAGAGCTCTTGATTATCGCCAGCGCGTCGAACAGCATCAAAGATTTTGAAGATCTTATCCAGATAGGTGATGGTCAGATTGCGATTGTATCTACCGTCATGTGAGTGGATATGACTATCTGCACTATCCGCTTGCTGTTGGCCATCCGTTTCGAGTACGCCAATATTGGTGACGCACAGCTTCTCCAGCTCCGCAGAGTCTTGTTCAAGTATCTTGCGAAACGATTCTGGATTTATTAGTTGTTCCAAATGAAATTCCCGACCAAATTCCTGGCTAATCGTCTGATCATGATGCGATACATTGACCACGCCCTGCTGCGGCACCGTCTTGGGCAGCTCGGATGAGTTATTTAGGCTGCCACTGCTGCTGCCGCTGCTGCTGGTAAGTGTGGAGCAGGTGCGTCGCCGTTTCCGTGAAACGATCGCATCCCGTGGCTTATAACGGAACGGCAATGGTGGAAAAGAGCGCTCATCATCGGAGGGACGTATCAGCTCAATGGAGACACCCACTTCCCGTTCCACATCCTTATCTTTGTAGGCGGGCGTCTGACAGACAATCGCATACTGATGATGAACATCCGATTCACGGAACTTAGCATAAGACTCCCAAACCGTTTCGCCATCATCGTTCTCCTCAAAGAAACGCACTTTGATATTCTTCTTGCTAACCTTCTCCACGAGCAGAATTAGCTCATCGTTGCCCATGACACTGCCCGTGGGTTTGCTGAGCCGTGTGATGCGTAGCTCACCAGTTTGTGCCGATTTGCGATTGTTAATCGGATTACTGTAGACGGGCGCCGCAATCTGTGTCCAGCTGTGATTATCCTCAATCTTGAAGGCCTCGAAGCAGAGGCGCACCTGAAATGCACAAGTTGCGTTGAGCACACGTCCAACGAATAATGTGAAAGTCGTTAACTTACCTGATTCAAATTCATATCCTTGGCCTCACGTTCTGTCTCCTGATGCAACTCCTGTACCTGCTTGGTCGACAATTCTCGACGACCCATCTGGAAGACCAGACGATCCTTTTTCTTCTTCAGCAGTTCGTCGCGTATGTATTTTTTTGCCGTATGTATGATGCCCATATTAATGAACTGAGCCACATAGCCACGCTCCTGCGATACATGCAAATCATGTGGATCGCATACATCGCGCTCATCCTTGCGCACCACCAACTGATGCGAATGCGGGCTGTCCAAGTTCGTTTGGAATAGGCTGCATCGTATGACTGCCGGTCCCTTGTAATTGCGTAACATTACCTCCGGAAATGTTTTTGGTGTTCTCTTCGAATTGATGCCATTGAGTGAGCCATGTGTTCCATGCATTTCACTTTTGTAGCGAAAACGAAATTTCTCCACCGGCTGCTCGGCAATGTGCAGCACAGCGGTATATTCATGTTTAATGTTCCCATCGCTTGCCGAAAATCCAACATTTTGTGGCGTTGCATAGAAATGATCCATTGGCATGTACATATTGCCAAAATTGATGTTTCCATTTAATATATTGCTGCTGCCGCCATCAATTTCCATGCAGAGGTTGCCACTTGGGAGCAGCTGATTTACTATGTGCGGCTGCTGGTATGGTGAGCCGCGTAATTGCTGTAGCTGTGGTGAAGGTGAATTTGACATTGCGGGCAAATTAAGGTTGGCGAATTCATTCTGTAAGACAAATGTCTCTGGCGAATGTGACGGCGACTGTGTCATTGATGTGGGCGAATTTGCGCTGCTATATCCACTTGTACTGGAACAATCATTCATATAGGATATATTCTTGCCCTGATCCAGGTCAAAGAATTGCTGTTGATTCATTGTTGCTGCTTTTATTATTATTATTACTGTTGCTGCTGCTGCGGTATAATTATCCACGTGAGCGCGTGTTGCTCACTTTATGCAATTCGCTTGATTCTGTCTTCGCTTTTACGTCGCAATTGTACTTTGTAGACTTTCCGACCGTTTCGCTATGCGTCCGAAACGAAAATGAGACGATCGTTTTACTGTTCGTGGCGAGCACAGCTTTTATTCGTAAAAGGTACTTCCCCGATGTTGCCCGACTGGCAATATGTACATACATATATGTACATATGTATATGTATTTATCAGCTTACTGCGCAGCCACGTCAGAGTGACTCATGGGTTATTCTGATCGCAGTGTGATTTTGTTTGCAACAGCAGCGACTGAGTTGTTCGTAGAATTTGCAGCGCGCTTGCAAATTGTTTATACTACACCGATTCAATATTTATACATTATACTATAAACACAGGTACTGGTGTCTGTATGTGTGTAAGACAGAACCGCTCTCGGGCACATCGAACGTTAACTCTCCACTGCACGTATTGAAATGAGCGCACGAAAACAACGAATCACCTTCACGACAAACATTAAACGACGCTGTTGATAACAGGTTTAGGCTCTTCGCGTAAAGCTTTAATAGTATACGAATTCTAAAGCAAATACATAATAACCATATACTTACATACATACGCATATTATAAACGCATGACAGTTCACCACGATAAGTAATTAGAGAAAAAAGCTGATTTGAAATATCTAATTCAACTTGCAAGTGCGTTGCCAGAATTATCACAAGCACTAAAAGGTGGCAACGCTCCGTTGGCATCAGCTGTTTATTACAAATGCACGTGCATATATTTTGTTTTGTGTATTAGACAAGAATTATTTTTATAAATAAATTAACTTAACAGAAAAAAAAACAAATGTTAATGTTCATTTATATGCATAGCAACAGAATAACATTCAGAGAACATTTATACACTTACACCTTTTGTTTGGAATTTAAACGCAGTTTCGGATTTCGCTGATGCAACTTCCAAGAAATTGCGTACATTCGCATTGCCGAATGCATATAATGTGTCTTCCAGATGCACACTGGAAAAACGAATGCCCTTATTAGGCATTTCGACATTTTGCACAGCAACAGCAATCAAATTTTCCAATATATGTACATAAACAAATTTTGCACCTTATTTTGTTGAAAATGTAAAAAATGGATTTAACTGTTATAATTTTAACTAAATAACTGTTGCTGCATATTTTGTTACGGTAAAATTTGTATATTTTTATTCCAAAAAAATAGTACCACAACAAAACCGAAAAAGCTAACAGAGAGCCGATAAAACCCGAATGACTTTCATGTTCACCACACACACACACATATACGCAGGCATGCATACACAGATAAATGCTCATTCAAACACACACAAAGAAAACTGTGTGGGCTTAAGAATTTGTAGGCCTTGGAAAAAAAATTAGCATAGCTTAATTTTGGATTTGCTATTTAGAAATAATAGCACGTGTATTGACAATTGACCCCTAGCGCTATATTTAACAGACAGAGCCGACCGTTTTGCTGACTGTGGGGGTGACAGCGAACGTTATCAGTGGGTTGAGCTTTGTTTTTATTTTGATTAGCAATTAGCGATGCATAACAACAAATCATGTAAACTGTCTGGCAGACAGGTCTCGACATTTGTCTGTAAACACAAATTATTTATTATTCACTTTACCTGCCTGTCGTCAAGTTTTGCACTAATTTTCCACACCCAAATTGGAAAAATTTAAACCGTTCGATTCTTCTGTTCTTAATGAACTGCACGGCAGCAGCAACAGCAGCGGCAGCAGCAAAGATCGCACACACGTGCTGTGTTTTACTTAACGACAAGCTTCGCAAGCTTTTATCCAAAGAGTGTGCGATATTAACAGCGGGAAAGAGCGAGACTTAAAAGTTTTGCACACGAAAGCTCTAACAAACATAAACAGTGGAGAGCTGAACGAAGCTAACAGTGTAGTGTTAAAATAATATTTTTTTTAACTTAATATAGTTTTCGAAAAAAAAATGGTATTTATTTTTAGCACAAGTGTTTTTCCAGTCTGACGAAATTGTAAAGTGTGATTACTAATTGCATCGCAAGACATCGGCTCGACTTGTGACGTCAATAAAAGCCCAGGGGGATCGATTGATCAGTTGTCTTGCGCTGATAAGCCCCATCCCATGCAACCCCCAACCCCATGCGCTAAATATACATATACAGAGTGCCTAGTAACTCGCTGACTGACTGATATTCCCTAAGTAAATCTGTAATACGAAAAACAACAGCATTAAGCGTCATTGGAAAGTGATGCTGCGTCTGCTGATGCTGCTGCTGCTGCTGCTGCCGCTGCCGCTGCCGCTGCTGCCAGGGCAAATCAATCGAGGCGGCGATTGAAATGAGAAAAACATGTTATTTTCGAATAATTGTGTGATAAGCAAGGGAAAGTGTGGGGACGCGTCGATTGAACCAATCTGAAGTGTATTACCGCATGGAAAACAAAGTGGAAATTAAATAACATTGTGCGGCGGAAAAAAATTAAACTTGTGACGTTAGCGCGTAAAATATTTATGATTTTTGATTTCGAGTTAATATTCAAATTATTCTTTTTTCTTTGACACTAAAATGTTGTGTTATAAATGTTATTTCTTAAAAAGAAAAAATTTAAATAATATGTTTGTAACTTAATTTTAATAGAAAATTTTTGGTAGTTCAGTAAATGTATGTAAATATTTATATTTATTTTATTAATTTAAATAATTATTAATTAATAAAATTATTAATTTATCATTTACGATTGAAATATATATATATAAAAATAAAAGCTCACCTTGTGAAACGCATTTTGAATAATTTTGTTATATTTATTTGCTTTGCACTTTGAAAAACACTATTTATTTACACGTCTTATATTACTTTGTGGTTGAACAATTAATTAAACACTTGATCACTTGAGTTTTAATCGTAAAATATTTAAAATGTCTTTCGACGGCGCGCTTTTTATAATGCCATCTTTGGTATTTTCTAGCACATTCTATGCACACGATTCTGCGCATGGAAAAGTATCGATGCAGGCGCAAAAATACTAACAGGTGGCAACGCTAGCAAAACAAGAAAACAAAATACTTGAAAACCAGCGAAAAGTAATACAAAACTTGTAAGATTTAGCTAAAGGCGAATTGCGACATAAAATGCAGTAAGTCTGTTTGTATATATAGAGAATGAACAGAGTTGATTGAGCGTGTTTTAAATGCATGCAGGTCTTACGGCGGCCCCGATCAAAGTCATTTGCACAAATCGGAGCAGCGGGCGGTCTTTGCGCATCCAGCGACACATCCTTGGCTGCTCGATGGAATGCCCTGGATGCTGGCAACAACGAATGCACCACAGCCCGGCGGTATCATGCAATTTGGCTCAAATGCTAACTATAATATCGACACGGATCCACAATGCGGCAAATGGCAGCAGAAGCGCAAATCTCTGGAGCAACTCGCCTCCGGGCTGTAAGCATACAAACTATATATATATATAAACTATATATATATATATATATATATATATATATATATATATATATATATATATATATATATATATATATGTATACCTATACTTTATGTATACCTTATATATATGCAGACCACCAAAACAGCTGATAACCGAGGAACGAATAACGGCGCACTTTAGTGGCCTACAAATCTCTGGAGATGCGAATGGTGTCGGCTCCGTTCGCACAGTGGGAAACAACAACAGTATGCCAAGCGTTAATGGAGGATTGGCTACCGATGATATACCCTCAACTAGTACGGGCAAAACACATCATCCGAATCCAGCCTATCAGATGGCAGCCATGGAACTCGAACAGAAACTGCGCAATGCCAATCGGATTGTGATCTGCGATGAACTAAAACAGGGCGTTCCGCCAATTGCCGCACCGTGTGTTATACCACCCGAATGGCTAATGAAAACAATTCCAAGGCCGTGCACAGCTTTGGTGCCATGGCAACCATCGCCCTTGCAACTCACGCAGTCGCAGCCACAGTCGCTGCCCAAGGAGCAGGTGCGAGTGCGAATGACCAGTTCAGGACCAGTGGGTGGTACAGCGTCTGCAGCGGTGCATCTCGATGATTATGATGATGATCTGGAGTTCTTTGAGAATAACAATACATGCAATGTGAATTTAAATAAGTCTGATGAGCAAATGGATGAGGACCTGTAGCTCTAATAAGCTGTAGTCGAGGGTGGATATGTTTATAGTGTGTGTGCATAAGCAAAAAATTAGATTTAACAGCATATGTCTGTTTATAATTGGATTAATTTTACGATAACAATATTCATATGTATTCATACTGTGTTTTTTTCATTTAATTCCAACTAAATATATGTTAAATGTATTTTGTGTATTTGCGAAGAACATCTGGTAGCCCTGGCTGGGCAATAACAGCTGTTAGTTAACTGTGACTTTACATAGATTGGAGTCTGGGAAATTGCTATGTAGGTTTTCCAACATAAATTAAGTATCGGAAATTATTACTGACAGTGCTGGTTCGACTAATGTATGATTTAATAAGACCGACTTTCTTAGAATTCAGTTTTCTGTTATAAAATTCAGTTATCTTAAGGAGAGATCGTAATGTTAATGCAGGCGTTTTCTGTACTGTAAGTTTTGTGCAGATTCTGTAAAGACTTAACATAACATAATGTTATTAGAATAGAAGCCATTTTTGCAGTTCTCTACGAACGGTCACACTAACCAGTCGCAGTTCAGTTTTCATCAAGTGCGGGTGTGTTTTGCGGACGTGTTGCGACGACGTATTAAAAACTTCGATAAGTGCTAAAAATGGGTAAATAAAAAAAAATACAAAATCTCTCGTTTCAACGTATTTTGCCAAGTGTGCAAACTGTTTTACGAGCTGCAGATGCATGACATTTGCACAAATTGAGCGGCGCTGTTTACAGATTTAATTAATTATGAGCCACATATGTACATACATACATACATGCATGGATGTGAATAGTAGATGTGTGTGTGTGTATATGTTATGTGTGAGTGTTGTGTGATGTGAACAGTGCGAGGCATATGTATGTATGTATATACGGCCGGGTCGTTGTATATATATATATATATATATAAATACATGCATTTATATAGCAGATATACATATATAAAAATACAAATATATATATATATCTCTACATACGTATTAATTATAATTAAAATGAGTAATTTGGAGACGCAAAAAAAAACAAAAACAAAAAAGGTCTAACCAGAACGATGTCGGCTTGTCGGCTTCGTCGTTCGCTAGTTTCTGAGTCGCGTGGTGGTGACGCTTACACACATATCTCAAAAAATTCACCACTAACAATAATAACAGCAGGAAAATCAGATATAACCAGCCAGCAGAGAGCAAACGCATAGCCAAATGCTCAAGTGCAAAATTAGAATATTTATTACAAGTTCATGGGAAATGACAAATACCTATCATGTATGTGTGCGTGTATGTGTGTGCGTGTGTGTGTGTGTGTGTTTCGTGTCTGGAGGGGCAATGTGATAAGTGAGCTTTTATATTGATGGCGCTGTCGCTGTCGTTTGCCGTTTGTCGTATGACAAAATACGTCAAATAGATGCAATCTATATTCCACATTAAATTTGTGTAAGCGACACGCAGGCAGGTAGCGAGCCCAATGCTGCGTTACGACTGAATACACCACAGGTTTTTTCTTTTCGTTGACCTGTGAAATAATAGCCGAGAACCAGAAGCAGCCGCGGCAGCGAAACAGTGGCGCACATGTGGGTGCTAGCTAGCCGAATCCCCCAACGAAATTAAAGCCGAGCCCCTGACGTAGCACAGAAGTAGGCAGGCCAGGCTAGCTGGTTGGCTGGCTGGCAGTTGAGAAGCGTGGTGAATTTGACATAAAACATAACAAAAGCGTCCCCACCATGTTGAGTTCCACTCGGCTTGCCTTGGCAGCAGGCACGGAACCAGTGCTCTCTGGCTCTGGCTTCAGTCGTCTTCGTCGTGTGTGGGAGTGTGTTACAAGCAAGCGCGTGCTACGCATAGCGCACAAGAGCGAGCAGCCGTAACTTTGCGTGCGTGTGTATATGTTCATTTTTCGCTGCCAGCTCAATTTGTATGAAGTAATAAAGGCTGTCTGCAATTAGTATTTCGCTGCGCGTCGTGTTGGCGAAAGGAAAAAATAAAAACAATAACAAACAAGTGCAGTGACTGTAATATTCATGCATCTCTCTCTCTTCTCTCTTTCTCTGATTACAGCAAATAATTAAAAGTGAAAAGTGGTAAAGTGCAAGAAAAAGAAGAAGAAGAAGCAGAACAACAAATAAATCGTAAGCAGCGCTGATTAGAGCGCCCATAAACGAGGAGAACGAGGCGTGCCAAGTTTTCAAAAGTACAAGTGCAAATTAAACTAACAGATTTTGTGGCGATGTCCACCGCCGAAACGGGGTCGTCGCCTGGCAAAAGCAACAGCAACAATAACAACAGCGTCGCTGCTGGCGGCAATGCGAATCCGAAAGGTGTGCAGCGTCGACAATTGGTGAGTAATTTAACTAGCATTAACAACAACAAATATTAGCAATAACAATTGATAAGCCAAAAGAAAATCATTACGGAGGTGGAAGATTGCGTATACCGTTAACTGTCTGTGGAGTGCTGTCGTTGTCATTGTAAACTATCATTAGCAATCTATATAAATAAATGCACGCTCATTCCCTTACTCACTCACTCACTCGCTAAAGCTCAAGTTCTATCTCCCACACACACACACACATACACACGCGCAATATAGAGACCAGCTCACTCACTAAGGCACTGCGCCCGTTGAGCACTGAAGCTCAACTGATGCCGCCGCATGACCAAAAGCAGTTTCTTTGCCATTTTGTTTGTTTGTTGCTGTTCGCATTTCGTTTTTAATTTGGTTTTTTATTTTATGTTGTGTGTGTGTGTGTGTGTGTATTTGTTTGTAGTGCACTAGTATCTTCGCAGATAACAGATTTACATATTTATATGCGTATGGCTGTGTGTGTGTGTGTGTGTGTGCCTGTGGTATGGTGTGGTGTGTAAGCACGGTCACACTACATTTCTAGTGATTATTTGAGCACTTCTTTGTGTGCTGTGGTCTCTCTCTCTCTCTCTCTCCCTTGCTCTCTTGCACATAGTCTGTTTGTTGTATCTTGTATTCACTTTGCTTGTGCATTTGATTAGCACCAAATTGGGACAGCAGCTGTTGCTGCCGCTCGTTGGCCAGGCCAACAACAGCAAACAGCAATAACAACAAACATATACACATTCTACCTTCCCATCATCCGCGTGTGCTGCCTTTGGCAATGTCATCTAAATTCATGAATATTTTAGTGCGCGCATCACTACATACATACAAATGTACACATGTACATACATACATACATACATATATACATATATGTATCTGTGCTGCGTGGTTGCGTGGCTTTTTAAAGGCAGGAAGCGCGCTTTTTCTGGTTCTTGGTATTTTTTGTTAGAGATGAGCTAGCTTTGTCACAGGAAGAAGCCTAAACAATATTTGTATTGCGTTCATCGGCAGCCTTTTTGTTAAGTATACTACATTATACACAAGTAAACATGTTCAATTACGACTGTTGCTTAGCATAGAAAAACTTAAGAATAGAATTTAATTGTGATATTTCTAATTTTGCATACAGCAATTTACATATAAATGTATAATTTATTGTAAATTAAATATTCACCACGATGGCCCTTGCCAGTTTAAACACATAGTCTCAGTACGATTTTCACCTCGATAGCCCTAGCACTGAGCAAGCCGAGCACGCTCTCATCTCTAGTCGTGTGTGTTAGTTTCAACTCTTGTGGCTTATGAAAAATTTATATCAAAAGTGACTAATACACAATCCCAGAAGAGAGCACATGCTACAAACGCACATTTATCGCAGCACGCTAGTGTTCGTGTGTGTGTGTGTGTGTGTGAGAGTTTGAGTTTGTTTGTTTTTGTGTTTGTAGATAGCCAACAGCAATTTGCTTGAGGGGCCCCGCATGTGACAGTGGCGGCCGTTCGCAATTAGCACCTTAATAGAATACATTAAGCTTAACCAAACGGCAATCTGGCAAGGCAGCCGGTTAGCGTTACGTTTGGTGACGCCACACTCACGAAAACAATAACAACAACCACAACTCGGTCTACTTGATTGTCGTATTATGCTCGCATTCACACACACACACACACACACACATATATATATATATATATATATGTATACACGCACTTTTATGCTGTGTTGTATTTTTTCTACCTGTCGATTGCCCACTGGCGTTGCCAGACATTTGGCAGCCAAAACAAGCTTTTTCTGTCTGACAACAATAAGAAACCAGCAAAAAAAACAACAACAAACGTTTAGAACACGCCAAACAAGTTTCTGCATCGGAGTGGAGCAGGCGATCGGTAGAAGTCGGGCGTGTGCAGTCAGCAAATCACTTAAAAAGGACATAAAATCCACAGCGACCAAATGAGGACAGCCCCACAAAAATAGAAAAACCAAACAAAAACCGTTTATAGATTTTTTCAATACAAGTCCCACCACAGCTGAGATTTACAGAGTTGCTAAAATGCAAAAATAACTCAAAGCCACAGACAAACATGCACATGCATGTATTCCTATGAGTGTATGTGTGCATGTATGTATGTGCGTATATGTAGTGGTTCTTGTTAATAAAGATGATGGGCGAAAAACGCAACAGTCGTTTTGACTACCGCCCGCTAGCCGGCGCTGTAGCATATACCATAAATACACACACACACAAACACAATAAAAAAAAACACACACACACATCCACATGCAATATTATTCAAAGTGCAAGGCCGGTGCATGCGCACAGAAAGGAGACAGCAACAGGAGCTCTTTCTGCCTGCCGCTGCTGTCGACAATACGATTTCCATTGCCCTTTATAAAATGCATGCAAAATCTGCTGCCCTAAAGGCGTCCTCATCATCAACAATAGCGACCGAGTGGTAGCTTAGCTTTGCCGCCGAAATTGCCAGAAAAGTACGACCATGAGATTGAGATTGAAAGCAGCAGCAGCCGCAACGCCGCAATCAGTCCAGTGCGTCGCCTTCGGAGGCAAGCGAGCGAATGAAAACGAAATGATATAAACGACGGACTTTAAACGAATGGGTCGAGCCCCATACGACGGCCAAAGGTGCGCGAGAGCGACAGAAAGTAAGAGAGAGAGAGTGTCATCTGCTGTGGTGAATAAAGTGAACGGTCGCTAATGTGGTGTGTAGAGCAACTGCTGTGATTCATTTGATGGCATCAGCAGCAGCAGCGGCATCAGCAGCAACAGTGACAGCGTTAGTGACTGCGACGTCAGCTGAGGAACAGGCCACAGCGTTGACGCCGCCCTCAGTGTATATTTTTAGTCATTTACCATTTGCATTTACTCGATGTTCCGACTCCCGGTTAGCCATTTGTTAATGCGGCCCGTTCTCTCTTTCTCTTCCACAACAGCGCGAGCGCAAGCAGCGCAAACTTTACCTTGAGGAATGTTTACTGGGTGACGATGATGCGGAAGGCGCGCGCGGCTTCAGTGTGGCCGAAAAGCTCGAATCCTCCAAGTTCGCGCAGGCCGGCATGGTGCGGGAGATGCGCGGTTGCGATCTAACAGTTTCGTAAGTTGAAAATTAATTGTATTATGCTGAGCGGAACTAGTTCCAATAATTCTTTTTTTGTATTTTGACTGAACTAGTTTATTGTTTATGTTTTGTTATTTAGCTATAATATTAATTGAACTGAAAATTCACATGGAAAATTCCTTAAATGAATGTAAAAATAAATGAATTAAAATAGAATTTAATATTTGAAAGAAAAGCTGTCGCCTGAGGAAACTTGCTAACAATCTATTGATATTTGAATTCTTCCAACAGTTTTCTGCAGCAGCATGGTTTCAATATACCTTTGCTGTTTAGGGAGAAGAACGGTTTGGGGCTACGCATGCCCGATGCCCAGGAGTTCACTGTGAACGATGTCCGCTTGTGCGTGGGCTCACGCCGCCTGCTGGACGTAATGGATGTTAATACGCAGAAGAATCTGCAAATGACAATGAAGGAATGGCAGCAATACTATGATAATCCGCAAAAGGATCGACTGCTGAATGTTATCTCATTGGAATTCTCGCATACACGACTCGATAACTTTGTCCAGAGTCCAGAGATTGTGCGGCAGATCGACTGGGTGGATGTGGTGTGGCCGAAACAGCTGAAAGATGCACAAAAAGAGGGCACCAATCTGCTGGGCGGCATGATGTATCCCAAGGTGCAAAAGTATTGCCTGATGTCTGTCAAGAACTGCTATACAGATTTCCACATTGATTTCGGCGGCACCTCCGTTTGGTATCACATCTTGAAGGGCAGCAAAGTGTTCTGGCTAATCCCACCCACCGATCGCAATTTGCAGCTGTATGAGAAATGGGTGCTGTCCGGTAAACAGGCGGATATATTCTTTGGCGATACGGTCGAGAAGTGTGCACGCGTCTATCTAACAGCTGGCAATACGTTCTTTATACCCACCGGCTGGATACACGCCGTCTATACGCCCACCCAATCTCTGGTCTTCGGTGGCAATTTCCTGCACTCCTTTGGCATTGTCAAGCAGCTGAAGACGGCCAGCGTAGAGGATAATACGAAGGTGCCGCAAAAGTTTCGTTATCCATTTTTCACCGAAATGTTGTGGTATGTCCTAGCACGCTATGTCTACACGCTGCTGGGACACTCCCATTTGGAGGGTGAGCCGTCGGCCAGTGAAATCGAAATGTCCGCCCGCCCACACATCCATCTAACCCACTATGAGCTCTTTGGACTCAAGGAGATTGTCATGTACTTGTACGATCTGCCACCGCAGAAGAAGAATGTGCCCAGTCTTGTCTTGGATCCGGTTGCCCTCATCAAGGATGTCCGCACGCTGGTCGAGCGACACTGCAAGGATCAACAGGATATGGCCGTGACGGGCATGCCTGTGCTACGGCCCGCCGCCGAATATCAGCCACTCTTTCAGCTGTACGATCGCACTCGCGTCAAGCAGGAGATCAAACAGGAGATTGCGCGCAAAAATGCGGAAGTCATACGTGAACAACAGCAGCTGGAGGCAGCCAGGGAGGCGGAGTCAGAGGCCAGCCAGGGTGGACACAACAGCTCGAACAATGGCTGCAACAGCAACAACTCCAACAGCGCCAACAATCATAACCATAGCTACAGCAGCCAGGGCGTTGAGTACAGCAACGGCGTGCTGAAGAAGGAGCAGCTGGAAAATGGCGCATCCACAGGACATGGCACGCAAGCAGGTGGGTAGCTTAATATGGATATATTATTGTTATTGTATCAACATGATTTACATTGTCAATTCTTACGACTTTGTTCGCAGAAGCCACCTTTGTGCTGCCCACGGACACGCTGAAGTATCGACCGCCCAAAAAGATGCATTTGGCGAATGCTGTGGCCGCTGCTGCCAACAGCAGCAACAGCAGCAACAATAACAACAATAGCAGCAGCAACAACAGCAGCAGCACCAACAGTAGCCAAGCTCACAGCAATAGTCCCACGAATATGGGCAACAATAACAATGCTGTTAGCGTGATTGCCACTAGCTCAAGCTATGTGGATGGTGGTATGGCTACATCGCTGGACAACTGCCCGTCGCCGGGTGAGGCGAGCGCCAAGCTATCGCCACATTTGACGGGCACCGGACAGCCGAGGCGACGGCGCACGCGCTGCAAGAACTGTGCCGCCTGCCAGCGTTCCGATTGCGGCACGTGTCCGTTCTGCATGGACATGGTGAAGTTCGGCGGACCGGGACGGGCCAAACAAACTTGCATGATGCGACAGTGCCTGTCGCCCATGCTGCCGGTCACAGCGCAGTGCGTCTACTGTCATCTGGATGGCTGGCGGCAGATGCCCGTGTCGCCCCAAACCAAGCAGCTGGCTTCGTTGGAGGGTCCCTCGGCGCTGATGGAGTGCTCCGTTTGCTATGAAATCGCTCATCCGGACTGTGCGTTATCCCAGCTAGATGGCACCGACGATGCAGCCGATGCCAAGGGCATTGTCAACGAGGATCTGCCCAATAGCTGGGAGTGCCCCAGTTGCTGTCGCTCCGGCAAGAATTACGATTATAAAGTGAGTGGCAAACTTTAGCTTTAAAATGTAAAATAACAGCATTAGAGTAGCTAACATAATTATGTTAGTAAGATTAAATAACAGTGGCATGTTATTTATGTGGTTAAATAACACTGTTAATTATTAAATCGTGTTTTAAAGCAATTGAAGACTTGCCTTATTTAACATTAGTATGTTTTGGCAGCGCTTTAACAGCACTCAGCTGCAAGACATACCAGCGGCATGTTAATAATGTGGTTTGATAGCACTGTTATTTACCTAATCTGTTAGCTTCTAGTTCTTCAATTGCTTAGGTTGAACATGAATATGTTATTGCAGCGCCTTTACAGCACTCAACTGCTTAATAGTAAACAGATTAGCATATAACTCTCAGATATATCAGCTGAAATTATATAACATTTTTATATAAAAATATATATGTATATATATTTTTTTAAAATAATTAACTGAAACTGAATTGCCTAACAAACTGAAATAGTTGTATTTTAACTGCTAAAATTATAGACAAACGTTAACATAGACATGTTAATTGCAGTAGCGTAACATCACTCAACTGCTACATATATTAGAGAAATGTTTTGGCATTAGGAGAAACATACTTAGAGGGAAAGTGAAGCTAATGAATTGCTTTTCATTTTCAATTTTCAATTGCAGCCGCGACATTTTCGCGCACGGCAAAAGTCGTCGGAGGTGCGACGCGTTTCCGTTTCGCATGGCAACAGCACAAGCGACGGTCAGGAGGGTGCTGGAGGTGCTGTAGGTGCTGGCACCGGGACAATTTTGCCGCCGCCCGTTGGCCAATACAATGATTTTGTGTTTACTAGCGAATCGGAAATGGAGTCGGGCGGCATGCATACGACCCACTGGAAGCACGGCCTCAAGCGTCATCATCAGCTGGAGGTGAAAACGGAACGGAACAATAGCTGTGACACGCCCTCGCCGGGCATATCGCCCAATGCAGCGCATCTGCTGGGCGAGAAGGTGAAGCGGCGCAAGAGCGACGATGGCACCAGCGTCAGCAGCAGCATGCACGAGAGCAACGATGCGCCCTGCTCCAGTTCCATGGATGCAACAAGTGGAGCTGGCACTGGTGCCGCATCAACTGGTCATGGTGGCGGTGGATCACGCAAAAAGAACTCAATACGCTCACAGCTGGCGCAACAGATGCTCAACTCGTCGACGCGTGTGCTGAAGAAGCCACAGTATGTGGTGCGTCCAGCATCCATATCCAGCTCCACGCTGGCCAGTTCTGGTTTGAGCAACGGCGCCAGCAACGGGCTCAATAATGGCGCCAGCTCAAGTGCTGCAGTTGGGTCAGTTGGTGTCGTCAGTGGTGGCGCTGCTGGTGGTGCCACATCTTTGAGCAGCAATGGCGCCAATGGGCACAGCCATCATCATACGCATCATGCCAGTGGCAACAGTCACAGCCATAGTCACAGCCATAGCCATAGCCACAGTCATAGTAATAGCAGCTCACATAATTTGGCACTGGATGCTACCGTACTGAAGATCATATTCCGTTATCTGCCACCTGAGACGCTCGTCACTTGTTGTTCGGTGTGCAAGGCATGGTCAAATGCCGCTGTCGATCCTGATCTCTGGAAGCGCATGAATTGCTCTGAGCTTAAAATATCCGCTTCCCTGTTAACGGCAATTGTGCGCCGGCAACCGGAGCATTTGATTTTGGACTGGACGCAGCTGGCCAAGCGACAGCTGGCCTGGTTGGTGGCTCGCCTGCCCGCCCTCAAGAATCTCTCATTGCAGAATTGCCCCATCCAGGCGGTGCTGGCGCTGCACACCTGCCTCTGTCCGCCGTTGCAAATACTCGACTTGAGTTTTGTTCGAGGCTTGAATGATGCGGCGATCAGGGATATACTGTCGCCGCCCAAGGACTCGCGTCCGGGTCTGAGCGATTCCAAGACACGTCTACGCGATCTCAAAACGCTAAAGCTAGCCGGCACTGACATCTCGGATGTGGCTGTGCGCTATATAATGCAATCGTTGCCACATCTCAAACATTTAGATCTCTCCTCGTGCCAGCGCATTACCGATGCTGGTGTGGCACAGATTGGCACCTCGGCCACGGCCATCGGACGCCTGGCAGAACTTAATCTGAGCGCCTGTCGTCTGGTGTCGGAGAACTCGTTGGAGCATCTGTCCAAGTGTGAAAGTCTTATATGGCTGGACTTGCGGCATGTGCCGCAGGTGAGCACCCAATCGGTAATACGCTTCGCCAGCAATTCCAAGCATGATCTGTGTGTCAAGGACATCAAATTGGTGGAGCGTCGCAGGCTCTCCCTAACCAACAACTGGCATGACTGAGGACCGACCAGCAGGTAGCAAAGGCGACGGCAGCGGCAATTGTGTACATTCACTGGCTGAATTTGTAGGCAGAGATCTATGGATACCCTGCGGAATGGACTATGGGCACCTCACACACACAAACACACACATCCACCCACACTCTGTTCACATACAACTTTTGACTCGTGTTTAGTTGTTAAGTCTTTACTTTTTTTTTGTAATCGTAATAATGTTTGGGGCATGTTCTGATTCGCGCTAGGGAACTGTATCAATTGTCAGCACACAAGGAACATCCTCACCCAACTCGCCAGAGTAACACCGTCAGAGCAACTCAAAGATGTAGCCATAGGACAGTTTCAACATCAAATAAAAAAGAAAACCAAAGAATTATGTTTTTAAACCAGCAAATAGAGAGCGATTAAAGTAAAGTAAAACAAAAAAAAAAAATCAAAAGTTATGCCCTTCGCATTGGATATACCGATTATTGTACTGTAAAAACTGACAACGTAATCAACTGTTTTAGAAGACCTAGAAATATTCGATTATATCTTTGCTTAAGCTACTTTCAACTGTTTTTGTTTAATGCTACCAGTTCCCAGTATATCAAGGACCTTAAACGAGCTGACGTTAGGATATGAATATGAATAATGCTCTTTTTTAATCGGAAATAGAAGATAGAATTCAGCTAAATCATTTAATTCTTTTATATATGTATATATATATATATTATTTCATGAAAACAATATTCGTTTTGCTGTGAGTTTTTAAAAGTATTTTCTGTTTATTTTTCTGAATAGAATAGAATTTTTTTATTGTCTGTAAACAAGAAATACGCAAAAAAAAAACAAATGAACTGCTTTAACAAACATTTAGTTTTGAGTAAACAGAGTGACAAATTGACTAATCAAGCTGAATGTACAATAATTTATAGGGTATTTTGGGCGCGGTGAACAATGCGAAGGGCAATGCCAATTGCGGCATTGCCGAATTATTTGAAATGCAATTAACGTAGACTTTTTAAATTTAATTCAATCTTGTTCATTTCTCTTAAGCATATTTTAAAACAATATGTAGTGATAGGTTGAGGTGTATATCTATATATATATATATATATATATATATATATATATATATATGTATATGTATATGGACGATATGCGACTTACGATATACAATAAGTACAGACATATGAGTATATATATATATTAGCATTCCCAAGCATGGATAATATATAGTGTGTGTGTGTGTGTTAACTGTTTATTCAATTGCAAATTGGAATCTGAGTGTCATATATATATATGTATACATATATATATATACAATATATACTTATATATTTACATATATACATATTGTATCTAAGGATGCCAATCTTCTAGAGAGCACACGCACTTAGGCATAGCTACTGAGCAGGAATTAAATTTAGCTTAGTTAAAACACGTCTCGCCATTAACTGCAGTTGGTTTTTAGATCGATATATATATATACCTATATATCTATATAGTATACACTCCCAATAAGTCTGCCCCGACCATGTTTCCTCCGCCTCCGCCTCTCCCCAGTAGAAGCTCAAAGATCAGAAACATTTACAAGGCACGCAAGAAATATCGAAAAAATATATAAGCATAGTGATAAAGTGGCTAATAATATTTAGAATATATATATATAAATATATATATATATATATATATATATATATATATATATATATATATATCTTTAAATATATATATATATTTATGTATTTGTGTGAGCAAATAAGAATTATATATGTACACCTACATGCATACGTATATTTAATGTTTTACAACAACAACAACAACAATTATAATAAATAGTTCATAATGTTTCAAATATATTAAACTAAATGTGTTTTTATCTGCATTCGAAACTTGAATTGATGCGAAATAAATTCAGCTATTTATTCAAAGTGTTTTTTCATATTGCAAGAATTAATATAAAAATTATTTATTTCTTGATTCATTGGATAATAATTAATTATTATTCGCTTAAGATCAAATAATTGTTGAATTTAAATTAAATAATTTCTGATGAGTTTAAGACTCATTAAAAAAATTAATATAAAATTTTTAATATTTTTTTAAAAATATTTTTCGATTCATTTTAAATCAGTCATAAATCATTTAAAAAAAATATAATTTTTTATTTTATTTTTGCTTTAAGCATTTTTTCAATATTATTATTTAATGAGTTAATTCGAAAACTGAATTACTGAACGATTCATTTGAAATTGATTCACTTTTAATGTATTTCGAAATGAATCATTTGAGAATCAATCGAAAATGAATTATTTCAAGGATGATTAACATTAAAAATGGCAAATTTTCTAATTTTTTCTTTAATATTTCTTTAGTTGTAAGACAAATAAATATCTAAAAATAAATTTTAGATATAATTTGAAAGCGACTTGAACAAAATCTGATTATATATATGACTATATATATTTTATTCTACATGTAAGAGCAATTCTAAATATTTCAACACAATATTCTTAAGCAAATTTCCAACTCATTTGCATTTCAGTATTTAGCTGATTTGTAGTCAGGCTCATCGCCGCCGCCGCCGCCGCCACCGCCTCCATCCTTGGGCAGCTTGCGTTTCTGTATGATACCCTGTAAAAAAAGATATATTCAAGATATATAGATATATTTAAGATATAAAGCCGCAACTTACCTGAATCTTTTGCCACTCGCGATCGAGTTCGGCTTTCTCGTTCTTCTCGGTTTTGTTTTTGCGCGTCTTGCGACCGTCCTGCATCTTAACGCCGTACTGGAAGGCAGCCTTGGGCAGCGCCTCCTTCGTACTCATGTAGTCCGAGTACTCCTCCTGTGTGTCAAAGTCCCAGCGACCGATGGGGCCCTTCTTGTTGCCCAAGTCCATTTTGGTGTAGTCCACCTCGTCATCTGAATCATCAATGGCATCGTTCATCTCCTCCAGACCCGGATAGCATTCGGCATAGCCTTCCGGTTCATTGGCGAAACGTGACGCCATCGCCTTCGATATCTTTGGAGGCGGCGGTATATTCGTTATCACCGGCTCCGGCTCGGCGGGTGCATCTCCGAAATAGGATTGAGCCGTGGCTGGCTTGGGCTGATGACGATCACTGCGTGAGTTTGACGGTTGATAATCGCCTACATCATCGTAGATGCTGTCGCCGACAGCTTTCGAGGATTTGCTGCCACTGCTGGTGCTCGGCATTGACGTCCCGCTGCCACTGGCAGCTGCGACGCCGACGCTGCTGTTGCTGCCGCGCACATTCTCCACTTCCTTCTCATAGAATAGTGGCTTATCCTTGTCGCGCTTTTTGTTCTTCTTGTTGCGTCCGCCGGCTCGCAGATAGCTGAGAATCTGCGACAATTTGTTGATAACAATATCGTTGGTGGTCAGCGTGGCGATGTCCTCACGCGGCACGGGTACCTCATATTTGGAGCGCTTCAACGTTGTCGGTATGTCCATGTCCATCTCATCCTCCATGTCAATCACATAGGCCATGCGTCCGGGCGCAAACAGCTCATTGCGCGGCACCTCCTTGGAGCGTCGCGCCTGTATGAGATTATAGATGTTGCGTGCCATGGCACCATTGATCGCATTTATGTCCTCCGCCTCGCGACGTTCGGCCTCCAGTTGCTCCGCAGCAGCGGCTTCTTCGGCCAGCTTTTCTCGCGCCAGAGCGGCGGCCAGTTCTTCCTCCTCAGCCTCCTTGCAGTGCAGCTCGGAGCGCACCTTCTGCAGCAGGGCATAATCGAGACCCTTCACCAAATGAGTATGCTTCATGTCACCGCCCAAGAATTTGGACTCTTGTATGATGCGACGTCTGCGCTCCGCTGCATCTACTCCGGATTTCATATCTGGCGCTACGGCTCGATAGGCATTTGTGCTGCTGCCATGACCGGGCGTGCTGGCATTCTGATAGTCCGGATTGGCATTGTCACGACGCTCGCGCGCACGATCTCTGTACTTTTCCGAGAGCTCCTGCAGCTTGACATCCTCCTGCTTTTTGAGTGCTGCATAGAAGTTCTTCTTCTTGCGACGCAGATCATTGCGTTCGCTGCTGCTTTGGCTTTTCTTTTTTTCGCCGACCGCAGCGGGCGTGGCAAACTGAGCGGTGGCCAGGTAACCGCTGCCTGCGCTGCTGCTCGAGGAACCAGGCGGCGGGGCACGCGGCGTGGCCAGCAGTTTACGAAAATCATCGTTTGTGAGGCGCACCGAAGGCGGCGCCTCCAAATGTGAATCCGACATGGTAGAAAACAATTAATTCCCAGTTTTATATCTTAAAAATAAGTTTTTTTTTGTAATATTCATGTATTGATTGTGCTAAATAAACGATAACTGATATATATGATGATATCGATTATTGAGCTATCGGAAAAAATTAGGATTCCGATAAGTCAGCTGTTAACTAACGGAGTCAAGATGTTCAATTGATCAAAACTAGCTGAAATATTGACATGAATGTGGAAAATAATTACAGAAAAATCACAAAAAAATAAAATTACATGTAGTTAGTTAGCTTAGTTACATTTTCATTTGAATAATTGACAATCGGCATATGTTACTAACAGGCGAATGTTAATATTGTGACTGCTTTAAATAACAGCTGATAATGCCAGGGCTGCTTAGCACTCAGAATCATAAGCAGAAAGCCAAAACACAGATGACAACAAATTGAAACTCTCAAATAAATTAAATTCTACAAAATGCTACAGTTCTTGCGTGGTCTGCCCAAAATCGAGTTGCACGCCCATCTCAATGGCAGCTTGAACATTGACAGCATCCGTGAATTGGCAGCGAAAGTCTATGGCGTGCAGACCAAAGAGTTTTCCACATTATGCGAACGTTTCATCAAATTCGAGAAGGGCGCCAAATTGGATGAATGCTTTGAAAAATTTGGCTTCGTGCACGAGCTGACGGCAACAAAAGAGGGCCTGGAGAATGCCACCGAATTGGTAATACGCGATTTCGCCAAGGACAATGTCATTTATGTGGAGCTGCGCACCACGCCCAAATCCAATAGGAATATGTCGCGTCGCTCTTATCTCGACACCGTACTGGGTGTCATTAAAAAGAAGTCCGATCTGTATAAGATTAAGGTGAAATTGCTGCCGTCCATCAATCGCGGCGAGCCGGTGGCCGTGGCTGAAGAAACTGTCGCCTTGGCGCTGGAACTAGCCGCCATCGAGCCCCAAATTATCGTAGGCATTGATTTCAGCGGGAACCCGAATCAGGGTAAATTCAAGGATTTTCTGCCCGTATTAAGTGAGGCGCGCAACCGTGGCCTAAAGCTGGCCATGCACTGTGCCGAGGTAGACAATCCGTTAGAGATTCGAGAGATGCTTCGCTTTGGCATGTCGCGCTGTGGCCATGGCACCTATTTGTCAGCCTCTGGCTTTGAGCACATGAAGGAGGAAAATATACCCATCGAGTGCTGTTTGACGAGCAACGTTAAGTCCGGCACTGTGGCTAACATTGGGGTCCATCATCTCAAGCAGCTGATGGCAACCGATGCACCAAAAGTTCTTTGTACGGATGATTGTGGTGTCTTCGACACGACTTTATCAGATGAATTCTTTTTAGCAACGGAATCCTTTGGCTTGACTAAGAGTCAGTGCATCGCGCTGACAATGGAGGCGGTGGAGCATGCGTTTGCAACTCGCGAAGAGAAACTGATGTTGAAAATGCAGATTTATTCCTATACAAGACGTCATTCCAAATAAAATGTGCTATAAATGTTTCTATTGGAATTGCCAAATGCTAGAATTCTTTCGCTACCCGAACACGACTAAGCGTCAGGCGGTTATATTCGCCCTCACTGTTTAGTTAACAGACTGCGGTTGCAACTGTTGCTCTCTGCTCGATGTTACTCAACACTGTTAGATATATGTTAACATAACAGCTGAAGAGCAAGGCTAGCAACTTTGCTTAACTAGCGCAGATTTTATTTCTTTGCAATATGGGTTCATGTATTATAAGCCTAAAAGTTAATGTTTCTAGCTTTTCGAACCAATACTGTTGATTTCTGCTCATGTAAATGTTGTTACAACTGCTCATAAATTTAAAGCTAAAAAGCCATACATAGTTAATTTAACGTCAAGTGCGCATCTCTAGCTGAAATACTGCTGTTAAATAACCGAATTTGACTTAACAGATTGTGCTTCTGTGATGCACGCGTGACCAATTTATCCTCACGACAGATCAGCTGTACCTATATAGATAATAATCTAATTTTTTATTTCAAACTATAGCTTAAATTAAATCAGTATTAAGTCAACCTTCATTTCTCTAATTCATTCCCAAAATTATATATACATAACAAAAAAGTTGAAACATTGATGTTGTATCGAACAACATCGTGCCATGTTGGCACACGCGTTCATCTCTATGCTGTTATTGGCGCGCTCTTATAAGAAAAGTTAACAGTGTTTTCCGCCAGTAATACTTCTCTTGTCCGTGCGTATCGTCGCGTCACTGCGTCGCTGCGTTCGCCGCTGGTATTTTCGCTACGTTGTTTCTGTGTTCGTAAATAATAATTAAGTGTCAAATAATTTTTTCAAATAATCAACAACAAAATAATTGATGATGTTTAGCTATAAAAGCAATTAGCCGTTACGCATATGTACGAAATTTCCAACATATTAAAAATATAAATCATTTCTATATTGAATGTCGCGCTGCTAACAACAATTTGCTATTGTTTAACAACCAAAGCAACAACGACAACAACAGTGCCCGCATACACAGAAATCCAAAATCTAAGCGCCATTCCGAAAGTCCACAAAAAAAAAAAAAAAAAAGAAGAAGAAGAAGCACAAAGTGCACACAAGTGCTGTTATTACCATTGGTGTAGGCGTGTGCGCGTGTGTGTGTGACCGAGCATGTGTTTGTGATGCTATATGTTGTTGTTACTTAGCCCATTCCGCAATCTAGTTAAATAAACGCATATACATATCTACATATATATTTATATATGTATGTATATGTGTAATCAAATATTTCAGCATTAACACAAATAATTTTGCTGCAAGGTGCAAACAACTATTAGGCAACCATTTACAGTTAAAAGGTGAGTAATACAAAAAAAATATATATGTATGTATATACATGTGTATATAATAACATGTTGTAAAATCACAAATGATGAAAGTACCGTTTTGTGCGTGCTGTTCTCACGTGTCTGTGTGTGTGTGTGGGTGCAAAAGAGCGCGCGCGTTTTTGTTTTTGTTTTGCTTTTGCTTTTGCTTTTGCCAAATAACACACAAAATGCGGTCGCCGACGAGGCTAAAAATGATTCAAATATTTGCGCTAATGTGTAAAAATACGCTGCTGCAGCTTGTTGCATGCAACGCGCGCCGACGGCAACGACAACAACAACAACAACGGCAACGGCGACGGCGACGGCGACAACAATTCAGCTCCCGTTTTTCATTCCATTTCATTTCATTTTCGTCTCCTGTGCTTGCTTTTGAACCTGTCAGCGTGCACATTTTCTTTAGCCTTTGCGTTTTGTCTCTTCTCATTGTTGCATTTTTTTGCCGTTGCTTCTTTCTCTGTGTGTGTATGTTTGTGTGTGTGTTTGTTGTTGTTATTCTTTTATGCGAAGCTACATTTTCTTATACGCACACACACACACACACACACACACACACAGACAATGTAGGCATGCATGCATGGCCGTGTTATTTGGTGTTGTCTTCGTTCGCTTTGTTTGTTTGTTTGTTTGTGATACCGGTTTTGCTCTCTCCTACAGCTACGCTACATTTTGTCTTCCTGCTGCTCTCTCACAACGCGCGCTCTTCTGCCGCTGCTGCCGTTGTTGTTGTTGTTGTTGTTGTTGTTATTGTTGCTGCACAGGTAGTTGGTGCTCATAGTTTACTTTTAGATTTCTTTTCTGTGCCTCTGTGCGTGTACATTGTTGTCGTTGTTATTGTTGTTTTTTTTTTTCAGTTTGCTTTGTCTTAATTATGTTTTATTTGCTCTCAGCAATTATTAATCTGATTTCTGATTTCTGATTTTCTGTCTCTCTGGCATTTGCCTGCGCCTATTAAAAGTTCAATTTGATTTTCTGTCTTTCGTTTTATTGTTTATTCCACATTTTGTAGAATTTCAATTTCTTTCTTTTTGTACTCATTTCGTATTCTTCTTTTTTGTTCTGTTGCCAAGGCCGTTAAACTTTGTTAATGGATTATTTAAAGCTTTTTTTTTCATTGCTGATTTGTTGAACTTTTTAAGTCTTGGCAATATTTTGTTTTTCTTTTCCTTTTTTTTTTTTTTTTTTTTTTTTGATATTTTTGCTCTCGATTTAGTCTTTTGGAATTTTCTCACTTTCTGGAATATATGTAGATTATAGCACTGTTTGTGTTGTTTTTTTTCTTTGCATCTGCTTTTTGTTGGGTATTTCGCTTGACGTCAATACACATTTTATTATTGTTTTTGCCACAATCAAATTGGTTGTGTTTAAGTATAAGTTTTTGTTGTTTCTTAATTTTAAATGGCAAGTTTTCCAGGAAATTTAATAATTGTTGTGTAGATTGTATTTTGAGCTCTCTATATGCTATGTATCATATTAGGTGAATGAATGTCTAAATAAATCTCAAAAATTAAAATTACTTCGCATATTTTGAACTTGCATTTGCAACAATTTATAGCTGTCTAAAGATCTTTGATTCTTAACTCTCTTAATAAGGCTTCGTTCAGCAGAGAAATGGAAGTCGTTGCTTAAAGTTTAATTCATTGTTTAGCAATAAATATTCTATAAAACTACTTTATTTTTATTAAATATATTTTCTAAATATTTAGCATATCAGTTTAGAGTAAATGGATCTTATTCGCACTATTATATTATTTTGATTTGTTCATTCTGTTAGGATAAGCCTAACAGAAAAATCAGTAAAAACAGATTCTTATCTGTCTAATATATCGTTAATTTAAATGGATCAAATATAACATAAAAAATGATATAAAATACAATTACTGAACGTTTAGGCCTACAATAGCGTTAAAAACGTATTCAAACAATTATGAACAGTTTAAAATTAAAAACATTTAAAAAAGAATTTAATGGGCAAATGAATAAATTGAATTGGCGAGTTTAGCGAACTGAATGACCCATAAACCCTTTCAGAAATATTATAATAAAACTGAAGAAGATATTTGTTGGCATTAACAAGGCTTTTATTAAGTTGTCTAAATTTATTGAAATATATATATATATATGTATATTTGTATAATACAGTTGGAGAAATACTCTGTTAGTCTGAAGACTTTCACTCACACACAAATACATAAACACACACCCACACTTACATATGTATGTACACTCGCTCACACATACGAATTGCGCCATTAATGAAAACATAACAGAATTTATTCATCTTTTGCATTGAGTACTTTGACGTCGACCGACCGCAACCGAAGGTCTAAGGTCTGCATAAGGGCGACGCCTAAGGCAGCGGCCCTTCACGTCGCAGAAGCTCGTGTACATAAATCATGTCCAATTATAAGCATATTAAACACATTGTGCTTCAACGCAAAGCTGAATTTGTGCACAAAATAGCCAAAAATAGCTAGCCACAAATAATATATATACATGTGTGTATGTGCACACATACTACGAAAAGTAAAAGGCAAAAAAAAAAAATCATAATAATTCTATTTATACAGTGGGCGCATGAATATATTTTCAAAAACTGAAAAAGTTCTCCAGAAATTGAAAAAAAATATATATAAATAAAATTATAATAAATATATAATAACATTTCTTAAAGTTTTTTTTTTTAAAGAACTTTGTCATAAAAACTTTTAATTAAATATGTTATATAATATAATATTTAAAAAAATGTATTTCCTTTTAAAAATTGAAATGAATAAACTGTAAAAAAATAAATAATTATTTATTATTTATTTAATTATGTATTATTATTTATTTATAATGCAGTTTACTTAGCCAGTTATTGCTATCTTCATGGATTTCTTTCATTATTTTTGAAACTTTTGCTGACCTATATCTCAGGATCTTTTGCAAATAGTTAGCGCAAATTTGTCGCTCATTCAAAGAAAGCATGGCTCTGTGCATATCTGGCACTAAACCTAGAAAACTAAATTTAGATATATGCGAGTTAATATACAACAACAAATTGTGAAGGCAAAAGGCATTTGCTTTGTGCCCCACACAACAATCCAAACAACATTTTGGCTTAACCTGTGTGCATTGAAAGCAAAAGCAAAAGCAAAAGCAAAAGCAAAGGCAAAAAATGTTAGCTATATGAATACATATGTAAACAAACAAAAAATCTTTCACACGCCTCCACAAAAGAATTGGGTAGAAAAAAAAAATGAAATGAAATGAAATGAAAAAAAATAAAATAAAATAAGATACTTTTTCGCACGCTTTCGTGCTGGAAGTTTTCAGTTTTCTGTTTATTTTTATTTTCATTTGATTTTTTTTTCTTTCAATGTTTATTTAAGTTTTTGCTCAATTGTGATTTTAGCTTTCGCATCAATTTTCCACTTGTTCATTAAGTAAATTATTTACAAGGCCAGCAAAAGTATTGCCAATTCATTTGCTGCCTAAACATTCGAGAATAGCTGAGATGTATGTAGATAGGCTCAAGTGAACCTGGACGTTATTAGAAAATACAGTTATGTGTGTGCATATATTTACTTAATATGCCCTCAATTGTAATTGATTTGATCAATTAATTAATTAACTAATTGCAAATATAAGCTGTTATTGGAGCTTCAGCTAATACATAGTTGTTCAGCTTTATATGTAGACATACAGACACATAAGTATGTATATATTTTAATCAGTGTGCTTATATTTCATAAAGGCAAAAATTGTTGTTGCTCTTGTTGTTGCTGCATTCGTAAACGTTATATTATCAAATTTTAGTTTAGCTTAACACAGTGAAGTTTTTCTTAATTCTTTATTCTTTCTTTATCTTTGCTTTGTATTCGTTTATGCTTACATTCTACATACATACATACATGCATACATACCTACATACATACATACATGCATACATACCTACATACATACATGCATACATACATACATGCATACATACATACATACATACATACATATGTACATACATTCATACATGCATACATACATGCATACATTCATTCATTCATTCATACATACCTACATACATACATACATGCATACATACCTACATACATACATACATGCATACATACATACATGCATACATACATACATACATACATACATATATACATACATTCATACATTCATTCATTCATTCATTCATACATACATACATACAGGCATACATACCTACATACATGAATACATACATATGTACATACATACGAACATGCATACCTACATACATACATGCATATATACATACATGCATACATACATACATGCATACATACATACATACATACATACATACATATGTACATACATACATGCATACATACATGCATACATACATATATACATTCATTCATTCATTCATTCATACATACATTCATTCATCAACATTGCAAACTGTTTCATTACTTTCCAATCTTTTCGCTTAAGAATCTTGTTGACATTGTTATTTTCTTTGCTTTTGCCTTTCGTTCGTAAATGTTTGTTTTTTCACCCCACTTCCCGTTCTATTCTAAAATGTTCATTTTCCCAGCTCTCTTTTCATTTCCTATCTTTTCTGTGCCCTGTTTGCAACTCCTTCGGCCATGTTTTGCTTATAAATAGGCAATTTTTTCGTATGTTGCCAATGAGTGAAGTATTTAGGTATCTAGCTTAAGCCTTTTAGGACGTCATTTATTTATGCTATCTTCTTTAATTTTATTTTGGAATCTACTTTGCTGGAAAGTTTGACGTGCATTGTGTGGAGCAAAGGTTTTTAGGGTCAAGTTGCAAGAACTTTGTCGAAAATGGCAAACGCAGAGCCAAATTTCAAATGACGGTGCGAGTGGCACAGGATTAGACTTGCTCTTAACTGAATGTGGCCAGGCTTGGGGCGTGACTCTGCGCTGATATTGCAGTTCAAATTGGGCGTGCCTCGAGGCGTATACTTTTTCTCTTTCTCTTTTTGTTGTTGTTGTTGTTGCTGTTGTTGGCGCGTGGCCAACCGAATAGAATCCAGCCAGGCAAGAGGTACCGAATAAGGCAAATGTAAATAAGCATTTGATTATAGTATGTGAGCCAAAAGCCTCGAAAATGCTTGCCCAATATCTGCAGATCTGCCTGCTATATATACATATGTATATATATATATATCAGTATGTGCATATGTATGTGTGTTCCATTTTAAACTTAGGCCAATTCATTTGGCCGTAGTTTCTGCCTATTTCGCTGGCAAATGCGACACGCTCGCGACATTGACAAAGAACAACAACTCAGCTTAGCATTGGCTCGTTTCACGTCCTCTTCTCAGCCAGACGGCAAATTTCAAGAAATGTTTCTGTGTGTGTGTGTGTGTGTGTGTGATTTTTGTTGCTGTATTTCTTTTTTCCAATTTACCCAAAATACCGCCCACAGCCCTCATGCCAAGCCCATCGCTCAGTTTTTCAGCATCTTGTCGGCGTTTTTCTTTGAGCTGCCCTCGACGTGCGGCGCATGGCAAAGCGAGGGAAATGCCGGAAAAACTGTCTGACATTGCCATTGTTTGTCTTTGGCAGTTCCCAAAAACGGAACTAGCTATGCACATTCCACACACACACACACACACACACGCACACGCACACGCACACGCTCACCCACACCCACACAAACACACTCCGATACGCACTCACATGTATTTAGCGTAGCTGCAATCTAGTTTCTCGCGTCTCGTTTCTCATGTCTCGTTTCTCGTGTCTCGTTTCTCGCGTCTCGTTTCTCGCGTCTCGTTAGTCGCTTCTCGCTGCCTGCTTCTCACTTCTCGCGCGACAATTTCAACTGTCTGCGCGGACATTTCCTTTTGTCTTTCTTTTGCAAAGTTTTTCTTTGAAAAATACAAGAAATCCAAAAAAAAAAAAAACCAAAATAAAAATCGCTTCATACAAATTAACGGATATTGCAGATTTTGCGTTTCTTTTCTTACAAATTGTGAACTTTGGCAACTTTTCTCTTTTTGAGCAAGTTCAACAGAATTTTCATCTGGCTTAACCTTTAGCATATATGTACATATTTGTATTTGCCAATCCGTTTTAAAAGCGGAAGCTATCATGGAATATCGATTAGTTGAAATCATTATGAGTTTGTTGCGTAAGGCAGTTAATATTATAAATTTGTATATGTATGTATGTATGTATGTGTGCATGAATGTATGTACGTATGCATGCATGTATGTATGTATGTATATATGTATGTATGTATGTTTGTATGTATGTATGTATGTATGTATGCATGCATGTATGTATGTATGTATGAATGAATAAATGAATGAATGTATGAATGTATGTATGTATGTATGTATGTATGTATGCATGCATGTATGTATGTATGTATATATGTATGTATGTATGTATGTATGTATGTATGTATGTATGCATGCATGTATGTATGTATGTATGTATATGTGTATATATGTATGTATATATGTAGGCATGCATGTATGTATGTATGTATGTATATATGTATGTATGTATATATGTAGGCATACATTTATGTATGTATGTATGTACGTATGTATGTATGTATGTATGTATGTATGTATGTATGTATGTATGTATGCATGCATGTATGTATGTATGTATGTATGTATATATGTAGGCATACATGTATGTATGTATGTATGTATGTATGTATGCATGCATGTATGTATATGTGTATGTATGTATGTATATGTATGTCTAGTTTTCCTTTCGACACTTTTCAACACTGTCACGCACTTTTGCAAATAGAACTTTTTAAAGTGCATCGAAAGCAAGCAAAAAAAAATATATATATATATATATTTTATGCCGAAAAGTGTTTGGCAGCTGTCACGCAACAAAAAAAGCATAAACAATAAATAAAATACTTTATAGAAATAATAAATATATATTCATCTTTATTAAACAATGCAGGTTTGCTAACGGCACATATCAAATATGTGTTTATATGTATATTAAAAAATAAATAAAATACATTTCTTCACATACATACTATAAACTTATAAAGTTATTTATTACTGGGCGCAAACCCTTTTGCAAACACACACGAGCCACAGCTGTCTGCCCTGCTGCCACTCAATTACTTTTCAAAGAAATGCTTGAGCTTCTGCATTTTAACACTTGATTTCATATGCAAATATGAACAATGCAAACTTAAAGCGTCGAATGGCGTTGGTTGAGCAGCGGGTGAACGGCAAAATATTTATGTGAAATCACAAAATTTATGGCATTCGCAGTGACATCTTCGCTTTGCTTGGGTGTGTGTGTGTGTGTGTGTGTGTCTGTTGGTGTTTGCTGTGTTTTTTTTTTTTTTTTGTTTTCGGTGAGTAAGTTTTGAAAGCAATGCCAAGAAGTTGTCATTGTATTTGCGTAAATACTCTATCTACGGGGCATATAAATAGTTTCAGTAGATTTCCATTCAATTTCAATGAGTTTTAAAGAGTAGAGATAATTATTATGGAATAAATATATGAGTATAAACAGTACTTAAGTTTTTAAAAAGTATCTGCACACGTTTATCAGTTCAATTTAAATCTCTGAAGCTCTGAAGTTCTGCATATGGCTTACTTTCTTTTAAAATATGCATATCAAATTGTTTGTCATTCTTTCTCGATATCTGGATACTTATCGTTCAAACTGATTCATAAATGAAACGAAATAAGTTTGACACGCAATTTGCAAGTTTATCACCTTAATTGTGTAAGATGAATAGATTTATTATAGAAGTACTTTATGAATCAACTACGCTCTATGTGATGATCAAGAATATAACATATCTATGTGGCACACGCAAAACTATCGTTTAGATATAAAAACGATCGATGTAGTTGCGCTTTTTCAGAACTACTTGTATTTAGCAACACTTATCGTTTTTATGCATATATATAAATACTATACTATATAAAATGATCAACTTGATTATCGTTTGAAAACGTTTCGGTTGTGTTATCGATGTTTCTCATCAACTCATGCCACCACCACATAGCTTTGTTGTTTGGATAACTTATGCAAATCTTACTAGTTATTAGATTGCATAGTTTATTTTTAGGGTATTCGGGCATTCGGTTAGACTCGACTCAAATGATATATAGACTTCTTGCACTTGTTTTGCGCCCGCTCACTTTGCTTGTTTGGCTAAGTTATACACTGCTTTATATGCTGCTGTGTCTACTTTTTGGCACGTGACAATAAATTGTTGTTGTTTTCACTCTGTTGAGTTGTTCCGCTAGTCGTTGTTGTTGTTGTTGTTGTTGTTGTTGTTGTTGTTGTTGTTGTTGTTCTTGCTGTCTCTGCTTCTGTCTTCTTCTTCTTGTTTTAGTTGCTTGCAAGTTGTATGTAATTTTGCAGCCAAGTAAGAAAAGTGTGTCATAAATGTCATAGTTAATATTTGCTGTTCCCTACTTTTTGGCAACTGGCTTAAAATGCCATGTAAGTTCACAGAGTTTCCACAAAAAGAACGTGCCGCATACACACACACACGCACACACACACACACGCACACACATGTATGTATATATACGATATATATACGATATATATATATAAACGATATATATGTGCGTCATATGGTTTTATAAATAAAAGCACTGCGCGCTCTGTCAACCTTGACCCGTTAGTCAATTCACTTGCTGAACAAAGAGCAAAAAATAAAAAAAAAAATAAATCTTTTTTTTTTTTTAAAGAAACAAAAATGTATATAAAATTGCAGTGCGGCGCATTTGTGGGAAAAACATTGAATTCTTTTCTGTGTGCTAAATCCATAACCAATAAACCACAAAACCGACACACATCTGAGTGCTCATACCTTAAATTAGACGGCGGCTCATCCAAAAAAAAAAAGAAAAAAATAAAAAAAAAATGAAAATTGTTAGCAATCTGTGCGAGTGCATTGCTAATAATGCAAGAGTGCTTGACTAGCTGATACTCTCTATATATATACATATATATATATTGTTTTGTTATCGAAGAGTTAAACTCTTTTTATGGATTCTTATATATTCATTTGTATCGACTATTCATAGCACTCTCTTGAGTAACACATAGATATAACATATAACAATATTAAAGACTTGTATACTTCGCTAACTTGTGCACGTACAGGGTATTGAAAGAAAAAACTGTAACTCGATTGACAACAGCAGAGAAAGTAAAAAAGATCTAAAAAGTGATACGTGAAACCGAATGCAGAACATGGAAATTGTAGCTAGTAGATACGTTTGTAAAGCCGCCAGATACAGATACATGCACACACACACACACACAGACACACACAGATGCACTCTCACTGCACGTTTATTATGCCGTGTAATTAATCATGTGGCCTACTGGCATGGCAAATGTAATCGAATTACTTTGTGCCAAGTGGCAAAAGTTTCATGTGCCGCTTCAATGCACTTCAATATTGAGACGAGATAGTGTCGAGATAGGCAATGATATCGTGAGCTTACCATATTAAATAAAAGTAGTAGTATTATTAACTAGTTGAAATGGCATAATAACTAGTTTCTCAAGAAAATTATTGTAATTTGCAATTCGAATTGTATATGCAGCGATCGCGCTGCGGTAGACACTTCAAATAGTCGAAGGTTACAAGCGATCTGTAAAATTTAAAGACTAGGCCTGATAGGGCATAAAATTCAAATTTGTATAGATATAACAGTGATGTTATATATATATATATATATATATATATATATATATATTAAATTCCTTAAAGTTATTATACTTAATTCCTTATAATTATTATTATCAGTTGATAATGATATATCAAATCAGATTTTTTTCCAACTTATTTTCGACTACAAATACGCTTATGCTTTGAATGATATTGAATAATTATTATATGCGCTTTGATGCAAGTTTTATTATTTAATTACATCGCTAATACAGTAAAAAAATTTATAAAAAATATATAATAATTTAATTGAACTCAGTTATAATATATGAAGTTGTTTTTATGAAGCTGCTCTGTTTTTCCGAAGCGGTCTCTTATGTAGAATCGATAGCTAGACAACTCTTTGCTTGTATTTTTAGTAAAAACATTTTTATTTACAGACTTTGAGCAGACCTACAAAACTTATTAAAGAACTCTGTTTTAAATAATATTTCGTCGTACAACTTTATTGCTGATAGCTATTTATCAATAAAACATGAAATTCATTTATCGTTTCTGAGTTTTCTCTTATTTTTGCCCTACTTCAATTTGAATAATTTGCTCACTTCGACAAGCAACAACTTGCCACAAAAATTTGCATGAATGAAGCCTGCATAATGAGCGGCAGATAGAAGAAGAAAGACATACTCCGAGTATTAAATTCTCCATTTAAATCAATACAAAATTCTGGAGAAAATAAACGAGCAGAAATTCGAAAAAATTTATGCCACACAAATTGTTGAAAAAGTGCAACTTGCAACAATAAATTGTGCACCTTATGACGTACAAAAAGGAAAGAAAAAAAAAAAATTAAAAAAAAAAAATAAAAACGTACACACACAAACACAAACACATGCACACAAAAGCACTCAACGAACATTTTTCATTATGCTTTTTAGCTTGATTTTGCAGCCGTTTACCCCTTCGACTATCCTGCGTTTGCTTCATTTTTAGTTTTTGTGAATTGTTGTTGCTGTTGCTTGTTTTTTTTCTCTCTTGTTGTTGGCTGACTGCACTTGGCCTAAAGTTGATTGCATGACATTGTTCTTAGTTTTCGCTTACATATCGTATATATATATATATATATATCGTATATATATATATAGAAATATATGTATGTATATACATAGAGAAACCAACGCCCTGCATTCTACCCTAACTTATCCTTAGTCTATGCTCACACCCATACACAGACACACCTCAGTCGTTGTTGTTGTGGTTGTTGTTGTTGTTGTTGTTGCTGCTGCTGCTGCTGAGTGTGCACGCGATTTGTTTACATTGATTTTTGTTGCTGTACACAATCAGTGACTCCGCCCAGGTTTCTCCCTCGCCTCTGACGGAGCACAGCATTCGCAATATTATCGAACAAAAAAATAAAAATAAAAATAAAAATAGAAATAAAAATGGATTCAATAGAAAAACCTGAACTTTGATTTCTATTTTGTTTGTGGTGCAACATTTTTGCGGCTTTTATATATATATATTTACATACACTTCAAATCTAGTGTATTATAGTTAGCTGATGCAGTTTAGCTTGAAGCAAAATTATATACATAAAAAGTAATATAAAATATAGTTGTTTATTTTGTATAGGTCTATCATGATATATCCAACTCTTTCGCTTCGAATTTTTTAATTTTTTTTATTTCTCAGATTATAATTATTAAAAAAAAACTTTATTTTCGTGTATTTCAAATGAAAAGTTTTTTTTTTTCAGTGTCGTATTGATTGATAAGATGGAGAGTATTTTTTTTTTATGTATATTAAAATGCTTGATTCATTGTAAATAAATAAATTTCAAGCTTGCTCATAAAACAATATTTTAATATAAATAAGATTCGAATATAATATTTGAATATATATTTTAATATAAATAAAAGAAAAAACTTTAATTTTATTATTTTATCTAACATAAATAGTAAAGTACAAAATCCAAACTTAACAACAAATTAGTCGCCCTGACAGAGTATTTCAGTTGCCACAGCAGAATTTCCTATATCTGTTATTTAGTTCTAAAAGACTTGAATGTATTTTAATTTGTTTAGTTGCAGTTTGTTTGAACTCGATGCAATGATAAATGTTCAAGTAATAAACTTGAAAAATGCGCATTGTAAGGTCTGTGCCGCCAGCTGAGTAGAGGGAGAGAAGTCTGTCCGTCGCAATTCTCAAGTTCTTCAATGAGTCGATTTCTTTTCGTATTTAGGCTGAAGCCCGAGTGAGCTGATGACTAAGACAAATTGTGGTTCTCACTGCATGTGTCAGTCGTTTAAAAATAGTTGAAATATGGCACATTCGGATATAGTATATATATATATATATACATATATATACATATATGTGTGTGTGTGTGTATTTCAAACAGTTTTCCAAAGTTTTGCACTTAAAACCAACCAAAATAAGTAAAAAAAAATGAACTTAATTTTTTTCTCCAATCAATGAGTGTATTAAGTGCCCGTGGTAATTACTTTTAATTAGGTTTTGTACGAGCTAAAGCAGCTGTTGCTTGATTTATTTCCACAAGTTGGTGATTTAGTTGGTTTTATTTGATTTTCTGATGGATTTCTCACTTAATTAATACTTGTTTAAAATGAAACAGTTTTGTTTTAGCAAAGAGCAGAGTCAAGTACATATGTATTTGCTCTTCTTTGCTTTTAAGTAATAGTTTTACTATTCAATATATACATCGAATGCTTAGCTAATACCTAACGAAACTTCTTGCTAGTTGAGCGTTTTAGAAAAGAAATTTACTATAACTTTGAGAGTCAAATAAAATGTAAATTATTGTCGGCTTATAGAATTAAAAAAGAAAAAAAAAAAACAAGTGCAGTTTAGAAGCTCAAAGAGATAAACGACTGTAAAACCAACTTTATTTGAGGAAAGAAAGAAAAAGAAGAAACTACAAAAGCGCAATTAACATTTTACTTAGCTTCAAATCGCTCACCATTAACATTAGTTGAAGTTGCACTCATAAAAACTAATCTCTATTTATTTTTTTTGCTGATTTTGTTGCCTTTCGATTTTAGCGAACGTCCCTTTTAAAGTTAACGATCCGTTATGTTGCCTTAAGCAATTTATGCATTTCAAATAGCTGTTTAGCTCGGTCATCGATAGGCGGCCATAAAAACTCAGCGACATTAATGCGACATGGCTTTGGCAAACTTCAAACTTGTCGATTATAATAAACGATAATGTGCTGCAATGATAGAGTCGCAGTCGCAGTCACAGTCACAGTTGCTGTTTAAGTTTAAGTTGAAAAAGAGCAGCTTCACAAAACTCGACTTGCAGATAATGCAAAAACTATGCATATATAAAACAAGAGTGTTCTTGGTGAGGAGTAGACGACTATGAAATACCCTGAAACATGCACAGATTGAAAAACTAGAATCATTTTCTATATTCTTGTGTACATTGACAGCAATAGTTACACAGACACACAGATACGCCGACTCACGTCCACTTCACTGTGTTTGTTCCTTCCATTGTCTGCGACTGTGGAAAATTAGTTATTGAATAACTTTGGTTCTAGATGTACGAGCTTAGCTCATATATGTGAAATCAAAATGTGTTTATACTAACATTTAGTTCTTTCTATTTGATATATCTGCAAGTACTAAAATAGTCTAAATGGGTGAACTCATAATGAGAATGTGCCTATTTTATTTCATTGCTTTAGCTTTGAATACATTCATATTTCTTCTTTAAACATTTTTATATATTGTCTTTTTTTATTAGCAATAGTAAGATCAAGGCAATATTGAAAAGAGAAAATATAAATTTTTAATAAATTTTTTAAACGCTGTAACTTTTATGGTTAACGAGATCAGTGCATGACTTTGCATGAGAGGCTTTAGTCAATGAATCGTTCTGATCAATAATATTTATATATATAAATATATAAGTCATTTTCTGCATGTTACATGGATGTGCACAAAAACATTATACCCTGCTTAAATACATTCAATGGTAAAAAAGGAAATAAGTTCCGTTTTGTTGCTCCTTTCATCATCATCAAAAGCACAAAGAGCAAAAGAAGTATAAATATATATATATATTCTGATGATGATGTATATATGTATATAAAAAATATATATGTATATATATGTATATATATATGTATATATATGTATGTGTGTCGATAAAAAATTGAACTTTGCTGCAGTTTTCATGACATTTTCACCCATTTCGTTGCACTTACAGCTGCAACAGAGTTGTCAGCACCCAATGTTGAGGTCTAACGAAAAAAACCTGATATAGAGAGGAGTCTGCCACGAACTTTAGTTGTCACAGTCACGAATATTGCAATATTGCAATAATTTTTGAACTGCAAAACAAATATATCGCATAAAATTTAATCGGAGTCACGACACGCACACATCGCTTGCCTGTCAGACGCAACATTTTGGGTTCAGCCTTTTTGCTGTTGTTAGCAGTCAACAACACAGTCTTTTGACACGTTGTGCGCTTTTTTGGTTTCATTTACTTTTGGCACTTTGATGTCCCATTGAATATTGCGATAGGTGTTTAATTAGGTCAGTTTGGCGGCTAACTGGATTTAAGAAAATTTTAAAGTATTTTAAAAGCTTTTTCAGCTGAAAAATTTAAGCATAACTAAGAATTTTTAAAAGAGATTTGAGATTTTGGGAATTATTAGCTTTAAATTTCTAAATATAAGTTAAAAAAAAAATTAAAAAATGTAAATTATATTTAAAAATGATATTATATAATATTTTTATATTTTTTTTTAATTTGAAAAACTTTTTTGATTCTTTCAAATTGAGCGCAAAGCTTTGAAGTTCCTGCTGTTTAAATATAATACAAATTTAATTTATATTGTAGTTGAAAAATAATGCAAAAATGCTTGAAGATTCAAAAAAAAGATTTTCAATAAATTTTAATTAAATTAAATTGTTTTTATAAAAAATATAATAAAATTTGAAAAATCAATTTGAATATTTCTCTATCTAATATATATTTAAAATTTAAATTTAAATTTTTAAAAATTTCCAACTACCTAATTTAGTAATTGTAATATTTAATTTTAATTTTTAATTTCATAATTATCAACAATTAGGTAAAAATATTTCTATTTTGTCTGTACGAATTCGAAACAAGTTATTCAACAGAAATACCATTTTTGCTTATAATATATACAAAGTGCGACTTCGACTCCACTAACACTAACTGCCCATTGTCGAGCAGTTGTGCTGCGGCATTTAATGAAACTGGCTGATCAGGCTGCTTTATGAAATTGCGCTTTGCGGCTTTTATTGTTGCACTCGTTGCCTAATTAAAGTGCCATTAATTTGTATGCATCAACATCATTGCACACACAAAAATATGAATAAGTCATAAGGCGTTCAGTTGATGCCGAAACCGTTTGGTCGTTTGGTGTTGCGTTGCATCCTCATGCAAACGGCAAACGTTTCAACTTGGCTGCTCTGCTCTGCTCTGCTCTGCATTGACCCGCTCCGTTGACCCCACTTACTCATTGGCCCATTGCTTTTGTTGTATTTGTACAATTTTTACCAGTTTATTTCTTTTTTTTTTTTGGTGGCTCTTGTGTTAAAATTTGCTGCGAGTTGCGCGTGAGTGATTTACATGCTTTATAGCAGGGGTCGACCTATCTTCCATTTCGTTTAATTTTTTTTTTTTTTTTGTTTTGGTTTGCTCGTTAGGCTACGCAATTTCCACGTGCTGCTCGAAAATAGAAAAAGCACACACACACACACACACACACACACACACACACACAAATAATAAAATATTTTTGTAAAAGCAAAGCTCCATTACAGTATCTTCTCGTGTGCATTATTTTCATAAATTTTTGTTGTTGCTGCTGCTATTTTAATTTATTTAAATTCTATATTTTTCTTTGACTGTGGTTTGTTCAACTTCCGGTGCTATGTCATAGTTTTATTTGTTTTTCTTGGCTCTGTGGCATAGTTGGTACGTTTTTTTTTGTTGTTGTTGATTTATGCCTTTGTTTGTTAAATTTTGTTAATATTTTAACTGCGTTTTCTGAAATCAAACTGTGTTTAATATTGTTCAAAATATCCGCTACAATTTATGCATTCTTTTTATCTATCGATATTATCAGCTTGATATTATCAGCTTGTATATACTAAAATTTGCTATAATCTGTGTTATATATATATATATATATTATTATAAATAATGCTTATAAATTTCTTACTTAACATTTACCACCAGCAATTTGTTAGGTTCCCACACTTTTGACGCCCCCGTCTAAAGCTTTCTTATTAAAAACAAAAAATGGCAACATTTTACCTCACACGTATCTAACCACGATAACCACATAATACGCTGGTTTCTCTTGTCTTAACCAAAAGTTAACTTCTATCCCCTTTGTGGGCCAAAAGTCACGTATAAAATTCAAAAAAATTGCTTTCACAGCGCCAAAAGCCCGTCAAATTGATTTTTGCGGCAAGTAAATAATCAAATCAGCTCTGCCATTCATCGTCGCTGTCCTTATATACGTATATATATATTGATATATATATATATATATATAATATGAGAGCGGCGCCAGGCACAAAGCCTAAAAAACCCCAACTAAACAAAAAAAAATAAAAAAAATCAATCTCCATCAGAAGGCAAACGCCCCAAAAATTGTAGTCATTAGTTTTGGCAGAAAAGAGCAACAAAAGTCGCTGAACAAAAGACCAGAAAATGGAATTTATGTGTACGTATGTCTATATATATGTATATATATATATATATATATATATAAATATATGTATGTATATATATGTATATTTATATATATATTGCCTAAAGTTCATGAACAGGAACCCAACTACTTAGCCATGTTGGGAGGCAACGTATTGGCATTGTTTAAAATGCAATAGCGCCCGGTTTTGGCCCCAATTCTCTACCACTACTCCTCTATCTCTCTTCTTGCATCTCTCTCTCTCTCTCTCTCTCTGTCTCTCTGATGAGTCGCATCAATCAGCGCTGCCATTGTCTGAACTTGAAATCGACTTTTAAACAGAGGGACGGATGGACGGACGGACGGACGGACGAAGAGACGGGCAAGTCAGTCGGGCAGTTAACTTGGCCAGTCCAACATAAAAGCCTAATGATCAGCGCCAGCGATTGAGTTACATGCAGCAAATCTTTGACGATCGCTGAATCGCATTGAACTCTTTCCATCTGCCCATGCCACACGCCCCTCTGCGGCCTTCCGTTTAACTGTCCACAGTTAATCACGAACTGGCCAAAAAGAATGCCGGATTAAGCCAAAGGGAACCAGTTTCTTATTTTTTTTTCTTTTTTTTTTTTTTTGTATTGGAGCGCCGGCTCTGAAGTACCTTCGTTTATTATTATACTCTAGGCAAAGGGTATGAGAGAATTTGACATATGGCTTACAATTCTTAACGTTTATATGTTTGAGGTAAATTAATTGAAAGATTAAGATAGAGAAATATATTAGGATAGAGATCATTAGAGTAGAGCAGAGAAAACCAACGATTAGATGAAAAGAGAAAGAGGCATATAAAGGTCGATATGTGGAGCTGCAAAGAGGGGAACCGAGCCGATGGTAGAGAGATAGGGATAGGAATGAAGATAGGTGCCCAAGAGGGACCAAAAAGAAAGGCAAAGGCAGACAGAAGCAGGAACAAAGTAAACGCAAGAGAAATGAAACTGCAATATCAGCTTATTTTGATCTTACTACCTAAAATTATCTAATCTAAGAATTAAAAATCTACTAAATTGAGATTCGATTATATATGTTTAGTTTTATATCTATAATTATTATATTATTATATTTATTATTCACTCTTCAGATATATATTTTTTAGCCAATTCTTTGTGTTTTACAGAATTTGTGCTTTTTTTTTTTTACCTGAGGTAAAATTGTTAGCATGCCAAATGCCGCAAAAACTTTCCGTGTAGATTATTAACCAAGACTTTTGTGTTTCTTGTGGTGAGAGCATTAAAACTTCGGCTTGTTTGTTGCCGCAAAGTTTGTGCCTTTAGCGCGCACCCGCGCCCGCGCCCGCTCTGGCTTGTTTTTGTAAATCAAGTTTGCAGTTTTTGGAGTTGTTGTTGGCGCTCTGCGATGTTTGTTATTCTGCGGGATGTGGCGCAACTCGTTTCATTTTTATTTTTGGTCTTAAGAGTTGCTTGGTGGTTGGCTCTGGCCGGGCCCCTCTGCTTGGCTGCTTGGCATATTTGTTGGCCAACAACAGGCAACAGTCAACAAGCAAAACGTGCACGCCAAAATATGCAACTGCAACAAGAACCGCAGCAGCAGTAGCAGCAGCAGCAGCAGCAGTCGAAACAGCAATAGCAACAACAACAGTTGCAACATGAGGCACCGCCTTGGGGCGCGTCGTCATTCCGTCTAGCTATGCTTTGGTTGACTTGTTAGTTGGCTTCCTTTTGTTGCTGCTGCTGCTGTTGTTGTTGGTGCTGCTGCTGTTTTTGTTGTTTGTTGTTGTTGTTCTTGAGGTCGGGCCGTTTGCCTTGGCTATCTGCCAATTGTTTGGCAAATTAACAGCGAAAAGGAGTTTTGCAGCAGCCACACTCAAACACACAGACGCACACCCGCGCGCGCACACAGTCGCATGTAGCTGATGCTGCTGCGTGTTGTCCTTCTGCCTTGCGAAATGTTGCCAAACATTTAAATATGCCTTTGTTTGGATTTTCAGCTCAAATGAGCTTGTCGTGGCCAAAAGTCGCCGTCGCCGCCGCCAGTTTGCCCAGCGTCTGCGTGCCACGATAATCTGTGGCATGCCAGTTGCTACTTCTTGTTGTTAGTATTATTTCTTTGTATACCCAGCAGCAGGAGCAGCAGCAGCAGCAGCAGCAGCAGCAGCAGCTAAGCCCATGCAGGGTATGCTAAGCTCTGCTTGCAATTAGAGCTAAGAGCTTTGTAAGCAAGTTACAAAAATCCTTTCAGCTATAATAGTTGCTTTAAATTGATAGAATATTTAATTTTTTCTTATGCCATTTTGAGTACAGGGTATTTCGTTGTTTAGCATATATCCTCTTTGCTTTGCTGTTTGTTATGGCTTTGGCTTTTGTTGCTGTCTGCGTTTGGCAACGTCTCGCGTCTTGGTTTAGTGCGGTTATCTTCATTATGCCATTGAATTTATTCATGCATCCATATTTAGTTAAATTACATGTTCGCGATAAGACGCAGATCCACAGAACAGACCTCAATCGCCATTCAGATCCTCATTCAATCCCAACAATCGGATCCACAGCTCCCCAGCTAGCTGCAACAGCAACGGCTCGAGAAGTTGCCTGCTTAAACTAATTAGTGGAGTGTGTTATTCTTAAACCCTTTTTCTTCTGTTTCTTCTTCTTCTTTTTTTTTTTTTTTTGTTTCTGTGAGTTTCCAAGAAAAGCGAAACTCGCGCGGCTTGGCCTGCGTAATGAGACGTGCTCCTTGATTCCTTATTACATTATTAAATTATACGACTTGCATTAAAAGTGTTTTTATTTATTTTCTTTTTTTTTTTGTAACCTTTTCGATTTTCCTTGCAGGTGAGCAAACAGTTTTTCCGCTGGACAGCTGCAGCACAACTCCTTTGTCTTCCTCTTCTTATTGCTGTACTTAACTGGGTAAATATTTGCATTTTCTAAGAAGTTTTCAAGAGTTTTTACAGCAAATTGTTGGGTTGCGGTTTTTCTGCTGCTCGGACTTGAGCATTAATGCTTGGGTCTGAAATCGATAGATGCTTTAAGTATATGCAGCTAAGTATGTTGTAGATAATAGGGTTAAGCGCTGCAAATTTATGGGCTTACAGGAATGGGCATACATAATATATTTATATAAGTAGAGTTCTACTTAAGCTACTTCATAAAGTGGGCTAGAAAGAATTCATTTTAGTTTTCATATTTATTCATATTTTCTCTTTATCAAATCATTTTTATATATATAAGAAAATGCTGCCTCGACTTTAACAATATTCAGTTAGTTTAATCAATCGCAGCGAAGACCGCAAGACGTACATAAAAATCGACGAATTATATTGCCAATGGCTACTTCTTTAGTCGAGTCGATATGGGAAAAAAACCAGAAAAAAAATAATAGTAAAAAAAAAATGGGTAAAAACAAAAAACGAAACCGGCAACTGCAGCGTCGTCAACTGGATAAACCAAAATGTCAGCAAGTTTTCAGTTGCATTTCGTCTTTGGGGCTTCTGTCGATGCTTCTTATATCTTTTACGACTATGACTTAGCCATATATGTATCTGCAAGATATAGATTTGTATATATAAATATATGTATGTATGTAGACAGATAGCAGTAGACATTTTATAGGTTAACTGCTTTGGTTTTGGCTGACTTCACCTTTTTACGCTCGATCGGCTTACAATAAATAAAACTAAACTCTAGAGAACTATGGCTAGCTGAGAGCTGCGAGCTGAGAACTCGAAACAATAAATGTGAAACAAGCGCAGCTTTTTGTACTCAAACGCTGCCAATAAAACAATAAAATGTTGTCTTATCTTAACACGGCAAATCAATTTCAAGACGAACTGGCGGCTAGCGGTTGGCGGCTAGTGAATGGCAATTGCTTCAGTCTATGTTGTTGTTGCAGTTGCTATTGTTGTCGTTAAAGTTTTGCAATTAAAATGCCATTGAGGTGTTGTCCATGTTGTTGTTGTTGTTGTTGTTGTTGTTGCTGTCGACTTTAATGAGCTTCAATGGTCTAGGCCATGTTTCCGATACGCGCGTGCCCGCTCAAGCCTAAAACTCGCCCAGCAGCATTTTGTTTGTCTTGCTCGACTATCTATAATAGCATTAGAAAGTCGTCTGCATTATAATCTGCTTTTAATTTTAAGCTTTTTTCGGATTAGTTGCTTAGGCTTACTTATTCTAATTGGGCAGCTTTATTTATTTGATTTCAGCATTGATTTTGATACTGTTACTGTTAAAGTAAGAGGAACATTCGACAGGTTTCAGTAAAAGGGCAACATTTTTTAGAGAGATTATTGTATGAGCGGTCTATATAATGATGTGATTCATTAAATCAGCAGATAGTGAATGACATGAGAAATCTTTAAAGTCTTAGACTTACATTGTTCATGCAGTTCGAGTAGGAGTAGATGGACGTACATACACTATAGCGTCAAATTCCTCTGAAGCGGTGACAGGACCACATCGATACCAAGCCACGCAGCCACATCAGCCATAGTAAACAATAATGAAATTATAACTAAGTTGACCAACAAATATATGTGAAACGTAATATATGAACTTAGGGTAATGCTAAATAGTTTTTCTCTTTCTCTTTTTAGTAGCAACTACTTAATGAAGTAGTAAATTTTGTTATTTCTTATTTCTTAAGCTTTCGACTGCTTTTGTACCTAAGTTTGTAACAAAAAATATCTAAATACATCAAAAATTTGGTAATCCTAATATTCGTTTCACATTGTTTTCAAAATATTGTGTTTACCATCAAATTATGTTGTCTAAGATTTAGTGTTCCGTCGCACTACTATTTTAATGAACACAGCTTAGTGTATCAGCTAAACTATGTTGAGCTAAGACGTTCTCCTCTTGTACTGTATGATAAACATCAACATCATGAAAACTCACTTAGGCAACTCTCAACTCAACGTTAATTTATGAATATCGATAACTGCACTTTCGTCGATAGTTTGCGCCTTATCGGTAATTGCCGCTTAACGCGCGCATCGCATAAAAATTCGTGTCGCTTTCTTTTGGTTGCAACTAGTTTGACTTGACGTGTATGCAACACAGACGCTAAATGATTTCAGCTTGTGCAACAAATGTCAATGCGACAACGAGATGCAAATGCCAAAATTTGAGTTTGTATCCCTCAATGAATGGAAAATTGTATGCCATTTGCTAACCAAAACGGCGCTTGCTCCATTTTCCATTTACCATTTTCCGCTTTTCGCTTTCCGCACTTGCCGTTTCCCATTGCCATTTCACAAAGCTGTCGTCAGTTGCTGCGGAGTGTGTGAGAAATGTAACAATAATTGAAATTTAATAGCGGCGACGACAGCGGCCGCAGTTGCTGCCACAAGGGGCAACATCATAAAAAATAGTTGCAGAAAAGGCCTCGCGAATGCCTGCGAGCAGCGCCAGCAACAGTAGCAGCAGAAGATGCAGGACGAAGCAAACCTCATTCACTTTTACTATTATATTCATAGGCACAAGAAAATAACAAAACAGCAGGAATTCAATCAATACCTCTCGACTGCGTGATACCCTGGACACGTGCAGATGAAACTTCGTTTAAATGAGTTGTTTCTCAAGAGCAGCTTCGGTTGTAAGTTAAGAGTTAGGAAATAGTCTTAATATTGTAATTATTATACTAATAAGGAAATTGCTAATTGTCTTATTTCTAAGATTGAAAGATCTAAGATGGATGGGTCATAGCGAGAGAAGGATGAATCGATAGGCAAATGTGTCAACAAATATATAAAGCAGCAAACAAGCAAACTTATATACAAATAGAAATCTATTCGATTTTTCGATTCATCCTTACAATTTACACAAATCCAATATGCTCCATTTGAATATATATTTAGCGAATGTAGGGTATTAAAAAAATGTGCACACACGTCGCGAAATCGCCGTTGGCTGTGGCGCATAAAAGGCTTTTGGCTCAAAATAAAAGTGGGTCAAAAGCTGTAAATGATATTTGTTCTAGTTGGTTTAAGATGTTGTGCGTACACACACAAGCACACACGCAGCTGCACACATACACACACACACGCACACACACACAAACACACACACACAACCGATGGAACTTCCTTTATGCCTTTATGCACGATTTGTTTGTCTGAAAGCCGCCTGAAAGAAACTGTATAATCATCATCTACTTCATCAACAGCATCAGCATCAGCATCAGCATCCAGTTATTAACATGCTGAAATATGCTTTAAAGAGAAGAAAACAAAACAAAACTGAAATATCAAAAGAAGCTGATATACATATAAGTGCACCCATACACGCCCAAATACGTGTCAAATTTAACAGCAACTGGGCTGGGTTAGTGCTCAAAAGAGAGATAGAGAGAGAGAGAGAGAGAGGGAGAGGGAGAGGTAGAGCGAGAGAGATGCCATTGAACTTTTGAGGTTCGTATTATAATGCAATCTGTAGACGTCAACATTAACCGGCTGCTGCTCGGACAGTAGCAATTAGCACTTGACTGCAAAGTAACCACAGACCAGATCATATATATATATATATATATATATATATATATATATATATATATATATATATATATATATATATATATATATATATATAATATAACTTATATATATTTATGTAGTAAATATTTAAAGACAATTAATTGCGCCTCAAAAATTCCAGTTTTTTGAGTCAATTAATTTATGTAATTATTTTTGTTTTTCTTTTTCATAATTTGCGCTCTGTGGCTAAACAGTTGGCAAGGCGAAGGTTAAGGCTGATAAATGCGTTTGATAACGAAGGCCGGTCACAGGCTTCAGCTGAAAGTTGTCCTGATGAAGAGACTTGATAAAAAGTTTAAGAATTGTTGAAAATTAAAAAGAAAAAAAAATATTTTAAGAGAATTGTGATTCATTTATATAAAAATGATTATATTCAACACTTTTTCTACTACAAATAAATATATAAAAATAAATAATATATATAAAATATATAAATAAATATATTAAAATAAATAATACATAAAAGAAATAAATATATAAAAATAAATAATACTTAAAGTATATAAATAAATATATAAAAATAATGACTAAATAATATATAAAATATATAAATAAATATATAAAAATAAATTATATATAAAATATATAAATAAATATATAAAAATAAATTATATATAAAATATATAAATAAATATATAAAAATAAATTATATATAAAATATATAAATATATAATATAAAAATATATAAATAAATAATATAAAAAATATAATTAAATAATTATATAAAAATAAATAATATATAAAATATTTAAATAAATATATATAAATAAATAATATATAAAATAAAAAAAATATATAAATAAATATTTAAAAATAAATAATATAAAATATATAAATAAATATATAAAAATAAATTATGTATAAAATATATAAATAAATATATAAAAATAAATAATGTAAAATAAATAAAAAAATATATAAAGAATTATGTAAAAATAAATAATATATAAAAATATAAATAAATTTATAAAAATAAATAATATAAAAAAATATAAATAAATTTATAAATAATACTCATTAATAAATACTCAACTGTTGCGCTTGGCTGACTGATTGTCTGACTAACTGACTTTACTGATTAATGCTTCATATGCAGCCGTAATCATAATTTAATTCAACTAGGATATTTTACTTACTTGTGCCTAAAATTTGTGGAAGGTAATTTTGCTTACAGGATTTACAAGATTTTAGTGTAAAATAGAATTTGAAATATCGATTTCATCTAAATTTACTTCGATATTTAGAGCGTAAGCTTTCTGGCAATGCCGCTCGTTGTTTGGATTTTGAGTAAATTCTTTTATAGCAAAGTATAAAAAACTAAAATATGATTTGAGGAACAACCAAAAAGTTCAATAACCTTAAGACTGCTCTCCTAGACAATCTAAATAGCATTATGAGATAAGAATGATTTTGAAGCTCGAAAGTTCGATTTATAAAATAAAATCAACTTTTTGGATTCGTGTAAAACAAGTTTCGGTTTACTTCATCAAACGTTGCAAAAAGCCAGAAAAAAAAATCAATTTTGATTTGTTAAATTCCATAGAAATCCGCGTGGCACTTGAACAACTTTTTGTTTTTTGCTTTTTAATTTTATGACAAATAATTTGCAATTCAAATTAGACAGTTGAAATTAATTGTATGGAATCGTATTGCACTTGACATTTGGATTAAACACAGCAGCGCATCGCAAACTGCGTTGACAATGATGTGAAATTAGCAAATGGGAAAAGCATTGAAAGCAAAAAAAAAAAATAGAAACAAAAAAAAAACTTGAAACTAGTTGGCAACTCTCTGGCGGAACGATTTGTGGAATGCGTAGTTGTAGCTGCGGTTGTGGGATGGGATGGGATGGGATGGGATGGGATGGGATGGGAAATCGGCAACAAAAACAAATAGTAGACAAAAGTTTATAATGTGAATTGCGGCGTTTCCTGTTTTGCTGACTTTTGAGCTGAGCATCATCATTATCAACAGCATGATGATTAACATGCTAATTATAATCAGCATTGCGTTAGGAGGTCTCCGGTTGGGTGTCTGGCACATTTCCTTGGCACATTATTAATAATATTGTGCACAAGACCAAATGAAAGTTGGGCACACACAAAATTTTAATGAAAGCTTTATTAGGTTTTATGAAAACATCAACAGCCCAGCAGTCGGCTGCACAAACCCAGACCCCAATCTCCAGCGACTAGCAGTGCAAAGTTTTTGAGCAGCGAAGTCGGCGGGGTCAAACCGACGCCTCTGTATCATGTGAAAAGGGGTCGCCAAGGGTCGCCACTTGGCGGGTTCATTGCGGTTCGTTGTGGTTCGTTGCTTAATTTATGTGGCTTTCAGTTTAGTTGCTGTTTGTTTCAAAACATTTTTTTTTTTTTTAAATTTGTTTTATTTATTTATTTCTTTGTTTTGCTTTATTTACTTGCTTAGCTTTGGCTCCTGCCTTAAATTAATTAATGAACTGCCCATTTTAATGGCCAAACTAGTTTTTACTTATTTGGTTTCAATTCTAGTTTGTTGTTTGTTATATATTTATGTTTTGCATGTTCATTAATCAATTTAACTGCTATGCAAATGTATTATTTTATATATAAAAAAGTTTTTTTTTATTTATTTTTTTTTTTTTTTATAATTATCAGCATGAGTGCGTTTGAGCATTTAGTTTGGTTTTTGCATAATTAATTTTATATGCAAGCATTATTATTTAATGCATAAAACGAGACATTCCCGTTACTATAAAGCACATAAATTATTTATATGCATTCAATTTTCAGTTTTTGGAGAGGGGTTTGTCTGTTGCTATGCTAAGTAGATTAGGCTTAAACAACGAATGTCTAGTTTATTTCTCTCTTGTTTAGTTTTTGGCCAGATTAAAGCACTTTATCATTGAAAAAAAAAACAAAATGGGATTTCGCTTTAAAAGTATTCAATTTTTCAAGATATCATAAGCACTTGAAGAGTTATATTAAAATTATGGCAAAATATCAAAAGTTTTAGGCAGTTAGCATAAGTTTTATACAGTCCAATCAAGAGCTGGCAGCTTCAATGGATCTCGAATATAATTAGAAAAACTAAATCAGATTGGAATATATATTCTATTAAAAACTTTTTATAAGTAAACCTGATTTTAGCTGAAACTTTTGTATACAAATCACTTTATCTTTATAGATATTGTATGTGTACTGTGGCATTTGGTTGTAAAATCATTTATTTCTTGAGTTTATAATCTGAAATGGTTTGGCCGTCTTTCCTGTTTTTGTTTATCGTAAATTTAATTAAAAATATATAGCTAACGGAACCTTTGGCTAAAACAACAGTGAATAAAAAAGCAATAATTTTCAAAATTCAGTTAAAGTGCAAAGAAAATGAAGTTCCAAGGCTTAGTTGCGTCTCTGACAGTTGAAATAATTGGGTAAGAATATTAACATACTCTATATGTGTGCTATATATGTACATATATTTATGTATATGTGTGTATATATTTTTGGATCGACAACAGCTCTGACAGTTACAGCTATACCGCGTGCGTATGCAGCCCCACCCTCATAAAAATAGATCAAAATGTCATTTAGATATGAGTAAATTCAATTAACTATCGATTTTGATAACAATGGCAGCAAATTGATGACTACTAACGAAACGCCGACAGACTTACTTGCTAGCTATCAGCAATGTGATGGACGCACCATCGTTTCGACTGCACTCTAATTAAGCAATTTAATGTGAAGTCAACTGGGAGCATCATAATCTATATATAGCACCCAGTAGGTGGTTAACAATCAGCAGGTCGAGTGCAGCAGTAGCAGCAGTAGTAGTAGTAGTTCTCTGAATTTTCCGCCCTGACCAGCGAAATGGGTACAAGGTGACAGAAACCATCAGTAAAATGTTGGGGGGGGGGGGGGGGGGGGTGATGTGTCCGAAGCGGCGGGGGTGGATTTTTGGTTGGTCTACTCTATTCGGAAACGACAGCAGCCACTCAGAGTCTGGACAATACGTGCGAAAAATGCGACAGAAAGAAGCAGAAGAAAAGTGTGGAAACTGTGGACAGCTGGTGACAAGCAATTGTTGTATATTTTCCCAAGAGCGAAAGGCGGCAGAGGAGTGGCAGAGCAGCAGTAGTAGTAGTAGTAGTGGCAATAGTAGCAGTGGTAGTGGCAGTGGCAGTGGTAGATGTGTGGGGGATGGTTGTGTCTGGGCTGGCAACGTGACTAGATGCCAACTGGCGGTTCACTTATTCACGTGCTGTTCACTGCGGTTTTCCACTGCGGGGTTTTTCCCTAACGGCTAACGGCTAACGCGTCCGGATACACGCGCCGACCCGCAAACGGATGTAATTAAGGATTTTGCGTGCCAAAAAGAAAAGGACGACGCACAATTTGCCACTACTTGGACACAGCCAGACAGTTGGTTTTGGCTGTGTGTGTGTGTGTGTGTGTGTGTGTGTGTGTGTGTGTGTGTAAAGTATACTTCAGCTAAACGTTTGTCGGTTTGATTTGTCTGACACGAACAGTCGAGCATCGGGAGCAGGAATCGTGTGATTTGCTTGTCATGCTAATTATACGCATATCTAAAATTCCAGCCAATTGTAGCTAATTATGTCTAGATGTCTTGCCGAAATTCCATCCAGTAGCTAAAATGAATCAATTATTAAATCTGTATTAGAAATAATGCCAAAGAAGAAACTTGAAATTATTTTTGAATGTCTGCAAATCATAGTTTGTATTGAAGATATTTATTATATTGTATATAAAATTGGTTTTTTTTTTTCGCAAGTCTCTGAGGCCTTTGCTTAAATATTGCATATAAAATATGCATACACAAATGCCATGCTTTAAAATGAGAAGTATATAACAAAACACGACTGTTCGTATTCTATATTATTTAAAACATTTATATATACATATATGTATGTGTGCGCCACACAAATAAACCTAAGAGATAAATAATCCGTCCAGTTCAACGTGCTTTGCTTGCTTATTCGCAGCTTATTATCAATTCTAAGCAGGCCATAACTTAGGCAAAACCCCAAAGTCCCAAAATCACAAAAAATCACTCTTCAAATTAATTTGCAAAAAATATATAAAAAAAAAATAGAATCGAGTAAAACAACTACAAAAATCCTTTAAAGGATGCCGAAAAAAAAAACTGTTTTATATGCAGCCGCAATAACAAGTTTAATTTGTTGTTGTTGTGCTTTTAAAGATCTTTTTACTAATTTGGTCAAATCAAATAAACAAGGCTAAACGAATAAAATAATTTATGGAGGCGAAAGGCAAAAAAAAAAAAAAGAATGAAAAAGTATGCACAGCAGACCTAAAGACGACTTCGACGTCGCGACGCCTGCGAGGCAAGTTAATAGCCCCAACTCCTCTAATATTCAGCCACTTAGTCCCAAGAGGCCAGAAACAACAGAAAAGTGGCATAGAAGAAGCTGTGACGAGTCTTTCATATAATAAAATAAAAACCAACAAACATGCACATCATAAAATAACTATATAGACTTCAGATTAACGGGCAACCAAAGATGACGACGCGACTTGAATTTCTACGCAATTTAACTTTCGCATATGCACATAAATATCAACAACGAGACCAACAACAGCCGAAACAAAAACAGCAAGAACATTGTCTGAAATGGGATAATAAATGCGATAACCGAGCTAGCCAAATAAAAAGAAGTCAGTGCGTCTTGACGGAGAATGTCCTACTGAAGGATGCCCTGTAGCCAATGGCAAAAGTATATTATTCAATTCAATAACTTTATGCAGCTCTTTTGCCTGAAGCGATACATATATTTGGAAATAGCTGAGAGATATTGTTATAGATACCATAATATATATATTTCAAAGACCTATTTATAGATATATCAATAATTATGTTGAGCATAAAATAATTATTGATCAAATATGTGATATATATAGTTAGACCAGACTTATAAATAGACAAATAGATATATTTGTTTACTCTGAAAATATATGTTGATAATTTGAAAAACAATTCGCCAAAATCGATATTTATCGATATTTTGAAATAGTTAAGAGATAATACAATAAAATATATCGATATGTGAAATATATAGTTGATTGTGTTGATTGTATCGTAGATGATTTGAATATTATGTAGGTCAGCCAACAAGTTTAATATATCGTAAACATAGCCAGTCTTGGCATACAGATCGACACAGTAAGTTCTACTGTGTGTAACACTGAAATGTCTATAGAGTATCGGAAATGTCAGCTAACACGCTGGCAAGCATATCCTACATATACGTAAATATATCGATATATGTTTGCCTGTGATATACGAGAAGCTGCTTGAAAAAAAAAAGAAAAAAAAAACAAAAAAAAAGCGAAGCAAAACAAACTTTGACAATATTAAACCAATAATGGCAAAGACTTTGGCGACTTTTGGCCCAGTCCCAGCACAGTCTCATTCCATGAGGTCATTTATTTATTTTCTTTCTCTCTCGCACTCTTTCTCTCTCTCGCTCTCTGTGTTTGTAGACTGCAGCCAAGAAACTCATTTATTTGAAGGCGCAACAACAATGGATAATAGCAAAAGAAAAAAAAAACAAGAAGCAGAAAATACAGTTAAAAGCCGAAAATATAGTCAAAACCAGACAATTTTCATTACTCTAGAATATTGACTTTTCGGCCAATTGTTTGTTAGATCGAGGCATATTGTAAATTTTTTTATATATAAATTAATATATATTTATATATATTTATATAGATTTATATATATTTATATACATTTATATAGATTTATATATATTTATATATATTTATATATATTTATATGTATTTATATGTATTTATATGTATTTATGTATAATTATATATATTTATATATATACAGATTTGGCATACTATGATATCTCCCAAATGTATTTAATCAGCTAACAAAAGTATTTTGTATATTCCCATAATCAAGCTGAATTACTTGACTCATATGTTTTAATCAGTTGTCGAAAAACCCCTTATAAACTCCCCACGCAATAGCATTTATTGTGCTTATGTCTATGGGGGTATGACAAACGAAATCATACCGGGTATTAGGAGAGATATGATGATATAAATAGTATATGTATTATGTAAGCTTATGCCAATGTAACCTCTAGCAGATCAATCAACTTTTTCATATCTTGAATGTAGATTACGTTTATAATTCTCAGCTTCTCTAGGCTTTATAATACATGGGTAGTTTATAAGATATTTCCTTTGACATTTTCATTTAATTCTGAAACTTGTTCGACTTTGCGCTCATTCAGATATCTTCTCTTCACATTTTCTTCTCGAAATCAACAAAGTTGCAACCGTTTCTTTCAACAGCTTTTTTTTATGCTAGTGTATTGTCGTCTCGGTGTCGTCAATGTACGGCATATCGTATAATTTCATTGTTATTTTGGCAACATTTCGCACATCATCTGACACATGCTTCCTTCGCTTGGCTCAAGTTGTTGTTGTTGTTGTTGTTGTTGGCATTGTTGTGGCTTATATAAGTACAGCATGGCCATATGAGCTGTCCGTATTGACATTGCCAGCCATGTGTATGTGTAATATAATCATGATTTTAAGCAGCTTTAATATCAGACCAACTTCTATGTAGTCCTCCTTGGCCATTAGTTCTCCGCGCCTTGGTCCATGCTCTCGACTCCTTGACTGCGCGTTGCAGGCATGAAATTTTTATTATTATGTCGAAAGTTTTTGGCTGCCCAACGCGGACAACTTGTTTTGTTTTGTTTTCTGCTGCTTGTTATGCGATAAAGATGAACTGGCCAGCGAATGAAGCCTCGCAACGAAGTGGAAGTTCGGTTTCGTATATGCTTAAGATATAATAAAAAGGATAACCGCTCCCGCCCGCTCTACATTCGATGTAATGTGCGGGATTTAATCTTTGAAATTGCGTGTCCCGCGACGCGCTTTGATTTCGTTTTTGGTACAATTCTTTTTATGTTCGTCAAGATGTGACAACAAATTGGATTCTGACGTGCGTAATGAGCAGCATTTGCTTTTTCCATTTTTTCCCATTTTTTTTTTTTTTTTTTTTTTTTTGTTGGCTTTCGAATCATTTTCTACAGCATTCGAATTAGGCTTCAGAAAGCTGTTGACAATTCTTTGATGTCATTTGAGAGCGAATTGCGTGAAAGTCGCTTTGATATTATTGAGTATGCAAAAGTTATTGTAGGATAATTGGCAATTAAACGAAGGAAACAAAACAAATACATTGGCTTAACAGTGGTCAAAGTTTACGGAAATTCGAAAAATATGTACTAAAAATTCATTGTAATTGGGCGTAAGCTCAAGCTGTGCTCTTATAGACTGACTTGATGTACACAGCATAACAAAGTATCATGAATTCAGTTATCATGAATATTAATCAATTATTTGATATTCTAAACATCAATTATAATAAGAATTGTATTGTGTTTTCGTGTTATTGTAATCTAAAAATATTACAAATAATAACTTGTTTTTTTTTTTAATATTTAAGGCTTTCGAATGAGATTTTCTTGTTGTTCAAAATTCTTACAGAACAGTTGATCATTCATGCACTTTTAAGAAATGACTTCTGCAACTAAAGATGTGTTTAGGCTATTCTGTTGTTTATATTGATTGATTCTAGTTTATATCCTTTCGCTTGTCATACTTTATGGTACATTCATTCACTAGTTGCCATTGCTTTCATTCAATCCCTGGTTAGGTAAATGTAATCTGAGTTTAATATTTAATTCCATTCATACTTAAGCCCTACAGGCTTATATTTGCTCATCTATTCATGACATATTATAGCTTTTATGGTCTTTTACTGCGCACTTTTGACTGCATGAAAGTGCAGCAGGTGCAAGTGCACTTGACTTGTAAAGTTTTCATTTCCAGTTATTTTGTTTTCTATTTAGTTTATTTTTCATTTTTTTTATCTGAGGTGGTTTGCTCAGTTTTGATTTATCAGTGCAACTATTTGTTTTAGCATATTCTGACTGCGGCTCATGTAAATATCCGTCAAATGGAAATTGTAAAAGTGAAAAAAATAATGAAAAAAAAATTGAATTGCTTATCTAATATTGAATTAATTATGAGCGTTGAGCGATAAGTGAGGGCCTTGCTTATCAGTGTAAATAAAAAAAAACCTCGTGGGCTGTGATAATTGAATGACAATCATTTCGTTCGGAACTGAACTGCAGTAACGTGTTGCGTGTCACCTGTCAGATGTCTGTTTCTCTGTCTTTCTCTCTCTCTCGCTCTGTCTCTCTCACTGTCTTTAGCGAAAACCTTGACATGATTTGTGCCTCTTTTGATGAGCAAAATACACAAATATATCCCACACTTTGATTTCCCCACATGCATTTGAAATTAGATTTTTTTTCTTTAGTTTTTTTTTTATCTTTTTGTTTATGAAGCTTCATTGTTGATCCAACACTTGTGTCTATCTGTTTATCTGTTTTTATGGGCGCCACTTGTTTGTATTTTTTTCTTCTTTGATGACTCCAAAAATGGAAAGTCTTTGTAGAGCTATGCGATAAGGCAGCTTAACTTGGCTATAGCTTTGCATTTTAAAGTATATATACATATATAATCATTTTTATTTATTTCTGTTGTGGTTCGGACTTCGGACTAAATAGTTAGCTTAATGAGTGCAATATTTGATGAAAACGTATGAATAAATGTATAGTAAAAATGTATAAATAAAGTGAGCTTACAACTGCTAGAAATGAGCTCTAAAATATATTATAATAAAATAAATTGACTTTGGGCAGAAAAATGATTCTATTTTGGCAGCTGCTTACGTTATCGTTAGCAATCAGTTAACTTTTTTTTAATAAGGCTAAGCCATTTGATCATGAAGTTTCACTTGACAAAGGCGTAAAAAATAATTATAAAATTGTAACGAAACTACGACTCACAAAGCACTGCCAGCAAAGCCATTTGAGTGATTTCATTTCCAATTGGCATAAATGCAGCTGCAAAAGAAAACCAGAAAAATTGCAATGACTCAAATTGTTTTTGTTTCAAATTCAATTTCTTGCCCAAATTCTTCAAATTTATCGCTCTGTATTCTATTAATTTGCTTTATATATTGCATACATATAAATATTCATAGCAGTTTTTTTACATATTTTTTTTTTTTGCATATTCCATAAGACTTTAAAGTTTTTGACAGCTCAACTTTTGTTTATTTTGTGGTGTATTTCCTGTATAAGCAAGTGCGAAGGCTTTCTTTGCTGTTGTTGTTTTATATATATATATAATATATTTATATATATTATGAAAAGTATTTTAATAGCTTTAAAGGTTTTCACACAAGTTTCACAGCAAGCATAAGGCATGTGTGTTTTGTGTTTTCTTTACAACATTTATTTGGCCTATTACACACTGGTGGAATTCCACACATTCCTTTGAAATGTTTGGCTAAAAAAAAAACAAGAGAAGAAGCAGAACTAGATAGAAACACCGGCTGGCAACAATAATAGCAAAATTAATCACACCTGGGAACTAAAATGTCAGCATTGTCAACCATGTCAACAATGCGGTTTATACAGACGCTTAATATTAGATTTAGTAGAGTAAGGAAGGGCACCTACAGTTGCGTGTCCTGCGAATGTCGTCTAGCTGCTCCATCTGCGGCAGCTCCTTGTGCGTTGACAAAGTGCGTCGACGTCGTAGTCGCAGTCGCCGTCGCCGTCATCTTCGTTGTCGTTGCCGTTGTCGTTGTCGTTGTCGCTGGCAATCGCAATGTTTATTGTCAACAGGCAAAGGTGGGGCGCGCCTCAAGTGCTTGTCGAGTGGGGCAAACCACTTTACGCTGGGTACGTGTGCCTAGGCGCCAGGCCGCGCTGGAGCGAGGCCTTAAACGCCGCCTGGGGTTCTTTACTTCGCTACTCAGCATTTCCTTTTCTTTTTTTTTTTTGTAGCCAGCGAGGGTCCTGGCCAGGGTTGTCGTGCGCCTCGCTTATACTTTACACTTGTCTGGACATTTGATTAATGATGCTTACGTGTCTGGCCATGTTTGCTGCTGCCACGGCTGTTGTTCTTTGCCATTTCCATTATATTATATTCAGTGTCATTCTGGGGTTTTTAACAACTGATATTCTTTATGAGCTACATACACTTGCAGCCTTTGCTGCTTAATTAAGTTTAAGTCTTGCCTGGGGTTGATTTTCAGCTTTGTAGCCCCCAAATCCCAACTCCTTTGTCTCGAGTGGCCTTTAAAGTGGTTTTCCTTTTGGCCTTTCCAGCGACACGCCACCTGAATTATGTGTCTGACCTGAGTCACGCCGTCATTTGTGACTATTTTCGCTTCTTCCTTTTTTTTCCAATTGATTGCTCATGTCTTCAATTGCCGATAGATAAGATAAAACTCAAATACCTGTAGAGGAAAGCTATTCCTTCCATATATATTTCAGTGATAAGCATGAAGTTTGTTGTTTTGTTGCCCTTTTTGATAACGTACTCTCACTGCACTGTAAAGGTATATGGGTTAAGCTGTATCACAACTGAAGGCCGAATCTATATGATTTATTATAATATCTATATGATATAGAATAATATGTTATAATATATTATTCTAGATGTGAATGTTAAGTATATCTATAGCCTATGTGAATTGTTTGAGCATTTTGAAATACTTTTACGTATGTAACAAACTCTTTACTCTGGATTTAAATTTTTAAAATATATATATATATATATATATATATATATATATATATTGTCTAATATATTTTAAATAGTATGTTTTGTATTTTATGTTTAGTTAATAATTAAAATTAAATTTCTTTTTATCAATAATATTAATACAGCTTTTATATTGTAATAGCTCTTAGCGCTTAGTGTAGGCTAAAGCATTTTATAGAGTATCTAGCAGTCGTTTTCCTTTGCTGCTTTGTATTCACCTAGTGCACATCCATGTTTATTATAACGTTATTAATTATGGAACACGAATTCATAATTGTCAGCTAATTGGCTTGTTGTGTTGCGTTCACAAAGGTTCTGTTCATTTTACCATTAGCAGACTTCTCTATTCCATATTGTTCTCTATATATACATATATGAATATATATATATATATACATATATAGGTATATATATATGTATGTATATATATATATATCGCTTCAAGTTTTTTCATATTGTTTGCTATGGCATTTTGTGTGTGGTTTTAATTAATTTTAGTTGCAATTCAAATATAATTACATAAATAGTTTTTATTGTGGCACAAACATTAAAGCCAAACTCACATTTATACATACATACACACATCTGTGTGTGTGTGTGTGTAGCACCTTATGTTGTTCTCCTGTAAATGCCGCATACATTGCAGTTAAATCTAATTGGATTATTGCTGCAACCTGTGTGTGCCACACACTACTGGCTACTGCCGTTCGCTTCTCCCCTCTGCCGCCAGAGTTGATCGAGCTGCTCATATACTGTAAAATTTTTGTACATTTAGTTGATTTATAAAATGAAAGCTAAGCGTAGTAGTTACTTAAATCATAACATACCGCTAGCTGCTGCTATTTCCATGCAGCACAAAAACTAAGGAACATTGCTGGTTTAAGACTGCAAAAGTCAAGAGTGGGAATTGAAATATTTTATTAAATTTCGTTTTGTGCATTTTGTGGTTTTGAGCTGTCAAACAGTTGACGTGACGTTGTTACACTGAAGTTGGTGTCTAGAAATATAGTACAGTTTGTTATTATTAGATATATGAAATGAAAATGAAAATTCCTTTGTGCTATGCACTTTTAATTTTATGAAAACAGACAATGCAAGACAATGAATGTGGCAAATGGGTGCCACCGACTGCATAACACTCGTTCAGTTATATAATTTTTTTTTTTTTTTTTTTTTTTATAAGTCTTAAGAGTGAGTCCGCAGTTAGTCAACTTTCAAATGTAGAAGCTTAGCCTTAGCATTTTGCAAAATATTATTATACAAATTTGAAACACATGGGTTTATCCGATATGCTGAGCCATCTTAAGAAGGTTAAGGAAGTTATATAAACTATATATTCTCATGCACAATCTGTACACGAGCATATGTTTCCAATTTCAGTTTAAGATTGCACTCTCGAGCAGCAGATTAGTGTAGTGCTATACTAGATGTAGCATTAGTGACTGTACCAAGCTTGACATTCTATAAGACGAAGGTACCAACCAGCAACTGTCTCTAGCTTTAAATGCGGCGAAATGGTTGGCCTTCATACGGAGAGTCAGATAGAGAGCGAGACAGCTCAAAAGCAAGATACTCTTTTCACTTCACAAACGAGAATAGTAAGATATATATATATTTTTTTCTAATTTTAATTTGAGTGCTATGCATATTTTGTAAGCTTAAAAAAAATCAGACGAAAATAAAGTTTTATTTATTTTTATTTTTGTGATAGTGTGTATAATTTGCAAGTGAAAAAGAAAAGAGAGCAATATATTTAGTTAAATATTTTTTCAATTTGAAAAATGATATTATATAAATAAAGTAAATAATATGCTTATTATAATAAGTAAATAAAGTAAAAATAAAGTATGCATTGTGTAAATATGCCTTTTTCATTGCTTTTACAGTTAACGTTTAAAATGTAGGCATGAAAAACTGCAGTTAAATAAAGTAAACATAATTATAAAAATATTTGTGCAAATTAAAATCAATATTAAGTTTTACGATACCTTATTAAAACGCAAATATTAATTGTATTTACCTGCTTGCAGTAATGAAAAATGGTGTAAAAATTAAAAAAAAATATTTATTTTTTAATTTGCAGTTTAAACATCTGCAATGAAAAGAAGCATTCGCAATCGAGGCTCACATTCCAAACAATTTAACAGACAAAACATAAACCTGCAGCATTTTTATTATATTATTTTGTTTATATATATTAATATCAAAATATATATGAAATATCATAATGCTATGCTTGCTCAAGTACTTTTAGTTTAAGTTCAAGTAGTTTAGTTTAGACACAAATAAACAATAAACGTTCGATCGCTGTGGTTTGCTCCAGGGAGTCTCCCAGACCAATAAATGCACATTAATCAGTTGCTAATTTGTATTTTAATTCAATTTATTTATGTATTTAGTTAAATTTATATATTTTCGCTTCTTTAATACCTAATTCATAATTAGTTTTTACTTTTTGGTTACACTTTTCGCATTCTCTTTGCGCTTTGGCTGTCGTCATCGTCAGCTTTTTTGCTGTTGACCTGCACTTGAATTGCACATTCGCTTCTCTGCTTGTCAAGTGCATGTTTGTTGTTGTTGTTGTTGTTGCTGCTGCTGTTGTTGTTGTTGTCGCGGTTACTTTGTGCAAAATTGGAAATAATTAAACTAGAAATTAGTAGAGCGTAACTGTGGGCCGGCTCCTTTGTTTAATGCAGCCCTGCCCAGCCCTGCCCTGCCCTGCCCTGCTCTGCCCTGTTCACGTTTACATGGCGGCTGCTCTATGTATGTGTATTTTCTTTTTATACCCTCAACCCATTGAAAATTAAGCTAAGAAGGGTATAATGTTTTGTGCGCAAATGTATGTAACAGGCAGAAGGTCGTGTGGTCAGCAATATAAGGCGCCAATCAGTCCGATGAACTGGCTCAATTTGAGCCAAGTGTGCGCATCTGTCTTGAATTGCGCAAGACTTGAATTGTAAAATATTATAATCTTGTATGCCATTTGAAGGTTATTAGAATTTCTTTAAAATTGGAAAACTTACGAGGGAAACTTAAGAAAATATTTATTCCTGAATCGAATTCAATGTTAGCTGGAATATCTGGAAACAGCAGCTCTTTCTAGAACTTAGGGCATCTTCTCGTCAATCATTTTGAACTGTTTCTTTCAGTTACATTTACCTAACGCCCGTATTTTGTTTGTGTGTGTTTTTTTTTTCAGACTGCAGCAAGGTTGCTTTTAAAGCGTTGACTTAATTAGAGAGAGGGCATGTTGTGGGCTCTGTGTGTGTGTGTAACTTTTCCAATGCTGCTATTAAGTCACCGCATTTAAATTAGTTAACTCGTCTATTTCGTTTAATAGTTGCTCTATTTTCTTTATTTTTATTTAATGTGCACATATGCAATTATTCTTTTAACATTAAGTTATTTTCTTATAATAGTCTAACATAATTAGCTTTGAAGCATATAAATAATTAATTACTGTAACCAATTGAAGTGGCGACTCTGCCTTAAAATTGATTGTTGATTAAAGTGTGGTTGGAATATATATATATCTCAAACTATCTTGAGCCCCATGCAGCTGTCCTCAATTAATGTATAGAAAATTGAAAAATAAAAAAACAATTAAAAAAAAAAATAATAATTGAGAAAAAAATATTTTAAATAATAATAATTAATTGAATTTAAAAAAAATATTTTTCCAATTTTTATCTATTTACTTTTTTAAATATTTTTTTTTTTTTTTTGTATGTTATTTTTTAATATATTTTTTAAATATATATTTTAATATATATTTTAATATGTATTTTTAAAATATTTTTTATTTTGATTTTTTAATATATTTTCTAATATACTTTTTTTATTAATTGTTTTGTATATATTTTTTTTTTATTATTTTTTTTTAAGAAAATATGCTTTTATTTCTATTTCTAAAGTTTTGAAATGTAAACCAAAAATGTTTTTTGAAAAAAATATTTTAATATTAATATAATTTTTAATGATATTGTCTTATTTTATTTATTATATTATTATTATTTTTATATATTGTTATATTATATTATTATTTTTTATATTATAATATTATTTTATATGGTTAAATTATATTACATATTACAATATATTACATATTACAATATTGTATTACATATTACAATATTGTCTTATTTTGTTTATTATGTTATTATTATTTTTATATATTGTTATATTATATTATTATTTTTTATATTATAATATTATTTTATATGGTTAAATTATATTACATATTACAATATATTACATATTACAATATTGTATTACATATTACAATATTGTCTTATTTTGTTTATTATGTTATTATTATTTTTATATATTGTTATATTATATTATTATTTTTTATATTATAATATTATTTTATATGGTTAAATTATATTACATATTACAATATATTACATATTACAATATTGTATTACATATTACAATATTGTCTTATTTTGTTTATTATGTTATTATTATTTTTATATATTGTTATATTATATTATTATTTTTTATATTATAATATTATTTTATATGGTTAAATTATATTACATATTACAATATATTACATATTACAATATTGTATTACATATTACAATATTGTCTTATTTTGTTTATTATGTTATTATTATTTTTATATATTGTTATATTATATTATTATTTTTTATATTATAATATTATTTTATATGGTTAAATTATATTACATATTACAATATATTACATATTACAATATTGTATTACATATTACAATATTGTCTTATTTTGTTTATTATGTTATTATTATTTTTATATATTGTTATATTATATTATTATTTTTTATATTATAATATTATTTTATATGGTTAAATTATATTACATATTACAATATATTACATATTACAATATTGTATTACATATTACAATATTGTCTTATTTTGTTTATTATGTTATTATTATTTTTATATATTGTTATATTATATTATTATTTTTTATATTATAATATTATTTTATATGGTTAAATTATATTACATATTACAATATATTACATATTACAATATTGTATTACATATTACAATATTGTCTTATTTTGTTTATTATGTTATTATTATTTTTATATATTGTTATATTATATTATTATTTTTTATATTATAATATTATTTTATATGGTTAAATTATATTACATATTACAATATATTACATATTACAATATTGTATTACATATTACAATATTGTCTTATTTTGTTTATTATGTTATTATTATTTTTATATATTGTTATATTATATTATTATTTTTTATATTATAATATTATTTTATATGGTTAAATTATATTACATATTACAATATATTACATATTACAATATTGTATTACATATTACAATATTGTCTTATTTTGTTTATTATGTTATTATTATTTTTATATATTGTTATATTATATTATTATTTTTTATATTATAATATTATTTTATATGGTTAAATTATATTACATATTACAATATATTACATATTACAATATTGTATTACATATTACAATATTGTCTTATTTTGTTTATTATGTTATTATTATTTTTATATATTGTTATATTATATTATTATTTTTTATATTATAATATTATTTTATATGGTTAAATTATATTACATATTACAATATATTACATATTACAATATTGTATTACATATTACAATATTGTCTTATTTTGTTTATTATGTTATTATTATTTTTATATATTGTTATATTATATTATTTTTCTTTATATTAAAATATTATTTTATATTGTTTAATTATATTACATGATTATATTTAAAAGCCATGTAACTGATTTGTACATTTCTGCCAGTGTAGTTGGTAGCAGTTCGTGCTGTCATCAGCAGCAGACCTTAATTGTAATTTTTTTTATGTGTCTGACTTAGTTTGGAGTTGCCTGCTGTATGTTGGCTGCCTTTTATGCCAGCAATGCGCATCGCTGCAACATGTGGCACTAATAACTGTTGCCACGGCTGCGCGCCAAAAATGTTGCTGCAACTTTTTATGAGCTGGATGTGGATGCTGTGATGCCGTTAAGTGTGTTTGGCCTGCCCCTATGCCGTTGAATGCTATGTCTAGTCAATGGATGCACGTGTTGCCTGCCACAATTGTACAGCGCCAGCAACAGCAGCATCGTGCAACATGGTGTGGCAAGGCATTCGTGTAATGTGCAGCGCTCTGACGCTGCATTTGACATGCGTTCCACATTTGCTCAGTACCTTTCACGGCGCTGTGTATTGGGCTTGTGCTGCAGCCAGACTTATTGGTGCACGTTTGTCGGGTGCCAATTGCAGTGCCCCCTCATACTTTCCGCATACCATTCATTGCTTCTTTTGCACACGTTTTAATTGAATTTACCGTTCGCTCAGGTGCACAACACACATTTTCGAATGCCTGCCGTTCTGGCCCTTTTGCTCTTTACTTGGTACAATGGCAACGGCAATTTCTGTGGTATCCATATGCTGCTCAGCTGCTCAGCTGCTCAGCTGCTGATTAGTCCCTCGCATTGACTTTATAGAGTTCGCCTTTTTCAACTGTCAAATTTTCTACTACAATGCCTAAATGCGAAATTGGTTTTTAGCTTCCAATTGGACTTTACTTAATGAAGGGTTAAAGCTGTTGAGAAACTTGGCTGCAGTTTCTCTATAAATTGAGCTACGATCCCCAAGGTGACTACGACAGATATGCCTATAAATAATATGTTACTTGTTTGTAGTTAAGAGCGTAAAAGATTTTAAAAAAGATTTTAGTTCAAGAAATAAATATAAATGTAAATAGTATTATAAATAGAAAAATCTTTAATAATTATAAGAAACAAATTTGTTTTGCGTCTACACAAATATGTACAGATCCATTAACATGTTATTTAACTTCATTTCAATTTGTATTTGCAGGTGCGTACGCTCTATTGACTCTGTTTCATTCACAAGTCTTCGCAGCGGTAAATATTTACCCATTCAAAAATTGTTGTTCAAAAAAACATTTATTTAAATTAACAACAAATACTATACTATGAATTTATTTCTGTCACAAGTGCGAGATACATAAATGAATTCTACAAATTTCATTCTTTCTTTTGCTGTGAGTTGAATAAACAACAAAATTCTTTTCTGATTGAAGGAGAAATATATGTATGTATGTGTATGTGTATACTTAGATTGAATTTTGATAGCGTCCCAGAAGCAAAGCGCAGTGTGAACTTGACACAGTTTTTCGAAAATGCCTTTGAACTGTGCATATTTTGTGGCATTAGCATAAGAAGCGCGAATCGAATTTCAATTTCAAACAAAAAACGTGTGAAGTAAAAAACAAATAGACTCGAACGTGAATCAGCTGAGTTGGCAATGCGACAGCTGTAAAAGTTGAAATATACAAACATATATTCTTTATATATGTCTATATATATATATATATATATATATGTGTGTGTGTGTGTGTGTGTGTGTATGTATATATCTATAGATGCATATATGTATGTATGTATGCATATATATATTATATGCATGCATTTCAGAGAGCAACAGCTGTAGAAATGTTTGCTCAAGTATCGGAAGTCGAGATTGTTAACAGTCTAAATGAATTATTTTCTTGTTTGTTTAAGAAAAGTCTAAGTGAATTGGAAGCATCGAATATGTTATATAACAAGTTATAGCTATACAGTGTATTAATATATAGTATTTGTAGTATATATAATGAAATGCAATGCAAAAGTAGCTCAAGACTAGTTAAAAGCCCTTCGGAGCACTGTAACCCAAAGTTTAAGTTTCTATAATCAACTTAAAAACTATAAGATAATATTTTAAAGAAATATTTAATCAGTGTTGTAAAACGCCCGAGTCTACCATAAAAAACATTTCTTTTAATATACCAAATATTAGAGTTTTCTGACTAAAGTAAATTCCAGAATTTAGAGTTTAGAAGTTCTAAGCTCTGTCATTAAGTGTTGAGAAACACGCACGTCTATTAAATAGTGTTATAAAGTACACAAAAGCTAGCTTAAACAAAAAAAAAACTGAACATAAGTATTCCACATATTTTTAGCGATTTTTTTAAATTTATATGTACTGCATTTCCCAGCACTGCTCAAGCATAACTATGGCTGCATTCAATGAAGCAATTGTATGATCCTATGTATTTGATTATACTGTTCCTTTTGCTCAGATGCTCGCACACATTTCGATGCCCTTCTCTCTGAATTATGCATTATATAGCTATTTAACACATATTGCTAATGGTGCCATTTAGGCTTAAGCTATGCCAGACAACAGGCACAATTGTTAGCCGAAAAACTTGAACAGTGACAGATTTATGCAATTCGAAGGGCTTCACTCACAATCCTTTGTTTGTTTGATTTACATAATAAACTCGAATGATTTTGTTGTCTCTGGAGGTGACTGGAAAGGAAGCTAACTACACAGACACACACACACACACACACACACACACACACACGCGCACGCATGGGCGGAAATATCTACATAATAATTCTTGGTTGACAAAATTGAAAACAAATTTAAATGTTAATGCGTATTCCCAATTTAATATATGCCACACAATGAGGCGACGCCTCGGAGATTAATGAAAACCATGCTGTAACTCCCAAGTGTGTGTTACAGTGCGATAAAGACAAAGAGAGAGAGAGAGAGAGAGAGAGAGAGAGAGAGAGAGAGAGAGTGTGTGTGTGTGAGCGAGAGGAGGTGCGTGTGAGTGAAAGGGAGCGTGTGTGAGAGCTGTGTGCGTGTGCTTAGCTAGTCAGCTTGTGGCCGGGCACTCAGGAAAGTGAATGGAACATGTGATTGTTTGCATATTATTATATTTAATATTTATAGAAGTGACTTGATGAATGGATTAAAATGTCTAATCAAATTGCTGCCCCAGAGACGAACGATGATATTTGGTTAATTGAAAAATTGTAAATGCACAGAGAATACAATTTGAATTTCATTACCATTTCAGGCAGCTGACTAGGGACAAAAGATATAGTTCTAATATTTATATGAATTTGTTTAGCTAGAATAACTTTTTCTAAATAAACCACTCGAAAACTATGTCAAGCGCCATTGAGTGAGACCCCACACACACACACACACACACACACACACACACACACAAACACACACACACAGAAACCTGATCTCATTTAATGTCTTTATCTTTATCTGAAACTCATGATCATTTCCCTTTGCGCTGTCATCAGTTTTATGGGAGGCTACTGTTGAGATTTGAAGTTAGCTTCGATTACGCGACTTCCGAAAATGTCTTGCCTGTGTGTGTGTGTGTGTGTGCATGTAGTATTGCATCTTGTGCTTGTCTTTGGGTCACACCAGCCAGCGAGTAAGCGAGAGCGGGAGAGCGTTAGACACTCAGCGTGTCAATGAGAGAGAAAATGCATTGAACTGTGCGGCCAAGCGCCAGCCAGGCATTGATGTGGAATTAATAAAGCGTAGCCTGATGTGCAGGCTTCAGCTTAGAGAAGCAAACAAGCGACAAAAACAAATGCGCATAGTGACAGTGCAAGTGGAAGTGGAGGAGACAGAGAGTGGGAGAGAAGTGGAAGCTAGTGGATATGTAGCCAGTTCAGCTGCAGCAGACAGAGCAGTCTGAGCTGATGCTATAAAAGCGATTTATTAATGTCAGTCAGACAAGTGGCGGTTGGCGTCAGCAGCGGGTGTGCGTGTTGATGTGCGTGTAGATGTGCGTGTAGATGTGTGTGTGTGTGTGTTTGTGTGTGTGTTTGTGTGACGGCAGCTATCGGGTGCATAGCCTCAGTTGCAGCGTCTGGTTCAGTCGCCGCAGTGCCAAGCGCATGTTTGTAATCATGTTGCTAGTGATGGGCATCAGCTCATGTTACTGCTGCTGTTGCTGCTGCTGCTGCTGCTGCTGATGCTGCTGCTGCTACAACTGTTGTTGCTGTTATTATTGTTGGTGTTACGGCTGCGGCTGCTGCTGCAGCTGTTTACTCAACTAGTTAGCTGCATGCGTGAGAGTGTGTGTGTGTGTCTGTGTCTGTGTGTGTGTGTTGTGAATAAACCCTGCAGTACACGCTCTGGGCAAATTCGTCTTGCGGCACAAGCAAATGAAAACGAGGGAGAAAGAGAGAGACAGAGCAAGAGAGAGTAGAGATCAAATGGAAGTTACCTAGTTCAACTGCAGCCAGCAACTACTAAGAGAGAGAGAGAGTGAGCAAAAAAAAAAAAGAGCGAAAGCTAATGGAAAGTGCGGATTATGAATGCAAATGGCAATATTTTTAAAAATAATAGTAAAAATGCAGTATTAGCGTGAAAGTTGAGCGTGTATCAGAATAGGCTAAAATGCATGTAGCGGAATGCAATGAAGAGTCACTGCGAGAATATATATGTGCTGATGTTATGCAGCTTTTTCCATCAGTTTCGCACTGGCTTGTTGTCCTGCTGGGCTACTGACGCGCTCATTTAGTTTGCCTGGCAAACTGCAACGGCAACGGGACCGGGAACGGGAACGGGAACGGCAACGGCAACGTTAACTGTTGCTGTTTGCTGAATGCTGAATGTCGAATGGTCTTCCAGGGCAGCATTAATGCTCCCATGTACATAGACTTGTCATTTGCAGCAGCCCCAGCTATCACCCACACACAGCCAACACACACCCAACACACACACACATACACACACAGATTCATTTGCCAGACAGACAGTTAGCCAATTGTTGTCTGTCTCTGCCCTCTTTAGCATACATCTTCACATATTTATTAAATTGTTGCACTGATTGTGAGATTTTAAATGCTGCCTGTCGTCCGCAAATGGAAGGCGGTAATTTTTCTTTTGTGCATCTATTTACCGTTTTGTTGTTCTTCTTGCTGGCATATTTTACTTGGGACTTAAACATTGGCATATAGGGCGACTACTTTATGCCCTGTCTCGCTCACGCTCGTTGCCTGTGCCAGTGCCAGTGCCAGTGCCTGTGCCTGTGCGTGTGCGTGTTGTGTTTGTGTTTGTGTTTTGTATTGAAATGTTTGTTTATTCCCATGATTTTGAAGGTTTGCTTTTGTTTGTGTAACTTTTCACTCTGTCTCTTTCGGCTCATTCCCATTTCCTTATTTGCTCTATCTGCTTGGGTAGTTCTCCGGCGGAACATTAGCTTGTGACATTTATGGCAGCTCCACTCAATTATCGGCCACATTTTTGTAGCTTATGCGCCATAAACATATCGATTAGCACTTGAAGTAAGCCCCTTATGGTCGACCAGTGTTGATAAACAAGAGAAAATTATTTTGGGCTATGCAAACGTTAAAGTTTCCATTGAAATTTGAAATTCTTTTGGTGACTTAACTTAGCTTGGTTCACATATATTTCTAAAGCATTCTAAAGCTAATTTAGTAAAGATTTCTTTAATCATTCTTAAAATTTAACTTTTGAAATGCATCGTATTTTTTTTCAATTGAATATAAAATAACAAACATTGTTTAAAGTAAAAACATGCAATAAATAATGAGAAAACTGAAAGAAAAACTGAAATAAATAATAAGAAAATATTCGAAATATAGCTGAGAAATGCTCTAAAATTTTGAATCTAACATTTCTTTACTATATTTTAAGTTAATTAAATGAACTGGATAGTTCTGTCATACCCAAGTTATTCGAGAGTTAGGCATGCTTATTGCTGCAGGCTATCTCAGCTATATCTCTCTGAGAGCACTTCAAAATTAAAAACCTCACTTTGTTCCCACAAGTGAATCAGATCAAGGTAACTTTTGCCCGCAACAAAATGCAAACTAAAAGTTTTAACCAGTTCCAATTGGAACTGCGCAAAGCAAAGCCCATTGATATATGTATGTATGTATGTATGTATGTATGTATGTATGTGTATATTACATACATATACATATACTCTATATCCATCGGAGCAGCATCTCGCGTATCTGCTGTGGTATTAATTAACTAACGCGGAGCGGGAAAACCTGTCGAGTTGAACGAGTTGAAAAATCCTTTGCGCCAGGTGCGCTTCGCTGCGTGAAAAACTTTTGCTTAAAACTTTGACATAAATAAGTGCACTCGCGACTCGTTTGGGGGGGCGGGCGCAGATAAGCCGCAAGCTAAAGGAAAATGTCAGATCCATTTACAGGAAAAAAAAATGCGAGAAAAGAATGAAATAGGAAAATCAAATTAGATTTAAATGGGAATTCGTTTTGTAGTTTATGCTCCAACAAATTAGCAGTCCCAAATATTTTATGCAAATTGCGCAGCTCCCCCCCCCCAAAAAAAGTATATATATATATATAGTATATGTAAACATATATACATACATATGTATATGCACATATAAGAGATTCAATATCAGCAAATCGTTTGTTGACTGGTGATTGTGTTAAAAAGAAAAATAATAAAAAGTGCGTCTAGGGAAATGGTTAAGCACACATAAATCCGGCGCGAGTAAAAAGTGAAATAATATTGTAATCAGTAGAGCAAAAAAAGTGTATGGGCAAAAAAAGCATTTGATAAGGGTTAAGAATAGCATGCCAACAAGGACAACCACAATACGCATATTTCACACACCCACACTGCCTCGGGGCAAACGAACAACACACAAAAACAACAAAAAATTGACCCTAATTTTGTTGTTTAGTGTAGGCAAACAAAAGAGAGAGAGAGAGAGAGAGAGAGAGAGAGAGAGAGAGAGAGAGAAAAACAACAAAAATTATGTGCGAAATGTGAAAAATGTGCAATTCATGTTTACTTTATGTGTGTGTGTGTGTGTTTGTGTGTGTGCAAAGAAAGAAAGAGAGAAAGAGTGAGAGAGACAGAGAGAGTGAGAGAGAGGCGGAGAGAGCCTGCTGTAGACATGGATATGGAACCGGACTTGGTTTAAGCTCCTGCCTTCATCTTGGGCTTCTTCGTTGCCTCTCTAACCAACACTGCCCTTTCCTGGTTTTTGTGGGTGTGTGTGCGAAATTTTTGTTCATACAGTTGAGTGAATTTGACAAATTGTGTGAATGGCACAAGCCAAAAGCAAACGGAACGACAATATAGACTCGTAGATACCCTGTAGGCAATGTTTTGATGTTATTTGCAAATACTTTAGGCAAATTGAATACAAACAGATTACCATCTACAATATTGCTTGATATATTGTAAACTGATTGATGTGTTTGTAGATACCCTGTATAAATTGCTGATTCGTTGTTGCAATTGTGCTGTGTTCGCCTCTAATAAAAAGAGACAAATTTTATGCAATCAACAATAGCATTTTCCATTGTTATTTATCGAAAACATATAGATTCCATATGTGTATATTCACTGGGCTGATCAAGAATAGCTAAGCTATGTGTAATTTGTTATATTTTGCTCAGTTAAGTTGGAAGAGAAAGACTCTATTAAACCTTCAGCCAGCCGTAATACCCTACCATAATCATTTCCATAAACACAGAGCACAGAGAGAAAACATCGGAGAGCGGAAGTAAGAAATATTCAGTTTGAGATTTGGAAACTTAGGTATATATGTTTGTTGTTTTGCTTAGCTTGAAATACAAGCATGTGCTATGTATGAACTAATGATTATTAATGCTCATAAGGATTTATGAAAAGTTTGCAAGTGAGTTGTAGATTTTTGTTTCTTTTTTTGTTCTTTTGTTCGTTTAGGGCTCTGTTAAATTGTCTGAGAAATGTGCCTGTTGCCTTGCCTTAAAAGTGTCCAGCAATTGAAAAGGAAATGAAAATGAAAATGGAATGGAAAGTTTAAAAAAAGGACGCGGAATGGTAAAAGGAATTGTTACAAGGATATAGGAAAAGGATTAGGGTAAGCATTTATTGTGTGACATCAGAGGATATAATCTTAAGTCCATATTAGACGCAAGAAGTGTGGGAATGCTTGATTGATGGGTCAGAATAACAATTGAGATAATAGCATTATATTTATTGCAAACAAAAGCTTTAATATATAATTTTTAAAAATTAGAATATTATAATTAATTGTAAACAAGAAAAATAGAATTTTCATGAATTTAATACTAAAAAACCCATTTATATTCCCGAATTATTAGATTGAAATCAATTTCAATACTGTGCCACACCCACTTCTCATTAACTTTTAATGAATTTAGAATTTTTCTAATTTATCAAAGAAAAAAAAGCATTAATTAAAAATGACCTGAAAATAATCTAAAACTAATTTTACAATTAAATTAGAAACGAATAAAATTTTTATTAGCGCATAATGAAAATTGAAATGATTTGCTAACAATCAAAAGCATTTATAATTAAAGGGTAGTTCAATTACAATTAGTTGCAGATATTTTTTGTATAAATAAGTACATATATATATATATATATATATATATATATATTTATATATTTATATGCATATATTTAGTTTGATATGGTATCGCTATGGTATGCAAATTGCGCAAAAATAATTGCGACTTACATTTTATATTTGAACAACACTGCTAATTGCAGCTAATGAAATGCAATAAAAGTCGCCAGTAATGCAAATTTAATTGTCATTAGCGTGATAAACAATTGAAAAACAATGCGGGACAGCGCTGGGATTATCAATGCGATATGCAAACACCACATAAAACAAACTTCTGTATGGCCAAAGCCGACAATTATGCATTTAATAATATGTATAAGTGGAAATATGGAAAAATAAAATTACGTAATAAATAATAATAATATTTGTATATAAATTTTCATTTAATTAGCTTAAAAAGTAGCTAAGTTAGAAGTTCGTTTTTCCAAGCCCCAACTCATGCGCATTAGCGAAAACCCATTTCAAAGTGCAGCTACAGCTTAAGATTAATTAAGACTGCTTCATTAAAGTTGTTGAAAAGGCGAACGAAAATGTGACAAAAGACTTAAGCTGGGAGAGATAGAGAGACAGAGAGACAGAGAGAAAGAGAGAGAGAGAGAGAGACAGAGAGAAAGATAGAGAGACAGAGAGAGAGATAGGTCTGCTATGTGAGTAGCCAGCAATCAATATTTCTTTTGAAAGCAAACTTGATGAGCTAGCTGTATACCCTATATAGTAATAGATTTGAAAAACACTTATGGACTATTCAGTTTATATATTTCAGATTGCCTAAAACATAAATTATATATATACATAATGCCCCCTTTATGCGTTTAGTTCAGCTTGTAAACTCATTTTATCACTTGGCAGTTCGGTATCAAGAAGGCATTGCAAACTAGAACATAAACATTGTCTAAGCTACATTAGATATTATAATAGAGTGTTTCTTTTCATTTTTATTTTTTTTTGCTTGCCGTTCGACTATATTTATTTATATCTCTTTTGTGCCACGCTCCAATATTTCATGCTGCTCATCCTTTGCGTCCAGTGTTGAGAAATGGCGCAAACTTTCCCGTCTGCACTTGATGCTAATGATTGTTTGATGTGCCCAGCCGCCACCCAATTCGAAAGCAGACTTTGCTCCAAAGATGAACAACATTTCGGGGCTATTTTATGTTCGTTTCTTTTTGAAATCGCTGGACAACATCGAAAGCTGAAATGAGCAAAAACTTGCGCTGACTATATTGCTCATCCTGCAGCTCGTAGATATTCTGCTCAATTTATATATATATATATATATATATATATATATATATACAGACATACTATATACAGATATATCCGTTTCTACTGTCCTTTTCGTGCTGCAAATATGCAAGTGGCACACGAAACGAAAAAGTTTTTGTAATTAAAGCGACCAATTTTAAAGGCCGTAGCAACTGCCTGCCACACTTTGTGGCACTCTGTGTTGAAAATTGTTAGTCGTTGTCGAGGCTGCTGCGGCGACGCCTGAAATTCAAATTCATAGTCTAGTTTATGGTCAGGGCCATGCGGCACAAGCTTTTCATTTTTGTTTTTTTTTTTTCTTTTGAATGTTTTACTAATTTTTTTTTTCGTTTTTCAATTTCTTTTATTTTTGTGTGGCACGCGGAAGCTGTTAGCAGAGCGTTTTGATTGGTTTGTAGGGCCTCTTTTTTGTGGCTTAGTTGAATGTACTTTAAGATTTATGGCCATATGCAATGTGAGCTTATTCAAATAGCTTGCATATTTATGGCTCTTGCTGCCCACTTTGAAATATGTCTTACCAATTTTACTTGTCATACTGCGGGCCATATGTCTTCCAGTGCTAAATACCTTATAGGCAATAAGGTTAGTTAATTTGTTCTTGTTTCTATAACATTTTACTAGATTCTGTTGTTTCTATTAAATGTTTTAATATTTAAAAGCTCATTCTTTACATATTTTAATCATTCAAATAAAAAATTAAAAAAAAAATCATTTTGCATCGGCCGGGAATCGAACCCGGGCCGCCCGCGTGGCAGGCGAGCATTCTACCACTGAACCACCGATGCTCTGTTGTCGGGGGGAGAGCAACTTTCATTGTCTTTCGAACTTTGTGTTGGTCACTAAATCTTGTTTTACTTTCGTTAACGTTTTAATGCCAGTTTAGCTAAGTTTCTAATACAAAACAAGGTAGACTAGACAATACGTTTCCCTGAAATTCTTTAGAGTTTATTACGAAGTTACATTTCAACATTTAAAACTTTATGAAGTTGTTGATTCTTTGATCTAACTCTGCTAAAAGTCTACTTATGCAATTTGTAAAAAACTTGATAGAAACATCTTTAGATACTTTTCAGTTGGCTTAAGATCTAATATAATATCATATGCACACATCGACTGTCGACAATTGGCTGTTTACATTGTGAACTTTTGTAGTTTGGGAAACTTTTGTGCCACAACCTTTTGGCGACACACTTAAAAGGTCTTGCAGAACACACTTAACCCATCAGACACTTGTTCCTGGGGCACATCAACTATCAGTTTAAATGATATAATGACCAGCAAAACACCAACATAACTAACGATTACACAAATTAACAAAATGTTTGGCTACACTTTGAGCAGCACAGAGCGATAGCTCCTAGAGACCTTAGCAAGAGTTTCTAATTAAAAGTTACAGCAACCCCATTGCATGGAACAGAAAAATACACACATGCAGATAGACACACCCTCTTAACTCTTTTCTCTGTTTAGCTTCTGTTGTCTTTTGGTATCTGTTTCGGTATATGCAAAATACTGTTGACAACGTGAAATTAATTTTACCCTTGGGTCGTTGCTTTTTTTCCTTCTTTTTTCTTTTTGGGTACTGCAACTGTATAATAATTCCCACATGCGTTAGAATTCATAACTGGTTATCGTGTTGGGGTTCTTTCAATGGAGGCGGCAGGGCGGAGTTGGGATACAATTGTCTGTTGTCTGGAGCTTGTCTGGGAATGGGTAACATGCTGCTGGAGTTTTTGGGCGAGTCAGCAGACCAAAAGCAATTAGAGTGAAGCTAGCGATAAGCCAACGATAGCTACAATAACAATAATGAGAAACATAATAACAGCAATAAGTACTTGACTCGTTACCTATTACACCCTGTTCACCAAATGGTCAAATGGGGTATATTTGTTTTGTGTAGCTTATATGAAATAAAATATTGTCTTTTTCATCATTATTAGTATTGTCATAATCATTGGTAATACCATTAGTACCGCCATTAGCATTAGCATAAATATTATAATCATTTGCATTTTCATTAGCATTAGCATTAGCATTAGCATTAGCATTTGCATTAGCATTAGCATTCGCATTAGCATCAGCATTAGCATTAGCATTAGCATTAGCATTAGCATTAGCATTAGCATTAGCATTAGCATTAGCATTAGCATTAGCATTAGCATTACCATTAGAATTAGAATTAGCATTACCATTAGCATTAGCATTAGCATTAGCATCAGCATAAGCACCATTACTAGAATAAGCATTAGTATTAGCATTACCAATGTCAGTATCGTTATCATTGCCTTGATCATTATCACTATCGTTATCATTGCCATTATCCTTAGCACTATCATTATCATTTTCCTAGTCATAGTGCATTCCTAGTGTATAGAGCAGTCGTCAAACCATTATTTTAGTTTTTCTTCTGATGCTTTCGATATTCATGCATCCATCTTCTTGTCTATGGTTTAGAATTGTAAACATGTCTTCAACTGGCTTGTATTTTTAGTACCATATTTGATTATTTATTGCCAGTTGAGAAATCCCTTTATGGGCTGATTCCCCTGATTCAAAAAGTTTGCCACCTCAACACGACCGCAAATTAGAACTGTGTAATAGACTCTTTAATGGATTACAATGGGATCCCACATCATGTTTGTCCATATGCACTCTGTCTGCCTTTTTGTATGTTGAGCTCCCTTTTTGGCAAAACCACAATATAATTCCACATTTTATATAAATGTTGCTACAAATCATATTTGACTAAAAAGTTTGCTCCCCCTCCCCCTCCCCCACTTACGGCCTGCGGTTGAATTTGCCAAAATATTATATTTTCATATATTTGTGTTGGGGGTCAGCTTGTGAAATGTGAAATGTGCGTTTATTTCCATCCATTGTAAAGTGAGAAATGTTTTTATTCAATTTATTTTCGAAATATTGCGTACTATGGGAATTAATTAAACAATGTGCAGGCAGCTGCATTATTTAGCGCTATTTTCTAATGTGCGAAACGAGAATAACAAGTTGAAATGCGTATTCAATGGGGAGAAAGTAATTTTTACGCTTGTTATTTAAATATTTAAATAAATTTGTTTATGGAGACATAAACTCAATAAATAAATTCTGAAAATTCATGTTTTTCCAATTATTTAAAAAAAAACAACTAACAATAAAATAATCAGTGGTCATTATATATATATAAATATTTGTTAAATATGTTTTATAATTTATTTAGTTGATTTAAAAATAGGATTTTGCATCGGCCGGGAATCGAACCCGGGCCGCCCGCGTGGCAGGCGAGCATTCTACCACTGAACCACCGATGCTAGATTGAAAAACTCTTCAGCTAGTCTAAGCATAAATTTTACTTAATTTTAATTAGTTCCTATCGTAAACAAAATAAGACAAGTCTGTATATAAGTGTTTGTTGTCAAGACTGTATTTATGTGATTCATACAAATACATAGACAGCTACACTTATGCTTACTGATAAGACATACGAATTGTACTTAAAATAAACCTAGAGACTGTCAATTAGTTGATAAGCTATTGGCCTTTGTGTGGCTTAATACGCCTGCGAAGTAAAGTTGAATAATAAAATTTAAATGATAATAGCATTTCTATCATATATTCAAATAAAAATATTTCCTATTGCATGTCGCTGGAACTATTTTTATTTATTTCTATAATTATTTAATTACTTTTTATTCATGACCTGATTGAAATTGATGTCAGCTTAGTTCATTAAAAAAAATATTAAAAAAATATATAAATCTATGTATTCTAATATCTAAATAGGTGTATGAATTATTTTTGTAGTTGTTAAATTAAAATTGTCCCCGACAAATCTCTCTGTAAATCTCATTCTCTCTCTCTCTCTCTCTCTCCATCAATTATACAAAAAGTTATTAAATTTATTATTTACTTCAACGACTTTTTGCATGCGCTTATACAATTTAAATAAAATTACGCTAATTGCGCCACAGCACAATAAAAGTAAAGCAATTTTCAAAATAGCATCCACAAGTTGCACAGTCAAGTGAGAAGAAGAAGAAGAAAATAAGCCTGAACTATGCGTAAATTGCATGAATCATGATAAGAGACAAAATGAGCGATACAGCAGCCAGAGGAAGAAACAAGACAAAACACAATTGGCAACAAAATGCAAGAGAACAAACATAAAAACTAATTAAATTCCAAGCAAATAAATTAATAAAAAATAAACATGGAAAAAAAGTAAAAGAAAAAGGACGCTAAATGAATTCCATCTAAAGAATTTCATTTAAATGTAAATGAGCATAAAGTGTAAGACAATACGAAAAGGGGGCGGGCCCACAAACCAAACCGAAACCCATCCGTCCGACCAACATGCTGGTTCTTTAGAGAAAGGTGTTTAGCCCAGCTGTTAGCGGCTTTTTGGCTAATTTGTGTTTAAGTTTTTTATACTCCTGCAGTTTTAGTTCAAGGGGTATATAACAGCATGAGTGATTTCTACGACTCCTTTGAGTTTATAGATTTTTTGGCATTTCATTCATTCCTTGAGTCTGACTTGCACTCACTTAGCTGGAGAACCTTTCACTTTTTCGATTCCGGACCCCATTTTGCCACTAGGTCATCTCTTAGTCCAGCCCGCTCGACAAGTGCAGCGGCTTGTTGGCCATAACACGAAAAGGCTACTTTAATTGCGGCTCAAATCTGCATAATTATAATGTTGGTCATATATGTCGTTCGAGCCTTGTTGGCCAAATGGGCAAAAAGGCTAATGGCAAATGGCAAATGGCAAATGGCACTAGAAGCCGACAGACAGTTGTTGTTGTTGTTGTCGTCGTCGTTGTTGTAGTAGCTGTAGCTGTTGCCATTATGCGATGGCTTGTTAAGTCAATTGCGTAATTAACATTCGCTGGCAGACACAACACAGCGTATATTTGTTAACTCTATATATACATATACGTAAGTATGTAAGTACTATGTATATAGACCCGTCTGGAAGTACTCTTCACTCTGGCTAATTGAAATTGGTCTGAAGCCATCAACAAGATCTGCAAATGCAACAGCAACCAGAAGTAAAACGAAACTACAACTAAATCTGTGCACAGGGGGAAAAAAATTTATATATTTTGTAAAATTATTTAAGCATTATTTCTAATAATTAATATAGAATAAATAATTAAAAATAATAAATAATAAATATAGTTAATAGAATAGGTAGTATCAGAATAAGAAAATTATTTGAAATATTCTTATATCTAAAATTGTTTCACTTTTTATCTTTCGAAATTGTTCCATGTAACAATAGTTAGAATTTCTTATTTAGCGACTTTTATTTTCTACTTCTTTGCAATATCTTTGTTCTCAATTTCAAACTTGCCCAGTATTTCTCTTAGTGTAGCTAGAAGAACTCTACTTGTGCCGTAATATGCAAGTAATTCATATTTATACCCGTACATAAATTGCTAACAAAGGGTATATTTGACTTGTAGCAAGCTTATGTAAGTCAAGCAACGAAGAGTGAAAAATAATATGAAAAATAATATAAACATATTTTTTAAAATATTTTCAATATATCTAAAATTTAAAGAATGTCTTAAATATGTAATTCACAATGTTATTGCATATGAAAACTTAAATGGATGCATCTATATAATCAGACTTCTTTGAATTCTAAGATCAATCAGCTATGTTTCTGTATATTTTCCGCTTTAATTATATTTATAGTCCTTAGGACTGATTATAATTCTTACAATCTCTAAAGTATAGAGTTGTTTCTCTTGGTATACAGTATGTCAGAGTCGCGCTATGTAATTTACTATAAGTTCTACTTTAGTTTAACTAATGTTCCATGAGGAGATGCACTAGCCTCTGCTGTCTGTCATTCACATTTTCATTTGCATTTGCATTTCTCTGACAGATGCCTAGTGCGTGGTGCCTGGTTCATGGTGGTGCGCACCACTTGACTATGCCGCTCCATTCCACAATAAATAGTTTAGTATATGTTACGTATACGTTATATGGAGATGCACAAGACACACTTATTATATGGCTTATTTTGTTGCATGGGTATGTTATCTTTTGACTGGAATGCAATTAGTATGGAACTTTAGCATTTTATGCAATAATGCCCATTAAGCCCTTTCATTGCTTGCATAATTAATTATGATTATTAAGTTTATGCATTTATTCAACTCGTATTATTGACATATTATCAATCATATCAATAATTAATTTTAAATATTTTTATTTGCAGGTAAGCCTTTTTAAATGTGAGCTTAAGCCCGGGCAAATGGTAAATGAAAAGTTGCAATTAATTATATTAACGCCAAAAAACTGACAAATGAGATAAAGACACAGCAAATTAACGAAATTGCAGTCAAATCAGTTTCAAAAGGCAAGCGAACGAAACGAAAAGAGAAATATTTTTGAAATTCTTAAAAAGCAGAGATAAGCAAAGTGCATAAAGCCAAAAGACAAAGGCAAAAGCTGATGATGGAAAATATGTCTTTAAATCGAATGGAATCTTGAAAAGAAAAGAATTGCCGAAATATGTATAAAGCAAAGAACTAGTTGATAAATTTTAAACTCGATAGCAGTCAAGGAACACTTTGTAAAGTTTGTGAGTAAACCAAAGAACATTGGGTCAGAGCTTTATAATATTCTAGTAGAATTTAGAACTACGAAACAAGGCTGTAGAATAAATGAAAGCTTTTTAAATCCGGAATAATATCGATATTTAAAACTATTTGCAAACAAAAATTTTCAAAATTGTATTTGTGGTTTTAGTTTTTCTTAACGATAATCAAAATCAAAATTGTTTGCTGATATTTTAGTTATTATTTTCTTAAGAGCTTGAACTTAAGCTGACTTTCATGAATAGGACAAACCGATCATAAGTTTGAGTCATAAATCAAACGTTTATTTTTGTCGTTAAGTAAGGGATCTACTAATGATATGGTTCTAAGGAAGAAAGCGATAATATATATATGTATATATATATATATATATATATATATATATATATATATATATATATATATATATATATATATATATATATATATATATGTATATATATATATATATATGTATATATATATATATATATAAATTAAAGATAACATATGTACTATATTTACATATATATACGACTAGTCATGATATAACAGCTGTGTGACCCAGCTAATGCTCTCAAGTAATCTGAACGATTCATGCACGCCAATACGTTAGAATTGTAGCTTATCAAATGCGGGTCATTTCGCAGGAACATGCAAAATATTTGTACTTCCATTTGATATGGCAATCACGAGATCTGGCGAGCAATATAGGAAATAGGTTTATTAACATGTTCCAATGCTAATGAAACTGAATCACAGTGCAGTCAGCGTGTGTTCCGCGATAAAAGTGTCGTAACTGTAATTTTGTATATATATATATATATATATATATATATATATATATATATATATATATATATATATATGTTATAGGCGCGAGTACCAGGCTCCAGTCACGCTCAAAGCTACTTAGCTACACGGTGATAATTTCCCCGCGGTAATTGTAACCAAATACAAAAATAAATTAACTCAAGTCCCATAGCATTTTTTTTTTTTTTTGTTAGCAGTTGATAGGCAGGCTGGAAAACCCAACGTTGAAGTTTGACAGTTTAAATACCCTAACATGTATATTATAGCTATATCTGATTTATATAGTCTACATATCTATATATCTTACTTGGAATTTTCCACACCAACTATGCAGAAATTTCATTTAGTCTAATTGAAGATCTGCCTTTTTATAAAACAAAAGATTGTCTGAGCAATCAATGTTGTTTGTAGAGTTGAGTTGAGATACTCTCAGTGAAGGCATGCAAGATAAATTGGTAACACTGTTTCGATTAGCATTCAATCGAGTGCACCTAACTGTAATTGAGAATCATCGCACCTGTTAATTGTTTTGCTCCAGTTCAGGCTGATGCCTGCAGACCCCTCACACCAGCCACTTCCAGCTAGCTTTTAGCGTCTCTTCATTAGTTTGCTCTAAATTTGTGACAGTCTTTTGGGAATGATGCCATAAATCTAACATTTAATATGGCTCATTAGCATGCCATTTGTGCGTAAATTGAAAAATTATTTAGCAAACTGTTTGCCTGTACATAACTAACTAACTTTATGTGTGTGTGTGAGTGTGTGTGTGTGTGGGATAATTTTTTCAACTTGGCACTTGGTTTGTTTGTCGGCCAGCCAAATCTGTACTCCGTCAATTTGTGCTTTTCATTAGTGGCCCGCTAATGTGTTTGGTCAACGGCGCTTCGTCTATATGCATAAATTTTCATGCATTTTTCATTTTGTTTATCTCATCTCGTAGATTTGTTAATTGCACTCTGATTACAACATTCCCTACAGACCGAAAAGTTCAGCAACCTTATATGCATGCGTGTTGTTCACTTATCTACAAAGAAATTGTTATTATGATGTTGTTTTTGAATGCGGCTTTAGAGTAAAGAAATGTGGATTATGGCAACGTTGATTGAGTTATAAATATTTGTTATCTGAAAAGCGTGAATATTTTTGACTAGAGAGTACATTGGTATCTCAGTGCATGAAAGCGGATGAAGAGTCATTTCAATTCTGTTTATACGAAGTTTTAAAATGGATAGTTAATACATGAATAATGCAAATGTCTTTTAAAAAAAAAAAATTAAAAATGTCTTGAAAGAAATAAAAATAAAGATTAAATTGTTAATGATGAGGTACAGCTGTCGCTATAAAAAAATTCCACTTTGCTTATCAGTTTAGATAGAATTTATTTTGTTGCTTAATTGTTGCTCACGATAAGATGCTAGACAGTTGGCTGCGAAATAAGCGCTTTACTAACTGTGTAAATAAATATATATTACACTCGATCTGTGCTTCAGCTGTAGAGCTCAACCTGTTGCAGCAGCTGTTCAAAATGATTTGTGCCCTGCAATTAGTTTGTCTCGTGTTTATTGACTACAATTCATACATAGTATTTGATTGGGGGTGGCGACGGGGGCTTTTTAATAGGCGGTTATATGACACAAATCACAAGGCTTTCAACGTTTTCATCGGAACTCTCATTATATGCAATTGATTATCTGAAATTTCAGAATATTAGTTACGATACAGCTTTATTACATTTCGCATTATTTGCTGTTATTTACTGATATTTATTTTTATATATATTTTTTTTTTGTATACTGGTTTTCAGTAGAAATTCGCAGAGCAACTCAGTTGACTTCGGACGCTACAAACGGTCGGTCGGTCGGTCGGTCGGTGTAGCTATAAGGGCAAAGATCTGTTATTTTCTTGCTCTCAAGGCAAACTGAGAAGAAAATAAATTATTAAAAATATACATGTACATAATAAACAAATTGCTGATTAAGGAAACAAGTGCATTAAGGGCTGCCAACTTACGTCAAACAAAGCAAATCGTGAGAGTGGAAAACACAGCTCATTAAATAAACAAAAAAAAAAGAAAAAACCCAAAGCTCAGCGAAAATTTAATAAGGTAAAAAATATTACTATGAGCAAAAAAAAATGTTAATACAAATTATAAAGAAAAATTTAATTTTTTTTTAATGTTTTTTAACTTTAGTTTTTGTGTCTTATTTTTTTTGCTAGACAAAGTTCGAGGCATTTCCGCTTCATTGACCCATTTAATAAACTTAAAATGAAATTTCTATATATATTTAGCAAAATTTATTTGTGAGTGCAAATAGAAAATGAAAAATTTAATTTATCTTGACAATAATTTCAGGTAATTAATTTTTTCTTATACATATATACACATGTATTATATTTATATATATTTGGAATTTTATTTGGAATATTATTTTTAGACTGTTTAAGCTAATTAATTTTAGGTTTTCTTTTTAAAAAATATATTTATTTTGTTAATATTTTCTATGCCCTTAGTATATTATGGTGAATATACAAAACAAAAATGAAGTCTCTTATGTTAAGGTAACTTCAAGTGAAATACGCTCCAATTAATTCCGCTTCATAATAACTAAGCATAATTAGTAACAATTATTTGAAAGTCAGGCTCCAAGCAATTGAGATAATCGTGTCTGTGTAGACAAGCAGAATCATAATAGCACTCAATTTGTTAGAGGAAACTTCCGCTTCAGCTTTGACATTCAATTGGGAGCTTAAATAAATAACACTACGCAAATATGTTGAAACAATTCAAGGTTAACACATTCAATGTTGAGTTATTTTTGGCAGTCGAAGTGCTGAAATAGTTTGCCACTTGATATGTCTCGCTCCACATGTATTCAAGCAAGTCTGTGTATATATTTATATATGTTTACTGCTTTATGTGTCTCAGTTTTTTTTTCTGTTCAATTTGAATAAAATTTGATGCGCTTGAAGCGCAGACAAACAATTAAATGACTGAAGAAGTGAACGGACCATGAAACGCATTTCAATGTCAATGAACATGCAAATGAAACCGCAGATAACTCAAGATGTCATTTATATATATATGCTATATATAGACTATATATATATATATATATATATAAATATATATATATATATATATATATATATATATATATATATATATATATATATATATATATATATATATATATATATATATATATATATATATATATACATGGCAAACTGAGAGGTCAGCGCTGTTTCTGATTTAATTGAATTGTGTAACTTGAAAGCAACCAAATTTGAAAAATACATATATAAATCAGTCTCGTGGCAAACATAAAAGATGCAGCAGCTTGTCGAGTTGCGCTCTTTTGAAGTTGCGGCACATTATGAATATATATACTTTTGTACACATATATATACATATATAATAGATGTCGGTATCTCTTTGAGCTGTTCTCATTGAGTGTCTGATTGTAGCTATATACATATCTATGGCCGAAGCTTTGATCTTTCGAATTGCATTCACATTTTGACTTTTAACAGAACATTCTTAATGGTTTGAGTGCAATTACAGTTGGCAGATCTTAACTGAATCAAAATATATATGCACACTTAAGGCTGCTTAAGTATTTCAATTAAGAATTCATCTGCTCTTTAAACAATTATCTTTTCAAATACTGGTTTTTGAAGACGAATAACTGAATGTTGAAAGTTTATCTTATCATACTAAGCCTGTAGTTTAACATAGTTCTCCTAGAACAGTCTTGCCTAAGAGTCTAGTTCCAAGTCTTAAGACAAAATATAGTAATAAAGCCAAGCACTAATGACTTTTATAGCATTTGCATTTGCGTTTGCATTTGATGAAAAAAGAAAAAAAAAATGGAATTTGTAGAGTTGCTGGCTTGCGTTGGAGCTGTTAAAATCGAATTCGTAGGGATAAAAACATGCAAAAGAAATGAGAAATTGTGGTCGCAAGTCGAATGAGAAAAGATTTCCATATGACCTGCTTTACTTTTGGTTACAGTTCAATCGAGTGGGGCATATGCATAACAGCTGGGTTCATCAAACACCCATCGAGGCCAGCCCAAGCAGGGAGCGTTTGCGTGTGTGTGTGTGTGTGTGTGTGTGTGTGTGGGAGTGGTAAGTGTGTGGTAAATGCGGCCAACAGAACGCTCTCTTCAGCATCTGCAGTAAAGTTTTCTTGCTTTGTGCCTGATTTTAATTTCAGTTGCCTTTGATGCCTTCATTTCAATTCGATTTATGAACTTTGCACTTGCACAACTCTTGGCTCCAGCTGCCACTTTTTACATCAGCTTTCTCAATTTCCGCCCAGCTCATAGCAAATGCCAAATGCCAAATGCCAAATGCCAAATGATGCATCAACTGCAACTACATGCCGGGCCGTGCAGGTGTTTTAGTTTCTCGCCCCCTTCTATTAATACGAGCGAGATATTTGACCGAGCTTTGGCATTGTGCTCACCTGTCCCAGTTGGCAAATCAAATGTCTTTTCATTTTCATCTCTGGGAATCTCAGTTGGGCACAGCACGTTCTGCAGGATGCTTAAACAAAATTTCAATCACTTTAATTGACTTGTCAGAGTCTTGTCAATAACATCACTGTCAAAATTTTGTATATAAGTAAATTCTTGAATAAAACTACCAAAATGTAATTAGATTTTGTAATGTAACAGACAACTCGTTGGCAGGCTAATTCGAAGTAATATATCAAGCAATTCTCCATAAATTTACTTTAATTATCATCAAAATATGTTTTCCCGTTGCCATAAAATTGTAGGAAATTTATAGAAGTACTACAGTTGAAGAACCTTAAGAAATACAATAGATATAATTTGCTAAAGGAATGTGGAGCAGCTGTCAATTAGATTGCTATCAGAGAGCGTACAACTAGTTAGAGCCAGACTATCGCTATTTTATTGGTTGCTTTATGAAGTCTGTGTAAATAAGATAAGTACGAAAATGTGAAACTCCATTGCACTGTTTAGCCGATTATGTTTGGTCGGAATGGAGTTACCGAACGCTGTGGATGAGGTTACAGACGCCCCTCTGGCAAACAAAACACAATCATGGTTGACAATAAACTGCCAAAAGCTGAATGCCGAAAAAAGCAATTTCACATAAAAGCCACAGCAGACAAAACCAGAGAAGCTGCGGCAGCCTCGCACTGAAATGGGGCGCATAACAGCCACAGATTCATTCCCAATGACAGTCAGACATATGAAAATAATGCGTGGTGAACATTTTCAACGCAGCTACACAATGTACACACAGAACACACACAGAACACATAGGCTGCATAGGCCCGCACACAGTACAACATAGCCACAGAAATATCCGCCGAGCAAATAACTTCCCTCTGCTGGCCGAAAAGAATGTCCATTGTCAAGCTGCAGGACAAAGCCAAAAATCTCATACGTCCTGGCTGCCAAATTAGCATACATGTGGAAATGTGAAAGCAATGACCAAAGCACAACACAAGCTCTGACACTTACTCGGTCTGCGAACACCCTTCAACAGACTGAGCTACCCTAATTTGGGTTAAACGCAGTTTGCATAGCAATCGAATGCATTTGCCTAAGCAAATGTGACTTCGCTTGGGGCCTAAGGTATAATTCAATTGTTTCTCAATCAAGTCATCGGCATATGCATATGCATATATGTTTATTCCACTGATTATACTACAAACCACAGCTAATTGAGCTACCTCTCAAAGCAAAAGGGGTTATTTAGCTGTAAATTGTTTTTCTCTGTTTGCGGTTGCAAAAAAAAGAAGAAAAAAAAAACGAAACCAATTTCAAATTATCATGCTGCCCTTAATCTGCCTGTCTATGTGGGAATTTGGGGGGTAAATGGCCTGCATTTTACAACCCTTAAGCCGTAACCCTTGCGCCGATGCTCCATCCCTCCCAAAAAAGCACTGGTCGCACGCTTCCCCCATTGGAATGGCAACATGTTTTGCGGTTAATGCCGAAATTAAGTGACTTGTCAATTGGTTTGTCAATTGCGAAGCTTGTGTGAGTTTTCGATTGAAGCGACTTACTTCAAATTAGCTAAGAGTTATGGAAGAGTGTTTGCCTGTTTATGGCGTTACTTGGCTTTGCTGTTAATTTAATAATTTGATTGTTTTTGCACTGAAATTTATGAATATTACAAATTAAGAAAACTAAATTTATTAAAGAATGTCCGGCTAGATTATACCCAGCATATTGTAGCAAATTTAAAGTTAAAGTGAAGTTTCAAGTTGCTAGCTGTTATATTATATTGCTGTGTATATCTGGATGTCTATATATCTAAGCGCTCGCCTTCTTCTGAACATGGAGAATGGAAATATATTTATACATTTATAAAATTGAAATAAAGCAAACATCGAGGTCAATCAGGCGTCATTAATTACATGCAAGATTCCATGTACTATAATAAATTATTCCATTTGCCTGCCACAAATTGATAAAAGTGTTGTAAAAATGTTGTGAAATGTGATCATGGCGAGCACAAATTGTGCCTAATAGTATCTGAATCCATTTATATTTAAGCTTTGAAACTAAAATCGTAGAGCTTTATAAATATTTTGCCAACATTTATTGTATTTGGCACGTCAATATCAGCAGATATTAATATTATTTATACTGGTGCATAAAAGCCGACCGCAAAATTGTGATATTTTGTGCAGAATTTTGTGAAAACATTTGTTGCAACATTGTTGCATAATCCATTTGGCAGTGCTGGGGGTGGATGGAGCGGAAAGCAACGCCTATTTGTTTAGACAACATGTAGAGGCCGACGGAGATAAGCTCGGGTCGGGCCGGCTGGGCTCGGCCGATGGCATAAAATAACAATGCCTGTCATATTTGCACAGCGATGTCCTGTGGTCTCCACCTGCTACTTCTTCCATCAGCCCAACACTCACCTGTATTAAGGCTGTGCACTAGTTTGGGTCCTTTGTCAAAATGCGGCTTAAAATATTTTGTGCAAATATTTTTACGACAGGTGCATGAAACGTTGACAGCCCGGTAAGTAAGTGTGTGTGTGTGTGTGTGTGTGTGTGAGAGAGAGAGAGAGAGAGTATGTGTATTAGTGTCAACTTGTCATCTGTGGATATTACGTATACGTATGTACTATATGGCATATGGGCGGGCGTGTATATGTATATGTGCTTATCCATGCATTGTTGTAGTGCCTAAAACCCGTTAATGAAAGCAGCTCAACTTAATGGAGATTTATTGTTTTCCACGTGTACACTTGTCAAATGTTGTTGCTGTTGCTGTTGCTGTAGCTGTAGCTGTAGCTGTCATTTGTGTACAACTTTTCACTCACTATCACTATCACTGTGACCAAATCATCAGGCTCGTGTCTATTTATGGTTATTTTTTATAGCTATTTTCATCGTTAATCTGCGCTTAGCCCCAATACAAGAAATGATTTATTGGCCACGGCCCAAATTGCCATTTGGAATGTGATGATAAGGTTCGCTGTATTTGATGTGGCGTGTTCCATGTGCATACCGGAAATAGTTGTAGTCGGGGGTGTCAAGCAGCTAACACGCATCAGATTATCACAGACGTATCGAATGATCAACATTTGACGTCATAAAGAGCATTGGAATAACATTGTGTTTACAGAGATATTTAATACAGATAGAAAATTGAAATTAATTTCAAAGGAATATTTAAGAAATAAATTAGAATGTTGCGTAATACTTGTTCACAGCCCATAAAAGTGATTGACCTATGTTTGATGATATTGGTCGAAAAACTCTGGCTGTAAGTGGCTTATATACTCCAAATTTTAAGCCTCTAGCACTTTGAAAATTGACGTTATTATTATGTAAGATATATTACTTGATTTGCCACGACCCAAGTGCCAATCTTAGCACTTTATAGAAGTTTTTGCCAACGTGTATAAAATTGTGTTCCAAATTGTGCTAGCCTGCTTCATAGCTACTAATGACGGATATGCACGAAACTTATAAACCCTTTTTCACTTCGTGAACGAGTATATAAAATCGTAAATCAACATGATTATGTTCTATTTGAGCTCAGTAACCACAAAGGCTAACATCTAAAAATTTCGATATAAAGTTTCTTCAAAACCGCAATTCGCTCTAGTTGATGTCATACTTCAAGCATTCTAAGCCACAATTTCGAAATTTGGCGAAAAATGAAAACTATAATAGATATATGAGTATAACAGTTGACTATATTATTAATTAGTTAAGCTACTTAGCCTAGCTAGCGACTCGACAACTACAAGCGCTGGAGTCAGACAATTTGTAGTTTCTCATGGGCCTCAACTTAGCTTCCATCCACAAGTTGACGATAGCAAATTATATTAATTAAGTTTGACTCTCTTATAGAAGCATGTTAAGTAACTAGTTAACCTTTATGTTTTCACTTGATTCAATTAACTTGCTCAAAACAATCAAACGGAAAGCGTATGCAAGAGACAAGCTGTGTCTTAAACATGTCAATCAGTGTTACAGTGCCAAAAGCAAATGCTCATTAGCTATTCAATTCACACCCAATTTCATTTGCATTTGCACAACAATAACAAATGCTGAATGAAGAGGGAGATGTAAGGATAGAGTTGGGAATGGTAGAGAATGCTAGGCAGAAGTAGGGAGTTCTTTTTCACTAATTAGTAGAGGGCAGCAATTAGCAGTAATTAAATCATATTCAAAACATGCTTGCCTGCTGTGCTCTGTGCTCTGTGCTCCGTGCTCTGTGCTCTGTGTTCTGTTTATTTATAAGCAACGCCAAGGACTTAACCACGCACCGGCGTAAACTTTAGCGATTTGCTTTTGACCTGCCACAAGACGAGCAAAATGAATGACACGACTGGCAGACAGACAGACAGACAGACAGACAGGCAGACAGAGAGACTGAAAGAGAGAGACAGAGCAGCAGCAACTCGCGGCAAGCTGGAACCGAATGTCCTGGCTGGGTGCACCGAAGCGGCGTCCACTTGACACACATAATCGCAGGCAAGCAGCCCCTAACCCTCAGCTTAAACTCAAACCAAAAGCCCGAATCCAACTCAATCCTCCTTGGCCAACCCAATCCAACCCTCTCTCAAGACGACGAGTCAACAATGCGCCAGGCTGCTTCTGTTTTGGGTGGTTTGCTTGGGTCGTTGCTGTCGACGGTGGATCGGACCGTCTGTGTTGCTTTTGGCATTCGTCTGTCGCGTTCCGGTTGCGGGCAACACCTTTTTACTGTGCCAAGCAAAGGATTTTCCACGCTGCAGATAAAATCGTTCACCGCAAAACTTGTGCGAATTTTTTCTTCACTTTTTTTTTTTAAGTGGTTGCCTTTATTTTTTGTATATCCTGTAACTTTAAGAGTTGAGCTTACGGGTATATTGTGTGACATTTAGATAGTTACTAGATCGAATATATATTTCAAATGACAATTCTTCTATGTAGCAATTTTTAATTAAGTTATTATTGAATAATCTAGAAAATACTAAAGTCGAATGTCACTTTACAATTTTTTATTCTAATTATTTAAGATAATAAATATTGTTAAATTTTTCATTGTAAACTTATTATCTGAATTATCATTTTACTTTCAGAAAGTATAGAGTAAACCGAGAAAAATATTCAAGAAAACATAAAAGAAAGATTTCAAATCAGATACATCAAAATACATCATAGTTAAACTCGATTGATCAGGATTTCCAGTTTTTAATTATTTCTTGTAGAATTTTACAAATCAATAAAAATTCTATTGCTGCAAACCTCTATTCATGTCCAGGGTATGCTTTAGCCTGTCCCTTTATTCAATTGCTTGTATGTCTATGCTTGGCATTTAAATTCTGTGCGACTGCAGCTTATTGAGTGTAACACCTTTTGCAACGAAACTTGGCTTTAATATGGTTCTGTGTCCTGTTTAGGAGCTTATGCTACGTCTTGCTGGCAACTTTCGTCGAGGTATTACTATATAATATATATATATATATGTATGTATGTATGTATGTATGTATGTATGTATGTATGTATGTATGTCTGTTCGACACACAAATTAAGTGCTTAAACGACTTGTGACAGCGCCCATCGATGGTTAGTTAAAAGCCATAAGTAAACAAACAAATGAATGCTGCGAAATGTGTGCATTAATTTCGCTTGAAATATCTGAAAATATCTTGGCAAATGAAAATAAACATTAACTTGTTTTTCTTTCTTTCTTTTTTCTTTCTTTCTGTTTTTGGGCCTTTGGGCACAACTAGCATAGCAAATAAAACTAATTGAGTGCCCAGCTTGGTGCGCTGTGTATCTTTTACTTTGCTACATATTTATCCTATATTCTATATGTATATACGTATATATATATATATATATATATATATATATATATATGTATATGTATACATACTAACTTATTTACCATGTTTCTTATCTTTGCAGTCAAGTCAGTTGGGCGTCTTCTGGCATCTGGTTTCTCAAGTCTGCTCAAGTTTGCTGTTGTTTTTTTCTTGCTTCGTCTTGTGCACACATAAAATGTAAGTGTTAATTTATGCTCTAGCATACTTTTTGGCGTTAGCCAACACATAAACAGCAAATAAATATATATGTATATGTAGGTATGTATGTATATACTGGAACAAAGTGTTTGGTTTTATCTATAAATGAACTTTTTGTATCTGCCAAATGATTTTCAATGGCTTTGCGAATTTGTTAAATTGTTAAATTGTGCGTTTGGGTACATTTTGAGACACATAAATAAATTTCAATAGCTGTCGTCAGTTTTTCTGGCAGTTTTTTATTAAGTGTCTTAGAAATGTCTTTCTTCTTGTTTCTATTTGGTTTGAAATGTTTATACTAATTGATTTCATTTCAGAAGTTAATACTGAGCGCTTTGCAAATGAATATTTTGTATAAAGAATTTGCTTTCTGCAGAATGGAGTTGAATGTTGAATGTTTATCTAAAAAGTTAAATATTTTAATAAAATAAAACATTTTTTAAATCGTTTATTTAATATTCTAGAACGAGCATTAAATTATTATTAAACGTTTTTTTTTGTATTTTCTTTCTTGAATAAATTATATCACATATATATATATTTCTTCTTGTCTGTGTTGATTTGCATTTGTTAAGCAGGGCGCATAATATTGGGCGCAGCTCGTGGTCAAATCTAGAAAAAATGAGATGAGAGATGAGCTAAAATGAGCTAAAATGAGAATTGTAAAGTGTTTTTTTATCACTTCAGCCCTTAGAAAACCATTTCATTATGCAAAATATGAACATTTTTCTTTATTTTTTTGCTCTTACACTTTGTTTGCGTTGCGAGGGTTCCGTCAATCTATATTTACATAAAAAATGCAAATATTGCGGCACTATTTTATATTAGTTATGTTTGGCCAGCATAGTCGAGAAATCCATTTGGCTTATTGTCAGCTTTCTGACAGTTGATAAACACATCATCAAAATAGTTGATAATGCTTGCATATATATATATATATATATATATATATATATATATATATATATATATAAATATGAGCCGAGCTCTATGTAAAGTTTGTGCGCTGCCTAACTTTTGACCTCTGCTGTCTGCTGCCTCAATTTCAAATCAAATTTCTTTTTCCAACAATTTATTTTGCCTATGTTATGTTAGGTATGTATGTATATTTTATTTGACTGCACAAATATTTGCCTTCAACAACAATAACAACAACACCGAAAATAATAACAACAACAACAACAGCAATTTTTGGCGCTGACAAGCCGGCCAAGAAACGAACAGCGACAACATTTGGCATTCTGTTTTTATTGTTGTTGTTGCTATTGTTGTTGTTGCTGCTATTGTCGGCGTCGTTGTTAGCCTGTTCCATTCGTCCTTTTTGGCTGACTCTCTCTTTCGCCCACTTAGGCCGTCTCGCTTTCTCTCTGCCTGTCCTCCATTTTGGCAAAAAAAAATTTAGTTTTTGTCTTTGCGACAACGTTGACATCGGCATTGTTTTTCTGTGTGCGCCTTTACTCTGTATAAGAAGTAATAATAAAGAGTATTTGATTTAAAAGAGACTTAAATTGTGCGTAAATACCTGACTAAAAGCTAAACTGGTTTTATCTGAGCTAATTATTCAAATATCACATGGACATTTTATTAAGCAAAACTAATATATTGATTTTTTTTAAATAAAATAATGTAAATATTTTATAACAAATATTTGATATACATCATACCATCATATCATCATATCATCATATTATCATATCATCATCTCATCAAATCACCAAATCATCATAGCATATCATCATAATATCATATAATCGTATTATCATATCATATCATCATAAATCATATCATCTCATCATATCATATTATATCACCATATCATCATATAATCATATCATATAATCATATCATCAAATCATATTATATCAACATATCATATCATCATATCAACAAAACATATATCATCATATAAATATCATAAATTCAAACGATTCCAGGGTATCTCAGAGTTAACCATGCTTTCCGTCATTTTTAGCAATGGATCTCTACCATGATGGGCATACTAAAAGTATTTGCCATTTAGGGATTTGTTGGTTTATTTTTATCTCACTGCATATGTCAGATATTTTTTTATTTTTAAGGCCGTTTGCTCGCTATGCGTAAATCCCGTTTGGCACATTATAAATGAATTGCCTTAGCTTCGCACAGATCAGGATGAAAATACGTTTTGAAGGATTCAATTATGCCAAGTGAACCGCGAAGTTTATGCATATAAATATATATGCCAGTTATGTCATATCTCATATGCGCGCTGTGTCAGCTAAATTTTCGCTAGTTAGATTTATTTTGTGAACTTCAAACAATAAATTTATAAACTTGTAATGTGCTTTTTAAATTTATATGGAGTTATCATGATTTATGAATTTATTTATATTAAAAAAAAAAAAAGAAAAAATTTCTATTTGATTTTAGTTAATTAATTATTAAAAAATTAAACCAACCTTAAAGATAATATATTATATTAAGGATGTGACTGCCTCGCAGAAAACTCTTCCATAAGCCAATGCTCCCTTGAGAGAGAGAGAGAGAGAGAGAGAGAGAGAGAGAGAGAGAGAGAGAGAGAGAGAAAGAGATAGGTAGATAGACAGAAAGGCGAATAAAATGCCGTACTTAATCTCGAATTATATATGTTTGCGTGTAGCGAAAGAGAAATGCTCGTTTTGTATGTTGTATGGAACGCTTTGGGGATTTGCTTAGCACGTGCCGCACTTCAGAGTTCGCTTTACATAATTTTCATTGCTAATGTTACATATGCGTTAAATATTTGAAGTAACCGAAAGCCCGGCGGCGATTAGGCGAATCGCAGCTGACTAATGGCAAATGATTATGCTGAACAACAATGCGACTAGACCCAAAAATAATGCTCGCAGCCATTGCTACTCATAAATTAGCCCAGCAAACCGGAAAACAACATGAAGCGGCGGGCGAAGGAACCAAAAACAAACTGCACGTAAAAACGTCTGTTTTACCTATAATTGGCCACATATTTTGTTGGTTTTCGGCTCCGACTCTGGCTCTGGCTCTGGCTCTGGCTCCGGCCAGATAAGATGGGCCAAAAAATGTAAGCTTTGGCAGTCGAGCAGCAACTGTGGCTTGTGCGCCCAGTTTATTTGGCCAACTAGGCCACAACAGGCTTATCAATATATATATTTATATATATATATATATATGTATATATTTTTTACACAAGGTGGGCATATCGAAATTGGCAAACGTGTGTGCTAAAAACTGTCCCAAGTTGATGTTTGTTGTGCAAATCCTTTCACGGAACGGCTCAATAATTTTCCAAATAAATGTTCTGTTATGGAAATGAGCTCCAAAGAGATTTGACAGAAAGGGCAATTCGAAATAGCAATAATGGCAATAGCCAACACATATAGTAGGCTAAAGGAAATGAAATGATCTAATATACTTGGATTTACTTTGATGCGACTTTAAAATAATAAATAAACTTAAAATGAAACTGCCAGATATATATCAAAAAGCTGCAACAATTGACTCAAATAAAAAAAATAATAATTAAATAAAAATAAATATATGTGTTCCAGAGGTAGTAAAATCTTATTGAAACATATATTCAAACTATATAAAGAAAAAATAAGGAAAATATAAAAGAATATTTGTGGAAAGTCTAAATCTTCTTATAAATTCAAAGTGGAAATGATTCAAATTATTTAAATAAAAAATATAAAAAAATAGTATAGTGAATCAAGAATCAATCTGTTGATGATTTGTTTTAGTGTGTTTTTAAGGCCCGATAACTTTAATAGTAATTTATTGAGGCAACGAAATGTCTTTATTCTATAGATGAGGAAAATATAGCAAGCAAGCATGGCAACGGCAGCTAGACAAGGACCTAAAGGACGCGTGTGTGTTTGGTAAAGTAGAAAACGATGCAACTCGCAAATAAAAAGCTGGCAATTCAATGGACGACAAACAAATGGCATGGCGCCGACAAGGATGAAGGGGCATGAAGCCTCAACACTGAAACATATTGGCAAATGTCGTTTTCTTGCTGCCGCTATAAAACAAACTCGGTCATAAAGATATGCAGACAGACAGACAGACAGACAGACAGACAGACAGACAGACAGATAGTCAGCCATGCACAATGCAATTCTTATAATATGAAAGTTTACATAAATGTTTTCTCTGAAAATATCACCGAGTAGCTTGAGCGTAAGCAGCTCAAGGAGGTTGACAGTCTGACAGTCTGAGCTGAAAATTGTCTAGCATTTTGTCAGCTAGTCAGCTCTGCAGTTAAATTATATTTCCTTTTTTTTTCTTTCATTTTTCTGTTTTTCTTTCCTTCTATTTGGTTGACTCTTGTGTTGTTGCACATGTCGTATGATTGATTTCTGGTGTGCAGAAGCATAGCATAAAGCTTAGCTGAGTCTTTGAGTGAGTATAGTATAAACATAAACAACATAAAGACGAAGAATTAGCTTGCTGCATACATATTTGTATATCATTTCATTTCGCATGCAGGGTAGCTTCTAGTTAGGCAATACCTTACTAAGTGAAAGTTTCTGATTGCATTTGTGTTTGGATACGTAAATGCAAACATTTTTCGTAAAGTTAATTGCTAGATTCAATGCTGGCTCGATTGATTTTGATGTCTGATTGCCTCGACAGCAATTAAAGAGTAACTGCAACATATTTTTGCTCGAGTTAAAGATTTTATTAATTTCTTTAATATAGTATTCTGAACTAAATGTTAAACTTAGTTGAGTCAAGTGGCAAACCCTGCTCCAATTAAATAGACGTGTGCTGGGCCGACGGGCAGGTAGGCAAACAAACCAGATAGACAGTCAGCCAGAGCAGCATATATGTATGTATATCCTGTGCAGCCATTTTGTGTGCTGCAATACAATAATAAATATGGCTGCCACCTGACAACCAACTGTGCGGCGCTCCTTAGTTTCGTTTTGGTAGCTGCGACCTCGCTGCGATTGCCATGTGGGTCAGTCATATATATATATATATGTATATATATATAAATATGTATATGTCCATATATTGACCACGAAATGGCAAAGATACTCGTGGTTATTTCATAGCTCGAATGTGCTGGCAAATAAATAAAATATTGAATTGTACTACTGTGTGGCTGAGCTCCGGCTCCATAAATGCTATACAAATAAAATGAAATACCGAAAGGCAATTGGCCAAGTCAAGGCAATGAAGTGCGGCCTTTATGCGATGCGACTAAAACAGCGGGAGATACCATTAGCTGACAGCTGCGTTGTGTGTGAGAGTCTATAAAAAATATACATGAGCTTTTCTCATAGATTTTCGTTTTGATTAAATTTGATTAAAAAAAAATTTCTATTTATCAAATTTCTTATTGTTTTATATAGTAACTATAAAATCTTCTTTGCATGCGTGCAATTTAAAACCGAATCTTTTGAAAGCGACAAGTTTTGAATGTACTTTGAAACACACTAATCCTTTATCAAAGCTTTTTGCGATTTAAAGCTAAGAGTTATTATAGTATGTAAAGCTTTCAAGACGCCTAAGACGAGCGCAAAGCCGATTATTTAATAGAAATATTTATTATCAACTTTGGCTTATTGACACCTTTTGCAAAGCGTATTCCGCATGCTGCTTTGTTTATGGTAGGGTGTTTGTCGCCGTCATTGGAGGGATTGCTTTTCGATGCAAAAGCAACAACAGCAGCAGCAACAGTTCATGCACCGCAAGTGTAACAACAACAAGCAAAAATGGGAAACAATATATATTAATAAAAGAAAAAGAGGTTTATTGGCAGGGTCAAACGGAAACCATTTTGCACAGCCTACGGCATAAACATTTTCATTGTGTTTCTTTTGTTTTTTTTTTTTTTTTTTGGTTTTTTGTTTCATGCAGGTGGGATTAATATATTTATATATATTAATTTATTTATATATATATATATATATAAATATTTGTCGTAAAAGTTATTGTGGCAATCACAATAGCAATAGCAGAAATTTCCACAGAACAAGATGAGCTTTGAGCAATATTTATTTCTGTGTTTTAATCAATTTTTCTTTTGTTTCTTTTCTTATTATTAATTTTCTTAGCTGGCAGCTAAATATTTTTTATGTGGATATATTCAATGATTGAATGCTTGAAAGTCGACCCTGTTATTCTCGCTTATTTTGTTTGTTTGGGGCACAAATGAGCTGGTCAAAAGCCAAAGGGCTTGAAAAAATTGTGAATTGTTGCGTGGCGAGTGAACGCGTGAATGCCTAATGTAAAAATCTTCGGGCAATTGTTGGACTCTTAACTGACTGATGCTTTAAAGGCATTTAAACAACGTTTACAGTGTGCTACATAAACTTTAAACTGTTCGTGGTATCTTCTGTTTTTTTCTACTATTGTATTTAGAAGTCCTTAGAATGGTTCGTGCCATGCAAATATCGCATGTTTATTTTTAGTTTTTCTATATGCTGATTAAATGTTTCATGCGATATAAAAGTTGAATGCGAAAATTCGTTTGCGATATACTTCATTATTTATTTAATTGCCTCTCTATCTCACCTGCTCTATTTATTTACCTGCGGTGTGCGTGTGTGCGTGTGTGTTGGTGCTTGGCTGGTAGATTTATATTTATTTAGTTGCTCAATTCAATTGAATTTCCATTAACAAATTGTATTTCAGAGCCCTGGAATTTTCGCGCTTGTCTTCGTCGTTGTTTCCGCTCTTGTTGTATTTATTTGTTTTCTTTTTTTTTTATTTTGTGTGTTCTTTGCGGCTTATTTTTCTTGTTATGGGGAATGCCATATTTGATGTCCATGTTTGGTTTAAGGTTGGGCAAAAAATTAAGGGAATCCGCACAGGTTTTTGGGACATTTTTTTACAACCTGCATTTTTTTCAACGATTTTTTTTTTTGCATATTGTAGATTTGGCCTGCGGAACGGAACTGTTTTTCGATTAGAGTATGCCGTGAAATAAATATGAAAAGGGATTTGGCTAGAGTCTACGTATATGTAACATACAAATAGCTTTGTAGAAAAGAGATTTAAATTTAGTTCGGGTGCTAGTTTGGTGTTTTATAAAAATAGTAGTAGAAGATAAACTATTGCAGCAAATTTGTTTTATACAAGAGAAAATAGTTATTGAATGAAAAATCTATTACAAAATAGAAAAAAAGTAGGAATTTTGATGCATTTTCAATTCATATGAGATACGTTTTAAGTTGTTGGCAGAATAGTCCAATAGTCGGTTGAATAATCTCTGTGATTTAATAACACTTGATAATAGATAGGTTTATTACTTATCGCAAATTATAATATTACATTTATTGACAAATTGATATTTGTTATCTCTGGCAATTGCTAAACTATATTTGATTACTGTCGAACTATTAAACGTATTTTAGGGGGAAACCGCAACTAGTTTGATATATTTTAGTACTTTGTGAGCACCTTTAGGATGCTATGTGAAGTTTGTCTTGCATTGTTTATGCTCCACTTAGGTAAGGATCACCACAGGCCACAATCTATGGCATAATTCATAAACATTTGCTTACTCAGAAGCATGTCACACAGCTAAACTAAACTAAACCCACTTCAACACTTTGCGGTCTTGCCAAGCACTTTACGTTACACTTGACAGCTGCCAACCGAGCCACTCGTATTATATACATAGCTTGCAAAGCATCGAGCTGCCATTGCTAACAAAAGCATTACCCGAAACCTTAAACGAACTTTAGTCAGTTGCTAAATTATGAACAGGCGGCTTCATTGCCGCACGGAACCTTGACCGCATGACAAGCTGAAAATGTTAAGTAAAGCTCTTGCTCTTCGGTAAATGCCAGCAGGAACCGCAACATGTCAAACACTCGATGGGCTGGCAAGCTAACGAAAGCCGTTCATTTCAAGGATTATGGTCAACAATAAATTCAACAACTTTCTAATCAATTAGCCTCACAAATTTTACGCTCAATTACCGAAGAAACGGCATTTAATCAGGATACTTACTTTTGCCGCTTGATGGGTATTTTGATTTGTGGGGAATATTTTCTCTTAAATTAAGTGAAGTATTGAAGTATTATGATTCTTTAATTAACATTTTATATTCATTAAATTTGGTTTTGACTTTAGTAAAGTTAGTTACATTAGGGGTATTCCTGGATAAAATAAATTAAAAATATTACTAAAACAGTCATCAAGAATCTCTTCTATGTCAGTTAATTTAAACTTCAATCAATTCTGTTGCGTTGGCCTATAAGTTTATTGCAGTTTTTCTGGCACTCTCATTTCAATGACTTAATTTGTGGTTTTGCCACAATTTCTTTTTATTTATTTATATTCATTTTTTTTTTTTTTTTTTTGCCTTCTCTCTTTTACCCCATTGGAATTTGCGTCGCCGCACATAATTTCCAATTAGGCCTCACGATGCGGCATTAAAATGAGTAAGTCGAGCATTTTACGCCGTACAGCATCATAAATAATTGAATAACTTACTCATTTCAGTGTTGAGTTGCACTCACAGCTCCCCCGGCGCACACAATTCCATGGCAGACGCCATTTTTCTTGTGGTTGGCATTTTGCTTGCTCGAACAGGCTCTTATCTAATGCTGACATGCACATTATGTTCGCACTCTCTCTCATTCACACCCTCGCTTTCTCATGACTTTTCTCTTTCTCGCTTAAATTTGTCACAATTTAGCTGAGACGGAAGTTGGTGCAAGTTTTGTCTCGTCTTCAGCTGATTTGCTTACATTCCATTCGTGCTTTTCCTTTTTGCTGGCTGTTTATCAATCATTATGTCCTTCGCTACGGAGTCTCATTATTGTTGGCCCTTATCACCTGGGCTCTCTGTCTTCTTCTGTTTGATCATTCTCTGTCTCTTACTTGCTGCCTTCTTATTGCTCCATTCGCGTAATTGCTTTATGCTCTGATTTATGCTTATCTTTCAGTCATTTTTTTACATTTACTTTTATCGCGCCACAGCACAGTTTGACCTTATTCCTTTAAACTTAATTTTGTCGGCGTGTCTGTGTGTGTCTGTGTGTGTATGTGTGTGCGTGTGTGTGTGTGTGTGTGTGTGTGTGTGTATGTGTGTGTGTGTGTGTGTAAGTACAAAAGCATAAAGGTAATTTCTCGCTTAACATAATGGGTGTCAGAGGCAGAAATTCTGTCTACACGCTGAAAAGAGAAGCGAATAGTTATGGAAAACATTTTTTTTTAACATGTACTAGCTAATGTTACTATTTATTTTTGCAATTTATCGATAAATATGTATGTATCAATTTATCGATCACAATGTATTTTTAATCTAACAAATCAACAGAAGTAAAAATTAAATAAAAAGATAAGTACATAACAAATAAGAAGATAATCAAAGCGAGGGCAGAGAACAGAGGAGATGAGACGTGCCTTAAAAACAAAAAAACGAAGAAGAAACGAGAGCCGTCAAGCAAGACGACAAAAAGGAAGAGGCGAAAGAGGCGAACGAAAGAGAAGTTACAAGTCAACAGAAGATAAGAAAAGAAAAGAGAAGTGAAGAGAATGGAGTAACATCCATCAGTTATTTATTGATTGGAATCTGTATGACAGGTAATTTCAACTCTTTTTCGCTTGCGACACCCTGTTTCAAACTGGACAATCATCATAAAAGTGGCATTAGTGTGCAGCGTGGCCGCAAATAGTCTCACCGGCTGGCAACGCCCACGCAACTCCAACTGCACACACCGACACATACACACGCTCAGTCTTAGTTTACACTAAGCTGCGCGATGTTTATCAGTGTAATGACTAGCTGATGGCGTTTTCTTACGCTCCAGTTTAGACATTCTTATCGACATTTATGTGTGGGCAGCAGCATACAGCTGATAATCCATAGTTTGGCATTATAATTATACGCATATGTAGCTCAGCTGGATGGTTGCATTTCATGCCGTGCACGTAATGTGTAAATCGCACAGCAATTAAAGATTGCGTCTCTTATCCTTTGTGAAGCAATTCTGTGCTTCATTCCGACAGTTGTGCGCGATTATCCCATAAAGCACGCAAAAACATTCAAGATAAGCCAACAAAAAATGTAATGAAGTACTTCAAATAAAAGCGCTTGACTCTGCGATGCTCTGTAACTAACTGTGGATAGTTACAGATCAAGTGATCAGCAGCTTACAAGCTGCTAAGCTTCATTAAGCAAACTTTGAAATCGAACAAAGTTTTGTCTGCCAGCCACATGCAAGCTACTTATAACTTGATTCTACGTTGCTTGTAAGCTGCTTGTTAGGCATTTACAGCTGATTTTTGCTCTATGCGTGCCTCGTTTTAAAGTGCGTTCATATGCTCAGCTTTGTATTTCCATAGGGTATGCACTGAGAAGCAGCATGGAAACTTTGTATTCGCTATGCTTCCCTTGGCTCCAAATTAAATAAAAATACAATCAAGCGTCGTGGTTCGCACTGCTACTGTGTCTTCTCGCTGCTGTCTGCGTGACTCAGCATTAATCTGCTGGACTTCAACTGCACTTGGTGCTCGTTCTCTCTCTTTTTGTCTCTGTCTCTCTCTCTCTCTCTTTCTCTCTCTCTATCCATATTGCATAACTAGTGTGTGCGGGTGCATGTCTGCTGTATGCGAACGTGCCTGCAACACCTAAATGTATGCAACAATAGTTCTGCAATGGCTGCGTCCAGTGAGACTCGTAGAGATTCGTCCGTGCAACGTCTGAGTATGACTGCCGCTCAAATTGAAATTCTTTATACATGCGGTGTACAGTGTTCTGTTTATCTAAGCGTTCCGACTCCTACACTTCCACTTGCCCTTTAGCCCCGTTCTGGCTCTCCCACTGCCGCTCAGAGTCTGTCTAGCTGTCTAGTATTACCTCAGACCCCAGCACCCTAGCTGCCTGTCTGTCAGTTTGTGCAGTTAAAGTTTTGTCAGCCCTAATGTATGCAAGACTTTTGCGAGCTTAAAAGTGTTCAGTATGCGTCTATGGCAAATTCACTACTTGAGCTGTGTTTTTTTGGACATGTGAGTTCCTTTATGGGTTTCCCTCAAATTTTGCCAAATTTGAAATCACTTGGAAAAAGAAAAAAAATAGACTATAAATATTATATATAATAAAAATATAAATTAAAAAAATATATAAAAATTAAAAAAAGGTTAATTTAATAAAAAAAAAATGTGTATAAATCTAAAAAGTTAACAAGACAAAATATTTCATAAATATTAAACACCTTTACAAGTACGGCGCATATTATAAATATTATATTAAAAAAAGGAAGAAAAATTAATAAAATTCTGCATTTATTTTCTTTTTTTTTTTTAAATTTTATTAAATTTATGCATATCTAAACATAAAAATAAAGAAATTACAATATTTGTAATTGTAGAATATTTTTGTACATATTATAAAACTTTATATTTTAAAAATTTTTGATTTCCTAATGAATTTGTTCCTTGTAGTCTTCAAGCATACATATATCTATATTATGTATCTAATCATTAGCTTTACAGGGTAATTTGTAGTCTAGCATTGCAAAAGTACTGTAACCATAGCTGTCAATCATTTCGAGCAAAATTTCCATAACATAACGCACTCTAATTAAATTCCATGAGGTCATATGTTGTGCATATGTCCAGTGTTCGTTATATGCACCTGTTTGTGTATGTAACATACATACATGTCCTTAGGTTATGTAAAATGTATTTGTAATTGATATTTTCATTGTCATTGAAATGTGACATTTTTGTTATCGTTTGCATTTAAATGACAATAACAAGAGCATGAGACCAATTGCTCGCATATCACATATTTTCTATTCGTTCGACAGCTGCCCTGAAACATAAAAAAGGTTGTGTATGAGCATGTGTGTGTGTGTGTGTGTGTGCGTGCGTGTGTGTGTGTGTGTCGATTGTTGAAAGTGCTCATTCATTTTATATTTTCCTTTGTAGTTTTAACTGTTTGTCTAGCACTTCATAATGATATGCTGTCTGTTGTTTGCATCTAAAAAAAAAATTCCTTTTAATTAAAAAGCATTTGCATTGCATATTTTAGGACATGGTGCACCTGACAGTAGTACGAACAGAGCTAAACACACAGAGAGAGCGAGAGAGAGAGAGAGAGTGAGTGAGAGCGAGAGAGTTACATACACATTAGTCCACTTATTTCGGCACTGCCGGCAATTCAATTAGTGTGTACACACAACAAACATTAACACACATACACACCCACTAACAAACACACACACACACACACATACACACACACACACACACATACCCCCACACACACATTCTCACATTTTAATTAAATAAATTTCGTGCGTTTCCTGATGTCATAAACCTAGCTGCAGCAGCCATAAAGGCATGAAAATGAAAACATTTAACCATTGCTTGCATTACGGACGCCTAAAAGTGTAGGAGTAATCGGAGCATTGGGTGCTGTCTAGAGTAGAGCCAAGGATAACTGCATTTAGTTAGTTTGTTTGCAACGAATGCAAAGAAAATTGCCTGCAGCAGCAGCAGCTGCTCGCCGCACGTCCTGCCTGGCAGCCGCTATGCCTTTCGTCCTTAACAGATTTCTGCCTTACCTATAGTTTTATATAAACACAAGTATAAATGTGTGTGCGTGTGTGTGTGTGTGTGTGTGTGCTTGGGTGTCATCTTGTGGCTGCATTCCTGCACACATAATCAAATTTTAGTTGAGTTGCCTCTGCGACTCGTTAGTGCCGCCTCATGCGACACAATTTGTTTTTCTGTCAGGTTGCATTTAATTGAACTGACGAAAGTAGTTTGGAATTCAAATTTGGCTCTTATTTAGCTCAGTAATTATGTTCAGTTAACAGCTCTAGTTAATTTTGCTTGAAACAGACTTGTGCTCGTTATTAATTAACTTTGATCTGTCTATCTTAAAGGAATGTATGTAAGCTGAACGGAATGGATGTCTGTGGATTCCTAACTGAATGTCATTCCAGTTTTTGTTACTGCTTTGTTTCAGTTCTATGTCATCTTCGCATATGTTTTTTTTCCAAAGAGCTGAGAATGAAGTTCTCAAAAATTCGAAAATTGTTAGCAAGCTATTAGACAAGAAGCATCTTACCCATAACGACTTAAGTTTACATTTCTGAAAACTGTGTTTAATACACTTTCAATAAGCAAACCATTCCTTAAATGCTAAGCAAAATTTTACTGTCTATGCTTACTCTTAGTTCAAATATTATATCTAATTCTCCATACTAAAACTAAATATTTATTTGTGAGTTTGCTCTGCAAGCGCACTTGCATCTCTATTTCTCTCGTTCAAACAAACCGATTGGGGAAGCCCTGTATAGCTGCCCACAACTATTGCTGGCTAATTAGGCAACATTTTTATGGCCCAATTGGAGCTTGGGCTGGCCAGGCCAGGCCCTTGGTCCACAGATAACAACGAATGCTTGTGGCTGTGCCCAAAAACTTAACTTTGCTTTGCTTGTATTTTATGCCATTGAATCTCATAGTAAATTATTGTTATTATTATTTTGTGAAAGGCAGAGGGCGTGGAAGGAATGACAGGCAGTTCTGGTCGTGTGGGCAACAGCTGCATTTGCTAGCTGGCTGGTCAGTGTGGTCATCCAGTGTCGAAACTAAATACTAAGCAGATTTAATAAAGCCCTCCTAAGCTGGCTGGAGTTGGCAAATCAAGTTGCAGGCAAATGGGCTTTGAGGCTTTCGGGCGCTTGCTCTCAAAATTACGGAGACAGCAAATAATTATTTATACGAATGGCATGGATGTTTTGACCAACACAAGCCTCGGCCCGAGCATAATTGCCTGTGGCTTTGCTCTATGCACATTATGTCATTTGGCTGTCGACACTTTATGTTGTATATATATATATATATATATATATATATATATATATATATATATATATATATATATATATATATATATATATATATATATATATATATATATATATATATATATATATATATATATATATGTATATATATATATATGTATATACGAGTATATAATATGGCAGGCAATGAAATGCGCCTTTGGCGTCGATTTGCTTGTGCTAAATTTGAGATATTATATTTAATTATCTTTGTGTATAAAATTTGAGCTGCTGCATCAGTTGCAAAGCAAATGAAACTAAATTAAATCTTAAATACTTTCTCTTTAAACAAAATGTTGAACAATATCTACTAGTAAATTATTTAATTAGTTAAATTAATGCAGTCTTCGGCTGCTGAGCACTATTTGTTTCTTTAAAGAAGCAATCTTTTTAGTATGAAAATACCCTATGCTAGAGTCAGATCCTAAGTCTGTGTGGCACATAAAAATCAGGTTAAAACTTAGCTCATTTGAACAATGTTTTTGTTTTTATATTTTATTTCACTAAACTTGTTTGCACTGCTGTTGCCTGTACCACATTTTAGCACCCCCAGCCCCAATTCCGCCCCGTGAGCTGAACGGACAACAACAACAACAACAACAACAGCAACAATGCGAACAATATAATAATAATGCTTTAGCAAAAGTTTAAGCAAATAAAAAATATGCACAGTATAGGCATGTATACATGCAGAAAAGGTAATGTACAATGTACACGGCAAAAGCTTAAGGTAAGCAAGCAACTTGTGCGTAGGGGCCTTTGAGGGGAGCGGTCTTTCAATTTAATGCTTCGTTACCTTTTTTCGGAGCGAATGTTGAAACATTTTCAAGTGGCCCAAAAGCACTTCGGTAACAAGTTTTGAAGTGTGCTCACAGCGAGGTATACGAAAAGAAATTGAGCTACCCGACAAAATTGGTGAGCCTTTTATTGTCGAGGACTTGCGCCCGAAAGCAATCCATAAAAACAATAACTGGAAGATTTATTGCATGGCTACCTTTGTGATTCTTTGTCTATGTTTTGCTTTTATGGTTACATTTTTAATAATATGAGTTTAGGATTTTCAAGTGCTCCGAGCTATGTGCGTAGATTTTTTTTTACGTAATGCGAAAATATTGTAAACGCAAAGAAGAAATTAAGATCTAATTTTCCTTTGCAGTAGAGCTTGAGCAGAGTGCAGTTGGGCTACTACAGGAAGGTGATAATGGGGAAAATGGCAAAATAAGTATTAACAATGTTAGTTGATGCCAAGCTTCAGTGTGGCCAGAGGCTGAACTGTAAAGAAGAAGAAGAAGGCAAGAAATGAGGGAATTTGAAAAGTTGAAAGAGAAAACAAATATGTAATTAGGAGTCAGCCTCACTCAAGATGGAGAAAAAAGAGAATGAAAAGGGAAGAGATTTATGTTTATTTTGTAAAATGAAATCTAGTTCATGATTCATCAATTAGAAACATAGAACACATATATATATATATAAAATAGATTTATATATTAGAAAGCAATAACTGAATCGTATATTATCTAGTTCACAAAAAAAGCAGCTCATGCTTAGTCTACATAAGAAAGTTTTATATCAGCTAGAAAAATAGCCAAAGATTCACTTACGACGCGAGAATCTTTGAGCAATATAAGGTGAAAAAAAACGGATCGCAGGCATTAGTTAATTCTTCAGATGAAACACTTAATCGCATTATCTTTGCATAGCCCTAAGGAATGTAATTGCTGGCTAATCGACATATTTAGACGAATCCACTAGGTTTTATCATTTGTGAAGTGCTCACATGAACGCCTCGTGCACCCCCCCGGGGCCCATTTAACTTGGCACAGCAGTTGGAAGCCAATTTAATTTTAACAATGTTAATAAAATGAATTTGCATGCATAATTAACTAGACATTTCCCCTGCAATTTACTGCCCCATCTAGTCTCAGGCTGACAGCTCGTCGCCCTCATCTGTGCGACACATGCCCCGCGGTTATGATGCATGTGTGACATTAGCGCAAACAACGGGCCAAACAGCTCGTGGCCGTGGGTGGGCCATGCCCAACGCTTAAAACGAAATTAAGGCAATTGGGGGAATGCCTAATGTGAGGTTAGCATATAAATAGCCCACTTCTGTGGTATTGCTTATCTTAAGCTGGTACCTCAAGTGACTTTTTGTCTGTCACTCTTTATGCTAAAGTTGAGCAAATTATTTTGCAAGCAACTTTAATTCTTTGCTGATTATAGGAATTGTTTCTACAAGCATTCCTTCATTGCTAACATGAGCAGTTGCTAGCCAAAGCAGCTCAATTTTTGGCTGTTCATATCTGGTCATCTGGTAAATATTCCAGCTTATTAGTTGACAACTATGAACTGCTTATTTATTAAAATATTTTCTGCTTGCCCATTCACATCTTATTATAAACAATCAAGCATATTTTATTTTTTTTTTATTGAGCTAAAGAACTTGTTGAAAGTGAAGCGCCTTAGGCGCCTTTACCTTCTCCTTCATTCCTTCTTAAATATACTTTTGTATTCTTATTCTCTGGCTGAGCTTCTTCATTGCTCATCCATTCTTTCAGTTTATTAGCTCACTATTAGCTGTTTCCTGGGATTATGGCTTTAACTTGTGATGCCTCAAACAATCTTTTCTGGATTGTTTTCAGTTCTCTCGTTCCAGTCATTTGCAATTGTATTTTCTGTTTTATTTCTCGCGCAACTCGCCGCAAAAGTGAATAACCCTTTATGACTGCAGCAGACGCGTTTGTTCTCTTCTTGATTCATGGCCTTTTGAATTTATATTTATGATTTGCACTACGCCGTTAGCCAACTTTGAATTGGTCTCATTTTGGCCAATGGCCAATTAAGTTTTTCTCTTGCCATAAAATGTCTAGTTGCTTCTCCATTACCAAATTAGTTATGCCCCTTCCTGAACTTTTCATTTTTTTTTTATAGCGTTTTGCCTGTAATTTAAAGCGGGCAGCCGCAATCAGTAAAACTTTAAACTGGGCGTCAACCACACCAAGTAGCTAACATTTTGCTACCTGTTTTTCCGTATATTTATACATATATATATATATATATATATATATATATATTTATGTTTGTCTTTCAGCAGAAGTCAGCTTTGCCCTGTTTTCGGCTTCAATGAGATGCCTTGTTTAACGCTTGGCCAAGTTGAAGCAAGTCAAGTATCTCTCAACACTTGGCTTAGTTAACTGGCAACAAAGTCGGCAACTTTTGAAGCTCATTACCTATTACTGCCTTTTCATAAGTAATTGGGTCAAATCAGTTTTGCAGTTAATTAAAATGAATTATAAATTCAAATTCACTTGATTGATTTGTTACATTGCCCGAACTGAGCAAAGCTTTTGCATTTAAATTCTAGTTGTATTTAACACAATTACAAATGCAATTGTCAAAAACCTCAATTTTCTTCATTATATTGTTCAGCTGACTATATTTAAGGTGAGCTGCAGTCAATGCCTATTGCTCAGAGTAAAAGTGAAAGATGAAACTTAAGCCCATCAATATATATTTTTTATTTATATTTATGTATTTTAATATTTTAATATTTGCATACTTTTTCAACCATTCACATTTGTAAATGGCTTCAAAAAAAAGAAGATGTTTCGTAACTTACATTCGATTCAATTTCGCATATCTTGTAAAAATATTGGATGAAAAACGATATTTGCACAAAAAGTGTTCAGTTTGGTTCGTGTTTCATTTTGCCTGAATAAAAATGTTAATTTTTTGTATCGATTACAGGTGGAGGGAGCTACATTAAAATAAAACGTGTAGAATGGAAAAAATGTAACTGCTATAAAAAGCGTTGGTGCCGCCGCCAGTTGATTCTATAAATAGCATCGATTGCGGCAGTTGCCAAAATATTTTCCTCGCTTTTTTTTTCTCTTTAGAGTAATGGATAAGGTATCAATAAAATGGAAAAAAGTAGCGACATTTTTTTTGTAGCTAACATCAGAATTCGCTCATCAGCCCGAGGGCACAGCGAGTGGCAGAAACAGAAGCAAGGGAAGAGCAGAATAAAGAAACACCATGGGAGATCAACATTAACATCCTGCACATCTTTCACGTTGTCATTGATGAATTTAGCATTGGGTTGTCAGCGCTTTTTGGCTGCGCTACTTTTATATTCCGGCAGCGAGTATAACAATGGTCATGAAATGTTTAAGCCATTAAAAAAGAGTATATCCGCCTCTAGGCAAAGTATAGGGTAGCTATGGAGCTCAGCTAATGTGGTAGGCATCATATAAAAATATAAAATATAAAATTTATATGCATAAATATTAATGAAATAATAAAAAATAGTTTTATTTATTTTTTAATATATACTAAATAATAATAAATAAACATTCAAAAATTATATACAAAAAATTATAAATTTTCGTTTTAAAATTTCACTAATTAGTGAGCCACATTTTTCATCAATCAGCATAGATAAATATAAAGTGTTTGGTATCAGCAAATATATTTTATAAATGTATTTTTTTTCTGGCAGATTTAATGCTCTAAATGCTCTAAATGCAATTTCAGACTTTTCACTAGATTGTCGGTTAGGGTATTTCTGCCTTGTCTAGCCTTAAACTTCTGTTGCGTCTTTTGTCCTTTGGCTTTGTCTTGTTGTCATTTTTAATATGCAAGCCATTTGCCATAGATATGCGGGTATTGAGTTACTTTTTGTAATTTTGTGTGTGTGTGTGTGTGTGTGTGTGTGTGTGTGTGTGTGTGTGTGTGTGAAGGGAGGTGGGACATATTTCAAAGTGGGCGACAACTGGGGGCTCGCCGTTTTACGGTTTCATTTGGCTGCCATTAACCATAAAATGACTGTCATTCCAGATGGGCGAGAGCCGCGCCATTTGCCCATTTGCCTCTCTTCAGGCAACGAAACTGTTTCGTAATTATGCTCTTAAAAAATGCATAAAAATGTTTTTAAAAATTGCTAGGCAACTTGAATTGGTATCTTTTTTTTTTTTTTTTTTGATTATGGTAAAATTTCCCTATGCATTTATAATATGTTTCCTACGTGTTTCTAACGAAGTTGTTGCATTTCTTCTCTTTGCAGTGGCGACTTTATTGAATTTGTGTTCCATTCTGAAGGTAAGTGGACTGATTTAATTAATTGATTAATTATTTATTATTACTTTGAATAATTAGGCCGGGTTAGAAACATTCTAGAAAGCATTCTCAAACTAAATGAAAATATATTTAAATATCTGAGGATTTTCTTGCTTTCGGCATTTCACTTAATCAGCTCACTAAATTATGTTGTAAGAAACTTTTGGTCAGACTGCTATTGGAGGTTAAATTACGCTTAAAACGTTCAGGGAAATTATAAAACACTTTTTTCTACCATTTAACTTTGTGACCTCAACGTGCAGCCAACTCATTAGGTAAGCCCTAACGCCTCATCTACTGCCTTTGGTCTCCAGTCAGCCACGAGAAAAAAAAAATAAAAAACTAGCTCGGCAAATTTCTTGGCCGAGACCAAAATTTTAATTGCACACGGAAAATTTAACGCTCTTGGTATATGCAACGTATTTCGCCTAATTGCAATTGCCTTGCACTAAATTTCTCCAACTGACCCAATGAAGCATGCCACGCCCATCCCATCCCAGTGCACACAGCCCACATGCCATCTCCCTGGCAATCGCTGAAGTAGAAAACGCAGCGTCAAACGTAAAGCCGAAATGTAATTTAAAATTTTTGTGCGACGTTAGCACGATTTTCACTCCAATTTCGATTTGAATAGACTACCAGGGGAAGAGTATTATATCGAATAGAGCATAGCTGATGACATCAAATAGAAACGGATTGAAGTAGTATTACGGTTAGTTCCACAATGTTGCTCTGGGGACTTGTTTACTCTATGATGATGTCAAATGTATAATAATTTAGAATAAAGATTTACTTTTTAATTTGTATGTTTATGTACTTAAGTTAGATTATGTCAGAGAGTTACGCAGCAGAAATGTTTCTTCATTTTTCAATGTTGGAATGTAAACTTGGGAACACAAGTTAGCTGTGAATATTCTTAAGGAAAACTAGAACATTTTTAGTACATAAAACATTTAACGACAGGCAAAATATAACTCTAAGGTGAAATAAATCCAACTTATATTTACTACTCTGCAGAACTTCATACATTCTGCTCGGGTATATCTAGTGTATTAAAGTTTCGGCAATTCAAAGTTTTCTTCTTACATTTTTTTTTTGCCTGAATTCTTTGATCGTTTTGGCTTGTGGCCCATTGATTAAGCGCCGCAAATTATGCCAACAAAACCGTGAGAGAAGTTTTGAGGCAGTTTGATTGGATTTTTGGCATTGCGCATCTGTGCGCTGCATGTGTTTGAGTGTGCATGTGTGACTGAGTGAATATGCCTTTTGGGTGGCAACGTAGCTAACTTTTTGCTCAAGCTTAATTAACAGCTCAAATAGCTGGTCATAGCTCAATTAAGCAAGCGCGTGGCCGGACTAAAGGTAGACGGGCAGCGAGGGTACCTGGGTGGCTTCACACGCAGTTTAATCGCCTAACGCGCGTATTGCGTTACCCACTATTGTGTGAAGCCGTCAATGTTGGTCCACCCTACAGACGGCCCAACCTTTGTTACGTCAATTATGCAATGGAGCGTGGCACAAGGGCCGTTGCGAGGGAAATGTAAGGGGAAAAGGTGGGAGGGGGGAGGGAGGTGAGGGTGAGGGTTAGGAAAGGCGGTAAAGCACGTTACGTGCTGCACTTGTTGCCACCGAAGTTGCAAGTGGCAACTTTGACAGCGTTAATTTACATTCCTGGCCTTCCACTGCTGTAAAGCCCTCTCCAAGCACATTTACACACACACACACACGCACACACACGCACATACACATACACGCTTGTAATTAATACGTTTGTGTGTGGGATAACATTGGTATGCATATGCTTGTGAGTGTGTGCGTTTGCCAAGCTCACATTCAGAATTTCGAGCAGCAGCAGCAACAACATTTTCAATGGTATTTGCTGATTCGATTAGAAGTTGAAGTTGAAATTTTTTTGCAAAGCAGCCTCAATGGGGGCTTTGTGCATATATTGAGCTGGCAACTGGAAATGCTTTGGAAAAAAAATTGTAATATACGAGTATTTTGCATTTTAGTTGAAAGCGAGTGTAAAATACAACAGCATTAATGGAATAGAAATGTGAAATTATGTTACTGTTACAGTTTACGAAATCGAAGAAATTTCGAAATTTAGAATAGAGCTATAGAATATAGAACATTGCATCAGAGTTTAAATTCATTAAGAATGAAGTTGGCTTTCAGTAAAAGGAAAAGTTAGATCCGAGTTGAGTTTAAGTGAGAACAGAGCGTAAGGGCAAATGGTAGGAATACTGTAAAGGTGAATGAGATATCTAATGCATATATATATATTTGCTAAACAGGCTTAAGAGTATTTAAGTGTATGAAGAATTCGATAAACGAAACACAAACGACATACATAATTCTGTTTCTAGTCTTTTGTGATTGATGATATATGTACATCGAATTGCTTTTGATTCTTGCTTGATTGTAATTTCTTAGTGAAACAGCTTTTCATTTTAAAGGTCTAACTAACTGACCCTATATAACTCTGTTATGCTAGTTTCAACTAGTGCTTTCAAACAACATGTAAACTTTAAACGCTAAAAAGACCCCTTGAAATGAAGCACTTAGTTTGATGTTGTGCAATTTGTGCTGCTAATGCAATTGATTTCAATGATGTATACAATATGCTTGAAAAACCCAACAGAACACACGTCCATACATATATTGATATACGTGTGTGTATATTTAATCTCATTTGCCTAGGCACAACACGTAGCACGTATCATCAGCCTATGCGCTTCCCTTCGAATCGCCTCTTAAAAGGTCGCCCACAATTTTGACGCGTCCACGCATAAATTGATGTGCCCCTTGCTGTGCCATTGACAGCCTATTGCTGGTTCCAGCTCTCTCTCTCTCTCTCTCTCTCTCTCTCACTCTCGCTGTGCTTCTCTTGTGTGGGTGCTGTTTGGTTGGGACTGCTAGTATTAGGAGGGCTGCAAACCATTGTCAAGGGGTGCCACATGAATAAATATCCATTTAAGCGCTGGTCATGCTGCCGGTCACAGCTGTGCGAGCTCCAATTGAGCCCCGGGACAACAACCACCGCAGACGACAAACAATTGTCAATTAAATTGTGTCTGTTCGAGAGCTGTGTCTCCAGCTACTCGACAATTCACTGCCTCCTTCACCCTTTCCTCCATGCTCACTTGCCACCCACAGCAGGTGTGAAGCCCACACACTTTAAAGGTGCTGCACAGCGATTTGCATAAAAAGGTTAACCCACATGACAGCCCCAGACCCCTTTTTTTCATCTTCTCGTAATCGAACCAACTGTTGCTGTTGCTGCTGGCAACCCCACTTTTTTGGCTCTCCCTCTCTCTCTCTCTCTCTCTCTCTCTCTCTCTCTCTCTCTCTCTCTCTGTTTTTTCACTGGGGCTCAATTTCCATGCGTTAATTAAATTTCATAATTTTCACGCACAATTGGGCGCTCGGGGCAGCCAAAAGGTAACTGAAATGCGATACCTGTGCTCTCGCTGCACCTAATAAGATTGTGGTTCAGCTAACTATTAAAATTGATGGCAAGATTTTATAGTTAACAATTGAAACTGATTGATGCGGCCAGCCGTTGACAGCTTATTAAATGCTCTTAATTAATTAGGCTCGTTGGTGTTTACAAAATAATTTAAAAAAAAATAACACATTTCATCAATTTCAATTTACTCTAAGTAAAGTAAAGGTAAAAAATATTAAATAAATAAATATTTATAAATATTGTTTTTTTTTTGCAGTAATTTGTGTGGCCTACTTTTAGGATGGTGAAAATATTAAAATTGAATATTTATTAATTATGTTAATAAGGTAAAATGTAGAAAGATTGCTGAAAACCAATTCAAATTTCTCAATAAATATTTTTATATATTCATGCTAAAAATATTTATATTTACATACATACATATATATATATAAATGTGGCAAAAGAGGTAAAAGTTTTATTTAAACTAAATATTTTTGTTTGTTTCTCTGTTAAGAAGTTTTATTTAACTATGCAAATATATTTTTACTTTTCTTTGCCAAGTATTTCTAATCTGTATATATGGTTCACGCAATTGTCACACGCAGAAAAGTATGCAAAGTAAATAAATTTATGTATATATAAATTTAAGTAACACTTTACCTTTGTTTGATTGCGTAGGCATTTCTGTGTATTTACTCAAGCGTCTGTTCAATTGCTGTGTGCGACCTGAAATTCCTAATAAAAAAAAGGGTCGAGCTGTCTGTTGCGTAACCCTTGAAATGTTTAATTTTCTGTTTGCAATATCTTACTGGGTTTGTCGCTTCTAAAAATTTAATATCGTAATTGAACGATCAGACGCACCTAAGCCAAACCCTTCGCTCTCTTTCGCCTTTCGTTGGCCCCTTTCTATTGCCCACTCGACTTGGCTCTGATGGAACAAGCAGCAATTTAATTGAAAATTTATCAGTTTCACATTTCATTTGCATATGTGCACAATTTCCTTCCCGCACACTCGCACACAAGCACATAGGCTAGAGCATACTCGAGGTTTTTCCAATTTGCATCGTTGACATTTTTAGTTCATTTGAATGGGATATCTCGTCGTATGACCCTCATGGGCGCCAGCAATTTCCACAAATGTGCATCTCACAAATATTTTCGGTCCTGTCTATAGCCCAGAAATTGTTATTATTTTCTAAACTCTCTCTCTCTAAACTCTCACGTAGAGCCAAGCTGTAATATTTGCATCTGCTCTATACACATGTTCAGAATAGTTTTGGGTTGCGCGTAAGCATACCCTGTGAAGTTTGTGTGCGTTGAGGCCCAAATTTAGATTTTACAAGTTATTATGATGTATTAGTTAATTTCTTTATTTTTATTTTTCTTTAATGCTTTAAGTTTCTTTGCCCATAGCCATAGGCTCACTAATATATTTGGAACTATAATATTATATGAGAGCCAAAGTGAAAGGTTTTGTTAACTATATCTATTTGGAAGGCTCTTTTCTTATGGCATGAATCACTTTAATTAAGCAATAGCAATGGAGAGGCAAGAGGTATAGGCTTAGCTAATTGCTTGTTTGTAATAGTATCTATACTATTTGGATCTGTTGCTTGTATCCACTTATTGATTTTGCCTGCTTGACAGCGATAACTTAATTAATATAAATGAGAATTTTGCCAACTTGAGCATAAGTGAGCCAGCATGGAATGATGCTGCTTATGTTTGTATTAAAGTTTGGTATGAGCTAATACTGATTACATATTTCTGTGCCAAATTTAGTTAATCAGGGCTGGAAATTATATTGCAATTGATTGAGACAAGGAATTTGAAAAGTTTGACTAGCGACAACGTACTCAAAGCCAAGCAATTTTCTATGGTTGAAATTTTCTTGGTATATGTTGAACGTCATAACTGGCGTCAACTGTTTGCACTATATACTTTTACGAGCTGAACTGCATATGCTCTATCTATCTACCGATAAACTGGAATGAGCTTCAGCCATATTTCTGCTATGAAAAGTCCCGCAAGCGCTAAACTGAATCGAGATGCCGTCGCGCAAAACATTGTATGACATCGTTAAAATATTTGCGCTGAGAACATTAACTGCCAGTCGCTTAATGCAGGGGCTTCTGTGTATGGATGTGTGTGTGTGTGTGTGTGTGTGTGTGTGTGTGTTTGTGTGTGTTTGTGTGCACCATGACATGCTGCTTTTATTAATTTATTTTTATGTTTAATAACAGGCTGCGCTGGCACCATATGATAGCCATAACAATATCGTCAATGAGGTTGTAAATTATGAAAACTTCATTTTGTGGCAATATCTAAAGGACACCCACATACGCCCCCACATACTGCACCCAGACGCACACTTGCACACATTTTTTTCATTCATTTTATCATTGATGTCATTCTATAATAATATATAAGGTCAGAGCTTTTGTTCAACATTCAACGGATGCCAGCTTTAAGCGTTGCACTCACAGCAATTAAAGCGACAGATCAAATGTGGTCAAATGGGTACTGGGAATACGGATTGGATTAATGAAGCAGCATGAACTGTTTTCCCACAATATTTAAGAGTTTCACACAGTTAACCACCGCAAACACTTCCCTTAACTTGTGCTCATTTACGAATTGCGGTTGTTTAATTAATATCAAGCTGATTAATTAGTGTTTGTGTGAGAAATCCAATATGCCAAAAGCCCACATATTTAAAGCGTCTACCAACAATTGATTTCATTACGCGATTGCATAAAAGGCACCATTGGCAATTGCCATTAATTTCATTAGTGCTGCGATGTAGCTAAAGGTAGCAGTGCGTGCGTGGTTTATATAATTACCGAAAACCACATGCAATGTGGCCCCACATTGTGCGCATTGATGCGGATGATAAAGAAGTGAGCACAATGGAAATATAGTAAATTTATATAAATATATTTATAATATATAAAATTGATATTATTTAGAGAATACCAAAATTGATATGCGAAATGAAATCTTTATGGCATGCCTGGAATAAAATTAAATAGAAATCAAATAAAAATGTTGCAGCCTTTTTCTAGCTGTTCCAGCTGCTTCATATCGGGCCCGCTCTTTACTGTTAGCAGCGTTGTTCAAACAAATCCATAAACGTCAGGACCACAAAACACAATCCTTAGCGTCGTTTGCTGTGAAATTTGTTTGATACGCTCGCCTACGGGGACTTGCTGCAATCCAATAATTTGCGCTTATCCCTCCACTTGAAACATTTATTTACGTATATTGGAATTATATTGCATTTTTATTACCTACGCGTATAAATTCTATTTTGTTTGTTTTTGTTTGTTTTTGTTTGTTTTTGTTTTCATACTTCTGGTGTGTCAAAGCGGGCTGCCGGGCACGCAACATTTTAAAAAACAATTTCGCTTGATACAATTTCTTGTTTGTGTGTATTATCGCCGAAATGTATGCAAATACACATACATGCACATAACACACACACACATATATATATATATATATATATATATATATAACGTAAAGCAGTCGCCGACACAAATATACAAAGCTGCAAACACACACACATGCTTAAGGCAGCACATGCGGCGTATGCGTAATTTTTATTTGCATGCCAGACAGACAACGACATCGTCGCCGTCCGCCCTGCGGCTGCTTATCATTTTATGCGTGTGCATAAGTGTGTGTCTTTGTGCGTGTATGTGTCTTTGTGTGTCTTTGTGTGTATGTGTGTTTGTATATACACATTAATTTGTGTTTATTTGTATGTAAATCTGAGTGTCGCATCCCTGCTGTAGCAGCCAATTTGAAGTGTTCTTCCATACGCTTTCGCTTAGGTTTCGTTTCTTACAAAATTACATTGAATCAGTTGATTTGACTGATGGACAACATGTTCATGATATAATACAAGATTCCATAAATTTTGTATATACTTTAGGTGAAATTTTAAAATATTTCACCACAGCAAAGTAAATTTTACTGATTGCTGTAATTTTTAATCAGCTTTTGTAACTGTTTCTTTTTGTTAACAATTTGTCATGCATTTCGGAATCAGCTCATAGCATTTCCTCTTTTGTTTTCGCATTTTACATAATTTTTTTCCGGGCGAATTAAATAAACAAGTTGAATTTTATTGTATGTGCCCAGGCGAGAGCAAAAATAAATAATGTGAGGTGACATTTGTTGTTATAGGTTGTTTTTTTTTCCTTTCATTTTATTGCTCCATGTCTGTGTGTCTGTGTGTGTGTGTGTGTGTGTGTGTGTGTGTGTGTGTGTGTGAGTGGGTGGGTGGTTAGGTGTTGTCCTTAATGCGTTTTCATGCCTTATTTAAAATGATTTTCGCTTTGCCACTCAGGAAATTATTTTCGTTTATTGTTTCATTGTTTTTTTTTTTTTGTTTCGGAGCGGAAGTGCCCGAGATATTCGTCGCGTGTCTCCTGCGGGCAACTGTTGCTTCAGTTAATCATTTTGCGGTCGTTCGTTATATTTCAGCTCAATTAAGTTGGATATTGTGAGGCAATCATAACGGAACTGTTCGCTGACAAAAGCAGACAGTAGACAGCAGACAGTGAAATCGAAGTAAATAAATGGGAAAGGGAACAGCTGCTATAGAATACACAATACACACAAGACACAATACAATATTAATAAAAATTTCAATTGCATTCACGCCAAACAATTCGAAAAGACAAACAGACAGCGAACAAGGCGAAGCGCCACAAGAGGCACAAAGTGCACAAAATGAAAACTGAATGAATGAAAAGGCTCAAAAGCCAAACTCAAGCATTTAATTAATCGAGTGGAAAGATACACACATTCACTCACACACACAACAGACACACACACACACTCACGTGCATATATCGAATTCAGGCGAATTAATCGCAAACGGCAAAGGACAAACATCAATAAGGAGACCAACTCAAAGGGCCGATAAACTGAAAAAAGGGCGCCGCAGGCGAGAGCAAAGCTTAAACACAGCATAAAAACCAAATGGGTTTGGGCAAGTGTGAGTGTAGCCTAATAGATACCCTGTCTAATAGATACCCTGTCTATTTATAAATAGAAAAGCTGAAATGTGAAGAAAACAAAACTTCGGGCTCGATGTATATCGAAAAGTGGATAAAGGAGATATCCGAATTTTGAGAGAACCTTAAAAAGCTTGAAAGCGAACATCACTTGCTCATTATTTTGTGGGCTGTTTTAAAAGTTTCCTCCGTTTATCTTTCAGCTAATAGATGTACATATGTGTAATCTTAATTTATCGAAAACGTTCTTGGATACCCGCCTTCACTTGTGCACAGAATGTATAAAAGGAAAAATATAAATTGAAATTCTGCTAGAATTGAACCCTGACAGCTCAGCACTTTGTGATTCAAACGAGTTGGACAGTTTTCGATTTTCTATAGCATCCACGTACATATGTATATGTATATTCAGATAATAGAGCAATAGGAACAATTCAGTGGAGAACAATGACATTTAGCAAATTCAATAAGTGTAGGTTGGCCAAATGCAATGACAAAGCATTAGCAACGTAGTCTGCAAAGGAATTGCAAAGAAGAAATCAATACTCGTTCTGTGAGCGCCCCAAATGTCGGGGGCGTGGCCAAGTGATAGCTATCCGTGTAATTGATTGTATAGCACACGGCGTATGCGCAATGTCTCGGCAAGAGGTCCTTGCTGCCAGCTGCGGCATGTTCTTTAGCATTTGCCGTTTAGCATAGTCGTAAGCCTTTCGAATGCAAATCTATTGCCACTCGTTTTATTTATGCCGCCCGTTTATTGGTTTATTTGTATAATTTTATGGTTTTCTCTTTTCCCATTGCTCGTCACTTGCCATGCAAATATTTTTAGCATTTTTAAAGAGTTTTCTATCAAGTCTCAAGCAGACTTCAAATTTTCTCTCGGTTACCCTTTTGAAATATATTCGCAGATGCTTGAGAGTTACTTGGGGTAGTTTACTCTGCAAGAAATCTAAGAATGTGAAAAGTGGAGAGACGGAGAGATATAGTAAGAGAGACAGAGATGGACAGATATAGCAAAATGGACAGAGAGGGAGAGAGATTGAGAGATGTGAATGGGGATATGTGGTGTAGAAAAGATATATAGATAGTAAGAGAGTAAGAGTAAGGAGGGAGACGGGGAGAGAATGAGAGAGGAGAGATAGAGATAGCGCTAGAGAGGAGTGAAGAAAGAGTGAGAGATCAGGCGGGAAGGAGTAGATTTGGAAGAGTATGAATGAGACAAAAAGAAAATTCTTTTATTTTTTCTTTCTCCCCATCCCTCAGTCCTATTCTCTCTCTCTCTCTCTCTCTCTTTCTCTTCCACTCTCTGAAAAGTATAGAGATATAGAGAGAGAGAGAGAGACGCAGGTAGACTCTTAGTTGAATTGCCGCTAAGGGCAAGCAAGCTCTAGTATAGTTTGTGATTGAAGACTTGTTGCTAATTGAATCTGATAACTGATTGTTTTTCTATATCTTTACAGGTAAGCAATGCACTTCGAACAGTTTCGTCCACGTTAATCCTTTGGCATAAGGTAAATTCTGTATAGCAACAAAGTCGTAATTCTATTATTTACTATAAATTAAATTCCTATTAGAATATATTGCAAATAAATGATTCCATTTGAAATATGAAATTCAATTTTATGTTTCGTGTCCTGGAGCCTATCAATATGCATGGCAGGAATAAGAATTTTGATTACATGCATCTCTATGGCAGACAGTTAGTGCTGAAAATCAGCGCACGTCTTCTTCGCAATGAAAATGGGAAAAACTTGTTCCTTTTGTGCCGCATTCGTGCAGTGGCAATTAGAAACATATTGCGAACATATTTTGCCATTGTTGCCAGACATGTTTTTTGCTGTTGTTGCTCTTGAATGGCAAATGGCAAATAAAAAATGGCGGCTGTGGCGCCGCAGACATGTTTGTGCATGCCGGCAAACAGTTTAAAGTGAAACGTGTGGGGGGGGGGGTTGCCAGACTGGCTGCGCACTCGGAAATCAGTCAGATAAGGGTTGCCAAGTGGCGCGGCAGAAGAGTATTTTTTATTGTTATTGCGTGTTGCAAACAGGATGGCAAAAAAAAAAAAAAAAACAAAAAATGGAGAATATTTTGCGGACTTGCTCAGCTGGCGGTCCAATCGGCATTTTAAGCCCATAGACCAAAGTCTTTTGTTCGTGCTGCCAGACTGAGTTTCATTCAATCAGCGGCATCCATCAGTCGAGCGGGACTAGGAACAAAAGGGCTTCACGGATTTTCAACTTCATTTTTGTCGATTTCGTGACCATTGATGCGCAAATGCTTCTTTCGCTTCGCGTATAGCTGGCGCTAACACCTGGCCAACCTGTCCACGTATTTATTAAGTCATGATGCTGAATGGCAGGCCATTCAAAAAGGAGAGAGCTAAGCGCTGGCCTGGCTTCTGCCGTTTTATTATCCTTCACAGCATCATCATCATCATTCGCATCCGCGTCAGCATCATCATCATCATCATCAACATCAACAGCCTCATCCTCATCTTTGTAGCTCTGTGGTTGTCTCTGCTCGTTGAGCGTTCAATCCTGCAGGCTTGATTTTTCCACACCATTTTTAGCTTCGCCACTTTTTTTTTTTTTGGTGCCTGGGCTCTTGTTTACTTTATTCGCTGCGCTACGTTTGGTCCTTTTGTTCGCCTTTTTTTGCTCACCTTTGCTTGCTTTTGTGTGCAGTTCTGAGTGTCCAAATCGTTTGAGTGTAATTTTTCGCATTTGATGCTATTTACGCATCATTGAACTCATTTTCGAGTCGCTTTCAAATCATTCATTGCGGTTAGGCACTGCAAAAAAGGAATTCGAATATTTTCTTCTTCTGCTAGTGGAATGCTTTGAAAATGATCTGTGATGAGAATTTATGGAGTGATTTGCTTACGATAACCATTTTATTTCGAAATTGAATAGCGGACAGTAGAAAAAAAGTAGAAAAAGCAAAATGTTGTAATATATTATTATTAATAAATGTGCTGAAATGTAATTGAACGCTGAATAATCTAACTGAAAATGTTTAAGCCAAAGTTTGCGTAATTGCTATTAGGTTGCTTTGAGCCATATCAAGAATTTCTTCATTAAATTTCTATCTTGATTCTGAAAATGATTGTAAGCTTTTGTTTGACAAGTTTCAATTTCAAAGTTCTTGAGGTCATTTAGCTTCCCCAAACAAGTCTGAACTGACATCTGACACGCCTCATTATGCACACACTTCTTTGATGCCCCTAACAATGAGGGGGCGCGGTAAAGTCAGGTCAGCTCAAGTTCAGTTCAAGTTCTTTGTGCACAAAAACTTGCGCAACATTTGGCAGCCGAACCAACTGGAAAAGCATTTAAAGTTTTCTTTATGGCTGTCATGACTCTTGCTTGCCTCAAATACAAATTTGATTCTGGAGGCCGGCGTCGACTGCTCATTAGTTCAACAACTGAATATTAGATATGGTATATATACGTACATATATATATATGTGTATATATCAATTTGTGTGTGTGTGTGCGTTGGTTATGCTGCCTTTCGCATTTCAATCAATGTGCAAAGTTTTGCCGCACACAAATGCATACTAAAAAGTCCGCCAGCTGATGTTGATAGAAAAAACCAGCGAGAAAGTTACGTCAAATTGAATTCCGTGCAAAAGTTTGGCCAATTTTTTATTTCCCTTTTTTTTTTTAACTTTATTCTGGGCAGAAATATGTTCTTAGCAATACTCTGCCTTCAGCGAGTTTTCTATTATATACCCTGTAAGCATGACAATGAACAGAAAAAGGAAAAAAGTAATTGCATATTGAAAGAATACCCAGTACTATATAGACGATCATTTAGATAGAGGCAACACGACTGATGAATATGCTTATAGTTATATATTGTCTCTTGAGTTAATATCTGTATTTTTGATATTTTTTCTAATTATAATATAAGCTGAAGCTAGACCAGAACATACTACGATTCTTCGTTTTATTTTATATTATGTTGCAGTTCAATCTTATTCGATACTATCGTTTGCCATAGACTATACTATACAACATGGCTATCCAGGGTATTTCCTAGTTGTGCACTTGCATCAAGCTAACTTTAAAGTTCGTTTCTTTTATTAGATTCAATATTTTAAAATAGGATTTCCTTTTATTAGGGTATAGCCATAAACTGCTGTGAAATTATTGATGGCGCGTCGTAGGCGTCGTATACTTAATATACACACATATATACTCTCGGATTATGTTTCTTTATTTATTTATTTTTTTTTTATGGTAGCAACTGTACCGGAAACATTATGAAACTGATTTGAAGCCGACTTGCCGTCTGCCACTTGCAGCTGTCAGTCTGGTGCAGCGCGAGCTTCACAATAGCCGAGCGGAAGTACAAGTCGCTTATCCAAGCAGCTTTCGCCCCAGCCCCCAAATTTTTACAACTCCGTCGCTTACGCTATTTTATTATTACCTTCTATTTTGCTTTTTTCCTTCCCCCATTCTGTTCTTGGTGCTCGGCGCACATTTGCATATCAATTTGTTTCATTCGTGCACTCAAAGCTTTGCATCTCGTTCCTTTGTGTGTGTGTGTGTGTGTGTGTGTGTGTGTGTGTGTGGGTGGGTGTGTGTTGGTGTGTGCCACATTTTGTTGCATTCTTTTGGGCGCTGAGTGCATGTCGCTTTGTGTAATCTGCTTTGTTGTTGCTGCCGCTGTGACTGGGTACCGTTGGGTTCCATTTCGCGTAATCGTGCACAAATCTGAGTTTCTTTCTGCGCTCCTCAAGTATTTTTGTTACTTGTTTATTGGCCGCGGCTTTACTTGTTCTTCTTGCAGTGACAAATGGTGCATGGCCATATGGTTCATGACTTGAGTTTTCTTAAAACTTATAGCAAGGCTAGAAATATTATTTACAAGTCACAAAATATAAAAATTGAAATATATTTAAAGGAAAAAATATTTTAAATTGAAGCTGCTCTGCCCTTTAAAAGTGTCGCTGAAAAACTCGCATGTGAATAAACGTTTTCAACCATTTCCCAGCGCAATTTTCCAGTTAAGCAATTCAAATGCTCACAGACACACACACAAGCGCACGTAAATTGGAAAACTGTGTGAAAAATGCTGCCTGGAAAAATTCGCGTTGTCATTTGTTTTGACATTTCGCTAATAACTGAAAATTAGTGTTTCCGCTGTTAGCGCGGAAAACGTTGCAAAAAAAATAATGGTGAATTAAAAGTGTAGAGGAAAAGCGTAGCAAGGAAAAGAGGAAAATAATGGAAAACTATTAACGCTGCATGTGAAATTTGGGTCTTAGGAGAACGGATTTCCTCTTAGTGTGTCCGCATTAAAATTGTGTTGATTAGTACAGTTTGATCCACTTAAAGCGAACGCAGCAGAATTTCTTGTTTTGCATATGCATGAGGCTCCACTGTACATGGCGTACAGTGTCGAGGATGTTGTGACAACCGCTGCACTGTGGCAGGAGGGGCATGCAACATGGCGATGCTAAGCCTCGCACTCGAGCTCGAGTGCAGCAGCGTGTGTTGGTTGGAGTGTGGGGGGTCATGGCACAATGTGCTGCATCAGCAGCAGGCAACAGCAAGAGGAGGAGCTGATGTTGATGCTGCTTTTGCTGCTGCTGCTGCTTCTGCTGCTGCTGCTGTTGCTGCTGCTTATGAAGCTGTGCGCAAATATGGAAGCTAAAAAGGCTGAAAGAAACACCAAGCTAAGCTGGCTATAGAGTGACGAAGTGAGGCTGTTCAAAGTGTAAGGGGGAGAGGGGCGTTGCGAGGGGCCAGTGTATAAATGCAACTCATTAACAGCTTAACATTGCGGCGAACCTGCAACACAGAGTTCATGCAACACGAGCTCGTGTTGTCAAAATGTCAACACGGCAGCAACTTTCTCAATAGTTGTTGCCATCAGCTAGCGGGTTTTTGCAGTAGCAACAACAACAACAACAACAGCAGCTACAGCAGCTACAGCACCAGCAACAATTTGTCATGCAAATAACACAAGCAACATGAAAAGTTTGTTGCAACAAACTGCAAGTTGAGCTATGAAATAAACAGAGTTAACAGCGCACCAAACTTTTTAATTGTTTAAATTACACACAACAACAAGTTACCTAGGCTATGTGTGTATCCATGTGCGGCGCCTGTGTATGTTGTGGCAGCAGCCTTACACGAGCTTTTTGGCTTTTCAATTTAATTTTTATTGACGCTTCGCAAACATGTCGACATGCTAAACTTTATGACAATTTGTTTGTGGTTCCCTCTTGTTTATTTTATTTTTTCCCTAATCGGTTAAAATCGCTTGAAAACCGCTAAACAAATCAAAATTGGTTTTTCTCCAACATATTTGAGGTTTGCCCTACAATTAAACACATTTAGACTGATTGAAAACATTGGCAGCAAATTGGTTTTATCACTTTTTATTATTCCAAGTTAAGCCTATTCAAACTAATCAAGTAAAAGTATTGCAGTCAGCACTGCCCGACTACGAGATACCTTGTGCTGAGCGCAAAACTACAGTTTCATACGTACATGCATACATGCAAGCCCAAATCAAGTACAAATATCGATTACTATCGAAAATAAGGAAATGGAACGATTTATAGAGAACAAATGATAAAAAAAGATTCGTTGCATACAATGTGGCGCCAAGTTTAATTGAAATGGTGACAGGTGGCGCCATCACCAAAAAATCTCTGAGTTTGAGGTGTAAATTGCTGCAGTGGCAATTGAAAAAAAAGTAGTGTATTGCGGTAGGGAAAGAAAAGTAATCGATGAATAGACACGCATAAATTTCAACATATAGCTGGCGAGTGCCAGCTGCTCGCTCTTCAAAGTATGCAATGCCCTCTGTGCATATTAATAGCCAAGCCACTATGTCGCAACGGTACCATTGTACCCTGTAAATGTGTGTTTGGCCATGCCAGCACACATAGATGTAGTCTTAGAATTAATGGGAAACCAAAACAGTGCTAAGCTATAAACATATTGTACTATACCAAACGATATTCGATACTGTTGCCTGATATACGATTATACTAAAAGATGATTATATATATATGTATGTCAATATACCCTGTAGATGCATAAGAAATTGGTGTCATTTGGGGCCAGACATTGAACTTGAGGTAGAAACTAAATGCTGTAAACATTGCTTTTAGTTTAGCATATCAAATAATTTTATTGCTTTTACGTTTTCTACATATTTTTCATAGCACATGCTTATAACTTTTGGTTTTTTTAACCTTTTGTTTTTTTTTTTTTGTGTGCAATATTGACAAATTAGTATCCGGCTACTTTTTAGGCAACTCAATCTAAACAGAAACTATTTAAAAATATTTTTGAAGGTCTTTGGAAAATAACTTAATAACAAAATAGTTTCTCGTAGTATTTCTTTGGCAGCTTGAGGTTTCTTTGTCTCTCTCTTAAAATACTTAATTTAGCGAGATTTAAATTCAAGATATAATATTAATGAAACTTTTACAATTGCTTTGCAGTTTTTTGTATCGAAAAATTGAGTAATTTATTGTATTGTAAAAATTATTGTATTTATTATAATATATTCAAGTAATTTTAAATGATATTTAGAAACTTGTTCATTAGCTCTCTAAATGTATTATCAACTCAAATACTCTGTACGATATTATTATTCTGCAGCTTTGTTTTATTTTTTTTTTACAATTTACAGGGTATCAACCTGCGCCTGCGTAGCTTTCATCCTGTTTATTCGCTAGCTTAGTTTTTGCTTTGTTGCTGATGTTTCTTTTCTTTTTTTTTTTTTTTGATGCAAATGCTGCTGTTGCTGCTGCTGCTGTTGCTGTTGCCATTGGCAGAAAATGTGCGCATATTAAGTTGTTGATTTGTTGATTTGCATTTCTGTGGCGCGGACCCTAAAATCAAAACTGACAAAAACGGGGAAAACGCCACAAAATGTATTTGCCACAAAAAACTGGCGAGGTGCGGCAGCAAATCAGCGTTGTGCATAGTTGCTTCAGATACACAAGTGCAGATTGTGCGTTGGGCTTCTTTTCGTATGGCAGCAATTTCACAGTGAAGCGTGCAAAACCTTTTAATTTTCATTGTCAGCGCTAATGCAGCCTCCCAACGAAGATGTGCAGCGCTGTCAAGAATGGGTCTTCATGGAGCTCTCAGCTGAAACACACTAAAGTGCCATAATGTTTCACCTGCAATTGCAACAGCAACTGCTGTCTCATTCTGCTGTTGCATGTTCTTCTAACAGCTCGCAGCCAGCGTCCTTATCATCAGCATCAACAAGGTAATTGGAAAGAGGAAATACTGTTGCCTTATCCTGCCACTGAGCCCCAAGCAGTTGATTTTGCCTTATCTAAATCGTGTCTACGTAACTTTTACAAGCTGTTTGCTAACTTGAATGTCACACATGAAAACGCTTGGAATTTAAATGAGTTGTATTTAAACTCAAACTATGAATGGAAATCAAATTTGCTGAAAATAAAGTCTAGAAATTGAAATTTTGATTATAAATATAAAATACGATTGTTATAAAACTTGTTCGAAAGACTTTCAGCTTTCTTCTTCAGTTTGAATAAAATTGTTTCAAATGTTATCTCAGTTTTGAAATATATGCAGAAAGAGTATTCCAATTAGAGTATTCGCTGCTTTTGTATGGCTTTTTGCAGCTTTTTCCGACTTTTTGTTTACCGTTAAATTGTAAAAAAAAGAGGAAAAAAAGTTAGAAAAGTGAGGGAATAATTATGCTGCGTTGTTTATGAGCAGCGAGTTGAACTTCAGTTTAGCTATGGGCCTCGAGAGGCTCTTTGCAAGCAGCACTTGAGGAAGATGTTGTTGTTGCAGGGCGCTGCCTTTGTTTTGGCATAAATTTGTAAAGACATTGCATACTTTGAGGTCTTTGTGAAAGCTGAAGATGCTTGCATTAAGCGTTATTCAAGGCACTGAATAGAGCAGAACGCTTCAAGGATTCATTCGTTCCGCCGCCATTTGTTGCCAACTTGTGCAGTTAATTTCGCAAATGAATCTCGAGATAACAGGGTATAGCGAGTGTTATCTCTGTTCTGCTGCTCTGTTATAAAAAATGGCAATGTAGTTTGGATTTTTCTTGTGCATCACCAGGAAAAATCGGTTGTGTTGCAATTTAAATTTGCATTGCATATTTCATATTAATTGTTGCTTTCTTGAATTTTTTTATTTTTAATTTTCACTTGCAACTGCATACGAGCAATATTCATTATGCCTCAAATATCTGTACAGATATGTGTATGTCTATGTATATATATATACATATATATATATATATATATATGTATATATAATAATTACATTTCATTTCACGTCAGATGCGGGCATGCTTGCGGCATGCAAACCAAACCAAACCAAATAATTACAATTCCGTTGGCCATTTGCATAAGGCGATGCATTCCCTTAATGCACTTTGCAACCAAATGGATTCATTAACACAGAATGCAGCGTTAATAAATTTAATTCATCTGCGAAGCGAAATTGAGTTGCTTAAAGGTAAATGAATGAAGAGCGGCATGTGCAAAGGATTATTCAAGATTAAAAAAAGAAAAAAACAATAAAGCATTTTTTTTTTATTAAAAAACTTCAATTAAAATTATGTTAAGGATGTATTGTGCTATTATTCTTTTTTATATTTAAATAAAAATTTGTTCTTTAACTTATTAAAAGCTCAGGTGTCTTGAAGAAATATAATAATATTAATTAAGTTCTTGATATTGAAGAGACAGTGTTTCTTGTTCAATTATTTTAAGACTTGGCAAATTTTTTATTTTAATTAATATTTGCAATATTTTTAATATATTTTTCTTTTATTCTCAGCTATTTTTTTACTCTTCTTTTCTCGTATTAGACACAAGGAAAAATTAAAAAAATAAAATTACAACTGCATTTAAGCTTAGCTGTTTCATTTTCCAGTCTTTATCTTGACGTTTTGTTTGGCGGGCTTTGTACAGTCACTCACAGAAGTATGCAGCAGCATTTAGTTTTCATTAAATACGCCGAAGTTTATATGCTCTATATACATATATATTCCTGCAATACTTTATATATTGCAGTTATTTTACTTTTGAGCAAGTTGACAAAGTATTTCCTCTGCATATTGAATATGAATATGATTGAAGAATATTAGTTCGATATAGTGACAATAAGTAAATTGTAAACTGAATTGAATTAAGTGAAATCAATGAAATTTTTAATTTAAAAATGAAATGAAGAAAAGAATCCAAGGCATCTTGAAGTGTAAGATTTGTATAGATAGGGTATTCGCATGCTTATTCCATATGAAGTACATTTGTTGCACTTAATGCTGTCAGCTGCAGCAACCATTTAGTCTTTACAACACAGCCAACTACGTATCCTGCGTTGAGAAACTAGCGTTTTTTCTGTATTTTATTTATTTATTTATTTATTTTTTTCCGTGGCTGCGCTGACACTTTGCGTGCACTTTGTGTGAATGCGGCTCGTTTTTGACATGCGCCCCAGCTGCACATCTATTACTATGCTACGCCTTCGCCTACTTCGTAGTGCTTTCTTCTGGCTTGCACTGGAGACTGGAGAAAAAACGGATTACAAAGCAAAGGCAACTGACAACCGCTTTTCTGCGGGCGTTAACCGGGCCCATTTGTTGTTGACGCTGTGCTCCAGTTGTAGCCGCGACTGTGGCTTGAAAAAAAAAAATGAGAAAGAAAACCTAAGAGCAAAAGAAGACGAAGAAGAGTCTGGTGTTAGAGAGCGGCATATTTGGCTTTGTGGCAACCATCATTAAAGAACTAAAGCAGCCACAGCAGCAAATGCAAGCACGCATAGCCACAGACTCACACAGGCACACACAGGCACACATATTCACTCACTAAAAGCTTTGGCTCGAAAAACACACAGCACAACAGAAGAAATAGCAGTGCCACGCCCCCGTCCCAGCGGCTCAGTTTTGCAATTGCAACTGCTGGCTTTTGACTTCTGTAGCCTTCTTTTTAAGCTGCTAACTGGCGCTGCAGGCGCCTACAAAGGCATCAGGCTTAATGTGTTTTGGCATCGGTTTTCAAAATGCATAGCTATTTGCTGCTTCTCTCTTCTATGTTGCTTCTCTCTGCTGCTCCGCTCCGACTAACCACAAAGGCAGCCCCAAGCAGCCAAGTGTCAGACTGTTTACGCAAAGCTGCCTACAGCCTACATCACAGCCGCTGCATCTCTTACACTTTTGTTTTGTTTTGTTTTGTTTTGTCTTTTTCTTGCTACTGTTTCTGGTTTTGTTGTTTTCTAACTGCTTTCGTTTTTTTTTGTGTGTGTGTGTGCTTTTTCTTTGAGTTCGGCTTGCGGCTTGTTGCAATTTTTACAATTTTTGTTTTATCTTGTGCTCTTTGGTTTGGTTGCTTGCGATTTAGGTGTTCTTCCATTGTGGCGTCTGATTGTAAATTGATGAGCCTTCAACTCGTTGAGCTCTTCAAAGGACACTGGCCACAGGCAACTGAACCGCAACCAAATTTCTTATGCTAACTCTCTCTTCTTTTTTGTGTTGCTCGAAAGCAAAAGTCAAATAGCAGTTTCTTCTTTATTTGGAGACCCACAAAATAGTTATGCAATGTAGTCTTAATTGCTCTATACACAATGTTTGCTTACGGTGCTTAGTGTTTCCCTCGTGAGTCACACATGGCATCTTAGCCAAGTGTATAAAACTGCTAGAGCCTAGATTGACATGATCAACATGTTTATATAATTCAATTCTGAGACTGATGCAACTAAAAAGCTTTTTCGTAATCTTCTTAAACAGGTTATAAAACTTTATTTATGATGTGTATCAGTTAGATGGAAACATGGCTGACTCCAACAGGTACAAATATCAGTTAATCACGCTCAATAAGCCCAGCTCGTCTATCTGTACATCGTCAGTTCGTGTGTCGCTCGGAACCCAAAAGTGCTATAGAAAATTGTTGTTTTCAAATCAATCAACTTCTCGTGATGAACTGAGATGCAGCACTTACATAGATGTATGAGATGCCGCGTCTTGTGCTGCGCTGTCTTTTTTGCTGAGTATCTTACCACTGGTGGGGCATACTCAGAGAGGCTCGTAGGAGCAGATGTCATCTTTATCTTGATCATCTTTATCTATTGCCATGGTAAATTTTTCAGCTCTCTCGCACTCCACCTGAAAGCGTCAAGAGGTGGCTGTCTATAACATGTTCATGAATGTACAACATTCATAAAAACTCAAGTATAAGAGTTAGTTAACAGCCAATAAAATTCTTAATTGTTATAAATGATTGATAGATTCGTTAACTACTTTTAGGCCAATTTTTAAATCAATTCTGGTGTTCCGTCTACTTAAACTGATTTTATTGGCTTGAAGTGTAAACGGTCTATGAATAATCCAATAAGCATATTGACCTATATTGGTATACGCTAGTTACATCTGAGACTGTTTAATATGCAGCTGATGCTGCAAGCTTTCTGCGCTTTCCACGTGCCAGGTCGGTCGGTCGGTCGTAACGGCGGGCATCAATTCTCGCCATGCGCTCGCATGCAGAAGTGTTAAAAAACAACATCTCAATTTGTCTCAAGTTGTCAAGTTAACGTTGCAACAGTTTTACACTTGGTGTGTTGCAGACGGGACGACGTCAGCACCCAGTTGCAGCTGCTCCGCTTACCGCGCCCACAACACAGCTTTGATGAACAAAATGTGGTTGTTGTTGCTGATGATGTGTTTTTTTTTGTCGTTGACTTTGACACCGTTTTGCACTTTTCGCTGGCATGCGCGGTCTTCTGCCCAATTGTGGGTGGGTAACGGCACCCTCCCGTTGGCTGCCCACCCATGCTGACAGGCACTTATTTTCTTAATATTAAGTATACGCTTAGTATGCGCTGACTGCGTCTAGTTCGTCGAATGCTTGTGCAGACGTAATGATTACTTTGTGTCTGCCGCTGACAAATGCCGTCAGTCAAAGTCAAAGTTTACCAGACGCCGAGCATTGGATGACAAAAGTCGTGAAAGTCCTGCCAGGAAGTCTATAGGAAAAGGGCTTGACTTCAGTGCGGAAGTCGTTGTACAAAAGGCGCATAGGATGCAATCTGCTTGTGTGCATGTGTGTTCGTGTGTGTGTGCTGTGTGTGCTGTGGGTGAGTGTCCGTGTGTGTGTGTGTTTGGGTGTCTGTGCATTCATGTGCATTACAGCCGATAAGAGCGCAGTGAAATTTGTTGGTTGCAGTCCAAAAAGTTTTCGTGCAAGTTTTTAATGACTTTTTTTAAGTAACTCTTTTTATAAAACTTTATTTATTGCCAAGGACTTAGCCGGAAATAAAATTTGTTGCACAATTTGATGGCTTATTTATACAAATACATATATATATATATATATATATATATATATATATATATATATATATATATATATATATTGCAATCAGGCCACTTAATCAGGAGAATCTATGAAAACAACTTCAACATTTTTGAGTTCAAGTTGAAGTCTCGAACCGATTTATTACAAAGATTTCACCGACCAGTAAGGCATACATTGAATTATATTTATATATATATATATATATATATATATATATATATATATATATTTAATATGGGCGAAAAGATCGTGACTAGCAATGGCTGTGTAGTTGCCATGCTGGGCAAGAACTGCGTTGCTATTGCCACAGATCGTCGCTTTGGTGTGCCATCGTATACAGCTGGTGATGAGTTCGAGAAGGTCTTTTGTATATCACCGCGCTTGTATATAGGTCTGACTGGATTGCAGTCGGATATATTGACGGTCCAACAACGTTTGACCAATCGCAAGAATGCATTTGAGCTCAATATGAACTGTGTTGTGACGCCGATAAGTGCAACGGAACTTCTCTCTAAATTGCTCTATGAACATCGATTTGCTCCATTCTTCATTGAGTCCGTTATTGCTGGCATGGATCCACATACCCTGGAGCCCTACTTATGCTCGATGGATGTACTTGGCTGTTCCAGTACCGCAACGGATTTCGTTGTATCGGGCACCTGTGCCGAGCAATTGTTCGGTATGTGTGAAGCGCTCTGGATACCGAATCAGAATGCCGATGAGCTCTTCAAAACGATTGCGAACGCAATGATCATAGCCAGCAGTCGTGATGCCATCAGTGGCTGTGGTGCCAGAATCTATCTTATTGAAAACGATCGAGTTACAGTGCGTTTGATCAGAATGCGCATGGATTAGTTGAGAAAAAGTTTATAAGTTGCGAAAATAAAAGTATGCAAAAGTAATTAAAAGAAATTTATGAAAATGTGAGTAATTTGGCTGTGTAAGTATAAATGGCATTCACTCGAAGTTCTCAATAAGATCATTTGTGAAATTTTAACAAGTTCGACTGTTTATTTAGACTATCTGGAGACAATATCTCCTAATGCACTTTTCTTTATTCAATATCTATTTGCATCGCTTTTTTACACATATCTTGAAGACTGTAGCAGCTGTAGCTTACTTGGCTTGCAAAATAACTCAATGTTTATCCCCCAGCTAGACTAAGATTTTATTTAGGTACACATACTTAAGCAAGGAGGGAGTGCCCATGTTCGAAAACCAATCGATTCAATACAAGAGCGAGCTCAAAGGCATTTAAGTTAACCTCTATAATAAGCTTATAAGGTTCTTCTATGCCTTGATCTCCGTTTCTCTCTCAGTCACTCACTTCCTTTCTATTCTTATTGTTCACTTTTTCGATTATAAATCAAAAAAGCTTAAGGATTCGTAATCTTCGGTCAAATATTTATTTGGCGAGCAATTAGCTTAAGTTATGGTCGGCCAGAGTAATATACTTGAGCATTATCTGTGTATTCAGCTCTTGAAAAATACATATTAAAAAAAGAAAAATTCGTTTCATTTGTTATATAAAATTTCTGTGAATGGTACTTCAACCGAACAGCCGAAAAAAAGTCAAATATTTCTGCCAGACAGAGGAGTCGGGGCTTTGGCTAGCCCACTGATTGGAATGATGCTATTGTCGCATGAAAATTCAATTTCCTATCCACTTGGCTATTGATTACCATGTCCAAACGTCGCACACCACAATATCCGTTCGGGCGGTTGATGTGCTGGTCTCGATGGTGGTGGAGCTGGCGGCGGAGCTGGCGGTGGTGCGCATTTCCGTTTAAGCCATGGCTTTAATTACGCGCTAACTGCATATCCTGAAATCCAGCTACACTCAATCACAATGGCCGGGCCAAATATGACAGTCAGTGCTCTGGCCGTTGGCCGTAAGCTGTTTAGCCTCCAGAGGGCACATCATCAGTCATGGGCATATTTCGGACAATGGCATTAGTCAAAATCCAGTCGGCCAATTTCTGTGCCTCATTTGCAATGCCAACAACTGTTTTGGATCCAGACTTGGGCTCGGACCCGAATCCGGACCCGGGTGACAATCAATGCGATTTGGCCCGCCAGCTAAATGGTTGCCAATGCAAGAAAAAAAAAGAGAAGAAAATGAGGCATGTTCTGTTGGCATCAAATACGCTTTGAGCTTTTCCAGCATATCATTCGTGCCTCATAAGTTGCCTGCTAATGAGGCAAGTTTTGCTGCTGTTGGAGCATATTTGCTAACAAATTGAATGTGTCATTTGCAGGCACTCAACTTTCTTTATTTTCTTTTTTTTTTTATCTCCTACACTTATTTGTCTCGCGCGCTGTTCCGTGGCCGAATGTGTGCTTCCGCTGAGTATATACTATAATCCGTATAATATGTTAGCTGGATAGTAAGTTGTCCGGCTTGACTTTGCTAAATGATGTGACTGTGTGAATGAGTTATAAGAACAATAGAGCATTTCCTGCTAAGCACGATTAGTTAAGCTAAGCATTTGTCTCTAATTTTCTGAATTGGCTGTGAAAGTTTGTCTTGAAAATCCTCTCCACATAGCTTATGAGCATACTCATTATGCCAAAAATTGTCAAAAAAATGTAGAATAATTAGGATAGCTTTAAATGTATCCTTGTATCCATAACTAACTACCCTGAACTTTTGCTGTGTAGCTTGCATTTTATAACCTATTGATTCTCTGCATAAATATTTATACATATTAGATTTCTTAAGTCATTATCAGCTGCTGTGTATCAAATGCTAATGTAAATTTCAATCATTTTGCTCTACTTGCAGCTTGAGTGCGACAGTAAAGCGATTACGGCAGCTGCTCAACGTTAAGAGGGAAAGTAAAGCTGTGGAAGCAACAGTCACAACAGTTCCACACTCACACACAGACAAACACATACATATTCATATATATATATATATATATATATATATATACAGACCCACACACTAGCACAGACAGATAGAAAGCCACGCCTTAAAAAGCACACAAATCGAACGCACAATGAAAAACGACGTCGTGCGATGGAGCGGGCAGCCAAATAGCGACAGCAAACACAGCAGCAACAACAACGAGAACAACAGTAAACATAGTCAAGAAAGAAGCAACATAAACAATGCACAGTCAATGCAACATGTTGCCAGCAAAAGAACTTGTCAGTCGAAAGCAACAATGGCAACAAATGCTGCTGCAACAATTTCCATCTGGCAACAACAGCAGCAGCAGCAGCAGCAGCAGCAACAAGAAGAACAACAACACCAACAAACAATCAATGAATGTGATATAACAAATTTAAATTTCAATTGCAATTTATTCAACACTAGTTTTTTAACAACAATAACAAACAAGAACAACAAGAATGAAACGAAACACATTCGCAGAAGACATTCGAATGAGCCAAAAGTGACGCGAACGCCGACGTCGACTTCATTTCGTCTGCTTTTGCAATTTAGTCTCGTAGTGTTTTTATGTAATCTTAATGTCGGTTTCGCGGCCAAAATGGAGCCTGGCCACGCCCAGTCGCCACTGCTGTCGCCCTATGTGCTTGACTATGAAACGGCTGCAGTGAGCAGCGGCGCAGGCAGCGGTGCAGGCAGCGGCAGCGGCAGTGGCGCAGGCAGTGCCAGGAGCGTGCGTGCAGTGGGCGGAAATGGGGGTCACTACACACACACATGGGCGGTGCATATACCGAACGGTGACAACGGCATTGCCGATGCTGTTGCCAAGGAACACGGTTTCGTCAATTTGGGAAAGGTGAGTGATAATAAAAGTTGAAATTCATTATTATTTTCGGCATGCTGAACACAGTAAATGCCTTTAAGTCGAGCATATGATATGCATTTGTAGGTATGTTAGAGACATAGTGAAGCTCAGCATAGTTAAAATATTTTTAAAAATATATAAAAGATATGTAATAAATACAGCCACGTTTTGCAACGTATTTTTCTGTTTAAGTCAGCTCATATCACAGATGAGACTTGAATAGTAGACCGATCCATAAACCTAGTGATATATCATATATTCAGATATTCCTTAAGATTAGGATAAGTCAATAAGCAAAGTGAGTTAAAGTATTTGAAGACTTCTACTATTTTGATCAGCTGTCAACCGTTTTTTTTGGCCTGTGCACTTTTTGCTTTGAGCTAACTAAACTTGATGATTTAACTAGTAGCATATGTATTTAGATAAAATTTTTGGTACCCTACAGCGCTTCTTCTTTATCATCCAACATCCATTCAAATAAAATACAATTGTTAAATAAACTATTAGCCCTCTGATAGATGGGAGAGCTGTTAGCATTTTAGCAATTGAAATGTGAGCATATTTCCAGTTGTGCATTGCCCGCAAAGCAAAGCAGTTTGCATAGCACAACTCATTTTCGGCTCCCCTATTCAGCCCGCATCGGTGGATGATAAACTTTTGCAATTGCAACAGTTTGGCTCGCAGCTAATGTAGAGATGGGAGCAAAGGAATGCTGTAGGAGCAGGGCAGGGTTAACTTGAAGGCAAACCTTTCGTTAGTCAGTTTAGCATATCATTAGGGCACTCAAAATGTAAGACTATTAAAACTTTATGCCACACATACATGCTCATACCCACATATGTATATATGTGTATATATATAACATGTAAATCTATTCCCTGCGCATTTGAACTAAGTTTCAGTTAGTTGGGGCCTCAACTACTGCCAGATGAGATGCTGGATATCTGTGTGCCCGACAAAGTTGTTCATTTTTTTTTACCTTTTTATCTCGTTTTTTACACATACATAACTGTTCTCCTGCCTCACACAAGTTGAGGTTGGGGCAGGTGTGCCAGTTGCTGGCTGCTGGCTGCTGGCTGCTGGCCAGAGTTTCGCAGGTGTTGCAACTGCTCCATTGCTTTGGCAAACTTTAATCTGATTTCAGTCAAGCGACAGCGATTTGCAAAAATCCCTCAACTGATACACTTTGTCACTCAATTGAAACGCAGACCAGTTGCCCGGTTCTCCCTTCATCCTTGCCCTCGACTAAGTAAGTGTCAAGTAACAACCGCCAGAAGCGCAAATTGCCAGTAATGGTAGCATGAAGAACGGATATCTATGTGATATATACGTACCCTTACTTATGAAGCGAGGGCTGTATGAAGAATTTGTTGAGGATTGCATATATATTTTCATTTCAATTTCAGAGAATCTTCTTAAATTACAATTTGTAATAGAGATAGTTTTTGTCTCATAATTCTTCGAGATTATATATTCCCTAAATTCTATTTAGCTTGTCATTTACTAACGCATAGCTCAGCATTGACTTCCTATAAAAAGGTTGCGCTTACGCTCAGTAGTTCTTTCATTGACAAAAATCATTTCCAAGGAAATGATTGTCGATATCTTCTGCTGCGAAACTTCTTCGCTGCGCCTCGCAAGTACACCGGCATGGCATGTTCGGCCAGTTGCGTTAGCAACTTAGATTTGAAAGTAAAATACGCTGTGGCAGTTACTTTTTGCGGCTGCCAAGGGTTAACTCGTAACTTGAGTTTCTAGTTGGCATTTGAGTTTTCAATTGAAACGCGGACTCAGGTGCCGTTAGCTGTCAGCGAGCGCCTTTCGTTAGGCAGCTCGGATTCAAATTGAAATTAGTATCATTCTCAACGGGTGGCCATTGTATTAATTGGCAGCAACAAAGGCCTCACAAAACTCAATTTATTGCCAGCTTCAATGCCAAAGTCTCGCACTGTAACTCATTTAACATCGTTCTTCCGTTTCGTGCGGCAGAAATGACTATTGAAGTGTTCCTGTTTCTTTGCGGCAGCAGCTGCAAGTTAATTGAAAATTAATTTTAAATGGCATTGTTAAGATCTGCCTGGGGATGTGGCATGGCGCTAAAATAGATGACAAATTTACATAATTAGGCGAAGCAAACTATCTGTAAAACTGTAAGGATTTGAGCCCAGAGCAAAAAGTAGAAATAAATGCGGCCTTAAAACTACTTGAACTAGATTTAAGTCAATTCTAGGCGACTTACTTTGTAAATTACAAAGCGACTGTCAAAGTTGCTGTCAAAGCAATGTAAATTTGCAGAGCAAACAATGCTTTGCCTATGCTAAAGAAATCTTCTTTGCTGGGGAAGTTTTGCTAGATTAAGTCTGCCTTTAATGGCAAGCATATGTCATTATTAGAAATCTATTACCGTTATCGTTATTAACAGTCTAACCACGTGAGTTGTTAAGAGCTAATTAACATATTTTGAGACTGGTCTGTTAAGTTCTGCTTTGCTGAATATTAATGCTTGCATACTCTATAAATACTCTGGCAGAGGATTTACAACTAGAAAACTAATGGAAGTGAGAAAATGTTGCTAATATTTCTCTCATTTCTGCTGCAATTTCTGTTTCTTTCTGTTGTAATTTGACAAACTCAGCGCAACTTGAGCCAACTAGCTGTGCAACAGTAACAACAGCAACAACAGCATAGGAAAGAGCCGCGAGAACAAATTAACAAAACATGCAGCCAGCGACTTTTTGCCATTTTGCTCTGCAATCGGACTCCCCGTCGTGATTTATTTGTTTCATTTTCTTCTTTTTTTTTTATTGTATTTAGCAGTGGGCGTGATACGAGCAACAACTTACCGTGCTGTTCAGCTCTCTCAGCGGGTCCGTCTCTGTCCTCTGTCATGCTGTTAAACATGCAGAACTTTTAATGAAAACTAGAAAGTGTATATGTTTTATTTACTATATATATACTAAATATATATATATATATATATATATATATATATATATATATATATATATATATATATATATATATATATATATATATATATATATATATATATATATATATATATATATATATATATATATATATATATATATATATATATATATATATATATATATATATATATATATATATATATATATATATATCTACTCCTCTGTTTGTTTATATAACATCAACTTAAACAGTGCCGTAGAAACTTTTGGCTCTGGAACTATAATTATAAAATGCTGGCATCAAAACTTTTTACTCCTAAATAATGAGCTGTGTGTTGTGAAGTGTAGAGATTGTCACGGATAATAGCAATTAAGTTTGTTTAAAAAATATGTATTTTATATGAAAATATTTCGAAGCGGAAATCGTGCTGTAGTGTAAGAGTAGAGTAGTGGGAAGGTGGTGTAGTGGGCAGGGTCCGACTAGTAGATATCTGAACCTACACAATCTACGCCTTTTTTATACATACATGCGAAACAATACAGGCACACACATGTCGTTGCGCTACGGACGGACAGATAATCATATGGAAGGACGGCCAGACGGAGATGGCTATATCGACTCAGCTCGTTGTCCTGATCAAAAAAAATATATATACTTTATAGGGTCTGATACGCATCCACCTGTCTGCTACATACATTTACATAGAGCCATTTTACTCAAAATCCGCATTTTCATAAATAATATGCTTTACAATAAGTCATTGTATAGAGAGTCAACTTTTCCTACTTAGCTGGCAGCTTAAAACTCAATTGCACACTTTTTCGTACCACTAGAAACATTATTTGGGTGCACGATTAAGCCAATGCCGCTTAAAGCTCGTTTGATTGACTAATTTATTGTATTTCTAATTAAACTCGCGAGGTGCTTTTAGCTAACTTCTGACAAATGCACTTTTGGCGCGGAAGTTTCTCGAGATAAGCCGAAAACGCAATTTATGCGCTGCATTAATTTGCCTGTCTTCCTGGCTGACTGACTGACTGGCCTGGCCAGGCGAGGCTAAAGCATTTTGGTCTAGAGTACACTTTGGTACATCCTTGAAGGGCTTTGCTTACCTGTCTCTGGCAGCCTTTTCGGCTCCCTGCCAGCTGCTGTTTGTCATTCGCTTATCAGCGGCTGTTGGCTGGCAACTTCCTTGGCGCTCGTTGGGGGCCATTGTGTTGGTCTGGACTTGGGACTTGGCTTTGTATTTAGACGTATATTTACATAACAGTCTCACTGGTACTTCTTCTTCTACTACTTCTCAAAGTACTGCTGCTCGTTTCTATTGTCAGTGTTCTGATAAATGTTATCGTTGTCCGGTTCGCCTTCGCCTCTTTCATCTTCTTTCAGTTTCACTCATCAATTTAATTGAAAAGCCTCTTGGAATCGTTGCCGTTTCACTTTGTTATTTGCCTTTTGGCTTTTTGCGATTTTTCTGCCTTTTTAATTAATTTTCTTCACGTTTTTCTTCTTCTTTTCTTATTTTTTCTTATTATTTTTTATTTCTTTGTCGCGCCATTGAACTTATCGTGAGGTTAATTTGCTCACTACTTCGATTATTGATTGTCGTTGATGGGTTTTTGCGGCTGCCGCAGCTGCTGCTGCTGCTGCTGCTGCTGCTGCCCTTTCGCTTTTACCGATTGCACTTGGCAGGCATCGCGTCCCCTATATTAACTTTTTTATATTGCATTCGCATAATTAAAATCACGGGCAATGATGTGTAAAGCAGCCATCGCTTTTCTTCCTGACCGCGTGCTGTCCCGCCCAACTGTTCGGCGGTCGCTTGGATGATAAATTTAATTTCCACCTGGCAAAAAGATTTCTTATCCTTGGCCCTTTTTTTAACTGACAAAGGTCAGCAGCTCATTAACGTGGGTGTTTGTCGCGGCGGCGTCAAGATGAAAGCGGCAACATCTTGAGTAAGCCCTCAAAATTATACTAGATTTCTTGTTCCATCTCCATTTCTAAACAAAAGGCTTAACCTGGGTCCCTTAATGGAGCTTAACACTGAAAATGTCAGGTCTGTCAGTTGGCCATATTAAGTGGATAAAGTATAATAATAAATGTATTCTATATCAGCAGATAACGCAATACCGAAACAATCTATAAAAAGCGAGTTGAAATAGCATAGAAATTCTCACAAGCTGCAGGCTATATTAGCTTTAGATTATAGATAATATATGATATCAGATACTTTAGTTGAAAACAGGTTTCAGTTTCAAGATATAATCATAGAGTAAAATTTCCGTTCAATTACAATAAAACCCTTTTGAAAATAAACTAAAAATATGTGCATAGTTAAGGGCTAAGGCGATTTATACTTAAACCCGTAAGCTTAAGTTTCATCTGAAATGGAATCCAGAGTTTGACCAGTCGACAAATTGATACAATTTTTACTTTATACACATTATATATGTATATGTGTGCGCTCTATGTATATGTGTGTGCGTGTCTAGCGTCTATTTGCCTTTGCCTTAGTCTCTCTCTCTCTCTCTCTTTCTCTCTGTGTCTCTCTCGCTCTCTGGTGTGGTGCTCTTGGCGGATATCGTTGATAAATTTCAAGTCAAAAACTCGGAAAATATTTATGACTTAACTTTTGTTTTCTAACAAAGCAACACGCGACACAGACACACACACATAGACGCACACACACACAAACACAAACAAATACACACACAGAAGTACACACACACACGCACACACTTATATATGTATAAACTCTTGCATAAAGGCGGAGTGCGTTGTGGGGCTTTTGTGCTGCGAGCTGGCTTTCACAATTGTCGCAAAACTTGGCTATGGCTGCTGCTGCTACTGCTGCTGCTGCTGCTGCTGCTGCTGCTGCTTTGCTTATGCAAATAGCAAAAAGGATTTTTGCTAGCTCAGCTGTTTGTCAATGCTGGATGGGGTGCAAAACGAACGTTTCATGTCTCACGTCTCATGTAAAACTTTAATCACTTGACATGCTGAAATATCACAAAGTTTTCATATATATTCTGCACATATATATTTTTTGCCATTGATCCACAAGTTGAGGCCCGAACTTGACAGCGCAATTTGCTGCAAACTTTTGGGTTTGTGCCTGGGTAGCTAATTGAATATGTGAACCGGTATGCGATTGAGTGTGAAATGAGTGGCACACACAAACACACACTCACACACACATACATAGGAAAATCGAAGCACAAGTTGGAAAAGTTGAGGAAAATGTTGATATATTTTCATCTTTAAATTAAGTTTGCGAGTTTTGTGCCACAAATGAATGAAGTGAATCAATAAGCGATGAAACTCGAATATATAACGAAGACTTTATGAAATATATATACACAATTATATATGCATGTGTGTGTGTGTGTGTGTGTGTGTGTGTGTGTGTGTGCGTATGTGTTTCATCTGGCTGCTACTTTTATAGCCAATTTGGCAAAAGTTGCAGCTGTCTAATAAATGTTTCAAAAATTCATTTGAACTTTTTGCGTGCTGCTTCAAAAAATGAATTGAATTTGTTTCTCGCAGTTCCAAAAATGAATGCGTTTTGAAAGCAACTGGTCTAAGTGTGCTCAATTAACTTGGCCCCAACAATTTCCGGTGAACCAAAAACAGATAGAACAAGAGATACAGAGACAGAGACAAAGTGAGAGAGAGAGAGAGAGAGAAAGAGCGTGAGCGAGAGGAAACATAGCTTAATGAATTTTAACGGTCCGGCAGGGCTTGCCAGCAGCTGGCAATAGTCCTTGTTATTTTGATGGCTTTCTAACGAGCAACACCGGCAATTGCCAATCACGATAATGATCAGCATCGACATCATCACCATCATCATCATCATCATAGCGATGATGAGTAAAGCTGTTGTCAGGCAGACAGACAGTTAAATTAATTAGCTTAAACTTGTTACAGCGCCCCCGTGAGCACTCGAAATATCTCTGAGCCAGCTCCAAGTAATATAATGGCCAGCGAAATGAAGCTTCAACTGCGTTGCGTAGTTAATTGCTGGCCAGCAATGGATATATGAGCTGAAATTTAAAGTAATTTTTGGTCAAAGAAAATTATTTCAAATACCCAAATTAAATTTGAAGTAAAGATATTATTGTTTGCTTATTATTACAAATTCCGCATGCTTTACTCAAACTTTTCTTAGCTTCTCTTTTCTGCACAAAACTAATAAATATTTGTGATGCTCTGTGCATCAGCTGCACAATGGACAAATCTTATTTGACGGCAATAATAAAAATAGCGTTTCTCGAAATAAATTGCGTCCGTAAATTTTCTGACAGCGAAAGAAGTCGAAGCGAACATTTTTCATTCATGGAACAATATTTTCTTGAGCTATTTTTAATGCACTTAATTTTGTTTTTCTAGTTGCGTTTCTTGGTAGTAAATGAAAAATCGCCAGCTGCGTATGAAAATCGGCTAGTTTCACTTGAAGATGCATATTTGGATTACCCTGTAATGCCAAAATGGGAAGTGGATAGCTTGTTTATTGAGAATGGTGGTGCAATCACTTCTAAAGACAGCTCAAATTCAATTGGCTTATTAGCTAAATCACCGGGTATGCATCGGTCAGTTGTCTCAGCTGTAATATACTCTTAGCTTTTGTTATCTATTCTTTTTTTAGATATTACAATAACTTTCTGCCACGCCCCAGGACTAACTGTGTTGCGCCATTTATTGTTTAGCCTGATGCATTTTTTCTAGTTAAAAATGATTTGACTTTAACTTGTGTTTATTTTACTCTTCGTTCTTTGTTCTGTTTTTTTTTTTGGCCACGCCTCTTGGGCGGAGCTCGGCTATGGCCGCTTTGACGATATCCTCCCTTTCGCTGTTGGTAGTCGCCTCAATTGAAGTGAAAAATTGCTAATGGTCACCAGGCGGGCGGGCACACACAAAGCAGGCGCCAATTGGCGATTGCCTTCATCCCGGAAGCTCTGCTTCCCTCTCCACGGCCATTTAACTGTATAGCAGTGACTGCCTTTAAATTGCTGTTCTGATTTTAATTAAAAGGCCCACAGCGCAGAGCACATAGCCGGTTGCTGGCTGTAGTAGTCACAGTGAGTGCACAAAATATCGCCGCATTTTTGCTAAAGTCAAAGTTGAGTTGATTTTAGGGCCCTTTTAATTGACCCAATAGAAGCGGAGCCGCCAGAAGAAAAAAGCGTACAAAATACAGAGAAAAAACCGAAGCGGAAAGAAAATTTATACAGCGCTCAATCAAGCGTGACAAACTTTACGGCTGGCGCAGGCCAAAGTGAAAATTTGAAATTGTGGCAAATATTTCGCCTGCATAAATATTGGCTATATTTTCAGACATTTTTTATACCCTGTAAAAGCACTGGTTGAAAAGGAATGTTAGAGCTGAAGAGCTCAAATCTTCTATAGAACATGATATGCACAAGATAATGTAAAGAATAGGTATTTCAAATCGATCTGTGAGCTTATCTCAGGTAGTTATCTATTATCATAGCCTTAGATCATTATTCTAAGATTCGCCTCTTCAGTGTTGTTCATTGATAAATATTGTTTTGTATAGAGCATCTCCTAGTCGATGCAACTCTTCTCAATTATTTTAATATGCGCAAAATAACTTTATTGTATTTTTTGCGCTTAGCCAAACAAATCGTTAGCAATTGCATTTTATTGGCGCTGGGGTAGGTTTGGCAAGTGCCATGAAACGATGATTGCGCAATCAAATCATCGCTTCACGCTTGATTAACGGTATGTCATATTTGCCATAAGCTACCGCCAGCAATTACGAAACTTTTTCCCATACAATATTTGTCGAATTCCAATTAAGTTCATTCCGTTGGCAGGCGAAACAAATAAACTTGATGAGCTGCAATGACCAGCAAAAAAAGAAAATGTATTGAAGAAACAAATTTAACAAATTTAAGTTGGAATACAAATATGAGAACTACTTCTTTCTCATTTAGGGTATTAAAAGGTCTAACTTGTGTGTCATATATTGTAAATTTTATGCTGAGCGAGCTTTGAACTATTTACAGCCAATAATCAATTGCACAACTGTAGATTAAACCAGCATACCAAGTGACAGTTATTCTAGTGTCAGAATAACTTCAGAGATATGACGCTGAAGTGTTAATGTCTGCCTCGCAAACACGTCGTATACTTAATGCAGCTGCATACAATTATACTGAACAAGACTGAACACTCAACTGTTTTCTTCTGCTCTCTTTTTCTCATACACACACACAGACACACACCTATTTGAGCTCAATTTTTATGAGCGAGCACACGCGGCGTATACATGACATTTCATCGATACGTTAAAATTGTGACGTGTGTGCACATACACACCCACACACACACACCTTTTATCTTTTTTCATTTCCTTGCACTGGCATGTGCCTCGAACGTAATTGAATTGCAATTAATTGGCCACAACTTTCACAGCAATTGCAGCTGCAGCTGCTGCTGCTTCTGCTGCCACATATCTGTTTGGCCTTAAATGTTTTCGGTCAACACAGGCAGCAGCAGCAGCAGCAGCAAAAGGCAGAGCTGCCATCAGCAGCAGCAAAGCATAATGTGTCAATAAATCATTGAGCACCTCTGGCCATATATACCAGCAACAGGACAAGACACTCGTATTGCAGGTGATAGATATTGCAAACAGGAGGAGGTGTTGGGCGGCCGGAAAGAGCATGTCTGTGTTGGGCTTTTGAATATTTGACTGAGTTATTAGAGTCCAGAGTCATATATCATGGGCGTTTGCTCTATGGTTTGGCATTTTAATTGCCAGGTACTTGAAATTGAACTGCCAAGTTAAATGTGATGCGAATGATTGAGTGGAAACAGAGCAGCGATGCGCAGTGCTAATGTGAATAGGCCAAATTGTGCAACATAGATGGTTAGCAAAATATAGAAAGATTTTCTATATGTGAAGCAAATTCTTTGAACTTATTTAGTTAATACTAAGAATAAACTCTTAGCTAATTACGAAAATATATACGCCCATATACTTTTCATTTCATTGAAAGCAAATATATCTGCACAAATCAGAATACTTTTTGGCTTTGACACTCTTTGTATTGTAGGTGCTTTAAATTTTTAATCAACGCGCTGAAAGCATTTTGAAGCGTGAACTGGCATAAAAAGCATGACTGATATTTTGGCTTTGACAGAATTGAACCAGTGGCGACTGAAAGCCTCGTTACGATGATTTGGCATGCATTCAAAAAGTTGGCGACACAAAAGCATTTCGTCCTGCGTCACATGACATTGAAAAGTTTCGCAACAGTAGGAAAAAGGACGCACAGAACGGATGACAATCAGTGCTGCAATTATGTGTGTGTATGTGTATGTGTGTGTGTGTATGTTAGTGTGTGTATGTTAGTGTGTGTGTGTGTGTCTCAGTGTCTCTCTTGCTGTATTGAACTTAGCCGTTGACCTTAGCCTGCTTTCTAAGCCCACTCTCCGCATCACGGGCCGCACACTTAGTCATTTTGTCATTTACTTGTTACTGCCACTACAGCAAAACTAAAAGCATGTACATATATAAATATATATGTATATATTATATAATATGTAAGTATATGTGCACATCCAGAAATGTGTTGCATACTTTTAGGCTGCAGCTTGTGTGCTCGTTCATGGCCGGCGCTGCAGCTCAACGTCAACGTCAAGTGGCCCACTCGGTGTTGCACTTGAACCGTAATGAAAGCATTTGCTGCCATCAGCACAAGAGGCAGAGAGCAAGAGAGAGAGAGAGAGAGAGAGAGAGAGACAGAGTCAAAGTGTGAGAGCAACTAGCTAGTAAGAAAGAGTGAAAGAGATGGAGCGTTGCACTTGTTTAGTTTTCAGTGCGTGTGACATCTGACACTTGTCTGCACTTTTCTATTGCAGAATTTAAGATTATAAACGGAGCTAAAAAATGCATAAGTCTTTTGTTTTTTTATGCCACAAAATATGGCTTAAAGTGTAAGAAAAATGCATAGAATCAAATATAAAGATAAAAAAATGCTGAATTTGAGTGAAATGTAATTCAAATAGAAATGTTGTGTAATAAGTTAAGCAAGAGAGACTAAATATTCATTCTAAAGGAATAAGTATATATACGTAATCAAATATATCAATTAGGCATACATTTATCGACATTTTTGCAGCTATTGTTCAAGAATTTATATATATGGCACTTAATGGGCTTCCTCTCTGTGCTCATGATAAAAATAGAAAATTTATACGTCGCCTGCCTTTGCGATTACTCTTTATTGATTGGTATTTGACACACAATTGACACAGATTCGCATTCAGCATATCGATATCCGCTTGCCTTTTGTTGCTTGTAATTGACCAGCTGCGCTGCATGCCACGCTTGCCACAGCTGGCGTTTGTCTTTACCCTCGTCCCGCCTCAAACATCATTAACACATTCTCTAGCTGGCCATGATGGAAGCTCATATATATTTTTGCTTGGTCAGACAGATATTGTGTCGTGGCCTGAACAGTGAGCAACTTGTGTTGCGGACAATTCAACACATTAACACCTATTAGATAACACACTCGCTCTCACACACACAGACACATAAATGCAGGAGAGACGCACGGTAAATGTCAACGAGGCAGTTGTGCAAATGACCGCATAAATAAAAAAGCCTGTCTGCCAAGTTATGAATAATCACGACAACAACAATGGACTCAAACACACACACACACACACACACACACTTGCTGTGTATGTGAGTGCTTGTGTAGCATTGTAATTAAGCTTTTGGCTTTCGCCAAGACCGACCAAGTGGCGCCTGAATTTGAAATGGCGCCGCTTTGGGCTATTTTTATGGCAAATGCTATCTAATGGAGCAGCAGAAACGTCTGTCCAGAACACATACAAAGACACACAAAACTTGCAGGTGGGCACGCATTAGTCGTGGCCATAAGCGAACATGAACATGACCCAGATAAGAACAGCTAGTCGGATTATACCGTATGTGCGTTAGGTATACAAATCTCAGAGTTAATTAAAAGTCATTAGTGTGCCGCATAATTGCTGCTAAACGAAAAGCCATGCGGCATAAGCGAGGGGCTAAAAAAAACTAGCAGCAGGTATACGGACAAAATCAAGAGAATAAATAAAGCAAAAGCTTTGAGGTAGCACTTGCTAAAGCTCGGCGCAAAATGTAATTAGAAATTAAGTTATGTTAATAGCTGAGATGTTGGATATCAGATGAGAGCCAAAAGATTACAGCAAAGAAGACAGAGAAAAGCAAACAATTATTAACTTAAAGCTAATGAAATCGGATTTTAAGATATCTAATTCTTTACTATTTGCATGCCTTCATATTGCTCGACACTACACACAAACTTTGGGTAGATATTAAAGATGAACTTTATCAGGTGCTGAAAGCGAAACTTAAACCGAATTTCATTTTATTTTTAAGACTATGCCTCAGCTAGTATCTACTTGTGTAGTAAAGTATTTTAATTAAATAATACAAGCTTCAATTTATAACAGCCATCAATTCTAATGCATTCTCTTCTTTCTACTCTTGCAGGTGAGCAAGCGCGAAATGTTTAATATTTTACAATCAACTGGCGCCAAAGAACGCGCTCTGTAAGTAATTGTTTCCTGCACGAAAGTGAAACCCTCGCGTGGATATTAAATAAGAACTTTTGACAACGATTTTAAGTATGCTTTAAGCGTGAAAGTTTTTGTGTTTGAACATAAAACGCGAGCCCATAAATCAACTTAATGAACTGAAGGCAGAGTATGCCCAAAAGTATGCCATACTCACGGGGCGCGCTTGAGAGACTAGCCTGTCTGTCGTTGAACATTTAAGAACTCTGATGCGATTGGCATTAAAAATTGATAAATAGGCGCACAGGAGCTGCGTTTCATGACAATCCAAAGTGAGAGTGCACTGAATAAATAATAATAAAATGCTCAGCACTACTTTGGGCATCGCATCGATCCGGAGGAAAAAACGCAGTTATATATATACGTATATACATTGTGAATTGAATTCAGCGAAATGATTTGCTCATTTTATAAGAATGCGCGAGCGAAATACACTTCATAAAATATACAAAAAAAAAAAAAAAGAGTAAAATGCGGGGAAAAAAGAAAAGCTGGCATCAAAATGGCGACGTTTTCTCTTGTTGCATTTGCCGTCTGCTGCCTTATCCTATTATCTTTGTGCCAGGCATTACTCTCTATTATTTATTTATTTCTCTCGGCCACTATCTCTCTCTCTCGCTTACTCTGTGTACTTATTTCTGTCTCTTTTTGTGCGGACTATGTTTTATGTACGCAAAACGGCGCAATTCCGGCCAATGTTCATTTCGCTGACTTGGCAAACTGCAAATTACAGGCAACTTTAGTTTTAATTCCAGTTCCTGCCATGCCCCCAACTAACCTGCTTTGCCTGTCTATTTACATTGGGAGCCTTCCCATCCTGTTCATATTATGCAGTTAAACAATTAAACAAATTTTTATGAGAATTTCTGCCAGACTAAATACTGTCGCTTGGCTTTGAAGCTTGGCCCGCGGTTAAGTTGCTGTTGCACTGCAGATGTAGGTCGTATCAGGCAACATTAGCATGTAGCATATCAAATCGAGATCTTTTTTAGAATTTAGCTTTTGATATGTACATGTACATATATTTTGATAGGTATATAATTAAAAATTCAAAAACTGAATTTTGAAAACTTTATGTTTTCTCTATTGTTAACTTTGATTAAAGTTGCTCAGAACAATTGTCTATGATCTATTCAAAGCGTTTGAATAGAGAAATTTAATGGAAAATTCTCCAGCTCTTTGATGTCTAGCAACAAAATGTCAACCTTAAGAAACTCTTAGCATTGCGAATACGCCACGTGTCGCACAAACATCAAAGCAACAAATTTTTTTTGCTCAAGCTCACGCTTAGCTGCGACACTTTTCTGCGTATTTTGATATTTTTCGAGTTAGCATAAATTGAGTTGAGTAACCAAAAACAGCCTTTACTCGGATTGCTTCACGACCAAGTGGCAAGTGGCAGGGGTACGAGCGTGGAAAGCACTTTATTATTTATTGCCATAATCATGTTAATGGCAGCACTGGCAACGGCGAGTAAAACGATATGATAATCATATTTATTAACATTTTAACTTAATCAACGCGCGAAACGAAAGCGCAACAACAACAAATGTAGATAAAAACATGAACATAAACAACAAGAAACATCACGACATTCGCTTTTAATGTGTAAAGAGTAGCATAAAGATAAAAAGCCAAGAATGTGTATTAGATATTCTTAATATACTTTGTTCAAAGACTAAAAGGGAGTATATTGGTTAAAGGTAAAGTTTGCTTTAAAGTGTTTAGTGGAACATTGTTCTCAAGGCAAGTGCTAATATTTTTTGAGATTAAGCTTCATAAAGACTTACCAATTGGATACATTTTGAGCCTCTCAAATATTGATTGTTTAATTTACAGTGTATTTTATGTATTTTGCATTCAATTGAAACTCTACATATATATCCTTCATACTTTTTTGACAGCTTGTTGTTGTGGTTATCAGGGAGTGAAATGTGGCGTTTGTGACAAACGTTTGTTGATGTCAAATATACAAATATATACATGTATATTTGTTTTCGTACATATGTATATATTCGTATCTCTTCATAGAGAGTACATTCCTTTCCATATGAAATTTGTAAGAGCTTAAAAAATTGCATAGTCCAGGCATATCAATCAACGGATAGACAGTTGAATAGATATAGCGATAAAACAATGTATAGAGAGATGTAAGTTATTTAACTTAATATTTTAGAGATCTCCAGATTATCCAAATTGATTTCAGAGTATTTAAAATTCAGTTTTCTATATGAAAATTAAGTTGTCAAGACCTGAGTTCAATTTAATATATATTTGTATATACAACATACATATATATTCTTTCTTTTTTTTTGACATGTGCGTTTTCTGTACTTTCATTTATATAATTTATTTAACGCCTTTGAGTTTTTCCATTTTCATTTATTTTCTTTTGATTCCGCCGCAACTTTGGCCTGCTCTCATTTTGTTTATCATGTTTGCCTTTTGTGCGGTCTCTGCCGTCTTCGCGCTACGGTTTAAGTCTTGTGCTTGCATCACATTAACAGATAAGAAATGTGTCTTACAGCTGCGCCTCAGCCAGTCGCAGGAATTTTTGTTTATGTGCCTGGAGGATGGGCGCGGCTGATTTGGTAAAGAAACAAAATTTGCAGTGTAACATAAGCACTTAGGAATTAGTTTCTTTAAGTCGAAACCCGCTGTGTAAGCACTGTGACCTACAAAAGTATTTGAATGCTGAATGAGCTTGTTTTCCATATAAACCTTCTTCTTAGACTCTTGTATATGAAGTGGCTGGGCATTGAATATGATGTCAGTTTTTAGTTGATGTAATATAATTTTATTATTTGATATAAAACATAAAATAAAGTTGTCAATTACCAACTGTACAGCTCGTTGTTTTACAAGCAATGTTTGCTTTAACAACAAGTAGCATTTGCACTAGTACAAGTAGAAATAATAGTAGTAGCAATAATAGAATTAGTGGCGTGATTAGCAGTAGTAATAATAGAAAAATTAGTGAAATTTACAAAAGCAATAGTTGCAGAATAAGTAGTAGTGATAGTAGTATTAGTAGCTGAATAAGTCGTAATAATAATACAGCTATTAATAGTTAGTTAGTTATTAGTTAGTTGCATGAATAGTAGTAGAATTATTGTGCTAGTGGTAGACGTAATAGAAGCATACTTTGTAGTGTCGAAATAATATGGTAGGACTAGAATTAACAACGGTGTTGACAACTTTAGCATTGGAATAAGTAGTAATCATGAATTTAGCGATAGTATTAGAATGAATCACAATAACAATTGCTGAATTAGTAGTAATGGCATCGGTAATAGTAATAGAATAGCTATTAGAATTCGTTGTTGTGATGGTAGTTGAATTCTTAGTAGTGGTAGTAGAAATATTAATATTAATACCCGTAGTATTAATACTGCTTGTCATAACTGAATATGAATATGAATATGAATGTGAATATGTGCGACTGACAAAGTTTTGACAACTAAATAGCTTTAAAGAAAATTTTGATTAACGATTATTCATTCACATATTAGCTGGAAGCTTTCATTTACTCTGCAACTATTTCTGATCGAAAAAGATATCATTCTTAAATGCCTTTTCGGTTGATTGATTCGATTAGATTGAAATGTGCCTAAAGTCAAATAATGAATGTTGTTTTCAAAGATCTTCTACAGATTAAAAGATATTCACACTTTCGTTTATGATTTCCATTGACTTAATACTTAAAATAAAAGAGAAAAGAGATTTATTTTCAACTCAGTGGGGCAACTTAGCCCCTTTTATATTTAACGCAATTAGAAACACATAAATTTTACACACACACACACACACACATGCCCATACAACTCACTCACACACACACACACACACACCTCCGGATGGTGCAAAGTGGCTTTCCTGTGTGTTTTACAGTTGTAAATGCGAGCGAAGCTTTGTTGGACATAAAACATTTTCATTTAATTGAAACAAATGCGTGCTGCGTATCAATTTAAGTAAACGGATCTGCAACACCAACAACAACAACAACAACAACAACAACAACAATGATAACTACAACAACACACATAGTATGTACAACTATTGTAAATGCTGTGTAGTAAAGAGCAATAAAAACTAACGACTACAATAAGATGCGACTGTGCCACAGATTGTTGCCATCATCAACGGGGCAGGCGACAGGCAACCCCAAACGACAAACGAATGAAACATGAGCAGCTTGGTGTCTATGTGGGTGAGTGCGTTTAGGTGTGTGTAGGTGCTAGTATAGTGTGTGTCACTTAATAACATTACGGCGCGTGTGTGTGTGTGTGTGTATGTCACAGAGGATGCTGTACATAGAAAGTTGGTGGGAGAGAGAAAAAGAGAGAGCGAGAGCGAGAGATAGAGAAAGAGCAGACGTTGTCAGGTGGCATACAGCAGTAACAACAACAACAACAACACCAGCAACATGAGTGAACCGTCAACTGTCGCCAATTGAATGGCCGTCAATGGGAGACCCACAAAAAAAAAGTAAAAAGAGAACAGTTCTTGTGCCCCCGTCAAGCGCTATCAAAATCTATGTAAATTACACACAATCATCATAATGTCTTAGTGTGCGTACGTGTTGTATACGCATGTATGTGTGTGTGTGAGTGAGTGAGTGTGTGTTTGGATGTGTGAGTGGCTACGCCATGAGTTGACACTAAGCACGAGCATTCAGATAGACGCTTTATGGTCTGAGCAACAAACCATATCACATAATATAAACAGTTATATGGTAACCATATAAAATTGTATGAATGAATAGTATTAAGGTGCGACTGTACTTAGGTTACTTAGGTTAAGCAAAATGAAAGATAATTAATATGAGAAATAGAGGAAGACAAGGAGAGAGAAGCCGCGAAACAGAGATGGCCGACAGGAGCTGGAAAGGACGAGAGTATGTCTATATATTTATAAATAAAATAAGTAAATATATATCCTGGACTTATCAGTTTTTAGATCAGAATTGATTTGAATTATTCGTAAGATATATATATTCTTTAAGCAATTGAATTGCCTTAGCCTTTTTGTTCTGCTCACTGTATGCAGTAATAAGAGGCCTACAGTTGGCTTTACTTAACCAGTGCATCTTCAAAATCAAACGTAATTTATATAGTTTAGTATATGCTTGTTTAATGCTCTTCAGTTTTGATAACCACTTGAGAAATGTTCATACTGCGGCTTATTATTGCCATTGAGATGGCTGTTGCTCTGGGTATACCAAACGCTTTGTGAAGTCTGTGTTGGATTGACCGCATTGCCAGAGGAGCCGCGTGTAGCATCTCTGCCTCGTGGTCCTGTTGCACCTGTCAAGCCGCGAGGTCCGGGCGGACCTGGTGGACCGGGCGGACCCGGTGGTCCAGGCGGCCCAGGCACTGGAATTGGAATGTAAGCGGTTTGCTGTGCTTCCTCCTTCGTTTCGGCGGGTTCGACGGGTTGTGGGCCGGGAAATAGATTGAGTCCAGACAAGTTTATACCTGCTTGGCTCTGCAGATTGAAGCCCAGTTGGACACGTGGCACCAGCACATACGAAGCGGCATCCAAGCCGATTTTGTTGTTGCTCGATGAAGTTCTAATTGGATTGCTGGCAATTTGTGGTCCGTAGGTGAGGGGAAATGCTGTCAACTGAGGCAGGCGATACTTGATGTTGGGTTCGTTCAGCATAGGTATCGCATTAGAGTACAGATAGTCGGGCACCTTGCGGCCATCCTTCTCGGGCTCTTGTTCGATTATCTGTGGCTCATGGAAACTTGGCTCATTTTGGCCGTCCGGCTTGAGCTGTTCCCCAGGCGCGAAGAGCACAAGTTGTGGAACATTATCATCTCGATTGTGCTCCGAATCGGTGCTGCGACCCATTGCCTGCACGCGATGTAGACGCGCCTGAGATAGACCCAAGCACAGGAATAAAGCTGCAATTAGGATTGCTTTAAGAACTAAGTCTTTTTTCCAAATACTAAAAGCGCTCTCTTACCTAATATCTTAACGCTGAGTGTCATTTCGGTTTACTGTTCTGATGTTACTCTGAGCCTGTGTCTTTTATACCAAATGTTCTTCGATAGATATTATCAATTGGTTCTTGGAAACGCTTTGTTTTGACTGACTTACAATTTTTGGTACACTTAAATCACATTAATTTGTGCTTGATTTAAGGTTCAGTCAACTCTTTATTGGCCAGTTAATCAATTAGAACTGCCTAAGCAAGCGCTTCATATGATAACTGGGTCAACTGGCGATTTCCTAAACAGGTTCTACCTGGCTTGGACAGAACTCCATTAATTGGTGTATCTTGTTACAGATCGGGATTAATGAGTCACAGGTGTGGCATTTAAAGAGAAACTAGCTAGCCTTGTTTGACTGAATGAGTAATGCATAAACTATTATATAAAATTTGAAAAGATATAGAACTATCAACTATCAACCTGGAATCAAGAGCAAGGTACTATTTATTATAAGTATGACATTCCATAACATTTCTACGGTGGGTAATAGTTTGAATAGTTAGCCTAAGTCTACAGCAAAAACTGTTGTTAGCTATAAAAATAGCAGAAGCTATAATTCAAATGGAATTTCGTAATATTTAGTTCAACTGATCGGGGTTCAACCCCTTTTTTTTGAGCATTTTGGCATTTCCTACTTTAAAAAACATTCATTTTCATCAGGCAGACAATAAAAAAAAGCATACAAAAAGTAATTACATATATATAAATATATATACATATATAACAAATAGTTGAGTATAGTGTAAAAGCTAGTTGTGCAGCTGGGAATGAAATTGAAAGTTTAGCTAGAACTGACAGAAACTTAATGTCATCTGATATTTACATATGCAAAAAAAAAAAAAAAAAATTTAATATATATATATATATATATATATATATATATATATACATATTGGTGTACAGAAAGCCTAGTTAGAAAACAAAGAGTATGTGCTGCATTTAATTGAATTAAATCAAAAGCAATGTATTTGGGCAATTCGAGAGTATGAGTCCGAGCAATGGAACGCTGCATGGGGTTGCAGCCCCTTTGGCGAATGCTCTGGCATAATTGAAGGCCCGCATTCAGATTTTGTTGTCCACGAAAACGAATCGAACAAACAGTTGCAAACAGTTGAGCCAGTTGCGCCGTGGCGTGCGCGTCGCTTGGGCGCATGTCAGCTAGTCGAAACGCGACTCCCTGACGCTATTTGATCGGAGTCCTACGGTAAACGGCATGTGGCTGCCACAGCTGCCGCTGCTGCTGCTGCTGCAGTCGCTGCTGCCGTTGGTGCTGTTGCTTGCACTGCGGCCAGCGTTTGCTGAGGCCAGCGGCGGTGCTGGCGGGCAGCTGCGTCGCATCCGGCTGCAGGATCACTGCACGGCCGGCATTTGCACGGGCATCGATATAGGACGCAATGACTATGTGATCATCTCGCCGACAGCCATAACTATGCAATCGATGCTAACATTTATCAATTCGACAATTGCCAAAATACCGCATCTGATGTTCGACACGTTCCCCGATCTGCAGATGTTGCGCATGGAGAACTGCTCGCTGGATACGTTCGAGAAGCCGCAGTTCGAGGGCGCCAGCAACTTGATGAGCCTCTTCTTGGGCCACAATCGCCTGAAAGATATACCCAAGAATATATTTTTGGGAGCTGACAACTTGGCAACGCTGCACTTGGATCATAATCTGATTAGGGCGCTGCACAATCACAGCTTTCATCCGTTGAAAGAGCTGAAGGAGCTATCGCTGGCCAACAATCAGCTGGAGCAACTGCCTCTGGGTGTTTTTGGCTTGCTGCGCAAATTGTTGGACTTGAATTTGGCGGGCAATCGGCTATCGGTGCTGCCACGCGGTATTTTTGATAAGAATTTGAATTTAACGCGTCTGAGTTTAGCGTACAATCGTTTCACGGTCTTCGAATCGGAGCTCTTGAAGCTGCAGCCACGTCTCTCGCTCCTGGACATCTCGGGCAATATATTGAACGAGCTCACCCTGAACTTCTCGCTGCTAGAGCAGGTGCTGGCCCATAGCTGCGATTTGCGACGCCTCACAGTGTACGGCATCATCCGCGACCTGGACTTGCATAACAATTCGTTGCGCGAACTGCCGCACATACCGCTGGCCAACAATGTGACCGGGTTGGATTTGTCGCTCAATCCCTTGGGCAACTTGCAGGGCAATCCGTTGCGTCGCTTTACAGCACTGTTGCGTCTCAATTTGTCGGCCACCAACACACACGAGCTGGCCGAGGATCTGTTCAAGAAGCAGAGCCATTTGCAAGTGCTGGACATTTCGGGCAATAGCATCTACTCGCTGAAGATCACGATCTTCGACAGCTTGAAGGCTCTGCAGTATTTCTACTTTCAGCAGAACAATTGGAATTGTGACTTTCTGCAGCTGCTCATGAGTTCGTTTGTTAAGAAGCGAGATATTTCCTTTATGGAGGATATTACAGCACCCGAATTGGTCGACGATTATGTCGATGGCATCGCTTGTTGGTATGAGAGCGACAAAACATCCAAAAAGTGCGACGGCAGCAACTCGGAAGCAGCATTGGAGCTATCCATAGTCCGGAATGAGATCAAGGCCTTTACAGAGCTGGTGGAGAAGAAGTTTGTGCGGGTCTATCGCATGTTGGAGGAGATGAAAGCCAGGCTATAAGACGCTGGAATCGATGAACGAAAAACAATCTAAATATTATCTATAAAAATAATCAAGAAGACGCGCTTTTATACGTAGGCGTGCACATATATATTTAATCAACATGGATATCTAGCTATTATAATATCCTATATTTAATCGCATTTTAAGAAATTATAATAATTGACACAAGCAAGCCACTGACAAGCATTTAAATATGTTGAAAACTAATAATAAAGCGCAGTACTCTTTGAGAGACAACCAATTGGGCTTCAATTTCTTTTTGTACATGAGGAGGAGAACTATGCTGTATCATAGAAATGTGTAGCTAAGTTGTCATAGAAGAAGAAAAGTTAGATATAAAGAAGATCTATTAACTGTCTCAGATTCGTTGTGCCTAACTGATTAAGATTCTAAGTTATTTGCTGTTTATCATCTTATAAAAAGCGAGTAGAGCATAATAATAATCTCTTCTATTGCTTCTTTGATTTTAAAGCTTTGAAAATTTATTCGGTTTAACTTACTAAGATAATAATACACTTGAATTTTTTTATTTTTTCTGCAGCTTTCAAATTTATGAACACTTTAGTTCCTATAAGATTGCTTACTCTTGGTTGGCTGTGATTATCTGTTGAATGGAACTTTCATTGTCTTAGCTTTTATATCTTTCAATACACATACATATATGCATGTTGATTATTATTGAACACTTATTCGGCATACATATCTCACATTTCGTCTAACTTGACCTCGACTGCAATGACTGCTTTATTTCAACAACTAATTCCTCAAGGCTTTGCTTAACTTTATATTTAGGATATTAGCAACAAACGCCTACAGTTTATGCTGGAGCAAATTGCTTAAATTATTCAGTTTAATTGAAAAATATGTTAAATTTAATTTCACTAAATTTAAATAATTAAAGCAGATAGAGTCTTATTCATTTGAGTGTTCAGGCTGCTTTTATTGCAGTTTCGCTTGCCTTAAATGCCAGAATATTTAATAAATGTAATTGGATTTGCAGAGGAGCTAAGCTGAAAAGGCATTTCTTATGCCGCCAATCGTGCATGCTTTGTACATATCACATGCATTTAATGTCCTTTGCAAAAACCTATTAAGCATATTTCAACAGTTTTTCATGCATCAAGCAACACACAGACACACGCACGAAAAGTGTTTAAATAGCTTATCGTATCAAAAATATATGACACAAAATTATGATAAAAAAAATTTGTATATAGATTAATATGTATTTTGCAGACACTCCATTGAATATGCCATACATTTTTTACGACCGAAAAACAAATACACTTTTGGCCATTATGACAGCTATCTGCGAAGCAGTGAAAGGCGATATATATATATATATATATATATATATATATATATATATATGCCGCTGCGGCATATATCTATATATGTATATATATAAATATATATAATGACAGTCAGTGTGGGACTTAAAACCGACAAACTTAATTAAATGCGGCCGCACACACAACATACAAAAGCAGCTTAAAAAAAATTATAAAATAAGATACACAAATATTAAAAACGTTTTTTATGAGCCACCGAAAATAATGCAGGAATACAAAAATTTATAAATATATAAATATTTTTGTTGTGCATTTAAACAAGCATTAAAATATGTGGGCACACACACACTCCTATATATATTTAAATATATATATATATATATATATATATATATGTATATATATATACATCAGTTTGCTGTGCGTAATAAAGCTTTATTTTTATCTGCGGTCAATGCATAAATCCACTTGACCAAATATTTATTGTATATTTTAGACATGATTTGACAGGAAATTAAATAAACTTGTTTATGATGGAATTTAAAAAAAAGGATTTAATCAGCTAATGCTCTGCACAGAGTTCTCCATGGACAGCAGAGCAACTGAGAAATTAAATTAGATTTTAGTCAGCAAAGATATCTAACAGACGTCTTAGCTGAAGTACGCTTAAGTTTATCTTGACTTCAGAAAAACACAAATCAGTTCACTATGGCAAGACTTACTAATCTGCGCTTCTTAAGCTGTTCTTTCCCCCTTTCTTTTTCGTCCTGCATACCCTCTTCTTTCCCCTCCTGCTGCCCTCTCCCTTTGCACCCTCTCTGAAATGCAGTTTTTTAGCTTTCAACTTTTTTGCTGTAGTTTCTTTAACAACACGCACTCCCAAGTAGGAAACAGATTTTAAAGTGTTTGCCATTAAGATGTTAGTGTTATTCGCTTTGCCCTCGCCCCTGACTTTCTCTCCGTGCACTTGCTGTATATAAGATTTGTTGTACTAACTGTTGTAAGCAACTTCCGTTTCCTTTATCATCCGCTTTGTTGAACGACGCGTCGTGGCAACTGTGGCAGCTGCTGTTGCTGCTTACCCAGTTAGCAAAACGTAACTTTAACAACGTTAACGTGCTTACGTTACGCAACATATGCGCAACAGCAACACACACAGAAACACACCCACACCACAGCCACACTCTACTGTCAAGGCGACTTGTGTCTGTTTTTAACTAAATTCATTTTGGCAAGTTTATGAAAATGGTTGTTGTTGTTGTTATGATTGCTATTGTTGGTGTTGCTGATGTTGGCGTTGGTGTTGCTGTTGCTGTTGTCTGGGCTCATTAGGAAAACAAAAGCTACAAGAGAAAACTTTCAGTTTTTGGTTTTTTTGGTTACTTTTCTTGCCACTTGCTTGTTACATCCTATACCCTTTAAAACGACTTGTGCAGGGTATACGCAATGCAAGCTATAGAAGATAATTTAGAGTTTTTAAGACATGTACTCTGTGTTTGTATTACTTAGACTAACTTTACTTTCTTAATATCTTTAGATGAAATGTAATCGTTTATTGTTTCTTAAAAGTATTTCAGAGTAAAATACATTGTACAGGGTATCTCTTGGCCGGCCAAGCACAGTTTTGACAGTGCATCATCCACTTGTTTTTATTGCCCTTGTTATAATTAAGTTGATTTTATTAACTGAATTTTACAAGTACTCTGAAGCCTACTCTAGCTGGGCGTCTACACCTAAAAGCCAGTTGCTGTTGCCTGCTTCACATTTATTGAACTTTTACACTTTTGAATTATTAATTATATTGTTTTACAAGTCGCTTGGCACTGCAACAGCTGTGCTTGGGCAACAACTCGCTGGCCCCACCTCGCCTAGTAACTCTTATAGCTTCAACTAAATGAATTTCACTTTATGTTTAGAGGGTTCAAATTTCATTAAGTGGATTTGGTATAGCACTTAAGTGTGAAAAGATTCTATAAAGTTTCGTGATGGCCCTGCCTGATTGAGCTAATACACCTTAAGTTCAATTGGGTGAGCTGTACACAAAGTTAATTTAAAGTCAATTATAGCCAGAGCTGATTAGACTAACATGATACACAATTAAATTGTGTATTTATCTATATCGAAGCTGTTTAGCTATCATTTAAGTCTGTAATTGGTTCTGCTACTCCAACTCACGTATCAGATATGAGTTTATTTATTTAGCCAAATGCTTATTTCTCACACAAGCAAATGAGCCATTTTTATGGTTGCTTCTTGCTGAGAGGCTCTTAGGAGTCTTTAAAAATAATGATCCCATAAGATAAGCAATTGGAATGTTTATTGTAAGTAGGTGTATAAATTTTGCTTTAAGCTCGCAAATTATGTGACACATTTCACATACACTTGCATACAATTATGTGCACATTAGCATAGCTGCTTCTCTTTCTCGCACTCTTTTTGCTTTACAATTAGATGCGCAATTAGGCATTCAAGCGTGTTTGACAAAAAAAAAGCTGCCTACTTTTTGGTGCGCATAAATAAAACTTAATGGCCACAAAAACAGCTGCTTAACTGGCCGACTGCGAATTATAAATGTAGAGCTGGCTACAATAGTTGCGACTACCCGATACCCTATAAATGCAGCCAGAAGCGAGCTGATGCAAGTGTTACCTTGAAGTATTTTATGGCTATTTATTATTGCATTATTTAAAGACTGATACTATTTCCGATAACTACAATTAAACAGCTGTTTAAGTTATCATTAACCGGCAGCATTATGGGAATATTACAATAAACCTCTATATAGAGTTACTCTGACTACTTGAAACATTTTGATTTACTCCAAACCTTATATAGATCATTTACTGTATAGAGGAATCTTCTTTGATTTGCCATTGATGTAAATTGTTTAATATATAAATCAATCGCTATTGTGACTGCTAAGCTAACGCATATACCAGATAATTGTACAGATTGCTTCAATTCTGTGTGTGATTTCACAGCATTCAAATTCATTGTTGTTGTCCCCTTCGCCTCCACCATGCCTCCTAATTGGACAGTCATGAATAATATTGCCACATATGCGTACGGATATGCATATACATATATGCACATATATGCAGATATGAATGAATGCTGCTGTAGTTGGTTATGCGTTTGAATGCTTTAAACTGTTGCAAGTTGGGCGGGCGGACGAGGCGTATACGCAACATGCGTATGCATAAATTCACGCTTAATTAGCAACACGCCACGCCCATTCGTGTTTTGTGGGAGGTAATTAGCCGATTGCCAGCAACTGGCTGGAATGCGTGCTAAATAATATATAGCACACCTCTCTGTATGCGTGTGTGTGTGTGTGTGTGTACACGGTATTACTTTTTCGACAGCTAATTGCCAAAGGAGCTGTAAACTGAAAAGAAGCTGCGGAAAAAGTATATTTAACTACTCTGCGCCAAATTTAATTTGGCCACGCGCCGCAGTTTCTTTTCCGCTGCCTTATTAACTGGCTTTTTGACGCAATTATGCTGCCACAACGCCGCCCACCTGGCGACCACGCCCACTGCCAAAGCTTACAATCCTACAGTGGAATGCGGCACGTGTCTTCAGCACTGCTTTGGGGATTCGCCAGGAAGCTCTCAACCATTTGACTGCTGCTGCTGCAGCAGCACGCACGTTTCAACAGTTGCAACTGGAGTCAGGCGAGAGTGTGTGTGGTGTGTGTGTGTGTGTGTGTGTGTGAGTGCCTCAGAAACTTTTAACCAAATTGTTTAACTAAGTAGCAAAAGCTCATAAGCACGCAGCACAATGCACACACGAGTTGCGGTCGTAAGCTGCTAGCAAAATGCATTAGACTCTTTGGCTACATCGCTTACAAAAACTTTTTATGACCAGCCATAAAATGGTTTCGAGTGAAAATACCTTTTGTAACTATTATAAACTATCAAACAAATTAGCGAGTAGTATTTTTAGTTAATTTTAGCTTAAATTTTTTTACATTATATTTTTAGCTAAAATTCAAAATAATTAAAACCAGTTTCACTATTTTTATTTTTATATGATTATAATTAAATATTATATTTAAATATTTGATGCACAGCAAAGTTTTTGCAATCAACTTTAGACTTGTTAGAAGTGAGTTCTAAAGCTGTTATCTAACATATATGGAAACTATAAAGAAATAAACAGAGATACACATATTTTCAACTTTATACATATACTCATAGACATATTGAACAATATTAAACTGCAGAGATAGACGATTGATAAAATATCAAGCAAAATTAAAATATTTTTACATGTGAACTCTCAATACTTTATTAATAATGTTTTCATCAAAATTTGTTCTCCAACTGTTATTAAGTCTAAGTCTGAAAATATTTATGTATGTATATAAATATGCGTACAGAATTTTGTTGAATTGCCTTTACATCTGCCCATGTATTCTCTACAGCCATAAAATAAAAGTGCATTAAATTGCAAACAAGGTTAAAAGGAACAGATGGTGAAATCCGCAAATCAATTGAACTGTCCAGGCAAATAAAGTCTGAGAGTGCAGCCAGAACGGAGCAGCACAAACGAGAAATATACATATTATATGGTGGCAGGATTTGCGCTGTGCCAAAGCAATGCAGATCCGACTGACGCTACAGCTGAGGACAGCAGCTATGCGAATTGGCATTGTATTCCCCTGGCAGACAAGTAGAGGAAGCACAATAATGCATTAGCATTTGGTTTGCTTTGCTCCACTCAAATCACATATTTTTCCTTCTCACTCCTTCTGATCGAATTCATGGGAAATCAGCATAAGCTATAGTCCACTAGAGCTAACATGACGAATCATTATACCATATTATGCGACATGGCCAAAAATAAAAAAAAAAAGTAAAGGAAAAACTACAAATTTCCCATTGAGACAGACAGTGTGTGAGAGAGAGAGAGACAGCACGAGAATATATGATTAGATAATACTTGTCTTGGTTAGCTGGGCTAAAGCTCTGGTTGTTCGCTTACCTTTTGCATTTCGACATGCCATTGGCAGTTGACCAAGCAATGCGACAGCTACCCACACACACACACATACACACACATATACACACACACACTGATATGTATTCCACTTCAGTGAACAATGCTTGATATGGAACCCAAGCCAAACGACAATACCCTCATTGTGTTGCATTCGCATGGAATGCGCAGCTGGCATTTGCCCATTGCCTTGCACAATTTATGGCATATCTGTGTACACGGTGCGTACGTGTCGGTGTGCGTATGTCACAGTGTGTGTGCGTAGAGTGTGTGTGTGTGTGGGGGGGGGGGGGAGTTTTGGCTTTGGTGTTTGCCTGACAGCAAGCGTTGCTTGAAAAATCTTAGCAATTGCAAATTGAATTTAACGATAAACATCACAGTGCATAGAGCGGCCATGATGAACCTTGAACATTGTGCGTCTACACTGAGAGAAACATTGAACAAAGGAAAGTTATTTCAATCAAATCTAATTGATATTTGAAATCAATTTGAAGATTTTGTTATTGTCTTCTATATGAATAAAATGATTCATTCTGAGTAATTTTTGACAGGACTATAAAGATTACAACTATGAACTTAAAAGATTGAACTATGATTACAACTATGAATGATTACAACTATAAAGATTACAACTATATTCAATGCTTTAGCCATCTATAAATACTTTGTTTTCAGTGTAGCAGCTACCAATTCTTTAGCCATATTGCAAATTCGCTGTTCATTGCTATTCTAGGGCACTTATCATACTTCTGTTGCTGTTGCAACTGACGCTGATTGTATTTGGCAGTGTGGTGGACATCTTCTTGGCTTGGTTCGAGAGAAAAAGCAAAAAAAAAAAAAAAATAAAGAAAAGAAGAGAAGTGAACTGAGCAAATTGCTTGTCCAAGAAACTTGCAAACTAAACCAAAGATAATAATAAAATTGATATTAATGTGATTTGCTTTATTTTTCCATCTCATTGCAGGTGAGTTGTCGATTTGAAGTGGATGTCGTAATATGTTAAGCGAAGCATTACGAGAACCAACAATGTGTTCTTCAAGTCAGTTTGCATTAAGCATGTGCCACAAGCACTTAGTCTGCCCTCCAAGTAGCAGACATTACATTTAACATTTACAACTACTACGCACACACGCACACAGGCACACACACGCACACACACGCACACACACACACTCACACTTACGCTCACACTTACAAGCTCTGCAGACAAGCAATTATGTTGTGAAAGTTGGCAGCAGGTTGGGCTGTGCGTGGAGTGTCTGAAAGACTCCCGTTGCCGGAATTTGGTTCATAATTTATAAGCCGCCCCCGAAATGCCAAAAGCCCGAAAGACCCAAAAAAAAAAAAAAAAAAAGAAAGAAACGCAGAAACAGAGCCAGACAGCGTGGCGTTGGCGCCGACACGCCCCCTTCTGGCATGCGCCCATGCCGAGTAACACCAGCCAACAAAAAAGGGTAACAGCAGCACAGCAAAGAAAATCCAAAAGGCAAAAAACAAAATGCGCCAGGCAAAAGTCAAAAACTAACTGCCTTTTGTTACAGCCGCGCCATGTGGACATTGCGGATGTGTGTGTGTGTGATTGTGAGTGAGAGTGTGTGCAGGATGGGTGTAACGACCGACGTGACAGTGCTCAAGCGTATGTATGTGGCTGGAATACAGTCTGTGTGCATACTCTGTAAAGTGTGCGCTCAAGGTAGGTACAACACAAATGCAAAGTCTCAATCGGAACTAACAGAAAGTGTTGTTATTTGCTATAATTTAAGATAATAATAAATAGTAAACAGTTTGGGTATGTTAAATAGTCATAAATCAGGTAAAGGCAAGTAGTTTTCCATGGATTATTTGTTAGGGTATCATTGGTATAAAGAAGGATGGGTTTTGAACGGAGAAAAGGACAGGGCTGTGGGCCTCATGAATGAGTGTTAACAAAGTATATACTCTATATATATTGATAGTTCTCATAAGCATCTGTACAGGGTATTTTAACGTCTTGAAATGTGGTATATTCTGTTTTCTTTCCAATTGTCTGCGTTTGCCGGGCTTAACCTTTCCCTACTTGGGCCATATTGTTGCTATTAATATTGCTGCTGTTGTTATTGTTATTGTCGCTGTCGCTGTCGCTGTTGTTGTTGTTATTGTTGTGCGTACATAATTTATCCAGCGCACAGACACGCAAACTTTGCTGCTGCTGCTCGCTTTTTTTCTATGCCTACTTTTAAGGGACAATCCCGTTGTTGTTGTTGTTGTTGTTAGTATTGCCACAATTGGTGTTGTTGTTTTTGTAGTAGGGGTCAACTGATTTGTTGGCATTGGCGTTGTCTCGACTAGGACTAGTTCAAGCTAAATTCCTCGCACTAGCAAAGTTTTGCACTCAACTTTCAGCTTTTAGCGAGGCTTTCAAACTGTTTTTGTATTTGTATTTCAGCCAACTTCTTGCGCCTATCAGATAACACAAATGTGTAGCTCAATTTCTTGGCTGGCGCTCAAACTATCTAGAGAATATCCCACAGGCGTGGACTCTAGATCTTTTTGGCACTTTGATCTGATTCACAGAGCTCGCCTGCCACAGCAATTATTCAAAAGCCAATTTCACTCCGACACCCACAAAAAGTAGTCTCCTAAGCGATTTCTAAATTTGCATATGCCATACCCACACACTATCCCACACACACACCCACACACACACACAGAGATACACTCACTTCCATTCTCATTTGCTGGGCCTTTGGGACCCGAACTTTCGGGCTCGTCTCTGGCAGTCAATTTGTTCGAATAAATTGAATTATGTTGCTTTTTTGCGTTGTTTTTTTTTTTTCTCTCCACATAGTTTTAGCCCAAAAATTGTGCAAAATCATTGGGGAGCAGCTGCTGCTAATCAAATTACTTCGCATGTGACATGTTTGATGTGTCCCCAGCATAACAGGAGTGTGCGAGAAATTTTTGCTTAAATTTCCATTATATTTGCACGAGTATTTCAAAACTTTTATGCAGTTAATTAAGTGCGAAAGTTTCGAAACAAGAGAGCAGATGTTCATATTATATTATTATATTTCTATATTCATATTACACCAGGTGCAAAGCATTTTTAAAGGAAAATTGATCTGTACAGATCTGTAAAAAAGGCAAAAAACATATACCCAGTAAGTCAACTCAACAGGGTATCCCAAACAATAGTTAACACCACAAAAATCTAAAGCAAATCCAAAACAATTTCAGCTTTTTTATCTTGCTCGGCGCGTTATTGTTCAGTTAAAGAATGAAACATTTAGCCAAAATCACTTTTATTATAATGAAAAGCATGTTTCACAAAACCACCAAAAAAAAAAAAAAGGAGAAGAAGAAGGAGATGAATGTGGAAACGAGTAACAAAACACATGCAGTGCAGCTCATAACTCATAATGAGATGAGGATTTTTTTTAGCTCTCTCTCTCTCTCTCTCTCTCTCTCTCTCTCTCTTTCTTACTCGCCATAGTTACCCAGCGGAAATCCAATTAAAATTTATGCTGCTTCCGTTTTTGCATTTAGCGAGCAGCTAACCAAAAATGAAAGCCACAAAAAACGTTGCGAAATAGCAACGTTAAGCGTTGAGAATTTTATTGCACTCGCGCTGTTGAATTGCGAGAGTTGGAAGCTTAATGAGTTGAACTTGTTGTGCACAACATGTGGGTGGTATGCGTAATATATGTATATATATGCCAGCCAGCAACTTTGTGCGGCATTAAATTTGAAACGTTTAAGTGCATATTGTATGGCGTTCATAAAATCTCTCAGCCTAATGAAGAAAAGCCAATTGAACCCCGACCTCCAAAAAGGCGCTGACTGTCATACGCTGGGCGCCATTTTATGGTTCTTGGCGTTAATGCCTCGACATAGCATAGAATAGCTACATGGCTGCTTAATTAGATTTGCCAGACGGCCACTTGACTGGCCCACAGAGTGTAGGTGTGTGTGTATGTGTGTGTATGTGTGTGTGTGTGTGTTTGTGTGTGTTTGTTGCTGGTTGTCAAGTCCAACAAGACACTTGGGGGCTGAATATTCGGGGCGAATTCCATTCTTTTTTGGGGCATAAAACGTAAGCGTCGTAAACCTTTTCCTTGGCCGTGCGTAAGCAGCGCTAATGGAAATTAATGTAGATGTGTGTATATATGATGCGAGAGTGTTGCCAAATTGGTAGGGAGTTGTTAAGACCTCCCTTGTTAGGTAGATATATATATATATATATATATATATATATATATATATATATATATATATATATATATATAGTATATATTAAGAGTCGTCTAATTGACTGTCCAAAGAAGTTGAAGAGCCAACTTTGGCTAATGCTATTAGGCAAAGAATCAGTGAATGAAGTAGTCAACAAATTAAAGACCCAAATGCGAAATTAATTAATATATTTTTTGTTTTATTAAATAAAACGAAAAATATTCTTATGATATAAATAGTAGCTTATTGTAATTTTATTACAATTAATTATTGCAAAAGTTGATACTTCTGCTTGTATACTTCCTGACGGTTAGATATACTTTTATAAACAGCAAATAGGATTTACTTTTGAGCAAGAAGTAAAAGTCAACAAAGAATTGTCAACTGCTAAAGCTTTTGCTCGAAAGGCGGCTTTCAATTAATGCCAAGCGCAACGTACGCGACTAAAAAGTGGCAACACACAGACTAAAAATCAGGCAGAGACAACGCACAACACATACACAGGCACACACACACATACACACACACACACACACACACACACACACACACACACACACACACACACACACACACACCATGTAAACATGATCTCGCAGTCAGCTCAATCCAGCGATGCTTAACAGGCCATAACGAGCAAAGCCACAGGCCAAACAGCGCATACATTGGCCCTTACACACACAAACACATACACACACATACCCACGTCCAAGCTCACGCACAGTGAAATGAGCTTTTTCCCAAAATACCCGCCAGACATTTTTTAAAACACATTGAACGGAAAAAAAGGAAAACCGACAAAATTCAAGCAATTTGAACGCGCGCTTTCTCCCTCTCCCTCTCTCTTTCACTGTCGCTCAGCAGCTCCTGAGAGACTCATAAATATTGCAATTTCTTCATGGCCGCTAATTTATATGAGGGGCGGAGGGCGCGAAACGCACACGCAAGGACATGCACTAATACAAAGCAAATAATGTGTTGCATACTTTGTGGCGCACGTGGCCACAAGACGCCACTCAAAATTGTTTCATGGCCAACGGCAAAACTAAAAAGGCCAAAAACACAGCTAAAAAAGCGAAACAAAAAAAAAAGTGAAAGCACGTAACTTGTGGTTAACCAAAACCCAGCTAAAAATGAAATAAGCCCGGCAGCCAACGTGTTGACCCACTCAATTCTGACTGTGGCTCCTCTAGCCTCAGCTCCCCAGGCGCTAGCTAAAACGAACTGTGACGAGAGCTGTTCTGTTAGTTCAAATTATATGCTGGTCCTCTTGGGCATTCCAATTGCAGGTGCTGGATCAAGCTACACGAAACAAATTTTTGCACCTCGCCCGCCGGCCATGATATGGATAGAGATTGTCCTCGCCAGCTCTCTAACAGTTTGGCAGTTGCCAAAAGTTACTTCAACGCGTTTGCTTGAATCTGCATGATAAGCCAGTTGAAAACTGCATTACGTTAGACAGCATAAAATGCAGCTTATGAATTTCGATGAGACTGAAAGTGTTTGAGCTGCAGGCAGAACTAATCAAACTGCAAGTGTTTACACGACGATTTGAATTAAGCAGAACGTATCTACGTTCATTTCGAATTACGAATAAGCCACGAAACATATGAGAAAAGTTTTTAGATAGTGAAATCAAACGACTGAGCTTAAGAGACTACAAGATTGTCAGAAGTCAAAATTCAGATTGATATGATTAGTCCCCAATGACTGGGGGGATATAATAATTGTTGGCGTTGTTAACATAGTAACTTGTCAGTTCGAGTCAGTGCCAATTTCGCTTTAGCCAATCAAAGGCTCTGACCTAACAAGCTTTTAACTTGGACTTTTTATATAGAGTTTCATGAGGTCTAACTAGTTGGAGTCATTGCCACAATTGCATAAACCACAAAACTAGACCACGTGTAAACTTAATTACGAGAGAAAATCTAATAGCCGCATGGTATTCATTTGGCTTGACTAGTTTTGCTGCAGTCAATCCGCTTAAGTCCACTTTAATTTGTTCGAATTAAAGGATTGCAGGACGAGCTGCAAAAACAAACTAAATGCTGGCGCCTCCGTCCCTACACCCGCTCGAATGCCTTAAGCACTCTACTTCACTCTAACCATAAACTTTGTTGCATTATTTGCCGTCAAGTTTGCGAAGCTCCAGCTAAAGTGAAGAGAAATGGAGGAAAAAAAAACAAACTTTGCAGCTGCTAAGGCATTTTTTCTATATATGCAACAAACTGTGTGTCTGTGTGTGTGTGTGTGTGTGTGAGATTCTAGAGTGTGGCAAGCATATTTGATGTCCAGTTATGAACTCAACATTTTGCTATGAAATTATGCTTGCGCTGAGTGAAAAGTGTCGTAAAAAGCACATGAAAATTTTTGACTGCGTCCAGCTCTGGTAAAGCCACAAAGTTCTTCAAGCATTCTGAGGCATGTTTATGGTGATAGAAAAGCGAGGCAGAAAGGACAGCTATTTATTAAACAACAAAGAGTAGCACGAGCTATGCACATATTCAAGGCAAGACAGTGAAAGAGAGAGAGAGAGAGAGAGAGAGAGAGATGGCAATAGAGATAGAGTGTTGGCATAAAACGCCAAGCAACTAACATGTGTGAGAAATGTGTTTGTGTGTGTGGTGTGTGTGTGTTTGTGTCCAAGGCGAAAGCCACAGCAAAAAGTCGTTAACCAGCACGTGAGAGCGCTAAAAGAATGCAATACACTTCTTGAGCCATGCAACCTACCTGCGGCAATCTCCTGCCCCGCACACACTTTAGCATCGCATTGCATCCGTTCCATGCATTTGGTGACCGCATTTAAGCGCAACAATTCCGTTTTGCCACGCGTTGCAATGGTTTTTGCGCTGCACGCGCCTCGCTCGCCTGGCAAATTGCCATAAAAATTTCAAGCACCACAAAATATGCAACGCTCAAATTTGTGCCAATGGTCGAGTGCATGTGAAAGAGGAAGAGCAAGAGAGAAAGAGAGAGAGATGAAGAGAGAGAGAGAGAGAGAGGGTAAGAGAGGGTGAGTGTGCGAGTATTTCATACATTGCGTAGCTTGTCGCATTGCCTTGCCTTCGCTTAGCATAGTTTTCAACGCAGTTGAGCGAGGTTTTTCATTTATTTTAAAATTAGTGAGCGCATGTCCTTTCACACCTGCTCAATTCGAAAGCATGCGAAGGTAGGCGGGAGTAATAGTGAAAGCTATTCACTGACAACTGATACACGATTCACTGAGCGCACGCTCTCATAATAAGGCTAGGATTAGTAGATGCGAACAATTCATATACAGCTACAATTCATATACATTATAAAAAAAAATTAATAGATTAACGTGATTTGAACAGGTTTGTCTGAGACTTTTACTTTAAAATACAAAGCTATTCTATTTAAAAAACGTTGATAGCTTCCAAATATATTCTCTAAAACAATAATAATAAGATCACAAGAATTTAAATACTCGCATTAAAACTGAAAATAGAAAAATTTAACTTTTAGTTTAACGCATGTTTTGTGGATACAGAAACACAGTAAATCTCGAGCATAAATCTTAATGCATCATTAAAATTTCAAATGACATTAAAACAACCAAACCGTGTACCACTTAGTTGCCATTAGGTACGCACGATACATGGAATTTAATATTATCTGAGGAGATTCGTTACTTAATCTTGTTACAGCCGGCCGGTCGACAGCTAACTAAGCAGCTGCATGTGAAGGGTCTTTCGAATTACGTTTGCTAAGAACTCGATGTACGAGATCTTTAAGTGTTGTCTGTTCAACTTTGAGTCGATGTTCGATGAGTGTGGCAAGTGCCTTGCGGCTAACAAGCTCTCAGCTGCCAGGCACTAAGTTTAAAGCAGTTCAAAACGACAAAGCCAACTAGAAACTCTCCGTGGCATGCATGCCAGCCACTCCCCTTACGCTTCCTTCCTGTATGCAGCTTAGTTTGCTTTAAGCGAAAATTGTTTTTGTCACCCTTTTGTTGTCGGCGCTCTTCAAAGCAGCTGCTGCAATGCTCAGCTCTTCCAATCGGTGGCAAGTAACACGCTGACAAGACTTTAAGTGTTGCAAACGCCACACGTGCAAGCCATCTTTCTCTCTCTCTCTCTCTCTCTCTCTCACTTTCTCATGCTGTCTGCCCTCTTCCTTGTGGCACGCACAACTTTCACTTGTGTTTAGCCTGTAAGTATGCAACAAATTTTGTGTTTCTTTTTTATTGTTTCGAACCTCATGACTGCTTGACACGCAGCTCCACCCTCAGACCTGACGGAAATTTGTTTTAAGAGTGTGGGACCGTCGACGCTTGTCGTAAGCAGTACATGAATACGAGCGAAAGTCAAAAGTCCTTAACTTTACCGCCAAAAACTGGTTGTTGACATTATTGTAAGTGCTTGCAACTTTGTGGCTGGCAATGCCTTATCAAACTTTAAGGGCAGAAATGAATTACTAACTAATAATTCCTAAAAGAAAGGCAGCAGAAATAAAAATCAAGCGTATGTATTGTATTGTAAGTATTAAATTATATTGTCATTTTAACTGATTGTCACTTAACTGATTAAATCAAATTTTATTGCGATAACACACACTTAGTTAAAGATTATTTAATACTGGTTCACTTACTAGCTTCGCTTATATTTTCAGCATTTCTTTTCAGTTAGCTTCTGATCATTATTTTCTTTAAAAATTGTCTGTTATGTTTTTCGCTCAGACGGATGTTTGCCGTGTTAAATTTCCGCTAGCGTAGCTTAAAGAATCGCAAGCATATCCATCACTCACATAGCTATTAAGACCTACCCGTACTCTCTCCCTCTCTCTCTCTCTCTCTCTCTCTCTCTCTGTCTCTCTCTCTCTCACACACACATTTGCTCTTTCTCGCTTTCTACCATTCACTCGAGCATGGCATTTCCATTTTTCAAATTGAATTTTTCCGGCATTTTAATTTTTTATTATTTTAGGAAATTAAAAGCGAAGCCGCCGCCTGTCAACGCCGCGAGGGACAGGCACGACAGGCATAAGACTGGCAGGAATATCTGCCGCGAAATTAGTTCATATGAAATGCATGATATGAATAAATATACACACATACAATGTATGTGTGTGTGTGTGTGTGTGAGCCTGTATTCAAACTGTTTCATCGCATCAGTTTCAATTCGGGCTGAGGTATGCGAAATGTTGTGCAGTAAAAAATGTCGAGATACCTTTACAATATACTATGTATCTCGTAGATATATTTTAAGCGTATGTATCTCATAAGTCTTTGCGCGGCCTTTTGTTACCAAATGTGCTTACGGCTGGATCCACTCGTCGGTCCTAGCATGATTAACTGTAGGTTTAGCTGGCATTTGTCGCCGGTTGGCGGCGACATTAGTTGATTGGCGTGAGTGGCTTTCAAATTGAGGCTAACGTTCCAGTTGGCAATTTATGCGGTAATTTGAGTATTAAATTTATAAGTAGCCATTAGACTAAACTAGGTTAGCAGTGCAACACTATAGACACTGAAAATATGAAGTAGGAAACTACTTGTATGCAAGGAGAAAATACAACAGGGGCTTAGAAACAAAATAGAATAGATTTTGTATGCAGATATTTCCTTTGCAACTTTTGTCTTTTTTGCGAATAGAGCAAAAACGATAGATATTCTAAAATTGAAACCTTAAAGCTTTTGGAAGATGTATCTTAGTTCAAAATATGCCAATTAATGTGAGTTTTACTGAACATAAACTTGGCAATAATACAAAAAGAGCTTACATACTAAGTAAATATAAACAGAAATCAGAGTTTTACTTCATTAAACTAAGAGGTATATGATAAAGTATTACTCTCACAAGTAAGCTATTAAGAGCCCGAGTGAAAACCCCTATAGTTCAGATGATATCAACAAATTGCTCCCCTGGTGTTCACTTTCAATGCAATGCAAGCAATTTTCGTTTCTTCGGCATGTGCGTTTCATATTTCTGCGCTATAAATACGAAGTAAGAAAAAAAAAATCAGCCCTTAAGTGCATTTTGTGCCACCACCTACCCAACTGGCCCAACTACCCACCCACCTAGAGCAATCAGCAACAACTGCCATAAGGTTTTCACAGCAATCCAAAGCCAGTCACGGATTTCATCAATAATTTCATCTTCAAATTGCTTTATTTTTGGAAACTTAACGCCTGCACAGGGCCAAGAGCTAACCCCAGAAATTGAAAAAAATAACCCAGAAAATTGATGATTAATGCATTTCATTTAATATACCCTACAAATGTGTAACAAGGGGTATGCTGATCTAGTGAAAATGCATATAAGAAGAGAGGAATACACAACAGGATCTCAATGAATCGTTTCTCTGTTCATCTTCTTCATATAAACCTATTTCTGAAGATAGGATAGAGCTGTAATAATAATATTGATGATGATGTTACTTGATTATCATAATGATGGTATCAATTATAATGAGAAACGTGCAGCTGATTACAATTATTCAGGGTATTTTCTAGTCGTGCTAGCCCGCCTAGATTATTCTAAATTGTAGTAATACTTCAGATGTTGTTGTTGTTGTTTTTACGCTTCTCGCTGCACGCTTCTTGGCTTTAGCTGCTTTCATATTTCCGCTGGCAATTCGCAATTCGCCTCACATTTGCACTTTAATGATTTCATTTGATGTTTTGCTGATGTTGCCACGAGCAACAAACGCACAGACACTCACGCATCTGCCTCACGGCCAATGCTCGTGGGGTTGAGGCGAGGGCTGTAAATGTTGCACACGGGGCAAGGGCAAGAGCAGGGCCAGGGACAGGGGATGCTCGAAGTGTGCAGCATAAGTTGCAACATGCCAGCTTGTTGTTGGTTCGGTAATCAAACAAAATACAACTACAAAGTGCAAATTTGTTTTACATTTATGATTTTCGCTGAAATCGTGACTTGGGATTCTATGTTAGAGTATATATTCCGTGAATTTCAAATCAACTTTAAAGCAAGATAAATCTTACAAAGGGAATATAAATATATACATTATCTATTTCTGAGATCTTGCTTTCAGTATATCAAGAGTTGATTTATTTTTTTATTTAAATACGTATTTTATTTCTGTTTAATTATTTTCATTTAAATACTTCTACCTTAAATTTGTCCACTGTGCATTGGCTTGCCACGTCCCTTGCCAATGAAGTTTTCAGTACTTTTTTCTCATGGCTTTCATATTTTTCGTCTATTTTGTGCGCCGTGCATAAGTTTAAAGTAATTTAACTTTTGACGAGTTTTCATTCTTTTGAGCTGAAACTAAAGTGCGCTCGGCATTAAAAACTTGCGAAGTTCTTAACGCACGATTCTAAAGAAAAAATGCTTGAGAGAAATGCAAAGTTTTCATAATTGTTTCGAAAGTGTTGTTGCCCAACTTAAATATATTGAGAAAGTTCGGTGCAGCGTAAATTAATTAAAAATTATTGCTGCAGCTCGGCTAAGGTGGAAAATGTGAAAGGAGAAATTAAAGTAGCTTTTCGATCGGAATACCCGAAAAATATGCAGAACTTAAGAGCTGGCCAAAAATAGTTCAAAAGCGCCCTGTTTGAGATTAAATATAGTATAGTTTTCACAAACTTATATAGCTCGTTGTCTCTTTACAGCGCTGTTTTCTTATTAGAAAGTGTATTTCACCCAATCAACTTCAATAGACTCTTTAGGCCCACTTTAGATGCTTACAAATCCTTTCAGGTCTCTTAAACTTATGATTTGATAGTTATTTTTCAATTTGTTGACATATAACTTGTTGATAAAGCGTAAACGCTCGTGGTTGTTTGCTTTTCCCGATTCGTTTCTTACTATGAAAATAAAAAACAAAAAATAGAAGAAACCTTACATTGACATTCAAGACGGCGAAAAGAAGCGGCAACAAATACCCCATGAAAAGGGAAACGCTTTTCATATTTTTGCTTCTTACTTTCTTGCTTAAACATGCTACGCCCACTTGTGTATTTATGATTATTATTATTGTACGCACAGGGGCGTAGCCCCTCTTGGCTGCGCCTTCAATTTGTGTCACTGTCGTCAATGGTTGCCACAGCTGTTGCTGCTTGTGGTTGTCGCTTCTTAACTACTTTTCGGCTCCGTCGCTTAAGAAATCTTAACGACACATACAAATACGCATGTGTAAGTATTTGTGTATGTGTGTGGTGTGTGTGTGTGTGTGTGTACGTATGTGTTCCAATTGCCTTTGGCCATTCGCATGGTTCACACGTGCTGGCAATTATACCGTAGCCACCGCCAACGGAAATTGAAAATGCATTGAGTATGAGCCATAGGCAGCTTCCGAATCAAGTTTCCGCTGCCTGGGGGCAGTACGCACAACAACACACACACGCAGCTTATTTTGTCGTTTAAAGGCTGTCATGAACTTTCTGTGAAAAATTATTTGCACATTTTTTATCGTGCTGACATGGAAGTTTTTCATTTGCGCAGCTCTCTTCCATTATGAATGGAATGCACTTGCAGCCATCCAAAGCAAAGCAAACCATTGACTTTGAGGCGCAATAATAGCGCACAATTCCCGTTTCACCTATATTGTATTTCACACGATGCCCTGCTGCTGACAGGTGTGCGCCGTGAAGTATGCAGCATTTCTTGCATGCCAGCGACGTGCGTATTTTCTCTTTCGTTTATATTGCATAACTTAAGTAATGTTGCTCGTAAGTGTGCCAGCTAGCTGTAGCTACTTCTGGGCAGATTTATGTGCTCCCCGTGCTGGGTGCAACATAGTCAAACAATAAGCTGAAGCACTTTAGTGCTAGGGAAATTTGCATGAGAAGAGAAAACAGAAGTGAGAAGAGAGCTCATGTATTACTTTTAGCCCTTGCGTGTGCCGTGGGTCATATAGAATGTAATACGCTGTTAGCATGAAGTCAACCAATGGAAAATCTATATAAATACTCTTCCACATATCAGTGCTTTTCCTCTGTCTTTCTTAAATGCGAGTTCTTACACCCAGCTTGATTAAAAAGAAATAACATCTTAAAAGTTGCGTCTCAAAGTGCAAGCTGTCGACTCTCCCAAATGGTTGCTCAATATTGGGACTGTCGCCTTTAATGAGCTTAGCCCGCATACAACATCCAATTAGGAGACAAATCAAATGTGGCTACAAAGGGAAACTAAACCAAATTTCAATCAATTTGGACTAACAAGCGACAGATTGGAAACCCAACAAATCAATTGCTTTGGCACAAGAGCGACACAAAGGAAGGCAGCAGACGAAAAGATGAGAAACGGCATAGAATCAAGAGAATTGTCTGCTTAATGCCGACGACAACAAATGCAATTGCAATTGCAATTGCGATGGGGATAGGAATTGGGATTGGGATTGGGATTGCAATGCAAACAGCGAATACAGAACAAAATTTCGCATTTCATTACAAGCCCCAAAAATCAGCCAAAGATGCCGCACAAAGTGGGTGCCATTGCATTGGAGTAAATCGATTTGTGTTTCGAGCATTAAACGCCCTGAAAAGCGGCTTTGGTCCAGACAGTGGACAGTCGCAGGATACGGGCGCAGGACATGACCAAAGCAAGTGGCATCATTACTCAAGCAAATGGGGTCATCAACAGCATCAGTCGATGGACCAAGTAGTTGGGAAGTATCAGCCAACAGCCAACAGTTCTCACACACACACTCAACAACAACAACAACAACAACAACACCAAGAAAAGCAAGTGCAATCAATTTGGCGCAGCCAAAGGACCAGCCCGCTTCTTCTGCTGGCGCTCGTTGCATTGTGGGTGCAAATTACGTGCCTGATGCTGATGCTGGTAATTGAAATGCAAAAATATTTGGAAATTTGCATGGAGCTTACACAACTTACGTTGGGCATGGCCCCAAATGCAGCCGATGCGTTCGCATTTAACAAAGGGCGACAGCAACAGCAACAACACCAACAACAGCAACAACTGCTGCCAAACTGATCATAATGATGATGATAATGCTGTTGATGCTGTTGATAAACATCAACTTGCACTTGCGGTTAATGATGATGAGAATATGCAAGTTACACATAAAGTAAGAAAACACCAGGAGACGAAATGAATGATTCCTATAATACCCTGTGATTCAATATGAACAGCATTGGCTGTAGGCATGACCAGTGCTAGCCAAGTTAAATATGACATTGGAAAATATCAGCAATTTCACTCGTGTATCATATCTTCTTCACTATTCGAATTACGATCAATATGACATGATTTGCCATACATCATATAGGCACATATTATCCTTTCACTCTTTGCTGGGTATTCAAAAACCAACAGCCATAATATAAGGCATATATATTGCATTCTCTGCATATGAGTTGAGATAGTTTGCATCCCATATACAAGTATTTTGTAAAGTGGTTTTGCTGCTATGCTCAAGTGGTGGTTCAACTTAAGTTCAGTCAAACTCGGTTCTGTTCGGTTTGGTTTAGTTAACTCGCTTGGCTTCATTGCTTTTGTTTTCGCTTGAGTGCGTATGGCAATTTCAATGGATCGACTGGCACACATTACGTATGCGTAATATTCGTGTATGCATCATAAGAGCATGAAAATGCTTTCCAAAAACATTTTGCACTCACTGTAGACAGAAGGCAGTGCAAGATGAAACCGCTTAGATAACTAAGAGCTATTCAGAGAACACATAAATACCACGAGCTTAAGTAGCAGAGGGATCGGCAAACTTTACGCATTTATAATTGCGAAGAATAATTTACTTGATTTGATTTGCGTAAAGCTTAGGTTATATATAAAAAAGAGAAAACTCTATCAACTGAGAGTTTACAGTTTTGGCCAGTTAATCGGTTAGGCAGTGGGCAAAGTTTTCTCTGGTAACACTTGTATCTACCGACAATTTACACATTCTATAACACTTTAAATGCAATTGAAAAATATTTCGGCTAAAGAGCTTGACTTTCCAATCAAATAATGAAACATCCTGTGAAAAGTTGCAGCCATTTCGAAAAAGTCAATAAATTCAGTGTGCTGTCCACACACATGGCGACTGTGTGTGCCGAATGCCTGTGGATTGCACGAAATGCATGTAAAAGGACAACCCGACGAATGGCAGAGACGCGAGGCGAGTCACCAGCGCAAATACCCGTAGTTAACCAATACAATTCAAAGAGTCAGAGATTTTTTTTCTTTTTTTTAACTCTTTTTCGTGTTTTATATGCTTGGCGCCAATAAAAGTTGTTTAAGCCCTTTTTTGTCGCTTGTCAAAATGATTTTTTTAAAGCGTGCAAATGTGTAAAGTGGAACCGCCAAAAGCGAACTTGCTGGGTATGAAACATAATATTTATACAGTCTGAACCATCGATCACAATTATTGAACCCATCTATCTAAGGCACTGAAACAGCTAGAGCTATTCAATTTGTATAAGGATGCTGGAGCACTCCAAGGCATTATAATAATAACATAAAAATTTTAAAAAAATTTCTAACAAAATCTACAAAATCATTGACCTATAGAAACTAGAGTGTAAAATGTGATGTTTACATTTATGTCTGCTCTGTACTTAATAGCTTAAGGATTCAAGAGGACTTTCAGTATTTGGTAAGAAACGTAATAGGGCATCATTTGGTCTGCAGCTTATATTTTGCCTTATGCAAATGTACTTTTAAATTGGATATTTTTCAGCTAGAGTTGCGAAACAGTTTTCACCGAAAAATGATTGTCAAAATTTGCTGGTCGTAAATCATTTTTGGCACAGCTGTCGCTTTAGCAGCGGACTGGCTGCTATTTTGCTTACCAAATTTTGACAAGTGCCGCGCTGCTTGTCCGAGTGACTGATGCAGCTTTGATGATTGCGATGCCCGAGCGGCATTGAATCAGCTTTCGTATCAGCAGTCCAAACAGTGTCAAAGTTGTTGACTGGCTCGAACCCAACATACTTACCCTGGCGAACCCAACAAACTCACTGTGACCTATTTCAAATGACTTAACCATTAAATTGTTGCCATTTGACGCAACCTGAGATGATGAAGCGATCTGCCCACTACCAATAGTAGCTAAGCTACTGAAATGAAATCTTTGCATGGCGTGTATGAGGTGCGCTAACTTAATTAATGTTATTATTCCGGAATGTGCACAACTTAATGCATTGCAATTAATTGAAAATGCAATTACAATTCATTTCATGTATGCAAATATTTTTAAATAATAAATTATAAATGGGTAAGTTATATAAACGCAGTCATGGCGCTGTAATTCTGCCGCTATATATATATTTATATGTATATGTGTGTATAAATAAAAAAATCATATAAAAAACTGAAATCCACTGTAAAGTGTTGCTCGTTATTTATAAAATCATGTGATTTAAATGCGCGATAATGTCCGCTCGCATTCAATAACATCAATTGAAATGCAACACATGTGCCATATGACTTTCTATACAGCATTGTTGTTGTTGTTGTTGTTGTTGTTGTTTTTTTTTTGCTGTCGCTTATCCCTTTCATGGCATTCATATTTAACCGCTATCACGCTTTGCTTCTCCATTTGAAACACAAATTTTAAATAAATTTTCCCACAATTTTTCAATTATAATTTACAGTTGGGGCAGTCCATATACAACGCATTGCAGGAGTTTTGGCTGCGAATTGCATTTGACATATGCATTTTAACTGTATTTTTTTTTTTTTAATAAATTAACTGTCAATCAATGTGTGGCAACTACTTAAATAGATAATAAACAAATATAAAATTAAATTTTGCATAAATTATAAATTGAAACTTTGAAGTTTCCCATTACATAAAATGATGATTTAAGCTGCTAAATATCTAAATATTCAATGGGATTATAAATAATTTAATATTAATTGACGGTCTAATTTATTAGTAAAAGCATTTTCAGCATTTTCTGTCGAGATATATAGTCATATGCTATATATAACAGGCTTATCTACAGCAAGAGTAATCAGATGGTTCATTTTAAGCTTTTTTTTGTGTCTAGACATAAGCGCTATACAGTGCTTTAAGCTGTCTGTTGAATTTCAGGTGAATTTCTAACCTCATATGCCCCTATAGACTTAGCTTAAAGAACGAATCCCTTATTAAGCAAATGGTTGATTTGGACATGCTCTAATACCTACAAAGGTGATTTTTTTTTGGTGAGCAGCCGCGTAGCTAAGAGCACAAACCCTCACAGAGACATGCAAGTTGGCTATGCGTAACAATAGCAACCCTTAAAAGTAACATTGACTGAGATATTGCTCCCCGAAATGCCATAAAAAGCAGAGCTCAAGACCAAGCTCGAATTTACAGCAGCTGATCTTTTGCTTTATTAAATGGGGTTTTCTTTTTGGCTGGCTAAAAGTTTTTGCTACTTGTGTTACCCTTGCGATGCGTTACCCACAAGGGACAGTTTGACATGCATTCGTGCCCCAGGGTTGCCAGCCCAGCCAGCCCAGCCCGCCCAGTCCGCCTGCCCAATCTGCGCATACCTGAATGCAAAAGGAAAAAAGAAAACATTTTCTGTGCAGAAATCGTGGGCTACACGTAAACAATTATGTTGTATCCAAGTGACTGGGGTTAGATTTGCACAGTTTGGCTAACCCCTGGGGCTCTGCAGTCATGTGGAAAGCAGGCATATGGCAGTCCTACGAGCCCGACCTGTTTATCTATGGCAAAACTAGCTAAAGGCTATTTACGTAGCACACAGCCCACCAATGCCCTAGAAATTAGTTTATTATCAGTCTTAAGATTTGCCTGGCAAGCATCTACAGAAGCAAAAAAACTCCAAAAAAACAAAAAAAAAAACATATATGGCAAGTCAAGTGGGCGTGGCAAGGCATAAATAAACTCAATTTATTGTTTGCTTTTAGCAAATAAAGAGCAAAAGCCATAAATATGCAGGCAAAAGTTTCTTTTGCTCTTTTTTTTTGTATATTGTGGTCTGTGCGCTGGCTGGATTCAGTTTTGCTGTATGTGTGTGTGTGCGTGTGTGTGTGTGTGTGTGTGCTCTGTGGCAACAGTGGTCGCACAACTGTACATTGAGTGCACCCAATCCACCAATTGTTTGGCACAAATCGGCTCCACTTTTCATAAATATTTTAACAAAAGCCGAACGCCAACAATTGTACAATAAAAAACAAACAATTTTCATTTTATAGCCTTCGCATAACAAGCAACAGGCAACAACAGCAAATGATTCCCAACAAATGCAATATTTGTTTGCATGAAAATGGCTGGAGCAACATTTGTGAGCCAGCAGCCAACAGGTATCGGACTGCGTCAAGAAAAGCTGATATGAGAGAAGCAGCTGAAAGCAAAGTAGATTCAAAGCTCAGCGAACGCAAAGAGGAAATTTAACATTGCTGTTTAAGAATTTCAGCTTACTCAAAGCTCTTCGTATAGGTATTTCTGAAACAGATATTTTACAAGTTAAAGTTATATCTGAAGCTCTATTTAATGTTGTTTTTTCTTTCTTCAGGTTAACTTAACTTATATTAATCTATCCGTTAAAGCTCTTCCAGTTATAATATAGATATATTAAAATCAATTTAGACTTGTTTTAACAGGTTTTTCTAGCCCAAACATTCCATAACCTCTGCTGCATATTCGCTTTTCAATTGAAATCAAAGCTTTCTTAAATCCCTTTAAAGCTCCTATTATCGTACACACGCTCCAGCATATTCCTCTGGCTGGCTAACGCCTATTTATGCGCCTGACCTGTGACATAACATTTCAGAAAAGTGTATTTTTTTGCACCTTTAGTTGGCTGATGAAAATTGTGTGACAGGTGCACGGAGTCCGAAGGGTTAAAAGCTGTGAAATATCACACACAAGCTGCGTAAGATGTCAACTGCAACTGGCAGCCTTCTGATGCTGTTAAACTTTGTTATGGCACAGCGAACGTAACGCGGCTTAAATTTACCTCTACGAGGTGAAATATGTAATGTAATGTAATATGTTCATATATTTCATAGCTTGTTATGACAGCATTTCTGACAGATCAAATAGAGATTAGAAGCGAGCTTTATGATTTCGCTTGCCTAGTTTCCTTCAATAACAATTGCCACGGGCTTCAATTACCTATTGCCATATTGTAATAATTGATTAAGGGCATGGCCACAACGCATTAACTTCCATTCACATAACTCTCTAATATCTATATTAGTTAATTGAATACCGAAGCTTGTATGCAAGCGTCGCCACAAGTCGCCGCTTTTGCTCATCATCGACTTTGGAGCATAATTAATTAGCAGCTAATTAAACGCTGTACATATTTATATTGGTCTACTCTTTCGACCGCCCACCAGCTGGCTAGCAGACTGTCTGTCTGTCTGGTTGGCTGTCCGTCTGGCTGGTTGGCTGTTAGAGGTTCTGCTTAAAAATTAACCACTCGCGCTGGCAATTGAGCGTGGTAGACGTGACGAGCGATTTGCAAAAACCGCATTCACAGCCAGCTAATCTGGCAGCCACGCCTTTTGGGCCCCGCCCCTCCCTCCGGCTTGGTTCAATTCACTCTCATTTCTTTTTTTTCTACTCGCCAAGTTGATTAATTAAATTGTTGACAATTTTAAAAGCTTTTCTCGTTTGCTCTCATTCCCGCTGGTGCCTGCACTGCACGTTTCGCATTATTCACAGCTTAACATATTACACTACCTCTCTCTCGGTCTCTCTCTCTCTCTCGCTCTCTCTCTCTCTCGCTCTCTCTCTCTCTCTCTCTCTCTTTCTATTCTCTGCTTGTTGTTGCAATCTGTTGTGGCTTTATTGCTTTTGTACTAGTCCACTTTGTTGTCTCTGACAAATGCACTAGAAAATTGGCTGGTTTTACGTTACTGTTAGAAAGAGAGGCAACAAAGAGAGAGAGAGAGAAAGAGAGAGAGAGAGAGAGAGTGAGACAGATAGATACAGGGTGCGGCTGAAAAGAAGAGAAAATCAACTTTGAAAACACAGACAGGTTTTTGAACACCTGATGGAAGCTTCTGCAGTTAGCTGTGAAATTAAAAGTTGAAACAGAAACAGGCAGAGAAATAGAGAGAGAGAGCAAGACACGGAGAGAGAAAGAGCTAGACAGAGATAGAGAGAGAGAGAAAGAGATATAGAAGAAGAGAGTATATAGAAAATATTGATGCTTAAAACTATCTTTAGCTGAACTTAGCATTGTGAGCCGTCTATGGATTATAGATATTGTGGCAGCACGAATTCTTAATTAATATTAAAAAAATGTTAAATATGTAAAGAAATAGTGCTGACTAAACGGAAAGTGAGAGCTGGCTCTAAAGCAAATAAAAACTTAACTTTTAGAGGGTTACCGTGGACTTAGATGGATTCGATGCAAATTCAAAAATATTTCAAATTCTATAATTGCTTTCATTTAGACTATTTTGTGAACTATTTATTGCCACATTGTTTGAATAGTTCTTCAAAAGTGCTATAAAAGTAATGAAATCCGCAAGTAATTATAGCTTGGTCAAATGGGCTTAATCAAGGGATAGCCATAAGCTGAGAGTTGATGCGTCTGTTATTCAATGAGCTTTCAGCTAGGCAAAGCCGAGATTAGAAAATACTTTTGCTCTGTATAAGCTTTCACTATTCGAATCTTCTATTTATGTTTACGAGCCCTCGCAGCAAATGGCCTGTAAAAGTTAATACTCATGTATATACTGACGCTCACAAACACACACACACACACACACACACACACACAGACACATGGACAGCACACAGAATATCCATTAATCCATCAACGTGCGCCGTATTAGCACTTAAATTTGATGGCAACATTGATAGAGCGAGACAGGCACATAGAGGAAGAGAAGCAGGGAGTGAGTGAGAGAGACAGAGCAGATTGAAGCTGTAAGTCAATTTTAATTGAAACCGCAACAAAACAATTAAAACTAAGCTCGTCCAGAGGCAGAGGACCCTAAAAAGGGGACACGCTCGAACTGTTTTCAGTGCTGAGCTATAAACTTAACTTTGACACCAAACTCAATTAAAATGTTGTATAAAAATTGCATATGTATGCGGGCAGTATGAGGAGTATCTTTAACTAACTAGTATGTAGATCCGTTGCCGACCGACTGCCATTTCCTCTTCCACTCCAGCCAGCCCTCCTCTGCTGCAGCTGCTGCTGGGCTGCATAAATTAATAAACTTGATAGACTCGACAGCCGAAAGACAGGGAAAGAGTGAGACAGAGAGAGACAGAGATAGTAAGTGTGGAAGTGGATGTGTGTAAGTGTGGGTGCGGATATAGGTGTAGGAGCAACTAGCATAAAATCCTAAACGAGCTGGCAGTGGGGGGCAACACGTACGCCACCCAGAGAGTGGCTGCAATTAAAATTTTAGTGCTCAACAGGATGTGAAGGGGACGTAAAGTGGGCTGGCATATGGCAGGGACAGAGAGGCTGTGGACTGGGCATTTTGTTTCTACGCACACCATTGGCGACACGAACGTCCGTTTTTCAAGCTCTCAAATATCGCACAATAAACACACACACACACACACACACACGGATACGCATGTACATATGCTCAGGCCCAACCGCTGCTTACGCAGATGCAAATCGAAAGGCGACATCCTGTTGTGGGCATAAATAAATTGTGTTGCATACTTTTATGCACCATTGCACTTACCTGCTGTTGTTGCAGTTCGCTGTTGCACCTGGCCGCGTGCAGCCAGGCCGGACTTTCGGTCAATGACAATATTTGTAAAGCGCTTAATGATGCATGTGTGTGTGTGTGTGTGCGTGTGTGTGTGTGTGTGTATGCGTATGTGTGCATGTATTTTGCTCTCACTCACTCTCGTTCTCTAATGCCTTGTGCATGTACAGAGATGTTTTTGGCAACACTGAAGAGCGTATGTTACGCACACACACACATGCAATTTACTTTCCAACGCTGTCAACACAGCTCGCTGTAGTGTATGCTTGGCAGGGTTGCCAACTGCTTGTCACTGTAATAGCACTGCAGCCCATAAAATGTAACAGTTTACATATATTGTTTGCCTGGAAACTCTATTTTTATAAATGCTTGACAAAGTGCATACAGTAGAAATTCGTTACACAACACTGGCCCATTGTTTGATCACCCTCTCAATTTAAACTTCATCACTTAATCATCACTTTTATTGCATTTAATTTGCACTAGCTCTAACTTAATTTAATAGAAATCGTACATACATATATTTGCTTGTGTTTGTGCCCAGTGAACAAACAAAAGTTTTGACCAACAAAATGCCATTTGGCAAAATGGGCTCAGCAAGACATTCCTGAAGTATAACTAAATGTAATTGCAAAATCGTTGGCATGCATTGTAATTTACTAAAGAATTTCGTACAATAAAATGCAATTATGAAGAAATTCCTGACATCTGGCTGCCCTGGCCCTGGCGCCACACACAGCTTACGAGCAGTCACCGAGAGCCAGCGACGTGCCTGAATAAATCAGAATTTTGCAAACATAATACAAAATATATAATTAAAATATGTTGTGTGTGTGTGTGAGCGTGTGCGTGTGAATAGTTATTTAAAACTGTTGGCAAACATTTTCTTTATTTCTGTCAACGGCTCTCTCCTATTACAGTTCGTAATTATGGGATTTGGCTGTCGGTCTTATCGTTGTTTATATTTAGAGTTTATGGTGTTTGCGTTGACGCCGCAACACTTGCTGTTATTGTTTGTCGTTGAAGAGTGTGTAATTAAATGTCAGCTACAGTTTGGGGCTGTGACACTAACACGCATCAAATTTAACAGCAACTGGCATTTCATTTTTAGACACTCACACGCTAACAAACTTCGACTATCACACGCAAAGATAGTGATAAAGCACAGGCTTTGCAAAACTCGGAGCCAGCCCCGACTTTCATAGTGCTTCGTATATGTATATGTGTCGGCTATTTAATAGTAACTGGTGCTAGTTTGACAACCACATGAAATAGTTAATGGCTTTGATGGTCAAAGTTAGGTATAAGTCATGTTTGATAGTCACTGGTAGAATGAATATGAGTCTTATAGGCAACCATTAAAGGTTTGTAGTATAAAAGTTTGACAACCATTCGATAGGCTCTTGACATTTACAGCATAACAACTTGAGAGTCAAAAACTGCAAGTTTGACAAGCAAATAGAGTAAATTTTTCATGCACAAGTTCAGCCCAGTTTGTCCAGGGTCAAAGGTAGCTGTCACTTTAGAAGAGCAAGGAAGATAGGCACGATCCTGCCTTTCGCTTTGAGTTCAAAGAACTTTATTCTAAAATTTCTCAAACAGCAGTAGCACATTTAACGATCGATCTCACCAAAGACAATATCCAGTGAGCCAATGATAGCGACAACGTCGGCCAAGAGATATGATGGCGATAGTTTGCTGAGCAGCGCCAGATGCGTATAGGAAGCGGCACGAATCTTGCAGCGATATGGTCGCGAGCCGCCATCAGAGACGAGATAAACGCCAAACTCGCCCTTGGGCGACTCAATGGCCGTGTACGTCGCACCGGGCGGAACGTTATAGCCCTGAGAAAAGAATTTGAAATGATGTATCAGATCCTCCATGCCCGTCTTCATCTTGCGACGCTGTGGCGGCGCAACCTTGCGATCATCAACTTTGATGTTGCCCGGCGGCAACTGATCCAGGCACTGCAACATGATGCTGCAGGACTCGCGCATCTCGCGCATGCGCACTAGATAGCGATCGTAGCAGTCGCCCTGTGATCCAATGGGCACATCAAATTTCATTGCGGCATAGGCATCGTACGGCTGCTGCTTGCGTAGATCCCACTTGACGCCTGTGGCACGTAGCACGGGTCCCGTGCAGCCATAGTTGAGTGCTTCGTGCGCTGTGATGCGGCCGATGTCAATGTTACGCATGCGCCAAATCCGATTGTCAGTGACAACATCCTCGACCTCATCGAGACGATGGCAGAAGCCTTTGAGAAATTGATACAGATCCTGGCTGTACCCGAGGGGTATATCCATAGCCACGCCACCGGGTCGAATATATGCCGCATGCAGACGAGCACCCGACAGACGCTCGGAGAACTCGTAGAGCTTCTCGCGTTCCTCGAAGAGCCAGAAGAGCGGCGTGATGGCGCCACAGTCCAGCACAGAGGTGCCAATGGCCATGGTGTGATTGGTGAGACGCATCAGCTCGCCGCACAATGTACGTATATACTTGGCCCTGGGCGGAACCTCAATGTTCAGCAACTTCTCGACGGCCAGCGCATATGCCTGCTCACAGGACATGCAGGACACATAGTCGAGGCGAGCGAAGTAGGGCACGGCCTGTGTGTATGTCTTGTGCTCGATCAATTTCTCTGTGCCACGATGCAGTAAGCCAATGTGTGGGTCAGCCGACAACACCGTCTCATTGTCCAGCTCCATGATCATGCGGAGCACACCATGGGCCGCCGGATGTGCTGGCCCAAAGTTGATGAACTTGGAGCGAAATGTGCGATCCATGGGCGGAATTTGCTTACCCTTCGGATTTGGTGGTTTCTTCCACTCATCGCCCGTGGGATAAAAGATTTGATTCTGGTATTGCTTCATATACTCCGGATCCGGATACCAATAGTGAGTGTCACGCGGCTCATAGGGCGGACCGCGCGGATGGTAAAAATCCCAATCGTAATCACACGGCGGCTGCTCGTGGCAGCACTCCTCACTAGAATCTGTGAATGAGAATAGCAGCAGGCTCTACCTAAAGTAATGTCCAGCTACTCAGCAGGTTTAACTTACGCGACGATGTAAAGTAACGCGAATTGATCCACTGGGGCATTTTCACTGACCAAGTGGGGCGCTTAAAGTTCCACTTAAAGTTATACGCACTCGGAGACAAGTACTTCTTGGAAAATGCAGTGCGAAAGGCATTGAAGCGACTTATTTCCGACGGCGTGAATAGCTTTTCCGCAATCTCACGAATTTTATCCATTCGCGGGGCCATTTTCAAGTGCCCTGCAATAGCTCGTGAATGTTTTTTAAAAATAAAGGCGATTACAAATGATATTTGTGATGAATCTGAGTTTTTGTAATTGAGATTTTGTACAAAGGCCACTTCGTTAGCAGTACTTTGAGTGAAATGATTGCAAACTGAAAATGAAAACAGAAATCGATTTATATCTTTGATGCTAAGCTCAGGGAGATAGGTTGATTGCTATTATAATACAGTTTTATTTTAAAAGAGCAATCTTAAAAGATAAATTCCGATATCTATTAGACTCTGTCTGATAATATTCGGATCCAAATCTTGTTAGAGCCTGAACTTGAAAAAATTACAAATGTATTTTTTATACCCATTTAAAATGGGAAATCTAGTTTTAATGGTTTTGTGAAAATGTATGTAACAGGCAGAAGGAGGCGTGGCAGACGCCATAAAGTATATATATTCTTGATCAGCTAGACGAGCTAAGTTGTATGAACGCAATTGCTATGCTTCGCTATGAGAAGATAAAGCTAATTGAATTTCACATTCATTTTCCAATAGAAGTCATCACATCTAATTTAATTATTTTCGATTTATATTTCATTAACAGATCTTTGAGGATCATTATCATTTTGCGCATCACAAGGTGTCGAAGCGTTCTCCGACGCCCGCCTCACATCATCAGACCCGCCTCGACTTGGACGAGCGCGTGCATTGGGCCAAACAGCAGCGGGCCAAATCGCGTTCAAAGCGCGATTTCATACGGATGCGACCATCGCGTACCTCATCCCGGGCCATGTCGCTGGTGGATGCAGTGTCCTTCGATGATCCAAAGTGGCCACAGATGTGGTATCTGGTAAGTGTCTGAAATTTGTGAAATTTGAACATAGAACTGAAACTAAGAAATATGTTCGATAGAATCGCGGCAATGGCCTGGACATGAATGTGATACCCGCTTGGAGGGAGGGCATAACTGGCAAGGGCGTCGTGGTGACCATACTGGACGATGGACTCGAGTCCGATCATCCGGACATTGAGCAGAACTACGTAATATAGACTAACATGCATATAAACATGGGAAGGTATTTCTATAATCTTATTTATTTGCTTCAAAAGGATCCCAAGGCCTCGTACGATGTGAATAGCCATGATGACGATCCCATGCCGCATTACGACATGACCGATTCGAATCGCCATGGCACTCGCTGTGCCGGCGAGGTGGCTGCCACGGCGAACAACTCCTTCTGTGCGGTGGGCATTGCCTATGGGGCAAGTGTGGGCGGTGTGCGGATGCTGGATGGTGATGTGACTGATGCTGTGGAGGCGCGTTCGCTCTCGCTCAATCCGCAGCACATTGACATCTATAGCGCTTCGTGGGGGCCCGACGACGATGGCAAGACAGTGGATGGACCCGGTGAACTGGCCTCACGCGCCTTCATTGAGGGCACGACGAAGGGGCGTGGCGGCAAGGGTAGCATCTTTATTTGGGCATCTGGCAATGGAGGCAGGGAGATGGACAATTGCAATTGCGATGGCTATACGAACTCCATATGGACGCTGTCCATATCGAGCGCCACCGAGGAGGGCAACGTGCCATGGTATTCGGAGAAATGCAGCTCCACGCTGGCCACCACCTACAGCAGCGGCGGGCAGAGCGAGAAGCAGGTGGTCACCACAGATTTGCATCATTCATGTACTGCATCGCATACGGGCACCTCGGCCTCGGCACCGCTCGCCGCGGGCATTGCGGCCCTGGTGCTGCAGTCGAATCAGAATCTAACCTGGCGCGACCTGCAGCACATTGTGGTGCGCACCGCAAAGCCAGCGAATCTCAAGGATTCCAGCTGGACGATCAACGGTGTTGGCCGACGTGTGAGCCACTCCTTTGGCTATGGTCTCATGGATGCGTCCGATATGGTACGCGTCGCACGCAGCTGGAAAACGGTGCCCGAGCAACAGCGCTGCGAGATCAATGCTCCACACGTGGACAAGTGAGTCATTGAATTATTAAATATTTTCGCTTCAAATTGAATATTCATTACTTTTGCAGAGCCATTCCGCCCCGCAAGCACATCACACTGCAACTGTCCGTCAACCACTGCCTCTCGGTCAATTATCTGGAGCATGTCCAGGCCAAGATCACATTAACCTCGCAGCGACGAGGCGATATACAGCTATACCTAAAGTCCCCAGCCAATACGAGGGTGACGCTGCTAACCTCACGGTGAGTTTGAGTTAGGGATGACAGTGTGAAGGATAGGGTAGAATTATTAGTCAATTTAAAATATCAGTCAACAAAGTTTTTCTAGTGAGTTTCAATGCTCCGATAGAGTAAAGAAAAGATAATCTTATATTCAAAGGATAACCCATATATTATTCAATATCTTTATGTGCCTGTGACTGTTAATAAAAACGACTCCATTACATATTATATTCGCCCACAGCATTCATGATAATTCACGCTCCGGTTTCAACCAATGGCCCTTCATGTCGGTGCACACGTGGGGCGAGTCGCCGCATGGCAACTGGCAGCTGGAGATACATAACGAGGGACGCTACATGGGTAAGTTTCCGCAACTATGTTAGACTTTAGATACACAAAGAGTTGTTCATTCGTAAACGAAACAATTTTACATGCTGCGCTTTCTGTGGAACCACACACAACCTAACACTCATTATCTCCACCATTGCTAATAAAACATCCACCACAAAAACCACATATATGTACCAATACCACATCAGGCCACGCTCTGTTGCGCGAATGGTCGTTGATCTTCTATGGGACGACGCTGACCATCGATCCGAAAGATCCGATTTCGATACCGCGTTCCGGCAGCGACGAGCAGGCAACCACGCCCAATTCGAGTGGAGGTCAGGCCAGCACCAGCAGCAACTTGCATCAGGTCTATTCGCCGCAATATCCTCTCATATCGCCTAACAATTTCGCCCAGACGCCGGCAGGTGGCGCCAAACTGCCGCTGGGCAAAATGCCGCCCAATAAATCCAATTTGGTGACCAACAATCCGTTGCTGTTGCTGCCGCCTGTGCCGCCACCAAAGCAAGGCTATCAGCAAATCTCAGCCACATATGGCGTTCTGCTGGGCAAGACGAACAGCAACAGCAACAACAACAACAATAAGGGCAATAACAAAGGCAACAACAAGGCCAGTAAGGGCAACAAAGCAGGCAATGGCAAGGCTAACAATAGAAAGGAACAAACCACACAGAGCACCAACAACAGCAGCAGCAGCAGCAGCAGTAGCAGTGGAAGTGGCAACAACAAGAACAAATATTATCGCATATCGCAACAGCACAGCGGAGGTGGAGGCGGGGGCGGTGGCGGTGGAGGCAAGTCCAAGGGCCAGGCAAATGGGCTGCAAACGCAACGCCCCAAAGCCAGCTCCGGCGAAAAGTTTTACGATGAAAAAACGCGCAAAGTCATAGGCGAAATTAACAACGGCAACACGAACAACAGCAACAATAACAACAACAGTAGCAATCGCGGCAATAACGGCTCGACTGGACAACGTTTACCCGGCAAGGCAGCCAAACAGGTGAAGGACAACAGCCAGGACTCGCGCATACCAAAACTATTCGAGCACTACGAAAAGATTCAGGCCATATTTCCCGAGCTGGAGCCATACATGAGCAACAATCAGCCCAAATCCAGGCCTGGTACGCAGCAACAACACCAACAGACGCCACGCAAACAGGGCAAACAATTTGAAGTGGAGCTGTTCCGGCCCACAATGGGAAATGTTGGAAGCAGCAGCAGCAGCAGCAAACCTGGCAATACAAAGAAGTCACCATCCGCACCGCCGCCTCCATCGCAGTCGATGTTGCCAGCGGGCGGCAGCAGCTTTTTGCCCGATCAGCGTATACTCAAAAAACAGCAGCTGCTGATGGCCGCCGCCGGTGTTTTAGTGCCCCAGGATGCCAGCGATGATAATGTGAATGCCAATGTTGACTCCGAGGAGGCGGATGTTGATGATGATTCAGATGAGGCCATCTTGCAGCTAGCGCCGAGCAGCTATCGCAAGAGCAGCTCAGCAAATGGTAGACAGCTAAATGCACTTAACTAGCTACTGAAACATAGCTGATTTTGATTGATTTTCTTTCTTCATTTTTTGGTTTGCACAATATTTGGACGGTGGGCGCAATGTGAAGAAAATCATGCACTTGTTGTTGACATTGTAAATGCGAGCGAAACTTTTTATTTTATAAATCTATTTTTGAGGCTAACTTCTTATCTATATATATTTATTAGATCTATATTCAATTGCCAGCAGCTGCTAATATCCTTTGTAAACTTGAAATCATTTGGATATCAAGTCTAAACTCCGCTCTGACTTTTTGCCATAGCTTTACATGCTTCAAAATAAAGTTAAAGTAGCGTTGATATAAACGTACAGTGCAGGCTATGAGCGCTCATAAGTATAAGTTTCCTAATGATTTTCTTAGTGGGCAGTTTGACAGCCACTGAACGCTTTTCATCAATCAAACTGCTAGCTGAAAAGTGTAAAGTGAAAACTGCAAACTGCAAACTGTTAACTGAAAAGTGGAAAGTGCAAAGTGCAAGTGTTGTTATTATTGTTGGTTGTCAGCAGCCAAAAATATATGCAGCACATTTATCATTTGGCCTCAACTTGAAAATTGTGTGTATTTAGCTTTTGTCACATCATTTGTTTTGTTCTTTGACAGATTTATTGGCCCTTCGCACGCCCCGTTTGCCATTGCATAAATCATATGCTCACATTTTGCCGTTCGTTTGGTTTTTACGTTTTCAGCGACTTTTTCCTTTTAAATTTCATTTTCAGTTTCATATTGATATTGATTTTGAATTTGATTTTGCTTTTGAATTGCAACGATTCGCAGTCTTCTCTAATATAGTTGTATTGCCTTACAGCGCAAATCACACAATGGGACATGCTACTCTTTGGCACGGAGGTGCCCGCCCAGCCCGACGACCGGCCCCACGAGAATCAACAGAGTCAATTCCAATTGTATGGCAATGATATGGCACACAACGATATCGAGCACGATGCCAGCGGACAATGGCGCAATATGCAACAGGTGAGCACAATTCCATTTAAATAACATTAACATTAATAACCAGGCCAGAGCACAGACAAAGCTTCATTGAACTCGTACCTTAACTTCACTGGGAAGAAATGTAAATATTCATTTGCCAGCGCAATAGACAGAGAAACCAAGTGAGCAGAGCAGTGACAAAAACATAGATAGCAGTTTGAAGAGAAGCTAAACATGAAGTCAAGCGTAGCAAGATCATTTTCTTCAATATCAAATTGTATCTTATTCGGATATTGGGCAATCTTTAACATAAGTCAGTCAAAATAAAACAGAATTCGTTGTGCAAACTAATCAAAATGAACTGTAAGACAGAAGCTTAGCTCAAACAAACTTGCTTTGTAAGCTTTATAACGCAAGCTCTCTCTCTTAACACAAGTATAATCATAAAATTTTGAATGAAACAGCGCTTAATGGCCTCGATATATGCGACATTTTGTTGTTTGTTTTTGCTTTTTTTCTTTTCTTTTCTTTTGTTTTTTCTTGGATTTGCAGTGCTTTGCAAGCGGCTTGCCTGAAGCTGAAGCTGAAGCCGAAGCCGAAGCCGATGCCGAGGCTGAAGCTGAGGATGAGGATATTGGAAGTGTCCGTGTTCGACTGGGTCGACGTCAAGATAGCAACACAACCTCGGCTGCTTGCATGTGGCTAGCTTGAGTTATGCAATAACAGACGATGCAAACGATATATCATATATATCTATATACATATGTGTTATACATATGATCTATATATATAGGTCTTGTAACTAGACTCAGAGACTTAAAGGCTTTTGTTTTTGGCAAACGCCTTGCAAGCTGTTCGCTCTGTGTAGGTAGATTTACATTTTGAGTTACTGTTTGGCATGCTTTTTGGCTTTTCCTTTTTCCCCATTTCCTTTTCAAATTTTTCTTTGAGTCTTTCGTTTGCACTAACAATTTGCGCTACTTTAATGCACAAGCTGCTCATAAATTTTCCACTATTTAGCATACGAAAATGCTCGATTTCAGTTTCTTCTTCTTCTTTCGCTGGCAAACTGAATTCAATTTTTTTTGGCACAACTCACACCACACACACGCACACACACAGATACACTCATTGCCTGCATCTTGGCCTGGCCGATGGGCAAAGTGCCAAGCTCTTGCTCGTACCAACGGGCGGCAACGCGATTTTTTGCCTTTTCCTGCCATTGTTCGGCGCAGTGGAGCTGCTGCATTAAATGCACTCAAATTCAGTTTTGCATGTACAGTTTGAGAGTCAGTGCAGCTGCAACTGTTGAAATTTTTGCTCTCTAAGCCATGGCGGAGCTGTTGAAGTGCACTTGGCATAGGCACAAAACATTTTTCTGCCTGAAATGGACAGTTCTTTAACCTTCTAGCAGCTTTTGTTGCTTAATAGCTGCAGAAATATATTTTTCTTTCCTTTCCACACTTTTGGCAGGTTGTATATATATATATATATGTGTGTGTGTGTGTGTATGTGCGTATGTGTGTATGCTGTAATAAACTGAAAGTGCACTGACCTTTGGCTTTTTATGCTGCTGCTAGCAAACTTTTTGCATAACTAACAATTTTTTTTCTTTTTGCTGTTAGTAACACGCGACCTCATCGCATGTGAAAGTTCGGTTAGACGCAAAGATACCGACAGAGAGAGAGAGAGAGAGAGAGTCGGGAGAAGAAGGAGATAGCCGTATTTAGACGACCATTTTTTGGTTAGGGCAGCAATAAATAAACACACACAGCCACACTCGATTCATTTTCCATACATACTTAAGTAGTTGGAACTGAAATGCCAGACATGGCGGCAACATGCAATGAACCACAGCGGAAAGCAGACAGGCCCACCAAAACCGACCCGGTCAGTTGGCAGTTGGGCCACCCAATCAGACATAGAGCATACAAAATGGCTTTTAACCAAAACAGAGCTTAACTGCCGAAGTCTTTAAGACGTAAAATAAAACTAAAAACGATTTTTATTAGCTTGTGACGTAGCGCAGCTTAGCTGAGCCGAAAACTATTTAAAATTTGATGTCAATAGTTTTGTTAGAACTAGACAGGGCAGGCAACAGAGTCAGTCTAGGGTAAATATAAGAGTTTATATTTACAGAGTATATACAGGGTATGCAACAGAGCCTATACATACTTAAGCTGCAGAGTATACTATCGACTATACACATTGAATACCATTTAAAGTCTCTAAAAATGTTATCCAAAGTCTCCAGTTACTTTTATTACTTTTTTCACATTATATGTTTGTTATTTATTAATAAGAGAGGAAAAACTAGAGTACCTTTTTCCACACTTATCTTTGATCTGCCAAAAACTACATATAACTATAATGTACTTGGCACGGGACTGTCCAAGAATCTTTGTTACTATTGCTCATGCGCCACGTTGCACTTGACTGCAAAGTCTTTACACTGCCTTTATCAATTATTAACAACATATTTCTCTTTGCATTGGTTCTTGTTTTTGTCTTGCAGGTGGGCGAAGTGGGCATGGCGCAGGATCGTAGGAATGCAGCCGCATGCCTCAAGTGGAGCGACCAGAAATGTTTAGGTTTGTCTTTAATCTTTCTACTCATTACACAACTCTTCTATCTGAACTTTAAACAAGCCATTGCCAACAACAACAACAACAACAACAGCAACAGCAATGGCAACAGCAACAAAAGCATTAGATAATTCAACAACAACAAAAGATAACTCTATTTACATAGCCAACAACAATTGTAAAAACAAATGTGAACAAACTTCAATTCCAAGTTCAAAGTTTGGTCCACAAAAAAACAAAAAGAGAAAAAAATAAGAAACATAAACAAAAGCATTTTGTGTGCTTGATTTAAGCATTTTCTAAGCTGACGAAAATCAATTGAACAATAGCAACGTAAGCAACAAAAACAAACATGATAAATAAGCGTAGAAAACAAATATAAAAACAAAAAAAAAAAAAAAACAAAAGAAAAAAAAAACACTGCAAGTCCAAAAAATAAATATACTAAAACATTTTGTAGTTAAATTTAAATGTAAGGCCTAGTAATACATACACATATACAACTAAATGTAGGCGTGGCAGCTAAAACAAAACAAAAACAAAAAGAACAATAACAATAACAGCACAAGAAAAGGTTGTTTCTTCACTTTCGGTTCGCACAAACAAAACTAAAAGAACAACAACAAAACATAGTAGTTACACTTAGTTCAAGTCTATTTTTAAATATTATTTTTATAAGCGTTTAGTTAAATTTGTTCATTGTTTTCGTTTGATTTTGTCATATTTTTTATTTTGTATAAATATTTTTATATAATTATTATTATTTTTTTTTTTTGCATTTAAAGCGAGGGTTTTTAATTTCCCTGTGCCAAAGTCATTTTCTTAGTTTTGCATAGTTTTGCATGCATTGCGCCTTGGCTGCGACAGTTTGGAATGCATTGGCCAGACGCGCCATTTTCAAATGCTCTGGCTGACTGAGCAGACTTTATGAGGCGGTGGCTCTCAAACCTTTTGTTGAGTGTGTGTGCTTGTGCTCTGTACATGTGTCTATACGTCTGTCTATATGCATTTCAGATATTGCCAGGCCAGCCAAATAGCTACAGCTTGAGCAGCACTGACTGCCATATTCTTCTTCAACATTGTGTTTTTTTTCCTCTTCTTATTTAATTAATTATTTTTGTGTGCTGCGCAAAACAAAACAATAAATGTTCAACAGTTTAGAGTTCATAGTAAAAGACTGTTTCTAAAATTTAAACGTAAATCTTAACGAACAAAATTTTGAAATTCATTTAAAAAAAAAAAACTTAAATCTTTAATGTTAAGGCGTCAAAGCAAAGCAAACCAATTTTTGTATTAAAACTGTAACTAAAAAGAAAAAGAAAAAAACAATAAAAAATATTGATTAAAAATAAAAAGTAAAAATAAACGAAAACGAAATACTAGGGTGTAGGGTACGACTACGTATAGTATTAAAGTAGGCAAGAAACCAAGAATAAATAATTAAAACTATATAAAATAAACTTGACAACTTATATATAGAAAAAGTTCCTGCAGTTTTTAACAAAGTTGCAATATGAAAAAAATTAAAAATTGTAATAAAGAAAAAACAAAAAGCAAAACAAAAATTAGCTAATTTTCTAGTGAGCATAGGAATGAATTAAATAAATAGAAAACAAAATGAAAAGCGCATAAAGAAAGTTGAGGAGATGCCAGAAGTAAGCAAGAAACTTCTAGTCATTAATTTTGTGCGCTGCAATATAAAATATATATAAAAGTAAAATGTAAAAATGAACTTAAATTAAAATTGATTTCCATATCAGAGCAAAATCGAATCGTTTTACAACACTCACACACATATCTTTGTTAAAATATTTGTTGTTCACCTTCCGCCAACACTTCAAAGTTTATTTCGACGAGTGTAATAGGTTGTAGAGGTGCGTGACACGGCACGAATTACTTTTCTTTCTATGTTCGTGCTCATCTCTAATGGAAAATAAATAGCAAAAAAAAATATCGAAACAAAATCAAAACGCAACGCGAGTGCAATAATTATTTCTAATTCTCTCTCTCTCTATCTCTATCTCTTTCTCTCTGTCATACAATAAGCAACAACAAATACAACAAACTTTCTTTCAGCTGAATTACTCCAATATATATAGTATATATAAGCATATATAGCGCATATCATTTGATATAATTTGTTTGTTTTTTTCAATCTATACGCATCAATATTTGTTGCCTGCTGTTGAAATGAATAAGCATATCGTCAATGCACAGTAATTAAATTCTATAATAAATATACTCTATGAATATTATTTTTTGTTTTGTTTAAAATTCGTTTGATTGATTTTGTTGTTGTTGTACTTAGCAAACTCCCATGAAAACAAATAATGATATAAGAAATCAACAATAATTATAAACAATAACTTAGCCGTTTTATACATGTCTAATTTCAACAAACTGAAAATCTTCAAGCATATACCATAAATAGCAGCGAGAATAAAAGCAAATATATAACTAAATCATAAGACTAACAATTAAAAAAAAAAACAAACAAAATGAAGAAAAACAAAATATGTATATGTTATATATATATATATATATATATATATATATATATATATATATATATATATATATATATATATATATATATATATATATATATATATATATATATATTAAGAATACTTAATATTTTCCAAACATTTTTCATAGGTTTTTCCAAATTTGTTCTCTACTTATGAATTTTATTTAACTAACAAAACTCAGTGCTGGCTGCGGTACTTATGCTTAAACATTTTGCAGAAGAAGGGGAAACCTAAAAAATAAAAGCCAAATTAATATTTAAGCGCATACTATTTAAATAATACAAAAAAGATAAATAAAGAGCAAATTAAATCTAAATTAAATAAAAAATGGTACTAGGGCCTGGGGTAGCTATTAAAAATTAAAAATTAAACTTAAAATTTAAATTAAAATTAAAAGAGAAAACAGCGAAAATTACAATTTTTAAATGTAAAAAAGGAAAGAAAAAAAAAAACAGAAAATCAGAAATAATGAACATAAGAACAAAGTAAAACTGAAATATAAATGTAAATGAGATTTGATGGCCGCTATTTCGAATCAACAATTTTTTATGTATCTTTTGTGTATATATACATATATATATATATATATATATATATATATATATATATATATATATATATATATATATATATATATATATATATATATATATATATATATATATATATATATATATATATATATATATATATATATATATATATATATATATATATATATATATATATATATATATATATATATATATATATATATAAATATATCTATCAATATAACTATCTGAGTAATAAATAAATGCATTGAAAACGTATGAAAATATTTAATTTACGCAAAACAGAATTGTGAAACTTTTTTTGCAACAACAAAGTTTTTCTCACTGCGCAGTAAGAACAATATGAAATGTGGTCCAAAAACATTTTAGACAATTACAAAATTTAACACTCCGTTCCCTTCTCGTGTAGCTCAAAATCAAGGTGAGTTTGGCAAACATACAAAAAAAAAAAAAACAAAAAAAAAAAACAAAAAACCTAAAAAACATTGAAATTTCGAAACTTTCTAAGTACTCTTTAGTGTTGTGTAATTTGTTGTTTTTTTTTTTTTTAACCCATGTCTTCGACGTACTGTGCTGCTGTGTGATTATTAACACTGTAATTTGGTATTTCTACTCGTTAATCTCGTAAACTCTATAATTTAACCTAGTTTTGTAATGCACTCTCACACTGTTCATCGTTATGGCTTGTTTACTTTCCAACACTGGTTTCGGTACAGCACACACGCACATCCCACCTATGTACAACTGATTTTCCACTATTATTTTGAGCATGTTTTTGGACTACTGCGCTTGCTTTAAAACATTTTGTTGTTAATAGAAAAGTTTCAGCTGAGACTCAACTATTGCAAAAAAAGAAAAAAAAACCAACAAAATGAATTCTATAATTAAAGATAAAAGTAAATAATTGAAAATGTAATTCGTTTGTTGCTTTTGTTTTGTACACAAAACTCTTTTTCATTTTGATTTCAACTCTTCTACCGCTCTACTAACTAAACATTCCTATTTTCCAATTTCTTTGCACCATTTATCAACACTGTTTCGGAGGTAAATGGTTTCTCATCATTGGTTAGTTGTAACCAGTTGCTTACCAGTTATCTTTCCATGTGCTCACATGTTAACTAATTCTCTTCCTTAACTGCTCTTCACAGACTGCCAGGAGCCCAGCTACTTCTATCAGGATCTCTGCTACGACGAGTGTCCCAAACACACCTACCCCCAGACTAATGCGGATGAGGTAGATATGGACGTAACGCTGAGCGATCTAGATATCGTGCCAGCTAGTGCTGCACCAGATAGCGATAATGAATTGCACAGCACTGGCACTAGTTTCAACGATCTGGATGATCCACTGCAGGCGGCAGAACGTCGACGTCGTAAAAGTGATTCGAGCAGCACCGTTCTGTTGACGCCACGTCACAGTCGCATCTGCTCCAGCTGCGACAAGAGCTGCCTGCGCTGCTACGGCCCCAGCATCTCCCAGTGCAGCACCTGCTATCCGGGCAGCCAGCTGCGCAAACTGCCGCAGACCAATGAAACTTATTGCTACGCGTACGTTGTGCGCAGCACAGTGGTAGATATATCCAATCCGGCTAACGCCAAGCTGGCAGCCGATGTCAAGATGCAGTACATAAGCTGGACCACTGCGTTGCTTGTGATCGCTGTTATTGTATCACTGGTGGGTGTTGGCGTGGCTGGCGGAGTGCTCTACCAACGAAAAGAGACCAAGTCGGAGCTCTATACGCGCGTAGCTCTGATTGCCGACGATGAGGCCGACGACAGCAGCGAAGACCAGGAGGATGAGCTCTTCAATGCGCGACTTTTCTATCGAAGCGATGTGCTCGAGTATCACGATGAACTGCAGCGGAAGCAGCTGTCCAGCGAGTCGCTTGAAGAGGGGCAGAATGAGGAAGAGCTAGAGGAGCACGCCCAGCTGGTGCCCAAGTAGCCCACAGTGTGGCATCCTATTTAATTAGTCCTAAGTGCATTTACATCTAGTTACAACTTACATACAGCTCAATAGTGAACTTTAGAATTCCAGCGTTAAAATGTTGCCGTCAAATGTCGCCGACTGCACAATACGCGTTCACAGACCAATAAACACTAGCCTAGCCTGTTGTAATTTGCGATTTGGCATCATATTTTTGGATCGATCTTTTCAGAGGGAAATGTTCTATGGTTTCGGACTAACAACCAGTCCAAAACCCATATACTCTTTTCACTTAGTGAACGAGTATAACAAATAAATAGTTAAATTTTAACATTCAAACAAGCTTCTGCGATTTATTTCTAGCACGCACTTAAATTATTTAGTTTTTCTTGAAATTGATTTTCCAAAATGTATTATCCTAGTTTTAAGCTAAACACGAAATCAATCAAATATATTCCAATTATATAAATTATAACAAATGAATGCTGATTATTTAGTTTTAAGGCACCTTTATTGCTAACAAAATGTCTGTTTGTCAGAGCTAAAAAGTATGTTTCCCAAAAGCTTATCGACTTATAATTCACTAAGTTGTTAGCCTTGACCACTATAAGCTCATTGTAGACTTCCTTGGCAACTTGATAGCTGATGACCTTATCCCAAGGTTACATATAGGGAAAACAGGGTATTACACCATCGCTTACACGTAATAGGGGCGTGGGTTACTCTTCTTGTTCAATGTCCTTTACTGGTTAGATATAGATAATATAGATATATATACTTATGTACATATATAGTAGATATTAGTCACGCTGTGATAAGATATGTAGGTTCTTCCGTACAATTGATAATTCTGAAGCACTTAACTATAGCTATAGATGTATATATTGTATAGAACAACAATCCAATCGAAAATTGAAATAATTCAACATTTCGAATTACTAGCATTTCACAAGTGTCATTAAGTATCATTTGCCCGCCTCTCAGTGGCATTATAACACTCGGAATCTATTGACAAAATGTGTTCGTGCATATATGTATATATATATGCTATATATAGAGTATTATACATTAGGTTCGGTGAGAGCTCTAGCTGATAGTCGCTTATCAGCTGCTGCCTGGAGTGCATCTTCAGCAGTGCAAATTGTGGACACGGCTCAAGAGCTTTTTTTTTGCACACATAACACGCTAGTTAGCCCGATCGTTGGCTATATAAGCGCTCAGCTCGGTTGGCTCTGGCAACAGTTTTTCGAAAATGCAGTTCGGCTATGCAAGTGCAGCTCTACTTTTGGCCACCTGCTGCTTGTGGACGACGGGACAAGCGTGCAAGACCATCGAGCAGCGCTTCAAATTCGATAATAGCGACATCTACTTAAGGCTTCGACGCGGTGATAAGCTGCAGTATGAGTTGATGAAGGGCAGCAACTTGCTGCAGACCGTGACCTTGGATAACTTTGTCACCAGTAGTGATCTGGAAGCCACGTCTTCGGGCGGCTTCAGGCTGAGCGATGGCAGCACCGCCATCGAATTTACCTTAGTCCAATCCAGCAGCACTGTCACCCATGTACGTGTGGCTCGCGACCAGGTGGTGAAGGGCACACAGCCCAGGGATTGTGTGAGGCTGAATAAGGGACGTGTCCATTGGTTTGGTGGCTCGGAGCAAAAGCAACACTATTGGCCCGTGGAGCGTCAACAATACAGAAACTTCTCGTATGTGCCCAAGGAGTTGGGAAATATGGGCGTGGCGGAGCGATACTGGCTGAGCAGCGAGGGCTTTTTCCTATTCGTGGATAATACAACTCCTCTATTTATTGATCAGAATGCAGCCGGTCTGGAGGATCAGCTCTGCATCAGCGCATTCAGCGCCCTGCCCTATGACACACGGCTGTCCACGTCCAAATTTAGCTATCAGCTCGGCTTTGCCAAGGATGCGAAGGCGGCCCATATGTATGCGGTGAAGACGCTGTTGGGCAAGCCCACTGGCTATCCCGATGAGCGCATGGTTCAGCATCCAGTTTGGTCCACCTGGGCGCTGTACAAGGCGGAGGTCACGGACGAGGTGGTGCGTGACTTTGCAAAGCAAATCCTTGACAATGGCTTTGAGAACAGTCAACTGGAGATTGACGACGATTGGGAGGATTGCTACGGTGCTCTGACGTTCCGTAAAAACAAGTTTCCAGATGCCAAAAAACTAACAGATGATCTCAAGGCGTTGGGCTTCAGGGTAACCTTATGGATTCACCCGTTCATTAACAACAACTGCACGGCCATCTACGAGACAGCCAAGCAGCAGGGCTATCTGGTGGTCGATCATGCCGGCAGTGCCGACACACAGTGGTGGAACAGCCAGCCAAACGATGCAGCCTATCTGGACTTCACCAAAACCGCCGTGCAAGAGTGGTTCAGCACACGCCTGAAACGCCTGCAGACGGAGGACGGCATTGACAGCTTCAAGTTTGATGCGGGGGAGACCAGCTGGATACCCATGGATGCGGTGCTCCAGGGTGACGAAAATCAAACTCCGCTACAAATTACCACCGACTATGTGCGCACAGTGGCCGCATTTGGCGATATGGTAGAGGTGCGCTCTGGCCAAAGCACACAGGACTTGCCCATATTTGTGCGCATTGTTGACAAAGATTCCGAGTGGGGCTGGAACAATGGCCTGGTAACACTGATCACATCGCTGCTGCAAATGAATATGAATGGATATCCGTTTGTGCTACCCGACATGATTGGCGGCAATGGCTACAACGAGAAGCCGCCCACGAAGGAGCTGTTCCTACGCTGGCTGCAGGCCAATGTCTTCATGCCCAGCCTGCAGTTCTCATTTGTGCCCTGGAACTTTGATAGTGAAACTATTGAGATTAGCAAGACCTTCACCAAGATGCACTCGGATTATACGCCCTACATAATGAAGATGTTTAAGCGCGCCACGGAAACTGGCGAACCCGTCAACGCACCCCTCTGGTGGATTGCGCCCGATGATATAGTCGCTCAGGGCATCTACGATGGTATATTGACTTCTCTATCTATAATATTAAATTTCATATTTATCGTTTCGCATTTTTCCGCAGAATTTTTGCTGGGCGATGACATTATTGCTGCTCCGGTTATTATGGAAAATGCTACCAACCGAGACATTTACCTGCCCGAGGGCGAATGGACCGATGGAAACACCGCGGATGTCTACAAGGGTCCCGTCTGGCTTATGGAGTACCCCGCACCACTGAACATATTGCCCCACTTTGTGCGCGTGGGCTTCAAGTTGGAATAAGTGACGGTTTCCTAGCGTTAATTTATATAAATATTTTTGTTGTAATAAACAGAAAATTACATTAAAATATATCTCTTCTTGTAAGTTGCTTTACGAGAGCTTAAATTGAACAAACTAAATTATGAAATGTTAAAGCAGTCTTAAACAGTAATTGTCTCATATACTGATCAAAAGTTCAGTTAATCGCAATCGTAAGTCTTTCTGTTGCATCTGATATCTTAGACTAGTTAAATAAAGATTTACTTAAATTAGATCACAAATTTGACATAAAATATTTACTTGTCTCCAAGAAAACAGAAATTTTATGATAAACCGAATAACTAACGCAAATAAGAACGAGAATTCTACGATCATATGATCATCAATTAACCATAATTCACGTACAATTTCGTTGAATGGAAATGGGGCTAATGCATCCGACTGCTATCACCATGATTAGCAGGATTGTGCTGGTCCACTGTCTGGCTGGAAAGACCGCGCAGATAATCCTTAAGCAACGGCTCTGGCGAATCGCCAGAACCGGAAAAACTGAGCGACGTAGCCGGCCTGCGAAAACGACCGAACTCACGCTCAAACTCATCAGCATCCTGGGTAAGAACACTCTTCAGATTGAGCACTCTGAAATTAAGTGACGTAGTATTAAGATTTAGTTATATTCACTTGCTGTTATATTGAGTGTAACTTACGGAGACATGTTCTTTTCATTTTCCATTTTCTTCTCGTACATAGCCAGTCTAAGGGCATGAATACGCTTGGCACTGCGTCGCCATTGCTTCTTGTATCGATCCTTGGCCTTGCTCATGTCCATGTAACGCATGTTTTGTATGCGCATCTCACTGAGCACCTGCTGCAGATTGTTACCATTGGCGCCCTGCTGGCTTAACTGTGCTATTTGGTGCTCCATGTGAGTGATGCGTTGCTTTAACTGCATCTTCTCTTGCTCCAGCTTTGAGTTCATATCCTGCATATTCTGAGTGCGACTTTCAAACTTACGCAAATGCTGCTCCAACGCCACAATGTGCTGCTCCAGCTCGATGAATTTGGACTCGTAATCAGCACCAAGAGGTGTCATGTTATGGGTACTGTTCGGCGTTTGATTGTCTGGTGTCTGCTGCGATGAATCCGCCTCAGTTCCACACTGACTTAAACCGTCTATGTATTCTTGTGTCTTCCGTTGCATCTCGTCCTGCAGTTTCCTGCCAGCTGCCAAAATTAGCTTGATGCTTTCATCCATATTGGTAATATCCGTGTTCACGCTCTGGTTCACGTATGTGATGCTATCTTTGGCTGGCTCTTCAACAACTTTTGTTTCATCATACATGTGCACTGTAAGCTCCAAGTGAGAGATGGGCACATCGGCACCCAGCTGGTCTTTGGGGGAAGTCTTCTCTTTAACAGCACAGAGCTTGCCGATGACGGTTTGTTGCAATCGATTTACAGCAGCAGACGCTTTAACTGTTCTCTTTTTCGGGAGTATTTTCCGCTCTATCGACTCCAATGCACCCGACTCTGCTTCTGAAGGATCGATTCCTGTTGCCTTGGCGGTGCGTTTCCTAAGTGGTTTCTCAGCTTGGTCGCCATCTTCCAGAGGCTGATCCACAGCGCATGCCGCTTCCGCATCCAAATACTTTTGCATTGAAGATCTCTGAACAATTGGCCGAGGCTTCCTCGCATAATTTCGTACAGGACTTGATTCCAATTCTGAATCCACATTCTCCGTTTTTGGGCGGATCCGTTCTCTGACTTTGCTTGTATTGGGCGCCGACTGATTTGTTTGCGGCTTAGTTTCAAGATCCTGTAAGCTATCACACACGCTATCGTTTTTCTTTTTCATCACTTTACGCTGAAGTTTTTTTGGCTGTTCCTCAATAGAACATTCAGCACTTGCTTCAATTTTTAAGTTCATTTGAGCTATTTTGTCGGGATCTGTTTGGTGACTAGAACCCTCTTTTGTAATTACCTTACGCTCAGGCTTGGACTCCTTTAAGAGTTCCTCAATTAATGAGTTATCCACGATTGGTTCAATTTCCGAGCTAACATTCATTTCATTGTATTCATTATTCTTTCTAAGAATCGAACGTGATGAACGGCCCAGTTTCTTGTTTGTGGATTTCTTGAGGCTCTCTGAACACTGTTCCTTAATTGAAATTTCATCCATCTCTGCTTTGCAGGTGTTTTCGATGAACTGTTCAGTTTCTTTCAAGGCTTGAGTTTGCTCCTTACTCACCTCCACCCAGCGAGCGCTTAAAGAGAGATCAGTTTTTGAAACTGATGTCCTTTTTGTTTTTGATATTTTCTTGATTAATACTGTTTCACTAGATTTTCTTTCCTCTTGGACATTTGGCATTGGTTTGCTCTTGGGCACTTTTGGCTTATGAAGGAATTCCTTCAGATCGTCTGTTTCTGTTGGTGTTTCCAAGTCCATTATTATGTTTTTTGGTTTTTTGCCAACCGTATCTCGAGCAAAATGTTTCAATTCTGGTCTAGCCGAGTCGGGCACAACTGCATCTAGATTTTCCTGTGAAGACATATATTTATTTCCCTGCATGCGTGAGATGGAAGTTGAGGTCTCCAATACCTCCAATTGTTCTGTTTTTGAGAGAATCTTCTTCCTGCGTATGACTTTTGGTTTAATATCCGATGGATCATCCGTTGAATGTTTTTTCATATTTTTTTTGCTATGTTCCTCTATTATATTAGGTAATGCAGAATCTAGAAAGCTTGTGCACAGGTCAACTGGCTCGACTGGATTTACCTGCGATTGAGATTTTCGAATTTTAGATGCAGTTCTTGGCTCAGATTTATCTATTAGGTCGCCTTCCAAGTTATGTTTTACAGATTGCCTTGTCACCTCTTTGGGGGAACTCTTCTCATATTCCTGCTCTAATTCAGCCCAAGAATCATTAATAAACTTGTCATCAATACAATATTCCTTAATATTATTATCAGAATGTTTTTTTCCATTCCGTTTAGACAATTGATCCTTGAGTTGCAATTCTTCCTGCAGAAATCTAGTTGCCTCTTCGTCTATGTGCTGTAAGTCTAGAATACTCCTTTGCTTTGCACTATCCTTAGGATAGTTAGAGCTCTTTTTTCCATCTCTTGCAGTTTTGGATGGATGTTTCTCTTGGATGGAAGCTGTTGAGCCGCTTTGTTTATGTTTCTTAAGTTTTTTTGTGTCATGGACACGGTCTGTCAAGAAGTCCTCCGTTTTCTTATAGCTGTCGTCATAAGTACCAGAGCCCACATTCTCAACTAAATCTATTATATCATCAGGACACACTTTCTCCTTATGATTCACTTTTCTAGTGGCAACCTTCAGATCATACTTATGGTCCTCACTTTGTTCTTCTTTATCATAATGGACAGGTTTATCTGTGAGTCTTACAAATTTTTTGCGACGTTCTTGGGATGTATGTAAAGTTATATCTACATCGGAATTGTGCGCTGATTCTGAGGCGGCAACTCGCTCATCCGATTCTGAAAGCTCAGCACCCACGTTCAAACTACCCAGGGATCCATTTCCAGAAGCGGATTGCATTTCGGGGTTAGAGCTCCATTCAACCCCGTTATCATACGCACGATCTTTAGACACTTCGAGTATGACAGCTTTGGTGCCCGCTGATTGCATATCCAGCGAGTCCTCATGCAGCTGCGGCTCCAGCAACTTTTCCTGCTGGCGCCAATACACTTCCTGTATGTCCACTGTAAATGTGTAATCCATGATTGGTTTCACCTCACGCGCACTGCCCATTCGGCTAAACCGGTCAAAGGCAAAGCAACCGCTGTGCAAAAATTTACGATTCTCCGCAAAATAATTGTCAGGTGGCAGCAGCTTACCAAAGTCCATGCGATAATTGGCTAAAAAAACATTTTAGAATTGAAGCTAAACAAAACAGAATGGATTCTAAATCTTACCTATTGAGCAGCCATTAACATACATGTTTATGGGCAAATAAAATATACGCTGGAAGTAAAGGCGTATACTACGCAGAGACGATTTGAAACGCAAGCCCAGCACATCGTTAAGCGTATAGGAATCCGAATTGTTCAACTTAAGTTCAATATTCGTGACATTGCCAACAAAATCGAACATAAGCAACACGTTTGTCACATCATCCATCTTGCCATGATATACAGATTTAACAAACTTGCTGACATTCTTGAGCTGTTTCAATTGCAGCACCACCTCGATGATGTCACAGTCGACCAGAGGATCATTGCCCACCTGAAGCAAACCCAATTGCACCAGCGACTGAACATAGACATTAGCCTAAAATCATACGAATGAGTAATTGGTTTAGTTTTATAATTATATCATCAGTTGATACACCTGCGACTGCAACATGTTGGCCGTGATCGAATGGCCGGGCGACTGTAGCGGCGGTGTACGACTTTGTTTCTCCTGCAAGATTAAGTTAATGAATGAAAAGCTTACAATAGTTTGTCAATATTACATCTGGACTCACTGAGCTATTGAACGCCGTTAGATGCTTAAAATCCTTAGTATGCAGCAGACTCTTTTTGATGATGGCCAACATGAGCAGCACCTCCGGCTTGTGGGATCGAAACTCATTGCTAATGCAGATCAACTTGTGCCAAAACATTTTCAGCTGCAGCGGACTGTTGTTACCGCCTGTGCCCAGTACTGGCAAGCCGCGCACTGGCAGAAGCAGCGATCCAATGGTCTTGCGTTCCATATTGCTGCAGGCAAAGAATGTGACCTTGACGGGTCGATGATCAGTCTTGATGCGCTTAATCCCAGCCATGTCGCACTCCCAAATACAGTTACTATTGAATATAATTGTTTCCGCTGTGACCGAAGGCGTTCCCTCAACCTCAAAATCTACCGTATTCAGGGCAGCATTCATAATTATCTGTTCCCTCTCCCCCTCCCTTATTTCACGTCCATAAAAATTAATGGCTAGAGCAGGAATAGAATTAGAATTATAATTACTAATAAGATATGGTAGGACTCACCCTCGACGACATGCAGCACCACACAGTACGTGTGGTCCATATAGTTAGCGCTGCCACTTGCGTTGACGCTGCTGCGATCCGTTGCAGGCATTGAACGCGACTGCTTGTTCGACTTGACCATGTTGTGACGCACTAGAGCACCTAACTAAACAATTTGAAACCTAAAAGAAATACGTTAACTTTGCACCCAGCTTAATTGGAATTTAACTGATATCTATGTGTATGCTGCTGATCAACAATTTTATTTAAGAGATATATATTTTGTTTTTGATTAACTAATTACTGTTTATCGTGCGACAGTTTGCTCTTATAAGGCGGCCGAATCAAAACACACGGCTTGCTATGTTTTTTTAAATGTAACCATAACAACGGTACGTTAACAATGAGTAAGAGTACTTCTTCAGTCCACGATACTTTTACTTGTAGTCGACATATTTATCGATCGAAGAAATGTAGTGCGATAAGTTTTAATTTAACTTATCGGTAAGCAATGTGAAATTAGAATTAGCGTTTTTGATTTCCAGTTATCAAGCCAAACGATATTAAATGCGAAATTTACATAGTGCACGTATTTATATTTATTTCAGTAAGAACTTATTAGTCATAGGCTTAATTAGTTATCTTTGACCTGGTCCACTTCCGTATCGTGGTGTCCATGTTGCAGACGATGATTCTTCAGGGCTGTGCCCTGAATGAAACGTTCGCCGCACGTATTGCACTGATAGGGACGCTCGCCTGTGTGCCGTCGTATGTGAAGCGTCAGATCGTTTGACTGAGTAAAACTCTTGTCACAATAAGTGCACTTATAAGGTCGCTCGCCATTGTGGATGCGCATGTGTTGCTGCAGCTTGTATGATCGAGCAAAGCCCTTCTGGCAAACGGTGCAGACGTGCGGCCGCTCGCCCGTGTGGGTGCGTCGATGGCATTGCAGATCGGAGGAACGTGGAAAAGCCATGGCGCAGTAGTCACACTTAAAAGGTTTCTCGCCAGTATGGCGACGTATGTGTATAATCAGATTCGAAGAGGAGCTAACTGCCTTGCCGCAGAAAGCGCAAAGAAAACTTTTCTGCTGCTTGGCGCCAGTTGAATTTTTCATAGGGCTCGCTGTCGCAGCCGTGGGGCCACTTGCTCCCTCCACATGACATTTCTTTACATGTGCTGTGAGGCGATCCTTGCGATTATATTTACTAGGGCACTGGCCGCACTGAAAAATCTGGCACTCTACTTTAGGTATTTCCTGTGCAGACAAAGAACTTGCATCCTGCTGCCTCTCGCTGTCTTCGCTGTTTCGATGCTGCAACTCCATGTGCTGCAACAAATTCGTTTCCCACATAAACTTGTAGCCACACTTGGAGCATTTGAAGTGTTTTTCCATATTATTGCACAAGACGCGTTGATGATAGGCAATGAGATCTGCCGAGACACTCTTAAAGATGCAAACATCACAGCCCTCGCTTATACGTTCCAGTCGATGCATCGCTTGCTGATGCTGATGCAGCTCAAACTTGCGCACACACCGCAGTTGGCATAGACCGCAAGTATAGTGTGTGGGCGTGCCTGGTGGTTTAACCTCCTCATCCGTTTCCGAGTCTTCCAGATGCAGCTCGTATCCCAACTGATTGGTAATGGAGTAGTTGAGCAACGAGCCAAACTCATGATGTGTGCCTGCTGGCGCTGATTGAAGATGGCTGCGCAGCTCAGCAATGGTGGGATACGTCACGTTACATACCTTGCACTGGATACACTTCTGACCATGCGGATGTCGGCTGGCATTGAGCAGTGCCTCAGCATAGGGCAGCTGTTCGGCGCTAATGCCGTGACGCTCAATGTGCTGCAGTAGATTGGCCTGGCGATAGAAGCGTCGTGCACACCAGCGACAACGATAAATGCTTGACTCCTGGGCATGCATCAGAGTGTGCCTAGTGAGATCCTTTTGCATTTTAAAGCTACGATTGCATTCGGTGCAGTCGTAACTAACGATGGGTAACAGATGCGTCCCGTTCAGCTTTATGCCTAAGTTTGCTTGCTCACCTCTGGCTTCGTTGTGCGCCACGTCCGAGTGCAGCTTCATATTTTCACGCCAACGGAAACGCAGTGGACATTTACGACAAAAGAAACGTCGGTGCACGTTGCGACAGAGCGTCCGATAATGATGCTTTAGTAGCTGTTCATTGACGAATCTCGCCTGGCAGCAGTTACAGACACGGTTTGCCTGTTGCCTCGAATGCTGCTCCAGCTCATGGGCGTAGAGCTGATGCTTGCGCGATACCTTCAGCTCGCAGAGCTCACAGCTATAGACTGGTGCGCTGTTGCTTCTGACTGCCTCGGCAGAGTCAGAATCGGTTTCTGTTTCGCTGCTGTCCAGGCTGAGCTCAATGCCCGCTTCGTTGGTAATGGATATGAATCTTTCCAGCTCCACGCCTCTACTCACATCACTTTGAATGCGTTCGATTAATTGCTCCTGCTGCAATGGTGCAGCTAGTTCTGGATATAGAGAACGTGAAATGCCCGCTATGCTCTCTGGTTCGCCCCGCTCCTCTACAAATTTGACCGAATGCTGATGACTGAGCAAATGTGTGCGCAGATCAGATATCTTGGTATGTTGCGAGAGGCATATCATACATTGAATTTGCTTGCAACCATTGGGCCGACACAGTTGCGTCAGCACTACTGGCATGCGCTGCAGCATGGATGGAACTTGTTCACTGGCAATCGATGCATCCGACTGCTGATCGCTATGCACACGCATGTGCGACTTAAGCCCATCCTTGCGATGGAACTTGCGGTCGCAGTGCAAGCATTGGTATTGTGCCAAAGCCTGTGGCTGGTGTAGGCGCTTGTGACGCGTCAGATCCTTGGGCCAGATGAACACCTGTAAGCGAATCGAAAAGGTTAGATAAGAATTAGCTTTCGTTTAATCATCCTTTACTTTTTCACACTCGCCGCACTGCAACTTGGCAGCTGTAGACTGGCGCTTGCTTCTCATCCTTGAATCCCGCTCCAGTTCATCGGCAACATCCGTCTGCAGCTCGACTTCAGTCTCGTGTTTCATATGCATATGCAACTCATAATTGGACAGCCAGTAAAAGCGCTGATTGCATTGCTGGCAATCGTACTTAGCATGCTGCTTGGCACAGACGCGTCGGCGATGCTGTTGGAGCAGCGAATTAGCTACAAAACTCAAATCGCAATCGTCACAGACGTATGGCAGCCTTTCGTGCGCGTCACTATGCTGGCTTTGCTGATGCTCGAGCAATTGACTCAGGCGCGTTTTCGTCTCGCCACACAAGCCACATTTATGAAGCGTGCCGCCAGAAGCCAGCTGATCCGCATCACTTAAATCAGAGTCCGAGGCAAAGAAATCGAGCTCCTCGCCGTTCCTTGTTCCGGCATTAAAGTATCGCCCATAATCCTCTGCCTTAAAATCGGCGGCAATACGTGCGCTCAGCTCAGGCAGGCTGCAGTCAAGGCCATTGGGATAGTAGGTGCGAAAGAAGGTCGCCTGCTGCTCTGGATTTATTCCACTGCGTCCATCTTGATGGATAAGCAAATGGGCGCGTAATTCGACCATCCTGTTCAATTGGATATCGCAGAGACAACACCGCTTTTGCTGCCGTTGCTCGTCGTGCTGCTTGATACGTTGCGGGCACGCATGCTGCTTCAGGTTCTGCAGCCAAATAAATTTACCTGGGCAGTTGGGGCAGCTGTAACGCTTTAGTTGGTTGTGGCACTGCGTGCGCTGATGCTGCTCCAACATATTGGCACAAACGAAACCAATTTGGCAAACATCACAGCGTTGCCAACACACTGCTGTTTCCGCCTGTGTGTGCTCCTCCAGGGTGTGCCGCATCAGGCGATATTTGCGCGTGAAGTTGATGTTGCACGATGGACACTGGTATTCCGGTGACCGGTCAGCTACCTCTTCGTCTGAGTCACTAAGACAGAGTTCATAACCGTACGCGTTGACCACAGCACAGTATTTGTCCAGCTGACCACGTCCTTTGGCAATGTCTGCACACAACTGTTGCTTGATCAGCGCCAGGTCTAACTCCTGCTGTTCTTTGGCAAATTGTTCCCTGACAACATCGCTCTCTAGACTCAGTTTGGACAAAGTCTCAATGCTCTTATGGCACGGCAGATGCTCGCGCAGCTCCCTTATGCGCTGGTATCTTAAGCCGCACAGCTTGCACTCCACACGTTTGAGCCGGCCGGCGCTGTATAGGCGTTCAGCGAAACGCCATTCGCTGTTCAATTGCATAGCTTGACACTTGGCGGCACGCTTTTCGTGCGAACGCAGATGAAACATGTATTTGTCCTTGCGCAAGAAGCTCTTGCCACAACTGTCACACACGAAGGTCGCTTGAGCGAAGTGTATGCGCGAGTGGCGTTGCATATCGCGGTACCACGTAAAGGTCTTTCCACAAACCTCGCACACATGTCGTCCTTCTTCGTTGATAGTTTCCTTTTTGAGTAGACGTGCTGGGCGACCACGTCGCCGCTTGATAGGTAACGGATTCGCATGGGCAGACCTGCGAACAAGTTATAGTTATATCATATATTACAATAATTTCTGTAGCTTACGTTGCTTCATGTTCGCTGTCTGTGCCGACTTTGGCTTTACGTGCGCTGCGCCGCAACTGCTTTGACTTAAGGTCCACGTCCTGGCTGTAAGTCAGTTAATTTGAATATGCAAGTTACTAACAAAGGCCAAATTACATACTCATCAACTGCAGTCGGATTGCTCTCACTATCGCTTTCTAGCCGCCACTTCAGGATTGGAATAGACACTGCAGCCATTTCTTGCTCCCTGTCTTCAGCGTCCGCCTCATCGTCTTCACTCTTGGTTTTGCTAGTTAGTTGCATATCAACAATCGTTTCGGTTTTGATGTGCTGCAAGTTAATGTCTATGGGCATCTCATCCAAGCACTGTGTCTGCAAGCCTTTGCGCAGCTGCAGCAACAATTGCTCTTGAGCCTGGCGCGCCTGCAACACAAACGCATACGCAGCCTCCAACTTGTGCAAGCAACCCACACATAACTGCTGAGGCAGACTATCATCTGTATGCTCCTGCAGGGGCTGAAATTGCCATGTTACAAGTAAATATCACGCTGCATAATTAAATTTTTACTTACATCATTTTGTGTCAATTCAAGTAACATCTCATTTAAGCTTTTATTTGAATATTTATCGATGCGGGTCGCAAGCGGAAGCAAGTTATCATCACGTAGTGTGCATGTACGGCAAATATCTGTCGGCAACATGCTTTAAAAGATTGTTAAATATTTATTTTTTTAAATGCAAAACATTTCAGTATGCCAAATAACAATCAAGTGTTAATGTAAGAAAAACATCGTAATATCGATAACTAAACTTATCGATAGCCATTTGGTCAGCTGTCCGCAAACAGCTGTTGCTCGCCAGTGTAGCCACACTAAATCACTCAAATATTTTCTGTACTAGGCAAATTGATTGACGTCTGAGCTAATTGGAATTGTAGATACGATTATAAATTATAATCGCGTTAAACAATGACAAGGACGTGCAGAATCTGTGGTAGTACAAATGGACGTTATTGGATAGAGACGCCTTTTATTAAATACGCAAATAAAACGTACAATCAACTGCTGCTGGAGTTAACAAAGCTCGAGGTGGTTACCTGGTTATCTGACCCACCCCCAATCGACATCAAATTGATTGGAGAATCATTTTACATATGTTGTTTTCCAGGTTGGATTGGATCAAGCCGAGAAGCTGCCACCCTGGATTTGTCGCAACTGTTCTCAGAGATTAGAGAATGCATACGACTTTGTGCAGCAAGCACGCAAAACTCATGAGCTCTGGCTGCAACAGCTTTCAAGAGAATCTTCGTCAGAGGACACACAAACAGCCACGTTGGAGTGTTTACGCGAGACTCCAATACAATTGCTAGATATAGAGGGTATAACAATTAAAATGGAAGAGCCCACAGAACCTGTCATGCCATCGGCAGATCCAACTAACACAATTGATCCTTTGATTAAGAAGAGCAATGTGGATGGGGACAGCAGCGATGATGACGATGATGATGTGCCCCTAAAGCAACGCCGGGCAGCACAGTCAAAATTTTCCATGCTGCACAAGTGCAATAAATGCGACAAGGCCTTTAAGTATGTAACCAATCTCTTCAGGCACAAGCAGCGAGATCACAGTTCACATAGGCCAAAAGAAGCAGAAGAGAAACCTAATCAGGCGGAGCCAAACTCCAGCTCTATTGAGGCAAACAGCTGCGCGGACAAGTAAGTTACTATTTGTTAAATATCTTTTAGTAAATTTATTTTCCGGTTTTGTTTTTAGCTTGGATAATGAATCTGTCGATAACTATTACAAATGCGATCATTGCGACAAATCCTACAAGTACATAATGCTGCTCATCAAACATAAGCATAAGGCGCATGTCTCCAGCCAGATATCATCACAGCCCAGGCTAATTAAAGACAAAACAAAAGAATCCCAGCGGCAGCACTCGAAGCCGTCAAGCACAGATTCCCTTGTGCACAGCATCATCAAGGAGATAACGTGACTAAATCAATAATTTAAATATTTAAACTTACACTTACGTAATTCCACTTTACATAGCATTCCAGATGAGGATGATGCAGATAACTCTAGTGCAGACAATTACTACAAATGCGATCAATGCGAGAAATCCTACAAGTACATCGTTAGTCTCATCAAGCACAAGCATAACGACCACAAGGCGTATAAGGATTCTGATGAAGATGAAGACGAAGCCACGTCAACTAGATACGCAACGGACACATCTGCCATGTCGAAACCCTCACGAATTGATCGTCGCGTCAAAGGCTTCGATTTACATCGCTGCAAGCCGAATGGCTCCAAGGAAATTCAATGCATGATCTGTCTGCGTAGATTTATCAAACTGCGCGAGTTACGCGACCATTTGAAGTCTCATCCTAAGGACTTTGCATTCGATGTTCATGGCGAGCCCATTGAACGGATTGCAGAGGGCTTTTATAAGACCGCCGTTGAATCAACAGCTGCCGGCTTAAAGCGGCGCATTTTCAATGATCTCAAAGTGGGCATGTACGGTCGGTATTACTCCATAACAAATGAGGCGCGATATGAGATGAATCTGGATAGCTCCGACACGGATAGCGATGGTGAGGCGGATGTTGTGGAGCGACACAGTTATTCATGTGAGCTATGCGACTCACCGGAGGCCGTGTTCCCACGTAAATATCAATTGCACGAACATCATCGACAGGAGCATACGTGGCTGGAGGCTCCTCATGTGTGTCAGCGTTGCGATGCTCGTTTTCTGAGCGCCCAGCTGCTGGATCATCATACACTCAAACTGTGTCAGAACACGCTCAAACGGTTCATGTGTGACAAGTGTCCGCAGCGTTTTTTCTGGCGGCGCAATTTGCGAGCGCATCTTGCAGATCACAAAAACAAGGTAGGCTTCAATTACATGTGTTAAGTAAATAATTTGTCTAAACTACTATCAATCTTGCAGCAAGAGACATACCCATGCGACCAGTGCTCACGCAGCTTTCAGGATAAGAGCGCCGTGACCAAGCACAAGCTAATGCACCACGACGGCAACAATGAACTGTTACCCTGTCGTTGGTGCACACGCACTTTCTATCGACCCGCACTTTTGCACAAGCATGTACAGCGGCATGGGTTCAGTGGTGAGGATCTGCCCTTGGCAGAGACTCTGCTAGCAGATGCAGCCAAGACTTCCGGACCAAAGTCCATCTTATGCAAACTATGCGACATGCAGTTCATTAGCATTGGCGACCTTCGACGACACATTTCGATGCAGGCGCACACTGAAGAGGCGGCCAACTATATGATAAGCACCGAAGAGGGCTTTGAGCTGCTTCTGGATGAAACGGATGAGAGCGACGATGAGGCTGCAGGTTCTAGCAAAACTTACCGATGTGCTCTATGCGACATGAATTTTCAGCGACGGCGCGATATGTGTGAACATCAGTATTCTCTGCACACCTTTGACAAGTTGCCCTATTCCTGCGAGCATTGCATTTTTAAAACCGTCGACAAGGTAAACTAATGATCTCCAAAGGAAGAAACATAATTTTAATATTAATATTCCTTATGCATAATATAGACCATGTTGGCGCAGCATTTGAGAACGCAGTGCCTTAACCAGGACAAGAAATTCAAGTGCTCACGCTGTGGCTACAAATTCATGTGGCACGAAAATCTAGAGCTGCACATGTCGAGCCAACATTCCAAGTCATCCAATCAGGCACCTGTTGCGATCAAACGAAGCAGACGTTTTCGATATCAATGTCCACACTGCTGGCGCTCTTTTGTTGTACAGCCTAGCCTGGACAAGCATATACGCGACATGCATGTAGCCAAAAAGAATCCGGGCAAAAAATATCTATGCTCACTATGTGGTCTGGAGTCTTTAACACCCAACAAGCTGAATATACATATGCGCCGACACAACGGCGAGAAACCTTTCAAATGCGATCTCTGCGACATGTCGTTTACCGTGCACTACGAACTGAAAGTCCATCGACGCAAACACACAGGCGAGCGACCCTATCAATGCACGTTCTGTGCCAAGGATTTCGCCAGGCCAGATAAGCTGAGGCGACATGTCTACATGCATAGCGTTAAGCGTTAAACATAAAATAAGCCAAATGAAACTACATAATTACCAAAGCAAACATTGAATGTTTAAGATATCATTAGAAGGCAAGACTTTTGATGAATAAGAGTGCTGCCTGAAAGACGTATTTAAGATAAGAATAAATTTAAAAAAAAAAAAAATTATAAATATAATTGTCAAGTAAATATTTGACTTTTTTTCAGATCAAAGATAAGAAAGCGATAAGAGTACGATACAATTCATTTGTATATATACTTTTAGAAAATATGAAAAAGTTTTTACGATCTGAACTCATCGTTAGTTATTCAGAGTTTAAGCCGATTAGATAAAGGTGTCTTTATTAAATACTTTATACAGAAGACTGTTGCAGAATAGTTTTACATAGATATTTTGCCATTGAGCTGCGAAATATTTAAATATTTATGAGCAGAACGTCGATCTCTTCTGAGCTTTTATCAGATGCAGTCTCTATTAAACGCTGAGCAAAAAAGCTTTCGCTCAGTTGCCTTTGGAGCTTTGGAAGTGCTACACAAAATCGCATCCAAACGAACCACAAAATCGAATAACAAATGTCGAATGAAACTGCTCCGGAATGGGTAAATCAACAGCTTTTCAGCGATCTACTGAAACAGAATTACACGAATTTTGACACAATACAAAAGTTCGTGTGTACCGCCGCGATCAGCGGTGGCGAAAACTACTTGACGATTGTGCTGAGAATCGGTATTGAGATGCGACTGAAAGGTGGGTCAGTGACACATACATATAGAGGGCTTAACATTATGCACATATTCATATATATATCAACAGATGACAGCTGCAAAGAGGAGAGTTACATACTGAAAATTCCATTGGTCAATGATCGTGGCGATGAGCACGACTTTCATGAGTTGTTTGTCGCTGAGGCCGATATGTACGAGCGTTTAGTGCCTGAGCTCGAGCAGCTGTATGCAAAGCATACAAATCTCTCTGTTAGATTCAAGCCCGTGCATCTGAAGTTCATCGAAAACCCGCCCAACTGCGACTACATAATGATGGAAGATCTGCGCACGCAGGGCTATATAAACCTGGAGCGTATGTTGGGCCTGGGTCAAACAGAAATCAAGGCCGTGCTTAAGAAATTAGCTCAATGGCATGCAGCGTCCGCTCAGAGAGTCGTCGAGCTGGGCGACTATGATGAAAGCTATCAGAAGAGTTATATGTCGGCCGAGAGCCAAAAATGGATCGAGCATGCGAATATAACATTCAATGTGCCCTTCTTGGAGTGCATGCAGCAGCAATACGAACTGGAGCCAGGTCAACAGCAGCTGATAGTAAGTAAACAAACACACATTTACATATATATATGAAATATTTAAGATATGTAATAATCAAATACTTATCTCCGATCAATTATTCTCACTTTTAAAGTTACGCCTAGTTTGTAAAAGTATTTTTTCTAATTTTTGCAGACCAATTACACGGATCGGTTGACTGACCTATATATGGATTTTGGCTGCGTAAAAAGATCCGAGTTTAATGTGCTTAACCATGGAGATTTCTGGTGCAATAATTTTCTCTTTCAACTGAATGCTGGCGAGATCCAAGACATTTGCTTTGTGGATTTTCAATTGCCAAAATACGGCACACCGGCTCATGACTTGTTCTGTCTCTTGATGACAACACCCAATATACACATTAAATTGGAGAAATTCGATGATTTCATAGAGTATTATCATGAGGAGCTTATAGCGCATCTGAAGCTATTCAAATATGCCAACAAAGTGCCCACCTTAACGGAATTGCAAGACAATCTACGCCGCAATAGTCTCTGGGGTATGTACTCAGTATCATATATGATATATGTATGCATATGAAATGTATGTGTGTGTATAGAGTTCTGAAAAATAATTAGCTGATTTCATCACAATATTATTTCCATGTATTTCATTCAATTTTAGCATTTGTATGCGCTCAACGAATGCTACCCGTAACGCTGTTTCCACCCAGTCGCGATTCGAATGTTGCGAACTTTATGGGCGACTCCGAGACGGCTATGAACTTTAAGCGCAAAATGTTCACAAATCCCAGCTATGTGAAGCAAATCAAGCTTATACTACCTTGGCTTATTCAAAGAGGCTATATTAACTAAACGCAAAACGGAAGATCATTATAAAGTAAAAAGCTTTTCTTACAAACCAAACTGCAATATAAAAGCAATAAAATAATAATAAGTAAATGATAAGATAATATTGTCAGTTCAAAATGCGAAATATGAATTAATTAACTGCAACCTACTTATTCATATCATATTAAGTTTTCCATTTTTGTTTTGATTTTCTGATTCGCTGAGCAAAGCTTATTTTTTACAGAGAGCCATATAAACATACACAGAGAGAGAGAGAGAGAGAGAGAGAGAGAGAGAGAGAGAAAGCTTTTTTAAAGCAATTTTTGGAGAGCTATAAGTTTAAAACAATGCACTAAGCTTGAGCATAAGCTAATGAGCTACGATTACCATATTAAGGTCTCATCAAAATCTTGTTCAATTTCTGAGGCAACTCAAGTATGAGAAAGTCTACTTATTCGTTACTAATAATGGGAATTCATGGAATAATCAGGCGAAAGGCGTGATCATGAATACGAGCTGAGTCGATATGAGGTGGGGCGCTTAGTACAATCAGTTACTCAAATAACAGCTCTATATAGTCGCGGTGCTCTTCAAAATATATAAGCTCTTATACTCAACGGAAGTGTTTATACTCATTCATGAAGTAAAATGAGTATTTTGGTTTTGTGAAATGAGCGCCGCTCATATGTCCGATTATCTGTTATTTGTCCGTATGAAAGCAATCCATTTCGTCGTTATTAAAGCGAGACTCTTAAAACTTGGAACAAATATTCGTATATACCATTTTCTTATAAAGTATTCAGATTTTCCGACAGCGACACCGGGAAATCGGGAAATACTATATCGGGTATATGATAGAATCATGAAATTTGAAAAATATATAGTCGCATTGACTCAAGATCAATAATATATAGTGGATATATTTATCCCCATTTGAGGCGTATAAATCTCTCTGTTAGGTTGTGGCCTGTGCAAGATTATCAAAGACATAAATGCAGAGTAAACATAATCACATATATATCAAAAATATAAAGGATATATAATCATCAAAACCTTATCCTTATCTTTACTTTATGAACACGCCCACGATAAACTGCCGATATTGCAAACATATCCAGATAATAATACCAGGACTATTGAATTGCCCTGAACTGTTTTCCGGACCATGAGCACGCATTGAACAGTCGGTTGATCCCGAGTGAAATGGTTCAAAACAAACTACTTTTTTTTAATAACTTTGAACAAATAAATTTATAACCCTAAAAGTAAATCTTATATTAGTCCCATCCGTTTGTCTCAATTATTTGATAAGTATTTACATAAACTGTGTGAGCTTTAAGCTCTCTCCCAAATGTTTGCTTATATAGATGATAACCAGCTCGACTAGTTTCAGTTCTTTCACAGAAATCACGCTGACAACAACCGCTTTGTGTTTGTTTGAAAATCTTGAAAAATGTCGAAAAGTCAATCAGCAGCAACAAATGATACAGCAGTCGAGGTGCCCGGATGGGTGACGTCCGAACTTTTTGAGAAGTTGCTAAGGGATACATTGAAGGACTTCCAAAATATACGATCGTTTAAAGCTATGCCTGGCACAAAACCGGGAGATAATTACGCCACGCTTATGCTACGCATAGAACTTGAAGTCCAACTAAAAGGTCGGTGATATTTAAAGATATAACATAAACGGCTATGATCGAGATTTACATACATAATCTTTAAAGATAGCACAATAAAGCCCGTGTCCTACATGCTAAAAGTACCAATAGCTTCGGCGGAATATCAGGAAACTCTTGGAAATAATAAGTTTAGCATCTTCGACATTGAAAGGGATATGTTCATGATTCATGTGGAAGAATTCAAGGAGCTCTATCGCGATGTTGGCTTAGATGTTGAGTTTGGAGCCAAGTGCTATAAGCTTGATACACCGAATGAACATGTACTGCTAGAGGACCTAGGGGATTTCAATCAGTTATTCGTAAGGAAGGAATCGATGAGGAACATACTATATCAGTGCTCACAAAGTTGGCTCAATGGCATGCCGCTTCTGCTGTTCGGGTGGAAAAGAAGGGTCCCTATCCTAGCCACATAAGTGATGGTATGTTCAATGATAATGGTAAACAGTTGATAAGTAAATTGACAGATAATATGACGCCATACATACTTAATACCCTAACTACAATTGAGGGACATGAGGCGTACTATGAGGATATCAAAAGTTTGTCCGGTCATACTATGGAAAAAATTCTACAAGTGGGCGTCATTGATCCAGACGAGTTCAATGCATTAAACCACTCTGATTGCTGGCTGAGCAACATTATGTTTCTCTATGATAATGAAACGGGAAAACTCTTAGATTCCTGTCTAGTTGACTACCAACTGTGTAAATATGGAACCATAGCAATCGACCTGATTTCTTTTCTGATATCATCTCCCAAACTGGAAATCAAAATAAACAAGTTCGATTACTTTGTCAGACAGTATTACGAGCAGCTGATAAAGCACCTAAAGCTATTGAATTACAGCAAAAAGTTGCCTTGTCTTATAGACATACATAAATCCCTCTTGAAGAACGGCATTTGGGGTGAGTATTCTTACACTAAAGTTATATATTTTTAGATGTTTTTTCATCATTTGCAGGGTATTTTGCGGTGTGCGATGTGATGGCTGCAAGCTTGCTTGAAGATACGGAATCAGCCAGCTTTGATAATTTAGTTTCCGATTCGCCAGAGGGCGATGCATTCAGAACTCTCCTATACAACGGCAAGATCTACAAAGAGCACTTAAAGCTTGTACTGCCTTGGCTACATAACCGCGGTGCTCTCCAAAATAGGCCAATATAAATATACTATAAATAATTGAACTAAAATTTGTATTGAACTAAAATCATACAGATATATTGATAGAAAAAATGACAGATCGCTAAATAACAGAGTATTGTCATAATAAGTGGAGCTCATAGTCAGATACAGAGAAATAAAAATTGAATAAGAAAATAAATATTTCTTTATACTTCTATTGATTCCCATACCTTTCGATTCGAGGATTCTCTACACTAGTGTAGATAATTCAAGTCTTTAAGTTCACTAGTCACTGCTCGTGAAAGATTATAAAAATCAACTACATATTATACATAATTTTGATACTTCAAGGAAATGCACACGTCTATAAGAGCATTCTTGTTGAATGAATTTATAGAAATTTCGACCTGCAACTTTCCAACTTCCAGATATCAATTGTCTATCCAAATAGCTTTTACGAAAGTTTAACCATCCTTGCCCTTGCTGTTCAGCCTGTGCGCTGATCTCATTACAATGAGAACAACTGTTTTTAATCATAAAATAATTTAATGATTAAACAAGATTTCGTAATACTTTACAATAGTTTCCAAACAGCTTTTATAGCTTTAAGCTCTTTGAAAATGGTTTGTATATAAACTGAAAACGAAGCTAACTACAGCAGTGCTCCCACGGAAATCATACTGATTACAACAGCTAGCAACTGCATATAAAGTATTATTAACAATGTCCAACAGTAAAACAACAGGTGAAACGAAAGTCGACGTACCCGAATGGGTCAAAGCAGAACTTTTTGAACAGTTGCTTAGGGATACATTCAAAGACTTTCAAAAGGTACGATCCTTTAAGGCGCTGCCTGGCACCAAACCCGGTGATAACTATGCCACGCTTATGCTGCGCATAACACTCGAAGTGCAACTAAAAGGTAAGGTAAAGGTAAAAAATACTATTTTAGATGTAAATTCATATATTATCTACTTACATATATAGGTAACGCAACCAAAACCGTGTCGTACATGATGAAACTTCCGCACGCTTCAGCGGTATACCAAGATACTTGGGGAAAGAACAAGTTCAGCGTCTTCGACATTGAACGGGATATGTTCATGATCTATGTGGAAGAGTTCAAGGAGCTCTATCGCAATGTTGGCTTAGAGATTGAGTTTGGGGCCAGGTGTTATAAACTTGATACACCAAATGAGCATGTACTGCTAGAGGATCTCAGACCTAGGGGATTCCAATCAGTTGATCGTAAGGCAGGAGTTGATGAAGAACATATTCTGTCGGTGCTCACAAAGTTGGCTCAATGGCATGCTGCTTCTGCTGTCCGGGTGGAAACAAAGGGACCCTATCCCAGCCATATAAGCGATGGTATTTGCAATGAGGATGGCAAGCACTTGTTGAGCAAAATAACGGATGGTATGGTGCCGTATATTCTAAGAAATCTGTCCACAATTGAGGGACAAGAGGCATGCTCTGAGGATCTCAAAGCTTTGGCCGGTAGCATTACCGATAAAATTCTTCAAGTAGCAGTTGTGGATCCAGAAAATTTCAATGTTTTAAACCACTCTGACTGCTGGCTGAGCAACATCATGTTTCTCTATAAAGAAGAGACGGGTGAGCTTTTAGATTCCTATCTGGTTGACTATCAAATGTGCAAATATGGAAGTGTTGCATTCGACTTACTTTATTTTCTGTTATCATCGCCGAAACTGGAGATAAGAATAAACAAATTTGAATACTTCGTCAAACAGTATTACGACCAGCTGATAAAGCACCTGAAGCTATTGAATTACAGGAAAAGGTTGCCTAGTCTTATAGACATACATAAATCGCTCTTGAAGAACGGTGTTTGGGGTGAGTATAAAGAAAAGTAAACAACTCTTTTAGGAGTATTTTCATGCATTCTATTATTTACAGGGTATTTCGCGGTGTGTGGTGTGATGGCTGGCACAGCACTAGAAGCGACAGAAACAGCCAGCTTTGATAATTTATTTTCTGATACGCCAGAGGGTGAGGCTTTCAGAACAATCCTTTACTCAAGCAACAGCTTCAAAGACAACCTTAAGCTAGTTCTGCCTTGGCTACATAATCGCGGAGCTCTGCAAAACATATAAGCTCTTGTAAAATCACAATTAAACAACAAATGAGTACATCACATATCAAATTGAATTAAATCAATTACATATCAGTCATGTTTCTCTCTAAAAAGAGGCGGGGAAGCTTTTAGGTTCTTATCTGGTTGGTTGACTATCAAATGTGCAAATATGGAAGTGGTGCATTCGACAAACTTGATTTTCTACTATCAACGCCGAAACTGGAGATAACAACAAAGAAATTCGATTAGTTCGTCAAGCACTACTACGATCAGCTGATAAAACACCTGACACTATTGAATTACAGCAAAAGGTTGCCCAGGGTATTTTGCAAAGTGCAGTGTGCAGTGATATGGCTGCGGCTCTGCTGGAAGCCCCTGAGATAACCAGCTTTGATAACTTATTTTCCGGTAAACCAAAGTGTGATGCTTTCAGAAATACTCTGTACTCCGATAAGGAGTTTAAAGAGCATTCATAGCTTGTCCTGCATAATCGCTAAGCAATATAAAGTGTTATAAAGAAATCTAATTGTAAAGCTAATATAAATAAAATGCGAAAAAAAATTTAAATTAAAATTAGATTATAATTGCTATATTAATTTCTAACAGCTCTCATAGACAAACAGACAGTTAAACAATTGAATGCATTTATCTCTTGCGTAAAAACAATTTGTCGAATTTCAGTTAACAACCGAACATGCTTATCGACGAAGTACAAATAAAGTTTATATATACTATAAGCTTGATACTTGGACACTTCAGCTGTTGCTAGAAGGAAGAACTTTTATTTATTACGAAATGTAATCTAAAGACGAACAGATAGTTTGATTAAAAGCAGATAGACAAAAAAGATTTCTGTATTTAGATTTAGAACGTCAAGATTAGAACATTTTATTAAGTATCATACAAGAGAGAGAGAGAGAGAGAGGAAGAAAGAGTGAGGAGAGTTAGAGAAAGAGAGAGAGGAAGAGGAAGAAAGAAAGTTGAGCTTTTTCTCAAATATGTATTATACGATCCGTTTTCTAGGTTTAAGCCCGTCAGTTCTCAAATCGTTGTAGTAGAACAGTAATTCCTTTAAGAACCTACTGTGTGGCTTTAAAAGCAATATATGTATGTAATATATCTAATACTCCATACAATTGTTATTTCGCAACTACTGCTAGCCGAGCTTACATTAAAACATTAAAACAAAATAAAACCTTCAACTAATAATCTAAGACCCAAAATGAGTTCCATGAAATCAATCAGCTAAGACGCAAGCTCTCTGAAAGTTCTAAATAACTTTATTGCAATGTATTTCACAAGTTTATGTTTTCAGAGAGGGTCAAAAAGCTTTGTTTTTCGTTGTTGTATTTTTTTTTTTTGCTATTAGTAACGGCTACGCTCTTCTCATTTTTTAGTTCACATAGCACGTTTGAACAGTTGATGTTGACTGTTGGGGGCCAGCAGTAGTATAAATAAACGCTCCGCAAAAGCTATTGGAATATTAGAAACGCGCTACGCGATTATTAATTAAACGTTGGAATGTCGTCAGAATCAAAGCCCGATCCCACAAGCAGCACTGTGCCCGACTGGGTGCAGGCCGAAATTTTTGTGGATGTGCTGAAGGAAGCGGTCAAAGGCTTCGCCAAAATCAAGAACTTCAAGGCCAACAGCGGATCGGCAGCAGGCGAAAACTATGCGACGATCATGTTGCGTGTGAACATAGATGTCGAGCTGGAGGGTATGTAATCACACCAATTGATCTGTCTGAAAAGCTCATTATACGAAACTTTTATAGATGGTAAAGAGAAATCAATATCGTTTATGCTGAAGCTGCCACATCAGTCAGAGATGTATAAGAAGATGATGGAGTCAAATAACATTTTTACAAATGAGTTCAACATGTACAAGACGATTGTACCTGAGCTGGAGCAAATCTGGCAGGATGCTGGTGTAGAAGTGAAATTTGGTGCCAAACCTTATGAGCTAAAGGGCGCCAAGTCCGATTATATACTGCTCGAGGATCTGGCACCTAAGGGCTTCAAGAACACCAATCGCACCGATGGCCTGGATCAGGCGCACACAGAATGCGCTCTGAAACGGCTATCGATGTGGCATGCTGCATCCATGGTGCGTGTGGACACCAAGGGAAATTATCCAGATTTCATAACGCGTGGCTTCTATAAGGAGGAACTGCGTCCAACTATGAATGAAGTAAATAAAAACCTTTCGCAAAACTTTCTCAAGGCCTGTAAACAGTACGAGGGCAACGAGGGGTACATGGAGGAAATTGTAAGTGAATCAAAATGATATTCTCAACAAGTGCTTAGTTAACATTGTTAATGGTTTCTTAGAAAGAATTGCAGCCCAAGCTAACTGATATAATATTCAATATGGCCGAAGTAGATTCGCATCATTTGAATGTGCTGAACCATGGTGACTTTTGGAGCAACAATATGATGTTCACGCATGATTCCTTTGATAAAATTAAGGACATATGTTTGGTGGATTTCCAACTAACTAAATGGGGCTGTGTCGCGCAAGATCTGTACTATTTCCTGATATCCTCGACCAAATTTGAGGATAAACTTACAAAATTCGATCACTACATCAAGTTCTATCATGATAATCTAGTTGAAAATCTGAAGACCTTAAAGTATTCCAAGAACGTGCCCACGCTGCGCGACTTACACATAACACTTTTCAAGTATGGCTTCTGGGGTAAGTTTTCAATGATTGCATTTGTAATCTTTTTAGTTTTACACAAAATGTTTGAATTACTTCCTTCTACTCAGGCTACGTGACCGCCACAGGTGTGATGAGCGCTGTTCTGGTGGATCCCACGGATACGGCTAGCTTTGACAACTTTATCAGCGACTCCGAAGAGGCCACCAACTTCAAGACTCTGCTCTATACCAATACTCGATACCGCAAACATATGGAAGCAATTTTACCTTGGTTGCAGAATCGTGGCGCTCTTCAGGGGTTCTAAAAAACCTCTTATCAATATGTACTTGATAAAGCCAAAAAAAAACAAAACATTCTTGATTAGTATTTTTCGGTATTATCAGTTCCAATGCGTCACAACTTTTAACTATAATAATAGCTGTATCATTATGAAAAATGAGTTCATTGCATTCTGATAAGCAAATTGTTCAAATTATAATAAAGTTTGTTCTCTGCTGGGTTAGAAAAACTGGTTTTCATTGGAATAGCTAAGTCAATCAACGATGCAAGTAGCAAGTGAATATTCTAAAATTAGATTACGAGAAGAGTAAAAACGAAAAGCTCATTTGCAAGCTTCCCAAAGCAAAACAAACGTTAATGCTCGATCTGTCAATGTGTGTAATTAGAATACCCTCACCCTGTAAAAATTTGAGTTCAGGGTATATTGGGTGTGGTTAGGCTATATGTTACTTAGAAATTGACTTGAAGTCTCACTCACTCTTACACAATACATTTGTCCATTTCACTGAAAGCGATAAAAAAACTATATCAAATATGAGTTTATATATAAATATAGTAGTTAGTGTACCTTGGGAAGAATGGAGTAGATTAACTATACGATGTTAGTTCTATTCTTCCAAGAGTTATTTTAATCAATTTCGACATATATATATATGAATATATATATATAAATATATCTATCAAATTAGTTTGAAATAATAATAAACCTTATTTGAAATTGAATTTACTTAAATTTTCGAGTCCCCGTAGTCGCTTTTGTCACAGTATTATACCATAAACTTTCTGCAGCATGTAGTACTCGTAGTTCTCTGAAAAATCGGTTATTTCTAAAGCCATAAACAATTTGCTTCACATCACACTGACAACAACCTTTCTTTGTTTGCTTAAAGATTTTGTCGCCAAATAGGTAGACAGCAAAATATGCAAATACCAAGAATGCTCAAATGGATTTAAGTTACACCTCTATTAGCTGAATGGCTTCGAAAGTTTAAGAATTGTGATTTGGAATATATACTTATGAAACCCATTTTCCACTTATGGGTTAAAATATTTTGGATAAAGATACCTAAAATGCAAAATTTTTACTTATTAATTTTGTATCTCTCACAATATTATAACTGAGCCTCAGCATATTTCTATATATTATTATTGGTGGTTAATACTGAGCCACGACTCGAAATTTGGCTGGTAGATCACTTATGATTGCCTACAAATATACAAATTGTATAAAAATTCTATAGGTGTTTCTAATTTCATATAAAACTCGATAATTTTGTTATCAATTGATTTGACTAGGCTTAAGGTCAGACTTTTGCTTTGGACAAGTGATTCATTCAGATAAACAATTTTGATAATTGATATTAATAGCTAACTTTTTGTTAAATAACTTTGAAAGCTCTGCAGGTAGGATTCATTGGAATCAATCAATTCAGACTGTCGAAGCCGCAGTCAAATACCTAACATGGCATGCCCTCTCTGTGGGAAGCTTTTTTGAATTTCTATAAACTCAGTAAGTTTGCCTCGTAAAGGAACGGCATAGTAGCGCAAAGTCCTGTTCGTTTCACTCAGTTTAAATTGATCCATAATGAAAACAAATACTATTTAGGCACTCCTGCATATCTAAGCAGGGCCAAACGAGCAGTTCATAAAACGATGGATCCTTACCGACGTGAAATGAAATAATGGTAAATAACATGATTTTGTTAAATAACAGCAAATTCTTTTAAATTGGAATTCAAATTTACACACTGTGAAATTGAATAATGTTAATGAATAAGTAATGTATTCACAATGAAACACCATGGAAAAGAGACAAATTGGTAATAATAAGGCTAGAATTGGTCAAATCAAACATAGTTTTTTTTCTGGAAAAGTTTGATTCTTAAGTTCCATTGTTGACGTTTTGAATATGCATATTATATAGTATAAATATCATGTACGTGTGATTTAGCAACAGCACTGACATTGATCTTATGAACCCATAGTAAATAATATTTAATAAAAAATGTATATATTTATGCATAGATATAAATGGATAGATATATAGCGAAACATTTTCTCTATCTGACTGATCAAAAATATATAAGCATATACAGTTGATAATAAAAAGCAATTAAAGCTCACGTAAGTTGGACATGACAATAGTCGTAATCAGTCTCGAGCACTATTTACAATAAGCCCACTCATAAACATAGCTGAATGTGAATTACAGCTCGTCGGGTTCAATGAACCGTCAACTAATATTCCAGCCCCAAATGCATCGACAGAGAGTTCCAAGAAAGTACTCAATTAAGCCGAACGCTCTCTTAAATTCACGAATAACGTATTTTAGAAAAAAACACATTCTCAGAGACTGTAGAAAAGCTTTGGTATTTGCATTTTGTTGTGCTTATACCCGGAACTGATTTAAAATCAAAAATTCAGGGTAGGATAGATTTGTGCAATTGTATGTAACAGGCAGAAGAAGGCGTGGCAAAACCGTCATGGAAATATACAATTGATTAGGATGACAGCTGAGTCGGTCTAGGATTACCCATTGATCCATGTATATAAAGAATTCCAAATATATATTCTCGTATATCGGATTTCATTTTGTGTCGATATTGGATCATATTTTCCTATTAATACTTTGTTGTATTTAAGCTTTACGGAAAATAGTGCTAGACATAATACATATTTCAATTACAATTTGGCACATACGCAGAAATGGGTACCATATACACATATAGAACCAAAGTTATCCAATAAATTACTCCCTCGACGCATGGCGCTAGGTATATTCTAGTCGGGTACTCCCGAATATAGAACTTTTACTTTGCTGGAGTAGTAATTGCACTCTGCTCATTTCTCAATACAGATAGCACGTTTTGAGCGTTTGAGCTTACGTTTCGGGACGAGCAGCAGTATAAATAAACGCTCCGAAAAAGCTATTGGAATATTAGAAAGGTGCAGTTAACTGCAGTAAACACAATTGTGCAACGACAGTGCATTTTGCTGTATTAGCTCAATCATATAGTTGGAATGTCCGCAGAATCTAAGACGAAATCCACAGCCAGCAATGTGCCTAACTGGGTGCAGGCCGAACTTTTTGTGGATGTGCTGAAGGAAACGGTCAAAGGCTTCTCCAAAATCAAGCACTTCATGGCCAACAGCGGATCGGCAGCCGGTGAAAACTATACGACTATAATGTTTCGTTTAAACATACTTGTCGAAATGGAGGGTATGCAAGCTTGTCTACTCACATATTTAAATAAAAAGGTCATTATGTGAAACTTTTGCAGACGGTAAAGACAAATTGGTTTCGTATATGCTCAAGGTGCCACACCAGATGGAGATCTTTCAGAAATTTATGGAGAGTAATAACATCTTTGCAAATGAGTTCGACATGTACAAGACCATCGTGCCTGAATTGGAGCAAATCTGGCGGGATGCTGATGTAGAAGTGAAATTTGGTGCCAAAGCCTATGAGCTAAAGGGCGTCAAGTCCGATTATATACTACTCGAGGATCTGGCACCTAAGGGCTTCAAAAACACCAATCGCATTGACGGTCTGGATCAGGTACACGTCGAGTGCGCGCTCAGACGGCTGTCGATGTGGCATGCAGCATCCATGGTACGCGTGTCCACCAAGGGTGACTATCCCGATTACATAATGCGTTCCTACTACAAGAAAGAACTGCTTCCAATTCTCACTGAGATAAATAAAAGCCTTGCACAAAACTTTCTTAAAGCATGTAAGAAGTACGACAACAACGAGGAGTACATAGGCAAAATAGTAAGGAAACTTTAAAACTTTATCATTAGCATACACCTAAAAAACTTCTTTTTGTTTATCTATCAGATTGAGTTGGCGCCTAAAATAACTGAAGAAATATTCAAAATGGCCAAAGTAGACCCGAACTTTCTGAATGTGCTTAATCATGGTGACTTTTGGAGTAACAATATGATGTTCTCTTACGACTCCATTGGCAAAATCAAGGAGCTTATGCTGGTGGATTTCCAAGTACCGAAGTGGGGCAGTGTCGCTCAAGATCTGGTATACTTCCTGATATCTTCGACCAAATTCGAAGATAAGCTTGCCAAATTCGACAGCAACATTAAGTTCTATTACGACAATCTAGTTGAGAATCTGAACATATTAAAGTATTCTAGAAGCATGCCTTTGCTACGCGAACTGCACATAACGATCTACAAGTACGGCTTCTGGGGTGAGTTGATAATAATTATATCTAGACTATTTCTGGTTTTATACCGATATATTTACCGTTCTCTAGGTTACCTGACCGCCACTGGCGCAATGAGCACCGTTCTGGTTGAGTCTACGGATACGGCCAGCTTTGAGAACTTTATCAGCGACTCCACGGCGGGCGCCGATTTCAAGAACCTGCTCTATACTAATCCACGATATCTAAAACATATCCAGGTCGTGTTGCCCTGGCTGCTCAATCGTGGTGCACTTCAGGGATTCTAACTAATTCTGTCTATGAAAAAATATGATTTTGAATCACATGGCCACACTGTGAGGCTTTAAACTAACAATTTGTACTTAAATCAGAAATTTGCGCTATAGTATACTCTAGTAATGCATTATTTTCTGAAGAGCTAATAATGAATATATACATATATATATTATTGATTACGATAACGTTTGTCTGTTCATCCTACTCCTCATTCTACCTGTTGTTATATTCGTTACGCCCTGTATTCTAATTTACCGTAGATTCTGCGTATACAGTATCAAATGCACTTTAAAAGATATGCTCAAAATTCTACTCTGCTTTTTAAGAGTCGAACTTTGAAAGCGGTTGGTCTGACTATGAGAAAAGAGTGCACAAATTAGATAGTAAAGACCGCGCAAAGTATCAAAAACTTTGATTGAGCGATCAGAAAGCTTTCCACCTATAAAAGGAGCAAAAAAAGCTTTATAACTATTAGAAGCTCACTGGCGAGCGTCAGAAGCAGAACAGCAAAAGCCGCGACAGCTACACAATCTATTTTTTTATTGCTAAAATTAAAGAAAATTAAAAATAATAAAAAAAATGTCAACTGAAACTAAAACCGATTCAATCAGCAGTAAAATTCCCGAATGGGTGCAGCCTGAAGTATTTGTGGATGCCCTGAAGGCGTCTGTCAAGGGCTTCTCAAAAATAAAGAACTTCAAGGTCAGCAGCGGTGTAGGAGCTGGCGAAAACTATTCGACGATCATGTTGCGCGTGAACATAGATGTCGAGCTGGAGGGTAATTGAATTTAGCTCGATTATATTAGAGTGAAGCTAATATATTAAATTATACATATGTATGCGTATGTATATTTCAGATGGCACCGATAAGCCAGTATCCTATATGCTGAAGGTGCCACATCAATCGGAACTGTTTATGATGATGATGCAGCAGAATAATGTGTTTGATATAGAGCGCAATATGTACAATATTTATGTACCCGAAATGGAGCAACTGTATCGGGATGCTGGTGTGGACATCAGATTTGGTGCTCAGGCCTATACGGTGAAGGGTGCCAAAACTGAGTACATACTGCTCGAGGATCTGTCGCGTAGAGGATTCAAGAACTCCAATCGTTTGGAGGGTCTAGATCAGGTGCACACCGAAGCTGCTCTGCAAAGGCTAGCCATGTGGCATGCCGCAACCGCAGTACGTGTGGCCACCAAAGGCGCCTATCCGGATCAGGTTATGAAGGGCTTCTTTAAGGAGGAGAACAAAATGATGATGATCGAGATGAACAAGCCGATGGCTGTGAACTTTCTCAACTGCTGTGCCACATACGACGGCCATGAAGAGTACTTGGAGCAACTGGTAAATGTTGTATACCTACTGATGATATACCCTAGCGACTCTGACTACCTATGATTAATTTTTTTCTCCAGCGAGCTCTGCAGCCAAATATCATGGATGAAATCTTTAAAAGTTCCAAAGTCGATCCCAACGAATTTAATGCCCTAAACCATGGTGACTTTTGGAGCAATAATATAATGTACTCCCACGATTCTTTCGGCAAGATCAAGGAGACCTATCTAATAGACTTCCAACTACCGAGATTCGGATCTGTGGCACAGGATTTATATTACTTCCTGTTGTCCTCGACCAAGTTCGAGGACAAGCTTACTAAATTTGATTACTATATCAAGTTCTATCATGAAAATCTTTTGAAAAATCTTAAGCTACTTAAGTATCCGAAAGCCATGCCCTCGCTAAGTGACTTACACATATCGCTCTTCAGGCATGGACTTTATGGTTTGTATTATTATAAAATTAAATCACACAGTTTTTCCTAATTAAGTTAACTCTCATTTCCCTTTAGGGTTATCGACAGCAACATCTGTCATGTCTGGCATTTTACTTGATCCAACAGAAGCAGCCTCTGTTGACAACTTTATCAGTGATTCACCTGAGGCCCAAGATTTCAAGAACTTGCTCTATTCCAATGCACGCTATCGCAAGCATATCCAAATCGTACTGCCCTGGCTACTTAATCGCGGTGCTCTAGAGATATAAATAATCACGTAAAAGAGTTGTTAGCTCAATGCCAAAGTCGTAATCTTCATTTGTGCTAAGCCTTATCGATATGTGATTACTTTAACAAGTATTATTAACTTGCTAGTGGTCTTCCATGACGAATGAAATTCCATGTTGTGAAATGTTTAAAATCTATCTTTGCTATCTAAAAATAATACATTTCTGTATTTCTGATGTAATGTTGACTAACCACTAACCCATAATCAATATTTCATTTCATATACATTTTTGTAGCGAAAAAACTTTTTATATTTTACTAAAATGTCTGAAATAAATAAATAAAAAATAAACTAACTCAGCAAATCCAAACAGAATCTGCGTATCAAAGCAAACCAGAAAAAAAACATTTATATACATATGTACATACATTTGCGTATTCAAAGAACTGGAAAATAGTTATCTGAGATAGAGGCGGAACAAGTATAAACATATGTACTTTTATCTTAAAATTAATTATCTTAAAATTAATGATAAAGCATCAAGAAGACAGTTTATATATTTTTTGATTTCTTTAATAGACTTGAAAACTTATATTGAACTTGTTTTCTGTCTCTGACAGCAATATTCAATTTACAAGTATTCAAAAAATGCAATACATACAATAAATATTATACTCATTTTTGATAAATACATGCATTCAAATCTAATCTAAAAGCTCTTCTGCAACATTCTGCTTTTAAATTCTGTTTACTTAATTGATTGCACTTCCATTGATGTGCATTTTACGGCGCGTCTCTAGGAAAGCGCCAAAAAAAGCTTCATGTCTGTGTATTTACTATGACTGCATTTGTTTTACTAACAGAAAAGTATATCGATGAGATCTTACAGTCTAGGTTAAGAGAGGGAGAGAGGGAGAGAGAGAGAGAGAGAGAGAGAGCTTTCGAGCAAACTGAAACAGAAATTTGCTCACTCTCAATGATACACATTGTGAAAGCTCTCGAGCGCTTTTACGAGGTCTGGTTGACAAAACCAGTCATCGAATAAGCTAATGCCATTAGTAACATCAGAGGCGCTTGCAAAGTTAACTATTGCAGAAAGTAAGATTTAAGTCCATAAATGATTCTATTTTGCAGATATATACATACATATGCAGTAGGTAGACTAGCCATATAGCTGACATTGAAGTAATCGAGTTGGCTGTGGTCAAAGATTAGATTGTCAAAGCACAGTTGCAATCAATAGTTTGACAATTTGACTCGTGGCAATGCATTTTTATTGTGCAATTCATTTGAAGGTCTAACAAGCCATGGCAGAAGAAGCGAGTGTTCAGGTGCCCATCTGGCTGAAGCAGGAGCTATTTGAAGATGTTCTGAAGATGCGTTTCCCGAATTTTCGTAGCATCAAGAGCTTTAAGCCGGTAGCCGGTCTCAAGCCAGGCGAAAACTATTCCACAATTATGCTGCGCTTGCACTTCGAGGTGTCACTAGCAGGTAAATCACTGACAATAAACAAATATATTATACTAAATATTGTTAATTAATTTTAATCAAAAGATAATACGACTGAGAAAATAAGTTTTATGCTGAAAACGCCGCATGACTTTGAAATGTATCGTGAGATACTGAAGAAGAACAACATGTTCGCCGTGGAGAGGGATGTATTTCTGAGCATCAAGCCCGAGTTGGAACAAATGTACAAGGATGTGGGTCTCAATGTGATATTCGGTGCGACTGGCTATGAAATCAATGCACCTGACGAGTATGTGCTGCTGGAGGATCTGCAGCCAAGTGGCTTTAAGAACGCCGATCGTTTGTTGGGCTTAGACAAGGCTCACGTTTTGGGGGTTCTCACCAAACTGGCCCAGTGGCATGCTGCCTCAGCGACACGCATTGAGCAGAAGGGCGCCTATACGCAGAACTTTCTAAAGCCCAACTTCTCGGATGCGATCAGACCTCAGCTGCAAGACGTAGTCGACAGTCTGGGCAAAGTTTTGCTCAAGTGTTTGCCCAACTACGACGGTTATGAGTGCTACAGCGAGGCGGTGGTACGCTAGGAATTCATATATTTCAAACATATATACATATATATCTTCACCAACCTTTTCAGCATAATATACAACCCAAAATTGTAGAGCTCATGGCCAGCTTAAATTATCCCGATCCAGAAGATTTCAATGCATTGAGTCACGGCGATCTCTGGACCAATAATATACTCTTCAAGTACAAGGACGAATCACCCGTGCCCGTTGCCACCTACCTTGTGGACTTCCAATTGCCGCGCTACACAACAGTGGCATACGATCTTATCTATTTTCTACTCGCCTCGACGCAGTATGAGCTCAAGTTGAGTCACTTTGACTACTTTATCAAGTACTATCACGATCAGCTGGTCGAGCACCTAACTTTACTCAAGTATCCACAAGCAAAGATTCCAACTTTGCGCTCTCTACACGCTCAACTGTTCAAATATGGTTTCGTTGGTAAGACTTTGTGATCTCTTACACGCTGTAATTACTGTACTCTTTCGCTTTGTGCTCTTTAGGATATCACGTCTGTCTGATTCTCTGCCCTCCCGTACTGCTCGATCGGACCGAAGATGCAAATCTGGAGGATTTCGTTACGGAATCAGCTAATGGGGATGATCTAAAAACGCAAATGTTTACGAATGCCCGGTATAAGAAACATGTCAGCTCTATATTTCCCTGGCTATTAAATCGTGGTGCTCTACAGTTCTAAAATCCAGAAACCTGAAATTTTTTATTGATCCAATCAACTTAGTGTTGAGAAAGTGTACCATAACATAATTTCATTCAAATTAAAGCTTCAAAGACTATAGTAAATTTGTCTATACCAGTTATCCATAAAATAGTTTTGCTGTATATAAGAGGAATTTCTGTTTACAAAAGTTTATAAAAATAAACTAGCTGAGATATTCCACAATTATAAATACTTTCTTACATCATTAAAATATATCTTGTAACTTTTCTAGCGAATAGCGAAATACGTACATACATACATATGTAAATGCAAATGGGAGAATTCAATTTACAACAATTCAATTCTGATCAGTTGAGATATAGCTTTCACATTTCCTATATAGATAAAGCTTTCATATTTCATTAACACAATTCATATGTACTATTTATGCATACACGAGCTACACAAAAAACACAATTCGACATGGTAGGGGTATTATAAAGGGGTGTTTGACTGCCAGCTAGATAATAATTATGCCAATTTGAAATTGCAGAAAATCTAGTTTTGCCTTGTTTGGTATGGCTTGAAAGAGTCACCATTTAGGGCATTACCTAAACAATATATATTGCAAGCGTCAGAATAAAGTTGTACAAGCCACTTAACATTCAAGATAGAGATACCCTACATATACCTAAATATTTTATTTATATTATATATGTTCGTATATACAACTTTAAGTACGTAGATTGTTGTCTATCACATGTCCAAGTGAATCACAGTGCTCGCCACGAGCAGAAGCAATTAATAAAGAATCACCCAATAATTAGAGCACAAAGCGAAAGAGAAATGGAAGTGGAAATGCCGAGACCCTCTTTACCTGCCTTATCAATAGAACAATTGGCGACACTCCATATCAAATGTTTATTAAAAAAAATCATATTATAGGTAAGTGTGTGCTCTTGGCGCTCTTTATGCCGGCTTTTGGCAAATAACAATTTACAAAATCAACTCTAATTGAACACCGATGCGATAACGCATTCTTGGCCAATTCCAAATCGGGCCAAGCAGAGTCTTACGCCTAACGCCCGGACCTAATTTGAAATCAACCGTTGACCGAACTGCATTCGATTGTGCGAACAATTTATCATTCGGCGTTAATTAAGGAAAGAGGTTTGTTGTGCCTATCTTCCCATCAACTTTATGGAGCTGCTTTTGAATTGATATTGTGTTTGAAAACAGTTGAAACAGTTCTGCCATGTGCCAGACATAGTTGAGAAGTCAAATGACAATTTGTATAGAAGAAAAACTTCAAACTTTAAGTGCTATTAAATGAAAGAACAAATCCCTAAAAGCTAGTAAGATGACATGTCCTTAAAGACTTTCTTTCATAAAGCTGGACGGGTAAAAGTTTTCGATAGAAAATATATCTGACATGTGATCAGATTTACGAGTTGCGTGCGATAAAATTATGTGTGGAATTTGGCTTGATAATCGATATTAGTTTGTGAAAGCCAATCCAATTCACTAAAAAACTTTAAATTGAAAATGTTCCAATTTGATTTGAAAACCATCAAAATATGGCATTAGTAAATGTATATATTCATATGTATATATAAATATAATAAAAGAAACGTTCAGCCTTGGAGCATTCCATTGCATCACGAGATAGATAGATAGACCTAAAAATCTGAAGGAAAAAAACTTTAGTTTTTCATAAATGTTGGTAACTAAAGAAGAACATTTTACTATTTCCTTTTTTTTTATTTATTATTATATTTTTAAATTTTCCTTATTCCAACACTTCAATCAATATATATATATATATATATATAGCTTCAAAGTTTTCTTTTTAGCTTCCTTTAATCGGCTAATTTTGTTATTACTATCGCTCGGCATTAAAGATAAGACTCTGAAATTTTCAATATTCTTTGATAATTGTATTTGAGAAATTGTAAAGGTTCAATAATGCAACAGTAGAAGTTATTATTGGTATTAATTTATTGTACTTACCGTTTGGAAGGGAATCCCAATGATTGAACTGATTGAGAGCCCTTCAGTTTAACCGATTTCTGTGGAAAAATGTTATCAACATGAAAGCGAAGAATACACTGTAAAAAATGTATAGATAATTGTATCATTAAACAATGGAGTGGGCAAATAAAAAGTCATAAGACCAAATATTTGCATACGTGATTGCTGAAGATCATCATCGTCATTCAACACCATAAAATATTAAAATGAACTGGGTGGGACAGCACAAAAGATATTTTCTGAATTGCATATGGGCGCGTCTGCATGCCTATCATATGTCTATACAAGATTTTTTGGAACTGCCGATTAAACAGCACTGATTAACTCAACACATGCTGTTTTAGTCACAATCAGCTTAGATTATTTCATTGTATTTTCGAATCGTGATTGGGCTAGATTATTGGAAGCATATCACACTTGTAATGCTTATCTTTAAATCAAGCAAGTCCAAAATATATGGCACGCGAATCAATTGATTTCATTTAACTTGACATTGATTAAACATTTATAGCGCTCAAAATGTCGGAGGCCACTCAAACAAATGGACATGCCGAGTCGTCGGAACCTAACTTGCCACCTTGGCTGCCCAGAATCTCGCTGCAGAATGCAGTGCGCGCCCAGATCGGGGACTTTGAGAAGATACGATCCGTAACGCCACAGCCGACAAATGCTGGGGACAACTACTTAATGATGATGGTGCGTCTGCTGGTGGAAGTCGAGCTGCTGGGTAAGCTGAAAGCAAATTCTGATTGTGTGCCTCAACAATTGCAATCCTTGATTAACCAGCGCAGATCACAGCAGCAAGAGCGTATCCTTTGTGCTGAAGGCTCAGCACAACAATGAGATTATGGGCGCCATACTCAGCAAGCTGCGTCTCTTCCAGAAAGAGGAACAAATGTATCACAACATTCTGCCCAAATTCGAAAAGCTCTATGCCGAAGCAGGCAAAAACATCAAATTCGCTCCAAAGGCCTATAAAGTTGATCAGGACTTGGGCGTGGATTATGTGCTGCTGGAGGACTTGAAGCCGAACTCCTTTAAGAATGCCAATCGTTTGGCTGGCCTGGACTTGGAACATATGCAGCAGGTGCTGGCCAAATTGGCTGCCTTCCATGCCGCTTCCGCCTGCTATGTGGAGCACAATGGTTTGTTCGGCGAGGACTTCACAGTGGGTGTCTTCACTGAAGACAATCGCCAGTTGCTGCAGGAGTTCAATGCATCGGGCGCATTTCTAGCGCAGCTCAAAAAGTGGAAAAACTGTCAAAATATCTACGAAAAGTTGGTAAGGGATATATATATATATATTTATCTACCCTTTCCATTGATCAATTTTTGCTGAATGTTCGCTTTTCCTCTTCTCTCTTTCTCACTTGTAGGCCAATAGCGATGAGTATTTGGTGAATCGTCTGCTGCAGGATCAGCAGGTGTCCACGCGGGAGTTCAATGTGCTCAATCATGGCGATTGCTGGAACTATAACATTATGTTTCTGTACGATGCCTTTGGCAAGATCAAGGAAACGCTCTTTGTTGACTTTCAAGTTTGCAAATACGGCTCCCCAGCAAATGATCTGTATTATGTGATACTATCCTCGGCAGCGCCCAGTCTTAAGACAAATCAATTTGACTATTTTGTGCGCTACTACTTCGACCAATTGGTGGACAATCTGAAGCTCTTGCAATATCATCGCCCCTTGCCCAAGCTTAAGAATTTGCATGCAGCTCTCTTTCGCAATGGATTGGCAGGTAGGTATACCAAATAGACGTATCCCTATGAACTATATGTAATGATCTCTTTGTAATTGTTAGCCTACTTGGTCGTCTCTAAGGTGTTGCCAGTCGTTATGCTGGACAGGAAAGAGCATTCCAATTTGGAGAATGACGACGTCAAGCTGAAGGCCGCCATGTACACCAATCCGAAATATGTTCAGGTAATGAACGAAATTCTGCCATGGTTGGATAATCGCGGTCTGCTCGACTGGAAGTAATTACCATCAAAATGCGTATGCGGTTCATAGCGTGTTATTAAAATACAAACAATGGATCAAACTTTGATCACGCCATGCTACAAAATGTTTTATTATTATACAAAATAAAAACATGTTGAGAATAATAATGAATGAGACACTTTGTCGGAGCTCAATTAACTAAATTTTTTTAGGTTTTTACATAGTCATGGCATAAAAACACTTTAATTATCTTGTTCGTGTTTAAATTAGTTGCATCCATTATCGCATAAGGTTTGTACACTCAAATGGTAAACACTGCGCTTACACTTCTAACTTGAAATTGAAAAGAAACTCAAGGTACTTATCCAAGTATAAGAAGAATATGCGTGTTTCATGGCATAGCTATGTGTGACAAGAGTTTTCACTATACGACATTTATGAAACCCTACCCCGTTCTTAGCAATAGCTACATATATACACATATGTAGGTGCAGTGCTTACCAGCAGTTATATATCTCAATCAGGAATGTTTATTTTCACTTCCTTACCAAGTATTGAACATGTGTTCTATCAATATACATATAAAAATGTATACATATACATATATCTACATTTACATGCATCATCATGTGCTTGCACACATTTTTATTTTAATAATAAAACAATTTATTTGCGGTGTTCGTCCGTAATTTGAAATTAAAAGCACGTAAGTACAGATTATGTTACACTATGGGAATTGCAATTAAATAAAGCTATAGGAATGCACTACTAACTACTCTATAAATTCAGCTATCAATTCTATATATATATATATATATATATATATATATATATATATATATATATATATATATATATTTTTTTTTTTTTTTGTATAGGTATATGTATATACAAGTCGACACTATTATCGATAACAACTTACATTTAACTTCTAATTACCTAATCAAAATGAAATCAAAATCAAGCAATCTTAATACTTAAGATTTGAAAAACATATATATGTATGTATATATAGGTAATAACTGTCGTGCTAAGACTTCATACCATTTGAGCGTAGCAATTTTGAAATAATTTCTATATTTATTCAACTCTGGTCTACAGCTTTATAATTAGCTAACTATGGACCTCCACAGGCTCAATTATATTCTGTATAAATACACTCATCAATTAAAAATTTCTGTTCTTGATACAAAACTTTAGCATATACTTAATATACATATAATTCCGAAGCTATCTTTGAACCTCACAGAACATTCAATGAAACATCAAATTATAAGTATATTTGAAATATATTTGCGGTATTTATTGAGCTTTAATATTTAATCTGCATAAAATAAAAATTATTTATGCCAATGCACAGATAAACAGGTTTTTAGCATTCAGCACTGACTTGGCTAGCTGTAACAATTAAACGATAATAATTATGACCTTTGGTTATATTGGATAATTACACCAAGCATTTTTTTATCAACACAAAAAAGAAAAAAAAAACATAGAACAGTCGAGCTGCAAGCAAATAATTTACGTATTCGGCAATAGTATACCCAATGTATACAATGATAAAACACATTCCAAATGTTTAGTCGCAATGCGTTTTAATTGTGGATTGCATTGTGGGAGCGCTCGAATGGGAGTTACCCATTTGTAAAATTTTTTCGAGCTATTCTTTTAGCGAGGCTCAAAACAAAAACTTTCAATCAGCGAGGATTTATATCTTTCGATTGCTTGTTTGTAACGTTTCAGTTTACTAAAACTAGATGTTTTTAGAAAAATACTATATTTTGTGTAGAAATATTGTTTGCTTGTTGATGAAGCTATTTTAAATTATTTATTTTGCCGCCTCTTTTTGTTCCACTCTCAGTAGCGCAAATTATGCTCTACTTTGCGGTCGATTGATAAGGTCTTATGCGTGCGTTTTCAAAGAGACAGCAGATCTCTAAAATTATTGAGATTTTCGACTGATATATATATATATATATATATATATATATATATATATATATATATATATATATATATATATGTATATGTATGAGTGTGTGTGTATATTTATTTTATACGCATGTTTTTTACTATTATCTACAGGCTATTTTTATATTTTCAACACATAAAAAGCTGGGTATATCCATATGTCTGTTTATATTAATAAATGAATGTTGATGATCCAAATGCGCAGCAACCACAAATAGCTACACACGCGACAAATTGATAAAGCAGGGTGAATAAAATTGATTATCAAGTCGCTAGGCGCTAGGCTAGGCCCCACCCCGGTTCTGATCTCAAGTCCACCCACACATCACCTACTTTTTCAGATTTAAAACAATTCTATACAATTAGTATTATCAGTTAAGCACAGCTTGTTTAGCACTATACAAATACTTTCTGCTAGGAACAGAGCAATATACTATATAACATATACAAGCACACAACATATAAACATTTTCACACACAACCGGTTTGCTCTATGAGCAGACTATGATGCCCGATACTCGGGCTGTACGCGTAGTACGTTTAGTTGAATACGACGTTCGGCAACGAACAATCAGTATTTGTTTTGCCTTCGAATACGCCGGAACCTCGTATCTGTTTTGCGCTTCGTTTGGGATTATAATTAAGTCCAGAAAACTTAAGTGCCGTACGTTTCAGGCAATTACATACACATATATACATATACATATATAGAGATTGTGAAAAATATAATTAATTTGTGCTTTCTCGGAGATCGATGTAAACATGTTGAAGAACAGTGCTAATTGAAAATATATCATATGATAGATAATACGTAAAGGAAAGCTCATGTTTGACCTTTAATAGATTTTCATAATTGTACATCAGTGAAAGAAATGTAATATGATTTAACTTAAATGATCATTCGAGAGATACTCTTATTAGATTAGCAATAGTTAATATAACGATCGCTGTTCAGGTCAAGTTCAACTTTTATCATTTTACACTTTTTTAGAAAATGTCACCCAATACCGATTCAAATGAACATTTTAACCCCAATGAGTTCCTCGCAATCCCGAAATGGATTAATGAAGAGTATTTTCGACCCATCATTGAGCAAGATGTGGCAGATTTTGTCAGCATCAAAAAATTTACACCGATTGCGGCCACACAGCCAGGTGAAAACTATACATCGATTATGGTGCGTGTCATCATAGACATCGGGCTCAAAGGTTGATTTGCTAACTTTCTACATTGTCAAGCAAACCACTTAAAATGATCTTTTCCACAGATGGCACTGAGCAGAAAGTATCGTACATATTGAAGACAATGCTGGACGCGGGCAGGGGAGGTTCATTAGTGAATGATATGAGCTTGTTTCCCAAGGAGACTGAGATGTACCAGGTGCATATACCCAGCTACATTAAGCTCTACAAGGAAGCGGGTCTCGATATTGAATTAGCGCCGAAGTGCTTGCTCATCGAAGAGACTCCGGAGCGCACAACCCTTGTCATGGAGGATCTAAAGCGCGAGAACTTCTATAACGTAGACCGGCTCAAGGGATTAGATCTGCCCCACATGCAACGGGTGCTACGTAAGTTGGCGGAGCTGCACGCCGCCTCGGCGGTTAAATGTGAACAAAACGGACCCTTTAGCGAGATGTACTACAAATCATTCTATAACGAAAGCAATCGTGAAATGTTCATGCAATTGGGCGAAATGCGTATGAATCAGTATTTCAAGGCAATGAGAGAATGGCAGCTGCCGGATGTAGAGAAATATATTTCGAATACACCTTCTCCAATGGAAATGTTTGACGAGGCACTTGCTCTGAATACGGTGGACGAAGCCGAGTTCAATTGCCTAAATCATGGAGATCTGTGGTGCAATAACATAATGTTCGCCGAAAACGGATCCGAGGAGCGCACCCTATTTGTGGACTTGCAGGTGGGCAAGTGGGGCTCCCCGGCACAGGATCTTTGGTATTTTATAACAACCTCGGCAGCGCTTGACATCAAGGTGAAGGAATTCGATCATTTCATTAGCATCTATCACGAACGCTTGGTGGAATGCCTAAAATTGCTGAAGTACTCAAAACACATTCCCACGCTGAAAGAATTACACATCATGATGTTGAAATACGGCAAATGGGGTAAGTTAGCCGAACAATCGCGATAAAATCAAGACCAAATGAAATATAATTTCCATTTAATTACCAGGCCCAGTCACAGCAAATGGCGTCTTGGTTGCCATAATCCTGCCCTCTGATAAGGATTCCACCATAGAAATGATGATGACGCCGGGACCAGAAGGCGACGCTTTTCGCTATAAGACCTTTATAAATCCCTACTACGTCAAGGCTATGCTGCAGTTGTTTCCGTTCTTTGCAAATAAGGGCTTGCTCTAGAAAGATTAGCAATATATAATTGTTGTTCTTATACCCTGAACCCATTGAAAATGTATGATGGTCTTGTGAAAATGTATGTAAGAGACAGAGGAGGCGTGGCAGACCCCATAAAGTATATAAATTCCTGGCCGTCTGTTCATCTGTCCGTCCGTCTGTGCGTCTATGTGAATGCAGAAATCTCGTAAGCCACAAAACTTAGAGATCTGAAATTTTAAATGAATACTCATGAATACCAAACACAATACGAGTTTATCATTTTTTTGGCAATAGCTAATCTTCTTTTCTTATTATCGATAAAAATCGATAATTTGATTTCGTTTTTAAGTGCAACTTGAATACCGTTACAGATAGAGACTTAAGAATAACTGTGTAGATCTGTGTAATGAATACAGAGACCATCTCCCTTCCTCCTAAATTGCCAAAAACTCATTTCATGTACAAGAAACTTGTGCTTTGATAAATAAATACAAATGGATTTCATTAGATAGTTAGCTAGAAGCTAGAAGAAAACCTATTCAACAATTAGTTTCCTATGTTAAAGCCCAATGTACAGACCATGCGCAGCCGCTGCGCAAACTGCGCAGTAATCAGAGCTCTTGCTTATGCGTGCGTGAATGTGTGTGTGTGAATGTGTTGCTTACTATGTATGTACAAAAGGGGCGTAGAGTGATTTGGACATCAGTTCTTCGCAGGGTTCCGGGTATCTTCTAGTCGGGCAGTCCCGACTAGAGCATTCTTACTTGTTATTTTTTTATCATTCAACATTTGCCGGTGATTCTATTGGCATATTATCTTAAACTGAAATAAAACCTTTACCCGTATATTTCGATAGTCATTCTCTAGTAAAATTATTATCAACATATACATACGTACCTTTGCCAAATCAATACTAACCATGACTGGCAAAAAGATCAATGACTAATCGAATTTTAATTGAGGTGCCACATAATCGAAGCTTGAATACCCTTTCGTTCCCAGAGGCTTAAGCTTGACTCTATTTGAAAAGGCGATATTTACTGGAAAGAAATATAACTTAACTACGTCGTTGTTTTAATAAACAAATATGCTAAGATTTACTTATGATACTTACTTGCAAGCAGTAGGAGTGTTAGTTAATGGCCAAGAGAGAGATTTGATGAAACAGTTAATATTTCTATTTTTTCTATTTCAGAGGCTGCAAATATATGTTGATAAATTTGTATTTCTATTTTGGCTGACAATAAAACAATCAACTCATTCATACTTAATCGATTATTGCTTTCAATTGAGCTAAATAACCTCGAGAGCCTTTATAGAGTATTTTCTCAAGTGATGTTTGATTATTTAACATATGACGTCAATGTTGAATTTATAACTCGACACGCGTTCCATCGGACAAATGAGTTGAATAATTTATTCAAAAAAAAAACAAACAATTTTAAGCAGTTGTCAGCTTCACAATGTCAAAAAAAAAAAATTTAGAAAAATAGATAAACAGGAATCATACATAAATTAGTTTTCAGTAATGCCCGAAATTCGAGTCTAAGTTTTAATAAATTAATTAAACATATCACTAGCCTGTTACACAGTTAATTGTCATACTTCTACTAATTACTTTATAAATACCTAAAAATCGATGTGTGCACATTTTCTAATAATAGATGAAAGATCATGAAGATCGTTAAGACAAAACCGCATATTTCGTTTGGCTTCCTGGTTCTACCTTCATTCACTAATTTAGAAACATCTGTGGCGGACAGAAGACTTGTATAGAACAATGCTCGATATGGATATAACTAAACGAATTAAAATTAGTTACATATAAAAGTATACCTAAATAACTTTTAGTCAAGCTTTAGCTATATATATATTTAATTGTAAATAATTGTTGTCTTATTGGCGGCAATACTTGAATTTTTATCAACAGGAGTTAATTCAGGGCCTTCGTAATTATGCCCAATTTGTTTTAGGATACATTATCAGTAAATTACAATATAATCACAATCAATTCAGATTCATTGTGTTCAACCATAATGCGTTGCAAATAAACATAAAGCAAATGCCAATTGATTTGCTTATTAATTTCTCTGCAGTTTGCCGACAATATGAATAATGTATAAGTACACTTAATCGTTGTGAATGATTTTGCTTGTGCTCCATTAAATATGTTTGGTATGGAATAGATTTTGAAAGATTTGAAATAGATTAAACTAAAGTTAAATTGCTTAAATACATGAAAATTTATTGAATGGAAGCATGACACGGCGTATTTTGATAAACAGTTTAAAAAAAAACTCATGCTGATACAGCAAATTGTAAAAAAAGTTAATATTAGTTAAAACACCGTAATTATTTAGCAAAATGATATCAATGTCATTCAAATCAGCAACAGATAATTTAAAAAATAAAACAATTGTATAGCCTCACTATATGTACATTTTTATGTATATAACATTAGAAAAAGTGTGTGCTATTATAAACGTACGACGAGCTATGAAACTGATAACAACAATTCTCACGCTGACGCTTAAATGCCCTTATATGACATTAGAGTAAGTTTTATTAATTGTTATCAAAAAACTTAAAGTATCTGGAAAATGCGACATGTACCGCTCAAGACCTCAAAATATTCGATTTTTCCTTTCAAAATTTTGTATGTACATAAATATCTTTTAGAAATCAAGAAACAATTAAATATTGTCTTAAAGAGAAATTGATATATAAATTTATATTGATAAAGTTTAAGTAAACGTGAATTGATAATACAGTTTCTTTTTTGCGTAACATAGTAACTAGCCAAATTTCAATCCCCTCTCTTAGGGTATCAAAAACTAATTTAACAACAGTGAACACTTCGTTGCAAGCTTTACGAAAACACACGAGCAGTACCCAACTAGACTTTTTGTGAATCAGTCGTGTTGAATTCTTGTGAGCATGTCGCAGTCAAACGGAATAGTTAATCCTAATGAGCATTTGATCATTCCCGAATGGATCACTGAGGAGTATTTCAAAACAGTCCTCGATAAGGACGAGCCGGATCATGTGAAGGTATTGAAATTTACACCCGTGGCAGCTATTCCTCCCGGTGAGAACTTCACCTCCATAATGCTGCGTATATATATCGACCTAGAAATGAAGGGTAAGACACACACAAGAAGTGTGTTAGTTATAAAATAATCAAATTGTCAAATTCAATAGATGGCAGCACAAAGAGGAAAAGCTATGTCTTCAAGACAATGTTGCCCAATGAAAAGGGCGGAGCTGATATCGAGATATTTGGTCTGTTCCCAAAGGAATTGGCGATGTACAAGACATATCTGCCTGCTTTCGAGGCACTCTATAAGGCAGCCGGCGAGGACATTCAACTAGCACCCAAGTGTCTTCATACGGAGCTGCGCGAGGGTTGCATCCACTTCATATTTGAAGATCTGAGTACCAGGAAATTCCAAAATGTGGATCGCTTAAAAGGCATGGATATGGCTCACATGACTAGAGCCTTACACAAGCTGGCCGAGTTCCATGCAGCAAGCACTGTTTATGAAGATCAAAATGGTCCTTACCCTACTGAATTTCTTGAGGGATTTGTTTCACTTAAAACTGAAAAATTCGCAAAGGATGGCTACACGCTGAGAGAGAAATCATATAAGAAGTCTATGGCTACATGGGGCATGAAGGACGCCGAAAAATATATTAAAAACTTTGTAAGTACCAAAGATAGTTATACAAAAGTAGAAATAATCTATTTTTAATATACAGCCTTCTTTGGATGAGTATTGGGCCATGTCGACCAGCACTCTGGACGTTGATCCTCTGGATTTCAATACGTTAACCCATGGTGATTTCTGGTCAAGTAATTTTATGTGTAACTATTTGCCGAATGGGACACTTGATCAACTTGTTCTGGTCGATTTTCAAATCTGCAAATGGGGAAGTCCGGCAATAGACCTTTTATTCTTTATTACATTATCCGCTGAAAAGGAATTACGCATCAAGGAATTCGATCACTTTATCTGTATCTACTGGGAGCGATTAATAGAGTGTCTAAAGCTCTTGAAGTATCGCAAGCCATTGCCCAAGTTACGGGATCTACACACATCCCTCTACAAGAAGCAAAACTCTTTCTATGGTAAAAGTTATATGAATTTTCCTCAACCGGTGCCGTTAAAAACTTATTTATTCTTCCATATAGCCCTCTTTGCTGTCTTCAGTCATCTGCCCATAATTCTGTTTCCATCCGATAAAGATAGCAATCTACACAGCCTGATGTCCGACACCGAAGACGGCGAAAACTTGCGACTGCGTCTTACCTCCAATCCTACTTTCGGTGAAGTAATGAAGGACTTGTATCCATTTTTCTATAATCGCGGATTGTTCAATTTTGATGATTATAAAACGGAATAGGTTTCAATAAAATAAAATATTGTAGACAGATAAATATTGTATAGCTTATCTTTAAGTACTTCTTGTCTAATCACGATCTTCAGCCAAGGCATCGTATGCAGGAAATTAATAGCTGTTCATATGATATTTGAATTAGGTAAGATGTCTTGCTTATGTTTACTTACTTAGAATAAAATACACTCAGAAAAAATATGTCGACCGTACAGAAAAAGTCAATGTAAGTAAAGCCAAGAGTAAATGTCGGAGACGCCTTCTTCTATTCGTTACACGTCTAATGACAAAATAGCAATTCGCTCTTCGTAAAGTACAAAGCTTTTAAGCTAAGAGCTTTTCTACACAAAGTGAAAAAACTGTAGTAAACAACTTTTTCGTCAAAAACTTTGCTAAAAATTGCGCCCAGTACCTAACTAAGCTTACTGTGCATCAGTTGTGCTGAATTTGTGTGCGAATGGCGCCGTCAAACGGAATAGTTAATCCAAATGAACATTTGATCATTCCAAAATGGATCACTGAAAAGTATTTCAAAACAGTTCTCGATAAGCACGAGCCGGAGCATGTGAAGGTATTGAAATTTACACCTGTAGCAGCTATACCGCCCGGGGAGAACTTCACCTCCATAATGCTGCGCATATACATTGACCTAGAAATGAAAGGTAATGAATAAGCAAGAGAAAGAGTGCACAAGCGAGCAGTGCCTGACTATAGAATACCCTGAGCGCTATGCTAAGTTGTTGTTTCAAACATTCCAACTCTGTTTTGGACGTACAGACAAAACACCAAATGAGCACATAAACAATTATATAGCTTACTTTGAACTTTTGAAGTCATTTTACCTCTTCTTGCCACTGGCCAACACAATAGGAAATGAGTTTTTAAATAACTTTGGTATTGAGCGTCCGACTCTTTGGAATTTTTCAGATGACTTCATTAAATGAGCACAAATAGAAAAGAGATATACTATACCACAATCAAAATGCTTAAATTGAGAGTACATTAACCAGATATCATATTATTATTTTAGATAATTAAAACATAAATAAATGTCTACCATATTTCAAATATTTGTACTGGGTATATAAATAAATATTGTATTTAAATAAAACTTATTAAAACCTTTTAATAGATGGCAGCACAAACACAAAAGCTTATATCCTCAAGACAGTGCTGCCGCACGACCAGGGCGGAGCTGCAATTGAGTTACTCGGCATGTTTCCCAAGGAACTCAAGATGTACGAGACATATCTGCCTGCCTTCGAGGCACTCTATAAGGCAGCCGGCGAGGACATCCAACTAGCACCCAAGTGTCTACACACGGAGCAGCGTGAGGGTTGCATCCACTTCATATTTGAAGATCTGAGTACCAGGAAATTCCAGAATGTGGATCGGTTGAATGGCCTGGATATGGCTCACATGACTAGAGCCCTACGCAAGATCGCAGAGTTCCATGCGGCAAGCACCGTTTATGAAGAACAAAATGGTCCATACTCAAGCGAGTTCCTGGAGGGATATATTGCACTTAAAAGTGAAAAGTTCACTAAACAAGGTTTTCAGCTGAGAGAGAAATCGTTTAAAAAGTCTATGGCCACATGGGGCATGAAGGACGCCGAAAAATATATTAAAAACTTCGTAAGTACCAACGCTATATATTATAAAAAACAAGAAATAATCTATTTTTCATGTGCAGCCTTCTTTAGATCAGTATTGGGCCATGTGTACCAACAGTCGAAAAGTCGATCCTGTTGATTTCAATACCTTGGCCCATGGGGATTTCTGGTCAAGCAATCTGATGTCTAGCTATTTGCCAGATGGAAGTATAGATCAACTGCTAATAGTTGATTTCCAAAACTGTGCATGGGGAAGTCCTGCTTTGGATCTTTTATTATTCATCACATTGTCCGCCGCAAGTGATATACGTCTCAAGGAATTCGATAAATTCATCTGCATCTATTGGGAGCGGTTAATAGAGTGTCTGAAACTCTTGAAGTATCAAAAGCCTTTTACCAAGTTACGGGATCTACAAGCATCCCTCTATAAGAAGTACAACTCTTTCTACGGTAAAAGATTTGCATACTCTCACTACCGTTTAAAATGTAAATGTTAAATCTCTCTCTCTCTCTCTCTCTTTCTTTATCTCTGCAGCTTTCTTTGCTGTCTTCAATCATCTGCCCGTGATTCTGTTTCCCAGCAATAAAGATAGCAATCTACACCTCCTAATGTCCGACACCGAAGACGGCGAAAGCTTACGACTGCGCCTTTGCTCTAATCCCATTTATGGCAATGTGATGAAGGATTTGTATCCATTTTTCTACAATCGCGGATTGTTCAATTTTGATGATTATCAAACTGAATGCATGTGAATAAAATTTATTTATAAATATATTTTGACCATTGAATGCTTGTCGTCTTATTGCAGCTTAGTCATAAGTTCAACTGCTTTGAAAAAAATATGGAATGCTCATGGGTACAAAAAACGCAAAAGTACCTAAGACCAGAAGGTACAGAGAAAATGTTTATAAAAAGGTATAAAGAAACAAAGTGTATCAAGAAGTATGCAAAGATAAATGTACATTAGAGACATGGAAAAGTAAAGTCTATATTATCTGAGATTCGATTTTTATTGAAAATATTCAGCATTTTACAAACAACATTAGTAACAGCCCTCGTCTATAGTTGATAAAATGAAAAATGCGAGTTAATTGAAGGCAGTTTGAACTAGTTACGCATTGCATACTTGCAATGAAAACTGCAGAATAAAAGAATGCATATATATGTATACATATATATATATATATATATATATATATATATATATATATATATATATATATATATATATATATATATATATATATATATATATATATATATATATATATATATATATATATATATATATATATATATATATATATATATATATATATATATATATATATATATATATATATATATATATATATATATATATATATATATATATATATATTATATATATAGACATATATATTGTTAATTGATTTATATTGACAAATATGAATGCATGTATGACAAAAACACAGTAATACTAGAGACGTATTTAGTTAAGTGCAGTCTAACAGACAGCAGTTCTGCTGCGAGATAAGTTAATGAACGGGGTGCGAAATATACATACACATACATATGTATATATAATATACATAATAATGTGATCATCAATAAGTGATGAATTGCCAAGTAAACAAATACATCGTTTGACAATATAACACATGTGAGAAGGTGTCTCTATTGCGCTCTTTAATACATATACATAGAAAAATTTGTTGTATGACAGTTGACGAACCGGTTGAACTGAGCAAGGAGAACCCGTTCGGTGAGCAATGCCTGATAAGATTTTTAGAGCGTCCAATCTTACCTGCCTTGGTTTGGAGTGAAACACCTACACCTGATATTCTAACATAATATGCGTACTACGTAGACCTGCTAAAGAAACCGAAGCAGGGGCTTGAAAAAATCATGATTGATAAGAACACAAACAGTTGCGGCTCGCTGTTCGGAGCGTACAGAACCATATAGAAGGCGAGGCGAGGCGAGATATTGAATCTGTCCAGTTGCTCAGTCAGAATGCCCGATAACAGCAACAAATTCTGCGAATCAAATCATATATGCATTCAAATACCCAGCTGGATCAATGGGTCATACTTTAAGAAGTTGCTAAAACGTGAGCTGAGCGATTTTCGCAAAATATTGAATCTCTCAATAATACCGGCCTCGCCACCTGGCGAATGTGAAAGCTACACCTCGCTGCTAATGCGCATTATCATCGACATTGAAATGAAAGGTGAGCCTAAGGTAAATACGGCAGACAGACAATGCCGCTGACCTAATAACTGTGTTATGCGTCCGATATGTCGCTTCAACATATATATTCTATATATTATATACAGATGGCTTCACCCAGCAAAAATCGTACATAATGAAAACAATGCTGTCGGATGCGGCAGGCATTGGATTCGTCAACACTCTGAACATCTTTCCCAAGGAGAAGCAGATGTATGAGCTAATCCTGCCCCAGCTGGAGGAGCTCTATCAGGAACAGGGGCGGGCTGTAAAATTCGCACCCAAATGCCACTGGATGGAGAATGTGAATGGTCGTATCTCGTTGGTACTGGAGGATCTGAAGACTAAGAAGTTTAGTAATATCAATCGACTCAAGGGCTTCAATATGAAGCAAATGCAACGCGTGCTGGAGAAACTGGCCGAGTTCCATGCTGCCAGCGCAGTTTGGCATCAGCGCAATGGTCCATATCCGGAGGATTTCGAGCGAATCTATCTGCCGGCCAACTATCACAAATCCAAGTCGTATCAGGCACGCATACAGAGCTATAAAGCGGCCATGGCCAGCTGGGGCTTCAACAATGCCGAGCTCTACACGAGCCGCCTAGTGAGTAAATTTGAAATCTAACTGCACTCCATTATATACCCTGTATTTATGTGTAGCCCACGGCGGATCAATTTGTGCAATCGGCTGCGCGTTGCTTCAACAACGATCCACAAGAATTTCAAGTGCTTAATCATGGGGACTTCTGGTCTGGCAATATTTTGCTGAGCAGCACGCTGGCATGTGATATCAACGAGATACGTTTTGTGGACTTTCAGCGCTGTAAGTGGGGCAGCCCCGCCCAAGATCTGTGGGAGCTGATCATCTGCTCGGCGCATCACAGTCTGCGGATCAAACAATTCGATTGCTTTGTTCGCATATATCACACACATCTGATCCAGTGCCTCAGGCTACTCAACTATGCCAAGCCACTGCCGCTCCTCAGAGAGCTGCACATGAGCATGCTTCGCCATGGCTTCTGGGGTGAGTTGAATTACGAACTAGTTCCGATCGGAGGTACTTAAAGCAATGATCTGCTTACTAGGCTACTTTACCACGTTTATGCATCTGGCGCTCATTCTGCTGCCCGTGGACAAGGATGCAAGTCTGCCGAAGCTAATGCTGCCTGGTGAGGAGGGCGATCGCTGTCGTACCAAAGTCTACACGAATCCCTTGTATGTGCGGGCCGCCTTGAGCATATTTCCGTTTCTGCAGAGGCGTGGCCTTTTAGAATTTTAGTCTACTCCAATTGCTATTTACCCACCCACGTCTTGACGAATTTCTCCTATCTGTAAATATATGTACATATGTTCGAGTATATGTATAGAGAAGTCACTGTTTGACTATCTTGCAAGATTTATCTTTTGTTTAGCTGCGACAAAGTCTGTTGAATATTTTATCTCGCCCAAAAACAAAAACAACAGACAATCATGCCATGAATAATAATCGACTACCGAATGCTCTATAATTATAATTCAGTTGAACTGTTTTCTAAACGTACGAATTTTAATTTTATTTCTATATAACTATGGGCAGGGTATTTTGCTGTCTACTGGCTGTTTCCCAAAATATTTCTTATTTTTTTATCATTTTTCAAGCTTTTTAATTATATAGTTTAAAAGCGACTGGCTTCGACCTATCACAAACAAACATTTAAAGGGCTTTACCCATGAACGATAGATTTGATTTATCAAGATTTAACATATCTTATATAATTTCTTATATAAAAACAATGGTTACCTGATAAAAGCTATAAATAATGTTTGTTATCTCTTATCTTTTAGCAGTAGCCTGGTAGCTCCCTATATATTTTACAAACTTATAATTATTATCTTCAAACTATGCATGAGCTTCCTACAATCAAACAAAAAAGTTTTTATTTAAAAATCATATAATCATTTAGGTTAGGGTATTTCATAGCCAACTACCATTTATTGGTTCATAAGATAACAATTCTGAAAGGTTTCCTTCAGTTCCTCATTGTTTCATAAAATCAGCAATAGGTAAGGGTATTTTAAAGTCAACTATCTGACAACTTCTCTCACTCACACTGTCATAACATGCGCCATGCTCTCATTCCCCTTCCACTGGCCGTCAGCTGATAAGCGAGACCCATGCCAACGAAAGCTAACAACAGAGAGAGCTTTTCGACTAGCGTCGTGAGCACGTGAGCTGCCGCCAATGGGAGCTTTTCTCTTGCTGTTGCTCTCGCTCTCGCTCGCACTCCGCATTTGTCAGCTTAACGCAACAGCCGCTAACGCTCAGCTGCTTGGTGTTTATTAAGCATTTTATTTTTTGTGACCACAGTCAGGTGACTTGAAAAAATAAGAAAATTAAATTAAAAAATAATGGGAACCGGCAAGAAGAACTATCAGGCACCCGAGTGGCTGACCACGGAATTTCTGCAGGATGTGTTGAAGGAGCACTTTAAAGAGGAGTCGCTCACCATCACCGATTTGCTGGTGAAGAGCGCCCAGGTGGGCGATGTGGTTGCCGGTTTTGCTAGCGAAATGCACCGCGCCTGCTTCAATATGCAGCGCGGCGACGTCAAGAGCAAATTCTCCGTCTTTGTCAAGGACCATCCCAAGGGTCAGACGGGTGCCATTGCTCTGCGCAGCAAACTCTTCAAGCGCGAAATACTAACCTATAAGGAAGTGCTACCTCGTGTCCAGGCGCTGCTCGAATCGATTGGCGACAAGACCCAAATAGCACCCGCCTGCTACTATACAACCGAGACGCCGGAGCCGTTCCTCATTTTAGAGGATATGCAGCTAAGTGGATTTGAGAACTTTGAACGGGGCCGACTGCTCAACCTGGACTACGTGCTGCCAAGCGTGGAGAAACTGGCCAAGTTGCACGCCTGCAGCGCCGTCATAGCCAAGCAGAGTCCCGAGGTATTGCAGTTCTTCAACGAGGCGCCCATTTCTCGCAATCCGGATCGCCGTGATTTCCTTAGTTTCTTTCCGGTGAACATACGCTGCGTGGCTGAGGAAATTGCCCACTGGAAGGGCTATGAAGAGATCACCGAGAAGATGTTCAAGCTGGCCGAAAATGTGCTCCAGAGCGCCATCCACATGTACGATGAGCAAGAGAAAGGTTTCAAAGTGTTCAACATGGCAGACATATGGATCAATAATCTAATGTTCCATATCAACAATGAAACCAAGGAGCCCGATAATGTTGTTGCTGTAAGTTCTTTGGAATTTTTAACATACCCTGTACATATTGAAAATGGCTGAAACTGGGTATATAAGCGTTAAATTAAACAGTCTAAATCAGATTTATAATCAATCAATTTAGTTCGGTTTTCAATTTTCGTTAAAGTCCGTTTTGAGGCTTATATTATTTTCTATACTTCTCGAAAGCTTCTCGCCAATTTTTGATTGATTTCTTTAGTGCATATACCTTTCCTCATATTTTTAGCTATAGCCTCTTTGGTTTTTTTTTTTTCTTTTATTAACATATTCGCTTTTACTTTGTAAGTAATTAAGCTTGCATGTACACAGGGTATCTTCTAGCCGTACATGCTCAACTTGTATATTAATTTATGAAATCTCTTGCAGCTCGATTTCCAGCTGGCCTATGTGGGCTCGCCAGCCGTCGATCTGAACTATTTTCTCTTTGGCTCTCTCAACGAGAATGTGCGCAAGGTACACTTCAAGTATATAATACACGAATATCAACGCGTACTACGGGAGACATTAGAAAAGCTCAAGTACGAGGGACACATTCCAACACTCAAAGAAATACACATTGAGCTAATCAATAATAGTTTAATTGGTGAGTCTCGAATTAATATTTGCGAAAAATGTACGATGAATACAGATTTATATATATTACTCTATATATAGGCGTCATTGCTGCAACTTGTCTCACGCCTCTGATATTGAGGGAAGATGGTGGATTTGAAAATCTGGAGGATTTAAACTCACGCACGGAGATTGGAGATAGTTTCCGACGCGAGAACGTTGAGAATCCCAAATACCGCGCTTTTTTACAGCGTACAGTCAAGGAGTTTGAGTTAAACGGTTTTTTGGATACGTAATTCTCTTCAATTCGTTTATGATTCTGAACAAATAGAGCTTCCAGTAGTCTTAACAGTATACAAAATAGTTTTTAATGACAGCAAGTTGTATTTACAGATCGCACATAAAACACGTAATATCAAAACTACATAAAAACTAAATATATATATATATATATATATATATATATATATATACAAATATATATATATATATATAAATAACCAAATATCAGAGAAATATCATTTGAAACGAAAATAGCATAATTATTATATTAAGTAGTCTATTAAAAAATTCATTAATAAATCTTTGCTTACACATAGCCTCATAGCGTCAGAATAATATCCCTTTGATGTTCTCTGTCTCAAATATTATAACATTTACTTAAAGTAACCCTGCTCCTCGTATCTGGTCAATAATAACTTAATATCTTTGACATAGTTTTCTAATCGGTACAAAGGTTTCCGTGCCTCTTCCTTTTGCATCAGTTCAGCGGGATCAAAGTCCTTCAGCTGTAGACATCCCATCATAGGCAAAAAAGTTGAAATCAGAAAGTAATCTGAAAAGTAGTTGTACAATAAAAGTTGTTTAGAGCATGTTCAAATAGAGATTGTTTCCAATAAATAATTACCATAAATCCTATGCTCTGAGATTTGCTTCCAAAACTCCACAGAATTGGGTAAGTCGCCTTTATAGCCAACTTTCTGCAATGTTGCGAGGAATTCGGAGAAATAGTAGTCAATAAGTTCTTTATAGTTATTGTGACGCGTTTCGGGGCCCATCAGCATATACACAGAATAAATTATGTCGGTGGTTATGGGACAAATGTTGCTTATTTGGAAGTCCAGTAGAATAACATCCTGCACGCTGCCATCTTCCTTGTGCTTGAACATCATATTTCGCGAGTGAAAGTCGCAGTGGCCGAGCACGTAATACCCATTAGGTTGCCGGTTTTCGTAATACTCCTGCATTATCGTTCGCATTTGCTGCACATAATCAGCTTTAATCTTATTGAAGTGGGGTATATATTTTCGAAATTCGGGAATTTCCTCGAGCAAACCAATGAATGTGCCCATGCCAGAGTTAAAGTAAGTATCTTCCAAAACGGAATGCATGGTAAACAAGCCGTACTTGAATTCTTGCAGAAACTCGGGTTGCTGAAAGTGGATGAATTGTATGATTATATTATCATTCTCTAATCATTTATGTACCTATGCAACTTACCTCGTTAAGCACTTTGAAGCTGCACGCATGCCACTTGGCTAGCTTCTGCAACGCAGTCTTCAGCTCATCGATGGTTGGATCACGGTTTCGAACAATCGTATAACCCTGCTCTACCAAATCTTCAAAGATCATAACCTGGCGCGGCTCTAGACTGTGATAGATGCAGGGCACATACAGCTTCGTATTGTCGCCAACTTCGCGTAGTATTTCTTCGAACTTGGGCAGCGCCTTGGTGTACATGCCGATCTCAGTGACGAAGATGTTCGAGCTTCCGATCATTTCTTTCTTGTGCCCCTCCTGTTCGGGCATTGTCTTGATGATAAGCGACTTCGATTGATCTCCTGCATTTGTAGTAAACGAGACATTTGCCCGAAACATAATGCTTGCATAGTGATCGCCCTTTGCACTTGCCGGGGATATTTTAACATCCACGACTTTGAGCTCTGGAGTCTTTCCATGCTTAATCAGCACTTCTTCGAAAAACTGTGCATGTAACCACGCCGGTGCCACCAATTCGTCAGCATTGAAGTTCTCTATATCTGTAGTTGACGTCATTATTTAAGGAACTATTGGCAATATTTTTGCTATCCCAAATATCAACTGATTGTGCTGACAATCCAACTGAACACGAAATACTGAATCTCTTTCATATAGAATTCAACTATTTAAATGTATTTTCGTTGAAAAGCTTTCGAAAGCTTTGGCAATGTAATTGTTATTATCAAATATGAGCAAAAAGAACAAATTGAACATTTATTTTGATAGCACTTTAAATGACCTTTTGCCAGACAAAATATAACAAATATTTTATATTTAATAATAATATTTCCACAATTTGCTTGAAGTCTATCAAAATCAAGCTTGACTTGTCTCCGCTTTTCCTAATCTCTCTTCATCTTTTCTCTCCTCTTTTTCTCTTCTACACAAAAAGTTGCACATGAAAGACGCCAAACTTAAACATTTCATAAAAATGACATTGGCTTACAGCAATGCCAATTGAACTTAAATATACCCGTAAAATTAATAAGCAGAGTATATTTGTGTCTTACCAAGGGTAAACTGTATATATTTAATTGATCAGTCATTTAGCCATGTCCATTAATCCTTAAGACCTTAAGATCATCCCCACATTCTTATTCAGCAATGCATGAAATCAAAAAACTCATTTTACATCGCTTACGTGTGTAAAAACTAACTCATTTAATGGCTCAGAGGTCGACTCTATTTTGAGTGGGACGCTCGTCTATAAAAGGGCGAGCCTGCTGCACAGCTCGATCAGTCGCGAGCCTGACCTGTTGCTGGTCGGTCGTAGTGAAGTGAAGAGCTCTTCTTGTGTGTTTGGTAAATATTAGAGAAACCAATTGAATAAAATAGTATGAATTTTAAATATTTAACTATACTATTTATTTTTAATAATAAATATCGTGGGTATGATGATAATTACGTTGAAATAATGATCATGGTTATGAAAATGACAATGCTAATGTTAATTTTAATGTTCAAGTTCATTTTCACTTTAATATTGATAATCTCTATTCTAATGTTATTGGTTATGTTAATGTTAATGTTAATGTTAATGTTAATGTTAATGTTAATGTTAATGTCAATGTTAATATTAAGAACAATGATAATGATTTTAACGATAATGCGATGATATTGATACTGATACTCTAATACTCATACTGATACTCATACTGATACTCATACTGATACTCATACTGATACTCATACTGATACTCATACTGATACTCATACTGATACTCATACTGATACTCATACTGATACTCATACTGATACTCATACTGATACTCATACTGATACTGATACTGATACTTAAACTAGTATTGATATCGAAACTGATATTAATACTGATGCTGATACTGATACTAATAATGATACTATGATAATGATACTCGCCAAGTTATTAGCAATTTGTAATAATAAAAAAAACTCGCTTTATTTTATTTACTAACCAAATTTATTTTTATATAATTTGCTTGCAGTTGGCTAATTAATACAATTTTGAATATGCTATTCGAAGAGGCCGTCTGCCTCGAATCTGGCCAGCAAATGTTTAACATCCTCCACGTACAAATCTAAACGGTAAATTCTTTTTTGTTCGTCTTCTTTTTGAAAGACATCAGCAGGATCAAAATCATAGAGCTTAAGGGCATACATCATTGGCAAAAATGTAGTTAGCAAATATATATCTGAAATTTTCTAAAATATATCATATCGAAATAGGAAACTTCTATTTTCGACTTACCATAGCAATTATGCTGGGAGATTTGCTTCCAGAACTCCACCGAGCTGGGCAGTTCGCCTTTATAGCCAATTCTCTGCAACGTTGCGAGAAACTCGGAGAAATAATAGTTAATCAATTCTTTATAGTTATTGTGACGATCTTCCATGCCCATCAACATATATACGGCATATATCAGATCCATGGTTATTGGGCAAATGTTGCTTATTTGGTAGTCCAATAACATGACATCTTCCAAAGTACCATTTTCCCTCTGCTTGAACATCATGTTCTTCAGATGAAAATCACCATGGCATAGAACATAATATCCATTCGACTTGCGATTCTTGCGATACTCCTGCATTACCTTCTCCAAACGATCTATGTAATCATTTTCCATCTTCTTGAAGTGTGGCTTATACTTTCTCAGCTCTGGAACTTCTTCCAATAAATCCAGGAACTTTTCCATGCCTGTAGTGCAAAAGGGGTCTTGGCGTATACTTGGTATCTCGAAGAGGCCGTTTTTGAATTCTTGCAAGTATTCGGGTTGCTTAAGTAAAAGCATATTGATATTTGAAAATACATATGTATTTTAGTTATTTATTTTCTTACCTCGTGCAGCACATGGAAGCTAACAGCATGCAACTTGGCCAGCTTCAGTAAGGCAAACTTCAGTTCCTCAGTGGTTGCTTCACGTTTCCTAACGACCGTATAACCCAGCGGCACTAGATCTTCAAAGATCATGACTTGACGCGGCTCCAACGACCAAAACAAACATTGCACACAGAGTCTAGTATTATCACCTGCCTCGCGTAGAATCTGCTCGAACCTTGGCAACACTTTCGTATACATGCCAATCTCTGTTTCAAAGAAATACGAATCGTTCAGCAGCTCCTTTTTGTGTCCCTCCTGATCGGTCATTGTTTTGATAATCAGCGACTTCGATTGTTTTCCCTCTTTGATGGCATATAAGACATTGGCCCGAAATATAATGCTTGCATAGTGGTCGCCCTTTGCACTGGCCGGTGATATTTGAACATCCAAGACTTTTAGTTCTGGTATATTTTCATGTTTTCTAAGTACTTCCTCAATAAACTGCGCACTAAGCCACTCTGGTGCCACCAACTCGTCAGCATTTACGCTTTCCATAGTCTTGTTGTTGACCTCTACTGATGAAAATATGTTCTTGACTGAACTAAATATCGTTAGTTCAGCTACTTCAATATCACGCTTTAAAAGCTAACAAAAGCTTTAAAATAGCTTAAAAGCACTCGAAGCAACATTATTTTTGTTGTGAAATGCAATTGCTCTTCAGATAGCGGACAGATTTTAACACTTGATCGTTTTTGATAGTAACAAAAATGATCTATAGTACTGGAATAACATTTGCTAAAACTAACTAATATTTTACAGTCTAGAATCAAGATAACATAATAATCTTAACGATGTACCTACTATCTCAACTATTATAAGAGACAGATAAACTCTAATATTATTTTAATTACTGTGGAGCCATTTGCAACTGTAAAGTATTAGCTTAGCAAGGGTATTTAATAGTCGCTGTCATGTTTTATAACAATATTAATTGCAAACTTACATTTGAATACGTAGTCAAATATATATGTATATATACATAAGTATTTGCACAGAGAAGGTAAATAATTTTATGCAAACTTAAAATTACTGTCTCATGCCCGAACAGCGTCATTCAATCAATTCGGGTTGAAAGCTCTGAAAGCTTTCATGGCAAGTTGTATAAAAATGAAAAGTTAATTAGCTCGTTCTTAGTTCGTTGTCAGAAAAGCATCTGAAATGTCGTCTAATAACGAAACCTACAATTCGGACGAGTTGGATGCTCCCGAATGGCTCAATCCACAATTCGTCAAAGAAATCTTGGATCAACATTTAAAGGTTCCAAAGCTGAAAGTAATTGATGTTAAGTTCACCCCAGCCAGCGTGAAGGGAGATCATTATGCCAGTGTAATGTTCCGAGCTGCCGTTAAATATGAAACATCGCAGAGTACAGATTCTTCCACAATTTCGCTCATCATCAAGACAATGCCCGAAGTAGAGGGCTTAAAAAAGGAAATGCTAGGCGAATCCCACATCTTTAAGACGGAAATAGCGATGTACACCGAGGTGCTGCCCAAGTTTCAAAAGATCCTGCGAGCGGCTGGAGATGAGGTCACATTTTGTACCCCTTGCATCTACCACAGCTTGAAGCCTCGTCAGATAATGGTCTTTGAAGATCTGCTGCCTAAGGGATACTCCGTCTTACGAAGAAATGCTAATGCTGAGGAGCTCCAAGCAGCATTGTCGAAGCTGGGCAAGTGGCACGCAGTCAGCTTCAAATTGCTGAAGGAACACCCCGAACAATTAGAACATTTAAAATATGATTTGACAACAGTACCAAATATTTTGGAACAGGACTTCATGACCAAATCCTTTGGACACTTTTTAGATATGCTGGGCAATGTGGAGAGCTTAAAACCTTTTCAAAAATACTTTAAGCCAATGCTTGGAAAGCTAAACCAACGTTTCGTGGATGTGGTGCGAGAATATCGTGAAAATCGCCAAACAGATAGTTACTATGTTGTTTGCCATGGCGACTTTCATCTGCGTAACTTGATGTTCAATGGACTCGAGTGCATGCTATTGGATTTCCAGATGTCCTATGTGGGATCTATGACCAATGATATTATATATGCCATCTACATGCTATTTGACGGCGGGCTACAAAGAAATGAAATTGATGGACTTATTTACGGCTACTTCCAAACCTTTTTGAGTACCTTAAAGATTATTGGCTATAAGGATAAGTTGCCCAGTTTGATTGAGTTCCGACGGCAAATGTTTAAAAACCGTTGCTTAGGTAAGTCTTCAGAAATTTGTAGTCAATGTATTGTTTATGCAAATCTATACAATTTCTTAGATTTTTTTCTGCTAAGTGCATTTCAACCTTTGATTATACATATGCGCAAAGGCGGCGATGCGGGAGAGATCGTAGAGGACGATCAAATGACTAGTCAGCTGTACTATCAAAAGGAATACATAGATAATCTGAAGGCTGTACTCCCTCGAATGTTGCATCTGGGCTATTTTGAGCAACTTGAAATGTGAAGGGTATATAAATGTATATAAATACATATATGGCAACCTGACTAGAATTCCATTTGTTGTTTTTACATTCAACTATGCAAATTTACACGTGTTGAGCATCATAATATATTTAAAGCGTTCAATATTTGTAGCTTTTTTATGAGCGTTGATAAAAATGTAGAATAACCTTCTATTAGACAGCTATCTATTAGCAATTAGATCTTATCTATCTTTTTCTGATATGAGCTATCTCTAAGTACATAAAATTTTATCAATTTCAATATATGACTTACTTTAACGATGTAATGTCTAACAAAAGCTTATATAACTTGGATTTACACTATATGCACACATTAATTATTTTAACGATTGTTTGATAAGATATATTAGCTATGGGTATTTGCAATTAACTGCACTATTCAAACCTATCCACAAAGTTAAATTACTAAATTTATTATTTATATTTATACATTTTTGAAAGCTCTGAAAGCTTTCTTAGTAGAAATACTTAAGTTCGGGTTTGTGAAAGATTCGCTCTTAGTTTGCTCTCAAAAGCCCTGATAAGAGCATGCGAAATGCCGTCCGCAAGTGAGAGCTACGACTTGGATGAGTTGGATGTGCCACAATGGCTAAACAGCTATTTCATCGCAGAGATCTTGCAAAAGCATTTCAATATACCTGAGCTAAAAGTAGTTGATGTAAGATTCTTCCCAGCCAGTGCCAAGGGAGATCATTGCCTGAGTCTTATGTTTCGAGCTGTCGTTGAATATGAAACACCAAAGAATGATAATTCATCCCAGATTTCACTGATCATCAAGACAACGCCCGGACAGGAGGGTAAAGCAAAAGAGCTGCTAAGCGAATCACACATTTTTAAGACGGAGATTGAAATGTACACCAGAGTACTGCCCAAGTTCGAGGAAATATTAAGAGTGGTGGGAGATGACACCTCATTTGGTGCTTCCTGCATCTATCATAGCGTAAAGCCGCAGCAAGTTATGGTGTTTGAGGATCTGTCGCCCCTGGGCTACGCCATCATTCGACGATTTGCCAGTGTAGAGGAGCTTCAAGCAGCGGTCACAAAACTGGCCAAGTGGCATGCAGTTAGCTACAAGTTGCTCAAAGACCATACCGAACTCTTCGATCGTCTACAATATGATATAAGTACACTGCCGAACTTTTTGGAGCAGCCATTCATAACGCAAGCCTTAGGACACTTTTTGAATATGCTTGACAATGTGGAGAGCTTGAAACCCTATCGAAAATACTTTGAACCCATCCATAAAAATGGAAACCTAATCCAGAGCTGGGTAGACATTGTACGTGAATATCGCGACAATCGCCAAGAAAATGGTTACTATGTGCTCTGCCATGGAGACTTTCATCTGCGTAATATGATGTTCAGAGGTGTCGAGTGTATGCTGCTTGACTTCCAGATGGCCCATGTGGGACCTATGACCAGCGACATAATATACGCAATGTACGTGCTGTTCGATGCGGAGATACGTCGCGAGAAATCGGATGAACTGATTTACAACTACTTCCAAACCTTTTTGAATACTCTAAAGCAGATTGGCTACCAGGACCAGTTGCCCAGCTTGCTTGAGTATCGACGACAAATGTTTGAAAGAAGATATAATGGTAAGAGTATATGAATATGATTTTTACTTGATTATATAGCTTACAAATGTAGCTCTTAATACTTTAAGATTTTCTGCTGATTGTTGCATTTCTGCCTTTAATTAAACACTTTCGCAATGGTGCCGAAGAAATCGTAGATGATGAGCAGCAGCTTAGTCAACTCTACTATCAAAAGGAATATCTGGATGATCTGGAAGATATGCTTCCTCGCATGTTGCATCTCGGCTACTTTGAAGAGACTTAAGTCATATTTTTATATGTATATGATATTAATCTTTTGTTTATTAACTTTTATTTAACAAGTTTCATTTCAAAAAATCTATTGATTACGTATTTTTCTTATCTTTGAATATATTTATTAGCTAGCTAGAAACACGTCATCGAACATTATCAATTTCAACACAAAGCGTTCAATTTGCTTTAGTTCATTGATTATCCCATTCATGAAACATTCAAAAGAATAAGCTCATCTATACCATACGTATTTTATCTTGATATTTAAGATAAGACTTTCTCACACATAGATATGATATGAACTGAACTCAAAGCCCTAATAACGAATGTACTTGATCTTGACATTTAAGATAAGTCTACTTCATATATAGATATGATAAGAAATGACGCTATCCAGCATAACAATCTATGGATATAAGCTTTCATTTTTAACTAGTGTTAATGGAATAAGTGGACGTGTGTAAGACTGTCATGTAATGGAAATCAGTCGAAATATCCCAATTTATCAAATTTGGCCAACAAAAACTTGACATCTTCAACATAGGCATCCAGGAAGAAGAGCTTTTTGCGGACCTCATTTTGTTGCAGGGCCTCAGTTATATCCATAGCGTTTGCTCTAACACCATGCAGCAGGGGTAGAAACGTGGCTATAAGAAACAAATCTGAAATGAAAAAATTCATATTTTAAATTAATATTTATTCAAAGTTCTTTGTTTTTTTTTTTTCAATTAAATACCAAAACATACCATAGTAATTGTGGCGTGTCAGTTGCCTCTGAAATTGCACGAAATTCGGCATTTCGCCTTTGTAGCCAATTTTTTGTAGTGTTTGAACAAAAGTTGAGAAATAAAAGTCGATTAGCTGCTCGCAGTTGTGCTGACGATCCTCTGGCGACAGCACCATATAAGTAGCATAGATCACATCGATAGTTATGGGGCAAATGTTGGAGATTTGATAGTCAAGCAACATGCAATCCTCGAAGCTTTGATCCAATGGATTGTGCTTGAACATCATATTGCGCAGATGAAAATCGCCATGGGACAGTACATAGTAGCCATTGGGCTGTTGATTTTTACGATACTCCTCCGAAATATCAATGAAGAGCTCCATGTGCTTATTTGCTTTGTTCCTAAAATATGGCCTGTACTTAGCAAACTCTGGCTTTGAATCGAGCAGTTCCAGAAAATTTGTCAGCCCCGTTGTGACAAATGGATCGTTCAAAATGTTTGGCATTTTGCAAATACCATATTGAAAGTCTTTCAAAAAATGAGGGCACTTGAATAACAGAGATGATTATTATTTATTTATGAGCAGTCATTGTTGACTTACCTCCTTAAGAGTCTTAAAGCTAACTGCATGAAATTTAGCGAGCTTCGAAAATGCGCCCTTCGACTCCTCGATTGTTGCATTCCGATCTCGTACAACAGAGTATCCCTGCGGTACCAAATCCTCAAAGATCATCACCTCGCGCGGCTCCAAACTGTGATACATACAAGGCACACAAAGCTGAGTCTCATCGCCAGATGCCTTGAGAATCTGCTCGAATCTGGGCAGCACCTTGGTGTACATGCCAATCTCCGTCTTGAAGAGATAGGAGTCTTTAAGCAATCCCTTCTTGTGTCCCTCCTCCTCGGGCACTGTCTTGATGATCAGCGACTTGGAATGATTTCCGCTTTGTGTGGTATACGAAACATTACCCCGAAATATAATGCTTGCATAGTGATCACCCTTGGCACTTGCGGGCGAAATATTTACCCCGACAACCCTCAGCTCAGGTGTGTTTTCATATTTACTCAGCACTTTCTCAAGGAACTGCGCATTTAGCCAGCCGGGTGCCACCAACTCATCAGCATTAAAGCTAACATTCTCATTTGTCGATGTCATTTTGTTTGCACTGTAACTATACTAGAATTAGGTATTCAAAGCGAACGAATCAGCGAAACAATTAATAGTGAGCTTCCGCATAGCGCGCACGTCTATTTAAACGAATCTTGCCAAAAGCTTTCTGGGCCCTATCTAGCCAATTCTGTATGAATTGCATTTTTTTGTGTGTTGTTATTGTAAATTACATAATTCCTATGGGTCTCTGTGAATATGATTGTAATGCACGGAGTACACAAATATCTATTTAAAAATAAAATAAATTACATGGGCAAATATAAAAAGTAAATCAGGTTCCAATATCGAAAATAAATATGTGCGTATCTTAAGATTATTATTTTATAATAAAATATTTAAATTAAATTTAAAGAATATTTTTAATAAAAAAAAACTTTTTATTAAACTAAAAATAATAATTTTGATAATTTATTAATAAATTTACTTACATAAATTAAAATAATAGCCAAGACAAATCACGGCAAGATCTTTTACCGCCTTAAAATATGGTTCACACTAATATTTCCTCCCATTTTTATTTTATTATATATATAGCTGTATATTAGTAAGTGGGTTCAAGCAACTTGAGTTTGTGTATTGATTAGATAAAATAGATTCGATTTCAAGTACCTGACCTAGAGTCAATAAAAATAATCAATTTGTCGTTATTATTTATAATTATTAATTATTGATTTTTTGTGTTATATATCCTATCCTATTTTCCCAGAGTATGCTTAAAATGAATTATTCATTATATATATTCATTATATAAAATAATTCATATATGAGTTTCTTGAAGGTTTCGGTAAAGATGGAAAATAGAGCTGGATCAACTCATAGGAGTAAATAATATAATTGGGCATGGAATCTACAGTAAGTCCAGCAGTACACATTGAAGTTGAAGTTGCTCTATTATGCTTCAACATAAAGATCCTGATGGCATAGCAAATAAATCTGTTTTCCTGATTATTCTCGCAAGACTCTACCATAGGTGCTTGAAAATCGTCCAGTCGAATTGCGGCTAATAAGCCATCAAGTTGGTCTCCAATATTTTATATATATATTTAAAAATCTTAAATATTGTCGTCTGTTCCATTTGCATTTGGCCAGCTTGGTATAGGCGCCTTTTACCTAAATTTCTAGTTCGGCTTGGCGCCTCCAACTCATTCACATTCAAGTTTTAACCCAAAAAAAAAAAAATAAAAATAAAAAGTCATAGAATAAAACAAGTTTATTTGCTAGTATAAAGTTGACAAGCGACTGATAACAAGTTGTTTACTCTAAAGTTCTTGTATTCTGTTAAAAGCAAAACAAAAAGTTTCAAAGCTTTAAAATTCAATGAAAGCTATAATTCAAGAAGCTTACATATTTAAAATAAATAAATTTATAACTATTTTGTTTGGTACATAATTCTTTTTATTATTGATTTGATATTCTGACAAGGTTACGCAAACATATCAAGCATTTCCTTGTTGATAGAGTTTGCAATATTACCATCCAATAGATAACGCAATTGTGCAAAAAGTGCATCAATAACAATTTAACAATTTTGCATTAGCAATACAACTGCCTAAAATGATTCATGAAAATGTGTGCAGCAAATTAATTATAACAATTAATACTAGAAGTCATGAAAAAAATACCTCGTTCTTATCAGATAATTGTTCTTGAATTAATTATTGGCATGGGAAATATATAGGGGTATATTTACAAAAATCATACAGTTGAAATGTTAACATTATCAAAATAACTAAACAAAAAAAATTATACATAATAAAACCAATTATGAAAGAAATATATTTAAATAACATGCTTAAATTATATTTTCTGTAAATATCTTAGATATGTGCTTAAACAAAATAACGCTTTATCGCAAATTGTTATCGGTGAAATTCAACTATCGATAAGCACAAAGTAGAAAAATTATCGCAGACACATTCTCTCAAATGGAAGTTACATTGGAGAAGAAACTGCAAGGATTTCAACTGGTAGCGCAGGAAAAGGTGTGTGTGCAACAACAAATTTAATGGTGCAAAACCAAAAATATAATTTTATATGTGCTCGCTACAGTTGCAGGCTATACTATGTTCCATACCGGGCAAGAAAGAGCTCATCTTGGAGCCAGAACTGATCAAGCCACTGGAACATGTATGCACCGCATCCTGGCTAAAGTGAGTATATGTGCAAGAAGTAATCAGCAGCTATCGTTAATGAGCCGCTTTTTGCAGATTAAAGGGAATCCAGCGTATTTACAAGCACGATGCGAAACAACGTCTGCCCCGCGACGCCGATCAGGTGCACATTTATATGATTCGCAGTCTACTGGGCACGTATCAAACGCTGCTTCGTCAACTGCAGCCACTGGCTATGCAGACGACCAGTGAGTCACCTGACTTGGAATTGCGTGCATTTCACATCATCTGCGTACCCAGCTGCTATGCGTACTTTCACGCCTTGCTCGAACAGTCGGGATTGTGCGGTCTGGTGCAGCTGCATCATTACAATTGGGATTTTATATATTTGGACCAAGGTGTGCTTAGCCTGGAGCTACCGAACGTGAGTTGAGCAACTAATTAGCTACAAATTGTAATTCCATTTACCCATCCTCACAGCTCTACGAGTGCCTCTATCTGCAAGGCAACAGCTCTGCGTTGCCTGCTATAGCGCAAAGTTTGCGCCTGTTGCAAATGATTTGCGGCCAACCTGCTGTGACGCTCACCTTTGGCAATCACTCGGCGCAACTGGTGCAGCTGCTGCAGGCGCTGGGCACGGTTCCTCAGTCTCCTAACCCAGCCGACTATGGCGCCTGGCTAATTATTGACAGGGATAAGGACTACGTATCGACACTGCTGACGCCGGCTATTTATGCTGGTCTGCTTTTGGAGGTTTTCCAGCTGCGCGCCGGTGAAATTGTCATAGATAATGCCAACAACAAAATACGCAGTCAAAAATTGCACCTGCTCCAGGGCAAAAATGATTATGCTCCTAACCAAGGCAAGCCCAGTTGCATACGCCTTAACTCCGCCTGTGATGAGATCTACGGCGACAATCGATACAAACATTTTGCGCAAGCCAGCAGCTTGGTGCGCGCCCAAGTGAAGGCATTGGGTCTAGAGCTGCAGAAGCTCAATGACATGCAGCTGGAGGAAATGCACGACTATGTGGCACGCAAGCTGCCCAAGCTAACAGAGCTAAAGGCAAAAGTGTTGCGTCATCTAAATGCCTCCGAGATCGTCATACAAATGCTGGGTAATTTTCGCCGGCTTCAAACACTTGAGGAGGACATTCTCAATAATGTGTCACGCAAACGCTTGCTCGCCGAGATCGATGAGTTGCTCACAACGGATGGACAGCGTTTCAATACATTGCGTTTGCTCTGCCTGTTGCATTTGTGCGCCGGCGTTGCACCCGAGGAACTGCAAAGCTTTGCTCGCAATTATTGCAACATGTTTGGCCATCGAGAGCTGTGCGTTTTCCAGTATCTGTCTCAGGCTGGCCTGTTACCAGTGCTTTTGCCAGAACGCAAGACATCTACCAAGCTGTTGTCCAATTTGCCACTGCCCAAGTTTCAGCAAACCGAATTTCAAGCCAATGCCAACCGTCTGAAACTGTTGACCTCATGTGCGGATGCGGAGCAACCTGCCGCGGCTGGCAGCGCCAGTGGCCATCCAGCAATCAAATCCTGTCCCAGCTTTGTGTTCAATGGAATGTACATACCGCTCGCCGCTCAGCTCTGCTCCATGCTCCTCAATGCTAACAGCGGTGAGCAGTTGGCCACAAAACTGGCCATGATCGAAGGCCTGCAGGTGCATGTGGGTGCACAAGCTAGCACGCCCAAAGCCTATGCGGCACATCTGAAAATGACATCAGCAGAATGTGCAGATGTTTTTCCGCTGCGCCTGCGCAACTTGTTTGTGTTTGTGGTGGGTGGCGCCAATTATGCGGAGATTGCAGCCTGTGATTTTGTGAGCAAACTAACTGGCGCCCAAATAACTGTTGCCTCGGATACCCTACTGGCGGGAAGCGATCTTATCGCTTCTGCCTTCAATCACTGAATCTATAACAATCAAGTTTATAAGTGTTTATATTTTTGTAGTAAAACGTTGCACTTTTTATATTGCGGTGATTAGTTCGGCAGTTCGATCAATTTCCCTAAGACACAAACGGCTTGTGTTAAAAACTGACCCTTTTTTCAAGGGAAATTTAACATTTATTTATTTATCGATTGCCGCCCGTCATGCCGGGCACTCGATACAAAAACTCCCCATCATCATCGTAATAGGCATCCTCTATGCGATATGTGGCTCCTTGTCGATATAATTTGCGTGGTATAACTATGCGATCCTTAACTTTGCTCATCTCATATTTACGCTGATCCGCAACACTGACCACAATTTCAGTGCGCTCAAATTTCTGCACAAAACTGGGTAGCACGCCCGTCCCGCTGGGATTTGGCAGCGTTTGCTCCAACAGATGTTGCTTTTGCTCCTGTTGGGGTACTAGCTCTAACTTTCTTAGCTCCTGCAAGCGCATATTACGCTTGCTTTTTACTTTGTCCAGCAAATAAGTTTCCTCCTCAGCTTCAGAGGGAGGCATTGTCCTAGGCTCTAGTCGCTGTGCAGACTTCCCTGTTGTCAGCTGATTGTTAGATTTGCTGCCGAGCAAAGCGCGAAATTCATTTTTTTGGGGTATTGGTAGCTCTGGTCGCGTTGGCCACTGCTCTGGAGACAACTGTTGAAGGTCTTGTGGTTGGCGCTCGGCAAACTTTTGCAGATGCTGCAGCAGTTCAGGCGGCACCTCGGCACATTTGCCAGCACGTAATCGTGACCAATTGTTCATGACGCCGGCATCATGGGAGCGTATGCGTTCCACACTCTGTGGCCGCCATTTGGAGCGCAACACTTTCTGTACAATGTCTGGAGTGGCCGGAAAACTCTCGGCCAATCGCTCAACGCTCCATTCATCTGCATCGCGTTCATGCAGCAGACGCATCTGCTCCTTTTCTGCATACAGTAACAAGTTTGGCAGCTTTGTATCACGAAAATATTTGTGCTTAATCATAAACTGGCGCACACGATCTCGTTGTTGTTGCTGTTGCGCCTCGTACTGGCGATGAGTTTGATGTGTGGACATAAAATCAGCTTCATTGTCGGCATAATCCTCACTCACATCAGCTGTCTGCTGTTGCAAATCTTGCAACTGATATGCCATACCGGGGTTGGCACGGCGCGGTACGCGAGCCAAAAGTCCCCATTGTGCTGTATACAAGGTCCTTATTATAAGATGTGCTTTCATTTTAGCCTTATTAAAAGTTCTAATATTAATACAGCGAGCAAGTTATGGTAACAATTGAAGAAGAGATATTCCGGAAAATCAAAATGCTTTAATTTATCGACACTTATCGATTGGCAAATAGTTGAATATCTTGTCTTTTAATAATATATGCGATTATATCATAGTTCTTTGTTTTACGTATTAAATGGTTAGCATAACAAAATTAGTCAAACAATTCTTGCTTACGAAAAATTGCTTTCTAGAAAAAAATCTGTTTATTCACGTCTTCTGTTTTCGATAAGCAGTGATGTTTTACCTATTCATTTTGTTTTGGTATTTTTTAGTACTTCGCTGGACAGCTTTTTTTGCAACCGCCGAATAATTGTTTACATTGCAATAAAATACAATTTATTACTAAATACGATAAAAATCAAAGAAATAGAGACGAAAAAACAACATGTCTACGCCAAGTAATGAAAATGGTACCGGCAATTTAATGGACGAATTTGAGGAAGCCTTTCAGTCCTGCCTGCTGTCGCTAACCAAACAGGAACCCAACACCGGCACTAACAAAGAGGAAATTGAGTTGGATGTGCAAAAGACAACGAATCGCTTTATTGATGTGGCCCGTCAAATGGAAGCATTCTTTCTGCAAAAGCGATTTCTTGTTTCCACACTGAAGCCGTATATGCTCATCAAGGATGAGAATCAAGACCTGAGTATTGAGATACAACGTAAGGAGACACTGTTGCAAAAGCATTATAATCGCTTGGAGGAGTGGAAAGCTTGTCTATCGGATATACAACAAGGTGTCCACACTCGTCCCACACCGGCCATGATGCCAGGTCCTTGCCCCGGCGGTATGCAGCCCCTAGGTGGTCCGGGCCCGCGTCCCGGCCTGATGAGCGGTATGCCATCCGTGGGCCAAATGCCCGGAGGGCAGCAACATTTATTACAGGCCCAACAAATGCAAATGCGGATGATGGGCAAACTACCACCTAAGTAATTAATTATTATTATTATAGCATATAATTTAAAGATAAGGTCAAACAACCTTTTAATAAATGAAAACCATTTGCTGCAGACAGTTATTAATCCAGCATCTAACTATGGACTGTCTTCTTTGGATACTGTTTCCTTTGGAAACTTGCCAACAATGTGGAATATACGCTGCAAGATTTTCAGTGACAAATGAAACACGCTTTAAATATTTATTTATCGTATTCTGTGCCATTTATTGTTTGTTAATTTGCTGCGTGTGTAGTTAATTTTGGAGACCTTAGCAAAGATCTCGTATAATAGCTAATATATCTATATATTTAACTCATTATATGTTTGCTCGCTTATGGGTGTGTGTGTGTGTGTATGTGGGTGTATATATGTGTGAGTGTGTTGTATGTCTGTGTGTGTGAATTGGTATCAATATCTAATGTAATTCTAAATGTATTAGGACAGTGTCGAACTTAAATGATGCATAAAAACTATATAAACTTATGCTTGGGCCATATTCATGAATCGAATCAAATTGAAAACAAATTAATATTTTTGTTCTCAATATGAAAATAAAGACGTCAATTAACTAACATTAAATCGTATCGAAAAAAAAATAAACAACATATTAAATGTTGGTTGGAGAACAGCACGCCAAGCAATCGAGCTAGCAATCGGAATCCCAATTCTACTCTCCTCTCCATAACGTGAGTCGATCTGTGTCTGTGTGTGTGAATATGATTGGACTTCGTGAGGATGCGATCTAGTCAATCTCGTATACCTTGTCCGCCTCAAATCCTGAAGGATTGGCATTGGGGGGCGCAGGTACAGGGCCGCCAGCTGCCTGCCCGGTGCCTTGAGTATAGCCCGCCGCCGATGGATTTTGATTGGCATAGAGCAAGGGATTCATGTACATGCCGCTGGGATGCACAATGTGCGTATGAAGCTGCAATAGATCCTTATACATGGTTGGATCTCCATTGTTCATCTCATTGTATAACTGTTGCAAATAGCTAGGCACCAGCTGTATAACCTGATTCTGTGTTAGTTCCGGATGATCTTTCGATATCTTCATGTTGAGCAACTGCAATAAGATATCCGAACGGAAGCCAAATATCTTGTTGGATGTAACGCTGCCCGAGGCATTGCCAAATTGACTGACCATCTGGGCCCCAAAAGCATTGCGATCATAGCTCATATATTGAGATGCCTGCACGGCGCGCGTCTTCTCCGCCTCGTATTCGGCCCACGCAGATTTGCGCTCCTCTTCAGTTAGATTCTCATGCTCCTCCTGCTCCAGCAGCGAGTCATGCTCGTGGTATTTGAATATAAGCTTCTCATGTTCCGTCAGCAGTTCGGCAAACAGACGATCCTTGGGCAGCAGCGGCATCTCGCGTTCAGTGCTCGGCTGGAGCTCATACGAGTACAATTCCATTAGATCCGTTTGATTGTAGTGCCTTGAGATCTGTTGTTCATCAATAACACGCTTGGCCGTTGCCTGCTTGGCCACCTGACGCTCATAAACCTTTTGCTCCATGGTACCCATGGCTATCAAACGATAGATATAACACGGTTTCACCTGCCCAAAGCGATACACACGAAAGATGCTCTGCGTATCGTGTGAAGGATTCCATGAGACATCAAATATGACCACACGATTGGCGGCAACCAGATTTATGCCCAATCCGCCGGCACGTGTTGAGATGAGAAAGAGACGGGCACGCAAGTTGGTTGCATTATTGAATTTCTTGCACATTGATTCACGCTGCTCCACACTGCAGGAGCCATCTAAACGGAAATAATCTTTGCCTGGTGTCCAACAGCCCTTAAAGTTTCCCACATCGCCTAAAACGGAATTGTTACATGGTGAAATAAGGCGAAAATATAAAACACTCACCTTCAAATTCATAGCCCTTGGTATTGCTGTCCACCAATGAGAGGAAATGTTCAATGACATCCAGAGATTGTAGGGATTGGGAGAAGACGAGCAGCTTGTCACCAATTACCTCACACTGTTGCAATAAACGCAGCAGAAATATCAGCTTGGGGGAATGATTAACATTATTTAGCTCTCTCTCTTCAACGAAAGGCTTCCACCATTCGGAGGGATCATCCTTCTGTGATGATGCCCCACCGACACCCTCGACATCCGAATCGCTATCCACCAAGTCAGAGCGTGCACCGTTTCGTGTCTTACGACTCTTTGATTTACTGCCGCCTGCGGCATCTGAGTTGGCAAGGGTTAAGCTAGCATCCGATTTGAACGACTCAGCACTATCTGATGAATTAGACGCTGCCTCTTCCTCCTCGGAATCATCGCAGATGAAGCCATCCATTTCATCCGAATCGTCATTGCTTAGCAAACGCTTTGCAATAACATTATCGCTGTTCACGCGCAGATTCATTGGATGTGTCCAGATGCGACGCAAGTCCTGAAAGTCCTGAAACAGACGTGCACCCTTGCCAACAATATCGGAGTTACCCTGATCCCGATGCGTGGTCATGTAGTAGCCATAAAGCTTCTGCTGCAGCTCTGAAAGTGTCGTATATACGACGTACTCATGCTTAGGCGGCAGGTAAGGCGCCAACACAGAGTAATCTCGACGCTGAATACAGCCTTCAAGCAGCTTGTGCAGGATATGCGAGCGATGCTTCATCAATCGCAAATCACGATCTGTGGAGTCTGTGTACTGGCCATTGCTAATCGGATTAACAAACCGATTCATATACTCCTTATATGTGCCCAACAAATTTGGCTTCACAAACTGAATCATACAATAGTCTAAAAAAAAAATGGAAAGATTGAGAAATTTGATTGAAATTTGATTATCAAAAGCCTGACTGAGAGATAATTGAGTTTGCTTTGTATAACGTTTGGAGCACAACGAACTATTGAAAAACTTTAATATAAAGCAATTTACTTAAAATTAAAGTTATTTATTCGAAATTATAGCAGTAGAATGTCAGCAAAAATATTAGTTATAGTAGTATAAGTAGTAGCTGTAGTAGTCGAAATGGTAGTAGTAGGAAAAGTAGTAGTCGAAATAGTGGTAGTGGGAACAGTAGTAAAAATAGCTGTACTAGAAATAGTAGTAGTAGAAACAGTGGTAGTGGTTACAGTAGTAGAAATAGTTGTAATAGAAATAGTGGTAGTAGAAATAGTAGTAGTCGGAATAGCAGTAGTAGTATTATAATATTAGTATAAATATAAGTTATAGTAGTATAAATAGTAGCAGATGTAGTCAAAATAGTAGTAGATATAGTAATAAAGTTACACTTACATTCTTTGAGATTATTTTGGAGCGGAGTGCCGGTGAGTACAATGCGACGCTTGGTCCGCATACGGGTGACCGCCTTGCTAATGGATGTTTTCTCATTTTTTAGCAGATGTCCCTCGTCGCAGACAACCAGATCGGGGCCTGGATCGACGAGTGCTCGCTGCAGTTGCTCACGCTGCTTCTTGCGCAAGCCCTTGGCCTTCTCATTGGCCAATATGCGATACATATCATAGCCCAGTATACAGACGCCGCCATCTTCGAACCATTCGTTCAGCTTGAAGATGCGAGTCGGCTTGTCCTTGTACCGTGAAATGTCATAGACCTCAATGTCGCGACGATGGGCAAAAGTCATCCAATTTACAAACTCACGAGCCCAATTATTGACGGTGCTCAACGGCGAGATGACCAGCACACGGTCTACGCCGGTGCGCCGCGTATTGACGAGCAACGTATGGGATAATGTGACCACTTGCAAGGTTTTGCCCAGACCCATGCAATGGGCTAGTATGCAGCCAGAGCCGGGCTTCTGTTCGCTTTCTTTGAGTGTCTCGAAGCAGGCATCCCACATGAACTTAACACCGTCTACCTGGTGAGGCTTTAGCTTCTTGAGCAGACCCTTATCCACCTGAAGCAGCGCCTTCTTGGAATCCTCATCAAAATCAAGCACCAATTCCCTAATTTCAATGCTTTCCGATTTTTCAAAGATGCGATTGTAGAGCTTTTGACGCTCTTCGATGCGTTTGCGACGATCCTCCTCCTCTTTAGCCGCCTCCTTGGTGGTCAAATCCAAATCTTTAGTTTTAATTATTTTGCGTATATGCTTACGCTTGTTCTTGTTCTTCTCATCATCGCCATCATCGCTGTCGCCGCTGGAATTCTTTTTGATGCGTTTGCGTTTCCTTTTCTTTTTCTCGTCAGGCTCAAAATCGGATGAGTCCTGTTCAGAGTCGTCATCTTTTTTATCAAAATTACGACGCTTGCGTTGTGGCATCACCTCACTGGCACTGCTTTCGCCATCTTCGCCATCTTCGCCTTGTGCGCTCGCCTCCTCATCGACATCCGATTTATCCCGATTTTCCTGTTCCGATTCGTCGTGTTCCTCATCGGCTGTTTTGTAATCGGAATTGTTATCGGTGTCTTTTCGATTGCGGCGATTGCGCTTCGAGGTGCTGGTGCTCGCCTGTTCCTGCTCGGAGTCGCTGCTCATCTTGCGCTCTTCCTTTACAACTACTGATTCTGCAGTTTTTGATTCTACCGTTTTTGATGCTTCAGCTTCTGATGGAACTCTTTCTTCTGATGGTTCACGTTCTACAACTGCAACGGCTGATGCAACAACTTTTCTGGATTTGGATCTGGGTCCTACTGCAGGCAACCTGACACGCTTTAGACGTACCACACAGCGACGTACCTTTAATGCAGGCTCTTCGCTTGTTGCGCTATCGCTATCAATCAGCAGTTTCGAGAGCAAACTCTGTTTGATTGGTAGCTTATGGGCGCGTTTTTTTCTTTGATCCGAAGACGACGTTGTGATGCGCGTCTTGCGTGAGGTTTTTCGCACAACTATTTCGTCTTCGTCAGTTGATTCGTCGATGTCGCTCAGTTCGACAAACGATACGTTTTTATTGCGACTTTGTCGCGGCGGCAATTTAGTACTCTTTCTACTTGTACGAACGGTATCGTTCCCGCCGGCGTTTCTAGCTGATCTGGTGCTGATAATGCTGCTGCGCTTCTTGCTTGGCTGTGCTAGCAGTTTCTCCAGTGGCACAATACTAATTTTGAATTCTTGCTTCTGGTCTTTAACGGCGGCTAGTGAATCGGTTTCTGTTTCTTCTGTTGTTGCTGTTGCTGTTGTTTCACTTCCGTTAATGCCATTACTTCTGCTGTCACTTTTGTTTTTTGCATCAATAGTTTTTCTTTTTGTTGAGTTCTCGTTGACATTGTTGCTTGTGTCAATTGTCTCTGGTTGCTCAGTTCTTAAACATTTTTGGATTTTAATCTCTTGTTGCTGATTGCTGCTGTCGTTACTGTTGCTGCTGCTGTTGCTATTGTTACCATCAAGTGGATTGATCAAAGTTGCAACAAATGTCTCCCGAGAGTCTGACTTTTCCTCTCCCATAGGTAACAGTGTTTACGAGCTTCGGTGCGTCGCGTCTCAAATTCGAAAAAAGCTAAACCGTATAATAAAATAAAAAAAAATACAAAACATTTACAAAAAAAAAAAAAAAGACAATAACAAAAAGAGAAGAAAATTGAGCACAATTTATTTTTCTCTTTGTTGTAACTTTTTCTACTTATAGTTAAAATATTCACAGAGCTGCATTCGCAGCGGCGTTTTTTTTGCGCTCTGCTTCTTCTTCATTTACAATTTTCCTTTCTTTTCAATTTCTAAGTACTCTTTTTTTGTTGTTTAGCTAAAAGATTGACTACTTTAGAACAAGTTGATGTTTGTCTTATTAAAGTACACATTAATTGTATGGCTAAAGGCGAACATTCACAATTAAATAATTTTTTCAGCCGTCCACCGCCGCGCTTTTTGGCAGAGACGAGTACCGCATTCACTCACACACACATACACATTCACACTCATACACACAAATGCATGCAATGCGCCACTCACCTATTGCGATTTTTCATTTGCGTTTGTATGTCGCATCGCATATTCAATGTTTTTACTCCACATATATTAATGATTTATTAATGACTCTTATTAATTAAGAACAATTCAAAATGCTTAATATGATGTAGTATCATTGCACTGCCAACACCGCCGCTAAAAACTTTTTTGATGGTATACACAGCACACAAGCACACAGATGTTGCTAATGGCAAAGGCAACTCTGGCGCCGACTCTAGAGATGGACAATATCTCCTCACCGGTTACTTATTCACTTACTCATCGTGGCCACTTATCATATAAAACAGTTGTTAAATAAAAGAAAAAAAATAAATCTTGATTGGATCAAAAACAATTGATCGTTAAAAATTATATAAACAAATTTTTAAGAAAATTAGATAGTGTATAAGATTAATTTAATACATTGAGATGAATACGAATCACTGCATTCTCAATGATTTATAATATGTTGCTCATAGGAACCCAACTTCGACTCAAAAATGTAGATCGGCCTACTGAAGTATTATTAAGATTAACTTAGAATAATGATAGACCGTTGCTTATATTTTAATAAGTTAAATTCATTATTTCGATTAAATTTGTTGCATTTTATGTCCCTGCAGCGACAGCTGTTTTTTCAAGCAGTGTTGCCAGATCCTGATTCAAATGTGTAGAGCTGCCAACGCATGCCAAAAATACGAAATAAAGAAAAACACCAAAAAACGCATAGAAAACATGCTAGCAGCCGAAGAAGCAAAAGCAATAAAAAAAGAGGAAAACAAGCAGCAAATATGTTTGATATAACGAGGCAGCGGAAGAGACAAAAATTATAAATCAGTGTAGAGAAAAAATTTGCCCAGTGCGTGAAGAGAATCAAAGCTACATTCATTAATTGAGTTAAAACGACTAAAAAAATCCTCAACTAGCTATGAGCAACAATAACAACAACAACAGCAACAATATCAGCAGCAGCAGCATGCCATACCCGGAATCCGAAGAAGAGGAGGAGGAGCTCAGCGGGTCTTACAACATCAATGACAATGGTGGTCAGTTGAGCGACTGCAGCAGCAGTAACAGCAGCGCCGCCAGTAGCAGCGGAAAAACGGCAAGCAGTTCTAATAGCAACTCCAGCGATGAGGACGATGACGACGATGATGATGATGACGCCACGGATCAGGACACGCACACTGATACCGATTCAGAGGATGCCACCACCACACAATCCGATGAGTTGGAGCTGGCGCAGTTTGACGAACGGCATATATTTCGCTTGCCTCGCGGACTCTGCGAAAATGCGAGCATTTTTCATGAATTCTTTTCAGTCGAGACCTGGCAAATGCTACCCAACAACATGCAGGCACGCCTGCAACCGTTGCTGCCCAGCTATGCAGCAATTCTAGCGCCGGCGCAGGCGGCAGCAGAACAACAGCGGACTCTGTTGCAACTCTTCAATGGTGGTATGCAACGCTTCGGGCAGTCTCCATTGTTGCGGCTGCAGCGACAGCTAGAAGAAGGCAACCTACGACCGGATGTGTTGCAACTGCGCCAAAGTATTGAACGCTCGCAAAGGCGCGAGTGCCGTTTCCAGAAAGCCGAGCGTCTCAGTCGACTGGCCAAGGAACTATTTCTCTCCCGCGAGCAATTGCTGCAACAGGTCTATACCATGGCACCACCTCAACACGATGGTGATACACTTAAAGCACAGCCACGTCCACGCAAACGTAAAACGCCTACGCTGCACAGAGAGAACAAATTCTGTGTGGAGCGTGCACGTAAACGATACTGCCAGGAGCTCGTTCAGCTAGCACGTGAATTGCAATTGCAGCCTGGCGACATCAGCGCCGACGAGCAGGATGAAGAAGCAGCCCAATTAGCCATCATTGCCGAGGAACGCCAGCTGAAGACAGAAACGATTACGCGACCTTCAAATGCGGCGGATAAGAAATGCATTTACAGTACCTTCTTTAAGCGGCGCCCCGGTCTAGAGGATGAGCAAGTGCTGCGCAGCATGCAGTCGGACAAGATCCAGCCGCTCAACGAGAAAAACTTTAAGAAGTATTTACGCGATTATAAGCGACGGAAAATCCAGCAGCCGGTGAGTAAATCCTCTTACTACGACCAAATGACAAATAGAAATTACGAAACTTCAGATTGCCTATCCATAAATTAATCTTTTCCAAGTTTGAATCAATGCCTACTTTAAGCTCAATGTAATGATTCATTATTTTGATGATGATTTCGTCTATCGATTGCTTATAGAAATAACAATATTTTCTCATTCATAATTTCTAGATTCAATAGGGAAACGTAAACAAAGAGAAAGTAAACCATATATATTTATTTTTTTTTAGCAATTACCTGACTTTGATACCGCTGACATACGATTGCGTGACATTTGCACACGCGCCCAGTTCGTGGGCAATTTTAAGCCAGGACGCAAGCCGAAGGCTTTGACAGCGCGTCTCAATCAGCAGCAACAGCAGCAGCATGTGAATGAGCCGCCCGCCCTGGTGCCCATTGGTGTCGGCAAGGTCAAGCAGGTGGAGCCGGTAACCGAGCTGCTCACCGACGAACCGCAGCAGCTGTATGGACGCGCTGCTCTCGAATTGGATGAGGACGAGTTGGAGCAGGAGTTGCAGGATCAGTCGGAGATAATACAGCCAAAGTCCAAGACAATGGCGCCAGCAGCTGTTGTTGCGCTTGCCCAGCAATTGCCAAAACTGGAGCCCATTGTGGCGCGTGCTGTATTCAGCAGCAACTCGCCCAGGGCGTTAATCAAGGCGGGTGCCCATATCACTGGCAGTCCCACACGAGAGCATGCAACAACCGCGATCACACAACGTACGCATGCCTGTTACTTTTCGCTTTTGCGGGATCTGTTTGTGTCCACTCCGCAGCATCGTCTGACCTACCTGGAGCTGCAGTCGCAGCTGCACAAGTGGCGCACAGATAACTCTGTCAGTGGGCTGCCAGATTGGCTTCGTTCACTGCCCAGCGATTGGACACAATTACTGCAGTCGGCTGTTAACTTCTTGTCTGGTGACTTTATTACGCTGCCTTCGGAATATGTGCCCTACATTGAGCATAAAACACAGCTGAACATCTATCAATGGATTGGCGCTGGCCGTGACTCGGATGCGCGTTTGCAAACGCTCTGCCAATATTGGTTGCAGCGTTGCAAGGAGGACACCGCGGCAATGGAACAGTTACCGCTGCAACAGCAACAGCAGTTGCCATCGCATCAACAATTAAGTCCCATTGCTGCCGTCGATGTGACGCCCACGCCACCACCACGTTGTCCCACCAATTGGGCGGTGCGTGTGGCCACCCAATCTGAGATGCTGGAGTTCCAGCGACAAGAACGTTTACGTTTCGAGCAACCGCAGCGTCCCTTCACATATCGTATGCACGGTTACGAGAGCGTTGTGGGTCCCGTGAAGGGTATATATACGCAGAGCTTGGCTATAAACAAGGCACGTGGTCATGCCGTCATGGTAGACGACAGGCCGCCATATGTGACTATCTTGACACTAGTGCGCGATGCCACCGCGCGGTTGCCCAATGGCGAGGGCACACGGTCAGAGATATCCGAGCTGCTGAAGTGCTCGCAGTTTGTCAATCGGCAGGCGGCAGAGAATGTGCTGCAAACGATTGTAAGCGGAGCGCTGGACCGCATGCATGGCGGCCTGGATCCATGTGTGCGCTATGATGCACGGCGCAAGATCTGGATCTATTTGCATCGCAATCGCAGCGAGGCGGACTTTGAGCGCATGCATCGCCAGAATCAGACGATTGTCAAGCAGAAACAGCAGCAGCGAAAGCACAATAAGCCAAAGAAGGATGAATCAATTGACCAGTGTCCACAGGAGTTGCCCGCCCTGGTGGCATCTTCCACAGCAACAACAGTTGCAACAGCAACAGTTGCGACATCAACAGCACCGATTCCCACAGCTGTTTTAATCAAGAAGAACGCGCAAACATCGACGTTACCGCTACAGGTGAAGTTTCCGCCTGTGCCGCCGCTAAAGTATCATGTACCACCTGCCGGAGCTGCAGCGCCTGGTGCCAACGTTGTTACCTCCCCCCAACAGCTGGCGACAGCACAGAAATCTCTGCTCAAGTCAACACAGCGTAGCGGCGTTGTAACTCTACTCGAAAGGACGCCAGCAGCTGCTGGAACCGTGCAGCTGCTGAAAACGTCACCCAAAGCTCTCCAGCAACAGCAGCAGGTGGGACACAACAGCAGTCCCAACCGCAATACCACGCCCATATTGGTGTCCACGCCCACCGGCTTACAAACTGTTCATGTGGCCGCCACGCCCAATAAAAAGATGACCATCAAAAAGCCCATTGTCATCAATACGCCCACACAAACACAGGCACCCGTCACAGCAACGACAGCTTCATCAACGGGTAGCTTTATTTTGCCCTTGGATCAACAGCAGCAACAGCTCAATCAGCCCAATAAAGTTTCACCCGCACGCCAACAAATGCCCAAAAATATTATACGCCTACTGCCCGCTAGTGGGGTAGCCAGCCCAGTTGCTAGTAAGCCTGCAGTTGTACAGCTACCCGGAAGTCCGGCTGTTGTTCGGCCCACACCACCTGTTCAAATACTTGGTCCACGCATGCTCGCACAAACAACAGTTCGTCCGTTGCAACAAAAGATTGGCGGTGTTTCCATTGTCAACAGCAAGCCGACGTCAACAGCCGGTGGAAGTCCGATTGCCAATGCCACAGCTAGTGGCACCACGACGAGCACAACGGGCACCATTGTAAAGATGTCACCGCAGGCATTTGCCACTCTGCAGCAGCAGCAATTGAAGCAGAAGCAACAGCAGCCACAGCAACAACAACCTCAGCCGCAGCAGCGAATACTCGTGGGTAAGTTGTACTTGACACTAAGCTAATATTTTAAATTTATAAATATTTTGCTAAATAAAATTGTCTTGTCTACAGGCAACACGGCAATTTCATCGAACAAGAACATTGTGTTCCAGGCGCTTCCAAAAGCGGCACCTAAAATACTCAGCACCATGACTGGGCAGGCCAAACCGCTGGCCACCGCGAATCTCTCGCCGCAGCAGCAGCGCATTGTATTGCAAAGCTTCAAGCAGCCGATATCTACAGCAGCAGGCGCTGCCACTGCTGGTGCTAACTCGCAGACAACAACGCGTATCATACGCACGAGTCCAGTGACGGCAACAACAACATCCGCTGGGACATCTACAGCAACACAAGGCGGTAACATATTGACGCTGGAGAGTCTGTTGCAGAAACAAAATGCTGGCAAGCTCATACAGCTAGCGACAACGTCCACCGGTGGCAATGTTATAACGCTTACGCCCAGCGGTCAACCCCAGCAGCAACAACAGCAGTCGACCACGACGAAACAGCTGCCGGCAACGGCGCGCATTGTGACCGCCGGTCATGCGACAATGGTGCCAAAAATCATAGGCAAGACAACAGTTATGCCCGGAAAGCCGTTGCTCTTGCACGCTAAGACGCTGAAGCTGGGTGGCACTGCTGTGGTTAGCACACAAACAAGTACAGCCACCACGCTGACCAGCGGCGGCGGTGTCGCTGGTTTAAAGACAGCGCAAAATATTGTGATTGGCGGGCACGCGGTAAAGCTACAGGGAGCGGTAAGCATGCGACATTAGTGAGCTTCAACACGCATCCGTCACATACTTATTACCCATTGCAGACAATTCCAACGCGCAATGCTTCAGGTGCACCAATGCAAACGGTCATCATGGGCAATCAGTTGCTGCGCCTCGCCACCAGCAGCAACACGACCAACAGCAGCAACAACAGCCTGTCGAGCACGTCCAGCGGTATTGCAAGTGCTCCCAAAACTCTGCTAATTGGCGCTGGTGCTACTCAAACGTTGCGTCTAGGCAAGAATGTGCTGCTCGCTACCAGCAGTAGTGGCAGCAATGTAAGCACCACTTCAACGGTGGCCACAACCACTACAACACCTGCCAATAATCTGGTATTTGCCGTACAAAACAATGGCCAATTGTTCTTCACTCCCGGACTGCAGGGTGTCAATCTGAAGCCATTGTCTAGCATGAAGGTAATACCTATGTCCACGGCGACAACAGCTGTCAGCGCCGGCAGTGGCATTAAGCTGAGCAATGTAACGACGGCAACTGTTGATACGGTAGCTGGCAAAACGTTGAACACCAAACTGTTGCCCGCCGCTGTGCTGAAGACGGCCAGTGGGGCGCATGGTAATTAAGTGAAAGGAAGCAAGTGGCAGAGGCTTGTTAAAACTACGTTGTTTACATAATCAGTTGTTTGGATTTAACATTTATCATTTATATATACACATATATATATATAACTATACATAGTAGCTAACATTATGTAATTTACGATTTTTAAGCAAAAAGAGTTACATTACAAATTTTGCTTCGTATAATTATATGAGAATTCAGGAATTGGGCATGTGATTGATATTTTGAAGAAAAGAAAAAAAAAAAAGAAAAAGAAAAAAGAAAGAAACTGCCCATTAGCATATGATATTAACATAACAATTGCTGCTATCTAGCATTAAATTGTTCTCCCAGTAAAATTTTTCAAAAACTATATATTATGTGACATTAAAGTATTTAAAGAAAAATAGGATACAACTAAATGAAATATTGAATATTAACAATGACAAGATGGCATATTTTATGTGCATGAAGTTTGTATTGCTATCCAGTGGCGGCTGTCATTTTAGGAATTGGAAAAACTTGAGTAAGATTGCTTATCCATCAGAATGGTGCTTTAGTATGCATCTTTAGATGTCGATTAAGTTTAATTTTCAAATCGAATTGTTTTCCGCAAATACTGCACTCGCACATTGCCTTTTTGTGTTGCGAACTGTTGTTAGAGCTTTGGGTACTGTCGGTAGCATCTGGTATGGGCAACTCATAAATAGTTGCCGGTTTTGGTAACTCTGTTTGGCCGGTTAGTGTGGAAGAAGCATCAATTGCTGGCAGGTTCTCCGATTCAACTGCCAATTCGGGTAGCTCTTTGGCCGGCATTCGATGTGTGGACAGCACATGTGTCTGTAGCTCTTCAGCATCGTCAAAGGTAGCCACGCAAAATGCGCATTGTATCAAGTCTGGCGCTGGTGGGGCCGCTGTTTCAATTGCCTGCATTAAACTCATTTTGCGCGCCAACTCTTCTTCGTGATCTGCAACAAGTGAATAATCAATTTATGTCTCATATAATACTAACAATTGCTGAATGTGGTTGCTTACCTTGTATGTGTCGATTGAGATGCGCCTGTAGCTGCCTGTGCTTCATGGCTATTGGTTGGAAAATAAATATCATTAATATATAGCAATACAATTAATGAAAAACTTAGACATACTCTTGCCGCAGAATTCACATTTCGAACGGGTATGCACGGCCAGTTTGTGCTCTTTGAGCGTGTCTTTGGAATTGCAAAAGAAGCCGCAGATCGGGCACTTTAGATGCTTCTGTAATTTGTGCCATTTCATGTGAAATCTGAGTCGTGATTCATGTGCATTGGCGAATTTCTTGCCGCATATATAGCACTCGCAGTCCTTAAGCATGTGTATGCGACTCATATGCTCGTTGTGTCGTTCCTGTGTAGCTGAACCATATCCACATAACTTGCAAAAGACACCCGGGTCCTCAATTGGAGTTGGCAGTGTGACCAATGCTTGGTTCTCTTCATCATCTTCATAGGTGAACTTAATGATATCGTCATCGCTATCCTGACTCGCATTTGGTTGAGGCGCACTTTCGAATAGTTTGGAGTTGAAGCCATTTGCAGCGGCCAACAACTCAGGTTTGACTTGAGCAAAAGTCGCCTCGTCGGACAAATTACTAACAAATGGCATTGGTGACTTAAATTGGGTCTCTTGTGGCACACGAGCCGTATGCTCTTCCTTAATAGGCACATGTGGTATGTCAAAGGGAGCACAGACGCGCCTGCTGCCATCCTCTTCGCTACCACACTCTTCGTCTGAATCTACATAAATAAATTCACAGTATTTATTCTCTTCATTGGGCGGATCAATTTCCTTTTTTATCACAAGCCCATTGTGTGCACGCTTGCACTCTAGTTCATCAAATTGTTGCTGTGTGTCCAGGCAGCTGCGCTTAAAGTTTAGTACCTTCTGAAATTCGCTAATGCACGCAATGCACATATACTGCGGCCGACCGTCGTTTCTGACTACCTGTTATGAGAGTTTATTTCATTTGGTTGGCTAACTAGCTATAGCTATATTCATCACTACCTCAAGATTCCAGGCATTCAATTGCTCCACTATTTCCTGCATGCAGCCATTAAAAATGTCGCCGGTTCCGGGTATTGTAAATATTGGCCGTATAACTGCATGGTTGGAAATGAAATAAATACCGCACGTTCGGCATGGTTCTATGCTGTCCTCGTCTCCGAAAATGTTGAGATCGCTACTATCCATGCCGTTTCAGTTGGTTACTAAGTCATTAATATGATCCCAGAAATTTTAGCAAGGTAAATGCAAAAAAAAACGATTTGTATTGTATGGCAGCTTTTTGAATGCTGAAAAATATCACAAATGTCGATTCGTACAATAATACCAGCAACAATAAAATACCTTATATTCACTAAGAGATAATATTAATAATAATAATTTTTATGTATTGATATAAATAAATAAAATTATAGTTTCTTTTATTAAATTTAAAAGAATTACCATGCGAAAAATTTTGATTTTAATATTATAATATACTTTACCAAATTACAACCGTTGGTATATTAGTATTAAAATACCACACACTACTTTGGCAAATCAGAACTGAAATTTGCTTGCGCAAGTTTGAGCAGCATGAAGTTGGCAGCGTAACAACGACATATGTGCTGTCAGCCCTAGTACAAATGCATAGAAAAAAATAAATAGAAATCATCACGCAGTTAAAAATCTTTGTCTGTTACAAGAGGGTACAATTTAAGCATTGTTGGGCATAAAAGTGCAACGACTTCATTATGAACTTAACGGAACAGAATCCGTATGGCAATGGCCTGCTTTATGCTGGATTTAACCAGGACCAAGGTATGTACATTTACTTTGTTTGTTGTTTACATATTTATGAACACGAACTTTCAACGTGCAATAAACATACTATATACATATATAAAAAATAATCTAATCTAATTGCGCCGCAGGATGTTTTGCTTGTGCCACAGACACCGGGTTTCGAGTTTACAATTGTGATCCGCTAAAGGAAAAAGAACGCCAATACTTTCCGGAAGGTAAGTGTGTGTGTATGTGAGTACTTAATAATTGACTTGCTAAATGCATAGTTTTTCCACGAAATATATTGATAATATTATCAAATAAATTCATCTTGTGTTCCGCTTAGCTATATGCATTGCCAATCGAATTAACTTTTTTTTTTATCAATTGTCTATGCTACCACATGCAAGACAAAGAAATTTATCAAATGATGTTTTCGATTTAGTTTTTTATGGGTAAAAGTGCTATAAATATTAATAAATTATCGTAAGTCCTTCTCCCATCTTCCCTAGACAATTTCTCTATTTAAGATATGTTCACAAATTGCAACATTGTCTCACTTTTGACATTGTATTTTGTGTGTTGCAGGTGGCCTGAGTCATGTGGAAATGCTATTTCGCTGCAATTATCTGGCGCTTGTCGGTGGCGGCATTCGACCGCTGTATCCGCCCAATAAGGTGATTGTCTGGGATGATCTTAAGAAATCACCGGCAATATCTCTGGACTTCAATCAGCCGGTGCGGGCAGTGCGTCTGAGACGAGATCGGATTGTCGTTGTGCTGGAGGGTGTCATCAAGGTGTACACATTCACACAACAGCCACAGCAGGTGCATGTGTTTGAGACAAGCGCCAATCCCCACGGCCTGTGCGTCCTCTGTCCACACAGCAATAAAAGTCTACTCGCATTCCCTGGCCGGCGTACCGGTCATGTACAAATCGTTGATCTTGCCAATACGGAAAGAGCCCCATTGGAGGTGATTGCCCATGAGGCGGCCATCAGTTGCATTGCACTGAATTTGCAAGGCACTCGACTGGCCACCGCCGGCGAGAAAGGCACATTGATACGCATTTTTGATACAGAAAATGGGAAGAAAGTGTCCGAATTGCGACGCGGCAGCAATCATGCCAATATATTTTGCATCAATTTCAATCATCAGTCGACAATGATTGTTGTGGCCTCGGATCATGGCACCATTCATGTCTTTAATTTGGAGGACAACAAACAACGTGAATCATCGCTGCCGATGATACCCAAGTATTTCTCAAGTCAATGGAGTTTTGTTAAATTCTCCATACCGCAGGGACCTCGCTGTATTTGTGCCTTTGGTGCCGATTCTAATTCAGTTGTGGGTAAGTCGCATTGTAAACTAGATAAATTTGTCTTCTTTTAAATTAAATTTTTGTTATTGCTTCTTTTAGCCATTTGCGCGGATGGTCACTACTATAAATTCCTATTCAATAACAAGGGTGAATGCAGTCGCGATGTTTGTACGCAGTTCCTGGAGTTGCAGGATGATGAAACTTAAAGTTGAGCAATAACTATGTGGCGGCTGTACAAGCATATTAATATCTTCATATATCTATGAGAATCGTGTTATACAATATTATATTTAAGCATGCTTTAAATCTACGTTACAAGTCGAAGTTCACATAAAACTGTAGTTAACAATTGTAAGTGTTAATTATTTAACTTAATGCGACCATTATACTAATCCTTTAGCTGGGAACAGTTTGTAATTAGTGCTACTTTATTTCATGTATTCAATGAAGTTAACGATCTCTGCTAGATCTACATCTCTCTAGTTCTGTCAGTCGCACTTTGATTAATTAATCACACCTGACATCTGCAGAGTTGCACTCTATAGGACTTCTCCATATCAGCTATCAGTATCAGCAAGTTTTCCCATGAGTAAATTTTCATTTAGCAATGTATTCAGTTAACACATTTAACATATTAATCTCCTTATAGTTTAGTTGATAATCATATTCGGTCTGCTGTACACGTAATTGAGCTGAAAAATTCTAACGTCCAAGAAACTACTCTCCCAGCCATGCGTCGTCGATTTGCTGTTCAAATATTTTATAATCAATATTAAAGGGCGATTAACATGAAAATATGAATTAGACCATAGAAGGCGGATGATAGTAGCAAAAAGTTAAGTTCTTGTAGGGCGCAGCCGGCAGCAGCAGATCCTTCACATCACCTTGGCCGTCACAGTCGATCCAGATCGCATTTGCTTTGGTTAATTCTTAAATAAGTGGAACATGAATCGAATCGCATAGGTCTATAAAAATTTAAAATCTTACATTCTAGAATGTAGAAAGTGAAAGAGAACTCCCAGATGGACACCCCTCTAGCTATATTATTGGTATTCACTCATATTTGGAGTAATTTACTGGTCACAAATGGCACAATTAGGAGAATCCCACTCTATAAGACTAAAATACCAATATACAAGCGTGGTCTGCCGGCAATACCCAAAAAGCCGACAGACTTCTGTATGTCAGGTCTCTGCCCGCGAGGTGTAAAACACGTGAGCTGCAATAACGCATTCGTAAGTTTCGATTTGGACAAACTTCAAGTCGCTGAGCATATTTCAATATGAATTACTCTCCAAAAGTGGGGCGACAACTGTCCGAAGCCGCGCAAAGGAATTAACATGAATATACACGGACCAAAAATAGTGGCAGTACACAATGTGGTGCGTGCAGCGCTATCGAGCTCGTTGCAACGTTTGCCAATGGCCAAGCCGTTGCCAATTGTTCGATGGGATGAGGAACTCGCCACGGTGGCAATGCGCGTCACGAATTTTTGCAACGATGAAAGCATCTCGAAGTGTGTGAATGTTCCACGATTCTTAAATGTGGGCCGAACTTCGCACAGCTTCACGAGCAACGAGTCGTCCGTATCATCCTACATAAATACTGTGGATAATTTTTTTCAGAGCAGCATTTTGAATTTTCCAGTTCAGTACGTGACGAGCTATCAACAATCAGATAGCGAATCAAATAATGCATTTGCCAATCTAGCATTCTACAAGAGCACTAAAATGGGCTGCGGTATGTTAGCGCACATGGAATCCAAGCAGAGCTTCAAAATCTATGTGACCTGTTTGTATGACAACAAAGTCAAGCCGAAGCAGAAGCTGTATGAATTGGCGATAAGTAATAAAATCAGATAGGAATACGTATGTGTTAAACATGATTTAGAACTTATTATTATGGTATTGTTTTAATGCTTAGGAATATCACTAAAAACGTAACAGAAATTAATGGATTGACTTCAGAGATGTGTCGTATTGCTTGTCTCCTCGAAGGCGGGGTTGGTGACACCGCTCAGGGACGGACCTCGGTCCGTTGGCCGTTCCATATGCGTCTGTGGCGCGAAGTCGCTCTGCTGCAAATGTATAATCTTTGCCTGCTGCATCGGACTGACCGGCATATGCAGATCCTGTATGCTGTCCAGTTGGATGGCATTTGTTCCGTTGACAGACGGACTCTGCTGCTTCTCGTGCTTAGCGTGCGGTAGCGGCTGCTTGCGCAACAGATTCATATCCGATTTCTTGGAGAAATGCGCCTCAATTTCCTGCCAGAGAAATGTCGAATGTAAAATATAGTTTTTGGCACACCATGACTATTGCTGTTAGTTGTACTTACCCCCAGGGTGCGACCCTCCGTCTCGGGCAGCGTGAAGTACAGCACAACGGTGCCAATGAATGCGACTGTGGCATAGAACGCAAACGTGCCCGGCAACGTCAATGCACTGAGCATCACCAGGAACAGTTTGTTGGCCAGAAATCCAAAGACATAGCCCACGCCGCCGGCAAAACCGGATGCCGTGTTGCGTATGTCGGCGGGAAAGACTTCGCCGATGAGTATCCAGGGTATCATGCGTATGCCCAGATGTGAGAAGAAGGCGGATAATAGCAGCAGTATTAGCGGCACCCATACCAAATAGTTGTGCTCCTGTTTGGGCACAGTCAGCAGCAAATCTTCCGAAATCGGTGGCTTCGATGGCGCCACGTCACTGCTGACGCTGACTGGCGCAGCAGCTGGTGGCTCAGGCATTAGCGTTGTCGCTTCCACTTCCTCAGCATTATTGGGATTCAATGTGGTATCCAGTTCGCGTTTGCTACGATTCCAAAGCTCCATTGTCGTATCAAATGTTAGCATCGTGGTCGTCTCTAGCTCCTGCTCCAGCTCTGGCAACATAGTGGTCAGTTGCTGCTCCTTGTGTTGCTGCTGCTGCTGCACCAGCTCATCCTGATATTGATTCTCGAATATTTTCGATATGTTTGCCTGCGATATGATACTTCCTTTGGGCACAATCGCCGAGGCATTCACCACGACATTGTTCACCGCAAATCCGGGCACATCGTTCAAAAAGTGAGCATAGGTCGCGGTGCCGAAGAAGCACAGGCCGGTGCCCACTGTCGACACAAGCACCAGCGGCCGTTTGCCCGTAAAATGTATCAGAACGACGCCCAGTATGGTGGACAGCATCTCAGCCACGCCCAGCAGTATCGTGGCATGGTATTTATTCATGGGTGCTTTGAGCGTATGGAAGATCTGTACGGCATATGTCTGCAGCGGCGTTTTTCCGGAAAAATGACCCGTAAAGAAGGTAAACGAGACGAGCAGAAAGGGCGCCAAGAAGGTGCGCTTGCGCCACATACGCAGCCGATACTTCAGCGTGCGTCGTTGACCGGGCAGTGCGCCGCTGCCCTCGGTGGCCTCCTCGATGGCCTTCTGGGTGACCAGCTCATCGTAGAGCTGATTGAACTCCGTCTCGACTTGATGCTCCGGCACCCAGCCGCGCAGCCATTGCAGCGATTTGACTGCCTCCCGGTAGCGTTGCTCCCGTATCAGCCAAATGGGACTCTCGGGCACAAAGCACAGCATGACTATCGTGATAACTGGAAACGCAGCGCTCACGGCCGCCACGCTACGCCAGTCCATCAGGGAGCCCAGTATGAATTGGACAAAGACGCCAGTGATGACACAGGTGGTGCCCAGCGCTGACAAAATGCCGCGATATTTCGGCTCCGTTATCTCCGCCACATATGTCAACACCTGCAAAAGGTGAAGATCACTTAGTGCATTGACTACATTGACTGCCACTAGCTAAACAATCATTGACATCTCAAGGAGACCTTTCGAGGCTAGCTAACAACATGACAATATATTTGTGCTAAATTCGAACACGTATCTATCGGACAGTAGCATGTGCACTGCACTTGGCTCTAATAAAAGCGCCTCTTGTAGCTCTTAATGTCTATGCGATTGCTGGCTGCGATCAGGCCTTGAGCCTTAGCATCAATTTAATGCTGCCAAGTACCATTTGGCCTTCGTTTGCATTTTTCGTATTGTTTGGAAGAACTTTATATGATTTTAAAGCTCAATAAACTACCATACTTTACGCTGTGAAGCTTAAAACAAAAGCAATTACAATACAGTGATGACAATCGAACTGATGGCTGCTTCGGCTGCCTTAGCGAGTCTGCTTGCTACATGCATTGGCTCAGTTTTTTGGCTCAAAGATTGGCTTACCAGATATTCAGAAATAATCAGATTATACTTGATAATATTTATAATTTCTAGAATGTCTTTAATGTGATGTGAAATTAATTTACTAATTTTTGCAAATTTATTTTAAATATGTTTTTAGCATATAACATATTTTGTAGACCTTTTTTATAATTGCTATAATTGAATTTGTTACTTAAAATATTGCTAGCCAAAACAGATTTACATATACAAATCTAATTTCAAGGACTCTGCAGATATGCCCAGATAAATGTACAAGTTCCCAAGTTCCTTGTGCATTGCAGTTGCTGCTGACTTTATTTTTTATATTTTAAAAACCAACTAGCTTAACTTAAGACTTAAGTAAAATAAAAATGAATAAATATTTTATATAGCTGTTCACGTAGCGCAAGCACTAAATGGGGCTTACGAAAAGTTCTTTTTGTTATCCAATAACAGACTTGAAGAAGGAAAACTTTTTTTGTTACTCTCACTGGCGTTATTGAAGCTCGTGACTTGATACTTCGAATATATATTCGTAAGATCTATTATGCAAAGATTTATATTTTCTACAGTTGTAAAAGTCATCCTCTATATATTGCTTAAGAATCGTAGATCGTAAAACTATAATATCAGCAGTTTTATAGCTATAATCGCCAAGTTATACAGTCGCCAGCCCACTGGGGCATGGCTAGTCAGAATATATTGATACTTTGATTCAATTTGTTTGTTGACGCAACGTGAACGAGTATTATGCAGTCGGTAGCGTCCAACTGCAACGGTCCTCTATATATATATATGCAATATTTGTTGGCTTTAGCAAGGTCAAATACAAATACTTATGGATAGATAAATGCAATTAGTTGGTTAGTTGGTTAGTGGGCTGACTTTGAATGGATCGTGATCACTTACGGGTGCTTCCATCAGGCCGCCGCCGAGCCCAGCCAAGCATAAAGCCGCATACAGATGCTCCGTGCGCGTGGCGAAGTGAAACATAAGCCAGGCAGCCAGTATGGGCAGGTTGACAAACTGCAAAACGTAATCAGATACAGAAACAGACACAGATACAGATGCAGATACAGATACAGATGCATAAGCACGCGCACGCAGAGACAACAAAGCAGCAGCATAATTGCAAAATAAAATGGTGTTAGGGTTACGCACCTGCATAGCTCGCCGCTTGCCCAGGGGCTGGGTTAACAGGCCAGAGAAGAGGCAGCCCATCGGCACACAAATCAAATTAATCGAACCTGCGTAAAGTCGATTAGTTAAGTCACATTCATTGCAGCTATGTGCTGCCGTCGAACTCACTGAACCATGATATTTCCTCTTTGTTGAGCACGATGCCGCTGTCCTGCCCCTCTCGGCGGCCCTCTCCACCCTGTATGGCTGGTATCACAATTGTGGGAAAGCCAAGCGTCATGCCATAGCCTGCATTACGAACGGGAAATTAAATGATTCTTTAAAATTGACTTTGGTTGGCGTTCGAAATATTTTCAATTTGATTGAGCCAAATTCAGGCAATGAAGTCTTCAAATGCAACAGTTTCTTTGATCTTATTTTTTAAAGAGAATAATTAACGGCTAAGCTATAGATAAGCCACAATGATTTCGATTTTGATTTCGGCTAGCGTGAATATTGCATTGTTCATTGTTAATTTGATTAGCTTCATGCCGCCCGCTTAGCACAACGTTTTGCTTTAATATGCGAGTATTATAATTTATTTACCGAATAGCAATAGGTTCTTAATACTAACAGCTAGAAACTGTGGCAGGGCCCGTCGAAAGTTGCTTACTTCCACATCGTTCACACCGGAAATGCGGCGATTGTTGTTGTTGTTGCCATTGTGCATGAATAAAGGACGATCATTCAGTGCGCTATTAATGAAAAAAAAAAACAGAAAATAAAACAAGTTTTTAGACAATCTATAATCGCGGCTTATACATAGTCATTTACACAGTCATTTTGTTTACCCATTTTTCTCAGCCGATACAGCTGCTTTGCCATTGAACATCGTGGCGTATACTTGATGCAGTGTGCCTTATTTTTTCTTATCTTATTTTGTGTTATTTTGTGTTATTTTGTGTTTGTGCTCATGCGTTTCACAGCTGCCGTTTATATTTCGTTTATAATTATTTATCATAGCCCATAAAGCACACACAGACACACACTAACTGAGTCCAGTCAATTGAATAACTTTCGAAATGGCGCCGCAGCGGCTGCAGAGCCAACTTAACGAATCGTTAAATTAACGCATCAAACTTAACGCAGCCAACTTAATGCCTTCCACCTTACGCGACGCGACATTGAAGCTAACGCAACACTAGTCAACACAATTTTTGAATTGCAAACGGCTAATTGCCAAAAATTCAATTCGCTGCGCTACGTCACAGCGAATTGTTGTTGGCTTTCTTTGACATATTTAACTTTTGTTTTTTTTTTTTTTGATTATTATGCGCCTGGGAACGTCGCGGCGTATTCTTTATTTTTTCTTTTGACACAAATTGTTGTCACGTGTTAATATGTGTAAATTGTTTTTAATTTCTTTTGGCCATTTGTGGAATTTGCTGTTTTGTGGGTGTTCATTAATATTTCTTGCAATTAACTTAATAAAAATACAACTTTTTACTGTTAAAAAGAAAAAAAAACAACCTGCTTTATGCTTAACCATTGAACGATTATAAATTATTCAGTGATGTGTTTTACGAGGAGTTAATATAATTTGCATATATAATATATGCATATGTATATTATATACATATTTATATATATATATATATATATATATATATATATATATATATATATATATATATATATATATATATATATATATATATATATATATATATATATATATATATATATATATATATATAATAACAGCTGACAACTGAAACTGCGTAGTATATATATATATATATATATATATATATATATATATATATATATATATATATATATATATATATATATATATATATATATATATATATATATATATATATATATATATATCTTAGGTCATTCAAGTTTGCAGGTTCAGCGTACTTGGGGCAGCCTTAAAACAAGCTTTTCCTGTCAGAGACTTTCGACATTTTTTTTTTTAGCTTTCCTCTTAAGTTGAGCTTGATATTGGGGTCAGGGTCAGGAGAGTTTTATAGACACGATATAAGCAGCTAAACCAGTTAGTAATTCGAGCTGAAGATGTTGATGATGTGAACTGAAAGCCAACCAAATATCATATAAAAGAGTTCAGCATCAATTTAAATAGAAATTATTGTTAGTGTTTTTCTGGGGTATTTCATGTTTGCTTAGCTGTTGTTGTTGCTGTTTGTTTTGCAAGCTATTTCTGGATTTCTGGTACCATGCGGCAGCTGGCAGGTACCCTCAGGTGTTGTGTGGTGCCATCTCAGGTGAAGGCGTGAACAAAACTTATAAAGTCACAAAAAAAAAACAAAAAAAATCCGTATTTATTTAACTTTCGAAACTGGTTTCTAATTATTTATCAGGAGATTTGCAGTGTAAGATTTGCATAAGCTCCACAATAAATTAATCGCAAATTATTCAAATGAGAGGCATTTATATTAATTTTTCTTTCACATTTTTCATTTCTTCCTCACTTTTTATTTTTGTCTGAAGCTCGTGAGCCTTAAACGAGCTTCATTTACATAAATTCTTTTTGGCAGTTTCTACTTTGTCTTTAACAATTTTACGACCTGCCTGGCTCTGTCAGCAGTCTCCACATTGCAATCATTGCACAACTTGAATACCAATTGTTAATGCAAATGCAAAGGCAAAGGAAAATGTCATAAGCCACAGCCGGAACCGCAAAACTTCTTGAGGCAAGAGAAACCTTCAGGTCGAGTGAACGGAAACCGCAACACAGAGAACACCCTTTGGGCTCACATTTAATAAGGCTAGCTTTGCATATTTATTGATTAATTGCAATTGTGAATGGAATTTTCAGTTAGCTTTAATTTTCTTGTTGCCGTTAAATTAAATTTCTTTACACTTTATTTTGAATTTTTTGGTGCGATTCGCTTTAGGCCAACATCAGAACGTGTCGCGCGGTCAAAACAAACTGAAAACTGAAAACGGAAACCTAAAAGCCCAGCACAAACGACCCGAAGCTCAGCTCGCCGCTTACAACAAAAGCAAAAGCAAAAGCAAAACAACATTAGAAATTCACACACATATATACATATGTTTGCTGCAAACGCAGCTTACAAAACAGAGTCTCTGCTCGGTCAGCGTTGACGTCGACGTCGACGTCGACGTCGCTGCTGGCAGCACTGCTCGTGTCGCATTGTTTGTATATTCGCGTAGCAAATGCATTAAGTACTTTTGGAAAGCTACATTTGTATTTGCAACGACCAGTTCCTGCATTATACTAAGTATTAAGTATTCGTTTCATATTCACAAGATAAGTAAGACAACTGAGATCACGTTAGACAGTGTACATTTCATTAAAGGAAACTCCACCTGCAGCGGCTTACAATTTCCCTTCAAAAAAGCTGGTCACTCTAATCTTGTAGGCATATCCAGTCTAAGGGCTTATTGCAGCCAGCTTATATATCTCTATAAAATTGTATTAGGTCTATAAAAATATTGTGTAACAACGCGGCGTATATTAGGCAATTGCATACATGCACACATATGTAAATGTGTATATGCTTATAAAAGTAATACGAATTAAACATAACTGTGCGCGATGTTTTTGCTATTATTTGCAGTTGACAGTATTCTAAGTTTGGCAATATCTATGAGAAGCAACAGTTACAAAGCAGCTCGGTTTATTCTATTTACTGGCGCAAGCAGCCGCAAACCGGTATCTAAATTCATCCAACAACAGACATACTTTATATCAAAAAAATAAAATCAATCAGAGCTGCGCTTATAATACACATACATACATACATACATACATGCACGCCGCTTAAACTGTTATTGTAGTTGAACAAAGCAGTGCAGCTTTTTGTTAGACGACGACGACGACGACACAGCACATAATGCTGCCAGACAGACGCAGGCATAGAGGGAATTTATACATGGGCAATTAACTGCAAATGAAACGGCATTTTTAGAAATAAGCTGTGTGGCAGAGAACGACAGACAGAGCGAGAGAGAGTGAAGACGCAACAATTAAAACAGGTTTTGAAAAAAATTACCAATAAAATCGAAAGCGCGCCTACTTTTGTGTTTGTTAACAGAAACGGAAATTTGAATTCAACTGCAAAAATTGCCAACACGTGTATTATAGCAATTATGTACTAATTTGTGAATATTAACTATAATGTGTTGGGTGTTAAAAATTAATAGTGCCTAAAATAGTTATTTGTGGTTTACTGGGAATAAAAAACAAAAACAAACAAACAAAAACATGCCAAAAGCAAAGTGTTTTAGAATGAAAATTGCCAACGACTTAATTATAATTGGGTTTGTGTGTTTTGCGCTTCGCATATGAAAACTGTTTGGCAAGTGGCAGGTGCTTCGTGATTTATCGTGTTTCATTTCTCTTACCTAAAACTCAATGCAATACACTTGCATTTCCGTTACAACCGCGTCGTTGCATTTCGAATCGAATCGCTGTCGATTTCCGAACTCGCATGCAACCGAAGGTCATGGGAGACAACGAATCGTTTGCACATATTTACAAACAATTTGAAATAAACGTTTTTTTGATGCCACGCACACGTGAACATTGACAGTGATTTAAGTGCGCCGTCCCTACAAGTGTCTGATAGGTTTTTTATTCATTTTTAATTGCCCCGCACTGACAGCCACACATTTCAAATGAAAAATTCTCTCACTGCACAATTAACGGAAATCCAAAATTTAAATAATTTAAGGCATCAGCCGATTACATAAGCAAAACACACATACACACAGAGTGAATACTTAATTGAAAGCAAAAATAATGCCAGGCATGACTTTCATTTTATAATGGAATATCGCATATGTATGTATTATCAGCATTATTATTAACATATTATACATTTACGTACAGCATGGGCATTTGTCGACTTATGTTTCTGCGCAAGCGAGCCTCCGCCATTTTCGTACATATCCTGATTTTCCGATAGCTATAGAATAAATACAATATACATTCGCCAGTTTTGAACTCTGGTCGCGTACTGATGAGCAATCTTCAAGTTTTTCTTGTGAATATCGAATACAGGCCAAAAATCGCATTAGCCGAACCAATAAAGTTTTTTGTCTAATAAATTAGCTATGAACTGTTAATTGCACAAGCTAATACGAACGCACATATGTGTACATGCTTTGTGACGTGGCTGTTTGCATTGACTTTAGGGCATGGCAAATTTCTAAGAAATACGCTTAAATATAATCTGACATATTAATATGACAAATAATAAATGCACTTTGTGGCTTAGGAACTTAAACAAATACATCAATTTTAGGTTTGTACTTGGCGCCATTTATGGGTGCACCCTGTGAAGTAATCATTCACAATGGCAGTGATATTTTTGATGTGTACACACTGATTAAACAGGCCAAGACTCGTGTTTTAGTTACCGGAGTGTGTACATATTATGCTATTGGGAACACGATTCTTGCCGCGTTTTCTACCAATTACATTTACTCAATTTACTTACAAATCAACAATGAGTGCTGCTGCTAATGGAGTACCGTCGCCAGCTAAACGGCCCACGCCCCTTACAATTGGCACCCACAACGGCACGTTTCACTGTGACGAGGTGGTTGCATGTTTTATGCTCAAACAATTGCCCGAATATGAGAATGCTGAAATATTTCGCAGTCGGGATGATAAAGCATTGCGTGCTAAATGTGATATAATTGTGGATGTGGGTGGCGTCTTCGATCACGAAAAGAAATGGTACGATCATCATCAGTTAACATTTAAGGACACATTCTGCACGCTACGCCCCGAATTCTGCGACAAATTCGATATAAGGTAAGCGAGATCTATGATTAAATAGAACAGATATAGAGATTAAAACCATATTCTTTTCGGTTACAGACTGAGCAGCGCGGGCTTGATTTACTGCTTCTATGGGGAGCGCGTGATACAAAGTATTTTGAAACGGGAACGCAGTGTGCAACTATCGGAATCCAATTTGAAATTGGCTTTCGTGCAAATCTATAGAAATTTTATAAGCGAACTTGATGGCATTGACAATGGCGTACCCATGTTCGAGGGCGCTGAGCCACGCTACAAGATATCAACGCATCTGTCGGCACGCATTAGCAAGCTAAATCCCTCGTGGCAGGACGCAAACACGGATACTGAGGAACGCTTTCACATGGCCATGTCGGTTGCGGGCAAGGAGTTTGTCGAGAACGTGCTGGAAGTTGCCTGCTCGTGGATATCAGCCCGCGATCATGTGCGTCTGGCCTTGGAGCAAGCCAAATCGATACATGAAAGCGGGCAAATCCTTCTGCTGAACACCTTCTGTCCGTGGAAGGCACATTTAGACAGTTTGGAAAAGGAATGTGATGCAGAAGGTGTGCCGAAATTGATAATCTTCAATGATGGCAACAGCTGGCGTGTTGCTGGAGTGCCCGTCACGCCCAGCAGCTTCGTTGGACGCAAATTTCTGCCCACACCTTGGCGCGGTCTACGCGATGAGGCGCTGTGCCAAATGGCTGGCATTGAAGATCTCATATTTGTGCACCATACAGGCTTCATTGGCGGTGCCAAGACAAAGGAAGCGGCGCTGGCCATGGCACTGAAGAGCATCAATTTTAGCGAGTGAACGAACACCTTTTAAATAAATAAACAAATCGTCCTTTTTTTCTTACAAATTTTATTTGTTTCTTGTTTTGAAAAAAAGTAGAATGAAATGCCTAATCCATGCGAGTTTTCAAGGAACGCTCCGTAATCTTGTCCTTCTCAATAATGTAGACGGTGGCACCCCAACCACTCATCGCATCACGATCGAAGGCGTTCACCATCGACTGTGAAATTACCTCGAACAATTGGTCAGGCTCCAAGTCCGGGCGCCACAGGGTCTCGCACATGCCGTACAATTGCTCGGCACAGGTGCCAGCTACAACAAAATCATCGGGTTCATTGGGGCAACCGATTAGGTCCATGTTGCAGATGAAGGGCTTCATGGTTTTTGGATCCAGGCCAGCCACCACCGGCTCAATGAAGTAGGGTCCAAAACGATGTTCGTAGAGAAAACTGGACAACATGGCTGAGAACGGTTTTGGTGCCATTTCACGATTCTCTTTTGTTTCATAGATATTCTTGCGGAACATGAGACGATCACGCACCGTCAATATATCCGTTTGGAGTCCAGTCAATCCCAGAAACATACGCGGCGCAATGTGGAACACTTTCTTGAAGTCTGTGGAAATGGTTTGGGCCTGCACACCGAACCGATGATCCGTTGCAATAGCCACACAGTCCTTGCCCCGCATGGCGACCACGCAACCTCCATTATAGGCCAGAATAGACATAGTAAATTTGATTATATCCTGTAAATAAGACTGGCGTAAATAAGACTTGCAAAAATAAATGCCAAACGCCGCTTTGAAGATGACTTTTTGTTTCTGCCCCTACAGTTTGACGTTGCCAGAATGCTCTTGATACTAATTCACTAAATAAAACTGCAAGTTTTTTGACAAGCTGGCACCACTTTTTTCCCACAGAAATTTTATCGATTATTGAAGTACCATAGATAACTTAAATAAAAATAAAGAAAATATGGGGATTCCAACACTCAATGAATTTCGATTCGACTAAAATCCCAAATGCGATAAGCAGTTTGTTGATTACAAGAACAGACCGTTACTGTTAAGTGTTCTTGTTGTTTTAACTGATACATCGAAGCTGAAAGGCAACTTTGTGTTGTACATCTGAGTTATCTATCGGTACCTCAAGAAACGATAGCCAAATAACCAACCTAGATAAGTAAGTAAAGAATTTTATCAATCTAAATTTGATTGAAACCGTTTTCAAAACAAAAATATTGACATTAATATTAACATTTTTATACATATCTCTGTGTCGCTGGCAATATTTGAAGGCTTTTTAATGTCATCGATAAACGTCTATCGACGGCTGTCATAATAATCGAGTGGCAATAGCTTGCAGTAGCACGATGTCCTTTTAAAACTGTATAAAATTTTACATTAAAAACAACACTAAATGTTTGAAGTGGCGACGGTTGAGCTTACGTTGTTTCATTGCCCGTGCACATTTTTGTCACAACCGAATCAGAACAAACAATAACATCCAACTGTAACAACCTGGAAAGCCGATAGGTAAGCCGACTGCAGCTTGCTTGCACAACAACAATATAACAAATTGGTGAAAAATTGCTAGTGCAACGGCAACAAATATCTGACATACCACACAGATAACATCCATCAATCAAAATGGCTGAAGCAATGGTCGTTGAAGAGCACCCGACAGTGCCAAAACGTTTTTTCTGTCACATGTGCAATGTGGAGATCAACATTCCGAACACCGATTACACTTGCCCACTGTGCTCGTATGGATTCGTTGAAGAGCTGCCAGCAAACGCACCCGAATTGTCAGCTTCTACCAGCAGCAACGCTATGAATCATGATACGGCTAATGCAGATACCAGCTTAGGTGGTACTAATGCCGTTAGCAGCGGCAGCGGTAGCGGCAATGGCGCCGGCGGCAGCGGACTGATCAACGTTGAATCACTACGGAATGATATTGTGTCGCTGCTCAGCATGCGAAATGTGCCTAATTTGGAAATAACAATCGAACCAAATCGACGTCACACCAGTGTCATGCACCTGGGCGGCCCCGCCGGTGGTAGTGTTTCGAGCGGTCCGTCAAGTGGGGCGCCCAGTATTGGTGGTGGTCGTGTGCGGCCAGCCAGTTTGGATCGTTTGGACAATGTGCTATATGATTTTCTACAGAGTTTGCCTTTGGCTGGCGCTACAGCTGAGATTGTAACCGGTCCAGGTGGAGGCGGCGGCGTTGGCGGCACTGGCCATTCCCATATGTTCTTCATGGGCAATCCGGGCGATTATGCATGGGGACGCGAAGGCCTCGATACGATCGTTACACAGATGCTCAACCAAATGGAGACATCGGGCCCGCCGCCATTGTCCACGCAACGCATCAACGAAATACCAAATGTGAAAATTAGTGCCGAGGAAGTGGACCGTAAAATGCAATGCTCCGTTTGTTGGGATGATTTCAAGCTGGATGAGTCAGTTCGCAAGCTTCCATGCTCGCATCTTTATCATGAAAATTGTATTGTGCCATGGCTGAATCTGCACAGCACTTGTCCCATTTGCCGCAAATCGCTGGCCAATGATGATGACAACGACGACGCCGCTTCCATTGATGAGGACTATGCGCTGCTGAACAGCTTTGTCGATGGCGGCGGACGTGCTGTCGACAACAGCAACCCCACTGCAAGAGCTCCAACATCCGCCAACGCATCTAGTCAGACAACAGGCGCACAGTCGGAACAGACAACAGCAACATCAGCCACACCGCAGCGCAACAACGTGTTCACTTTTGATGATGACAATATGTTTTTGGACTAATTCATAGATTATTATGGATGGGAATCGGGTCGACTGTAACGGATCGGTGCGGAATGTGGATGGTAAACCTGATATTCAAAATTAAAGCCAACGCAGCTTAAGCGTTAGCACATAAAATCCAAACAGTTGCATATATTTATAAAAGAAAAAATCAAAAAAAAAAAAACCTCAACGAAAATAATTATAGATACGCTTGACTTTTGTTTCGTTTAAAAAGGGCTCGTAAACAATATTTGCAAATTTGTTGTTCTTAATTTCATATTTTCACAGCAATCAAATGCTGTAAGCATAGTGAGGCGAATAACAATTTTTATACAAGTTATGTATAAAATAACTTCAATTACATATACATATTTATTGTACTACAGATATGAAGAAGAGGAAGATAACAAAGCATTGTATTTGCGCTTTATTCTAAAAATAACAATTGTTTATTTCAATATAAACTGTAACTAGCTACTAGTTAAAAAACTAATACGTATAGCACTTAACGCTAATTGTGAAATTTACTGATCACAACAAATTATTTAATAAAATTATTACAAGAATTTCAATTTTAAAATTGCAGCTGCGCCCTAAAAAAGAAAAAGAATATATGTATACAAAAAAAAAAAGAAAAACAAAAATGTGCGTCAGCTGTAAACGAACGCAACAGGGTGGCAACCCCATAAGCTAAGTTTGCTCTGTTGTGAATGTATGTACGTATGTGAGTTTGTTGTTTTTGGAGGAAGGCGCAACTTTTGAGCTATGTAAATTGTTTATAACGGTGACTAAAATGCGCTAGATAATTTGAGTTTGCGTATATATAACAGATTTTACAGCATGGACACAATAAGTACCAGCAGCGAAACAGTTATACTCACAGAAGTGGTAATATAGCAGTCCCATAACTTTTGACTGAAATATTAATAATTGACAATTGGTAAATACTTGTTGACAGGTGCGCCAGCAATATGTGCGCTATTTGGAGCGTCAGCTACAGGAAAATGTCTGCGTCTGGGCAGGCACTTCCAGGAACCATCATAAGCCAACAGCCTGGGCCTGTATTGACCACAGCGTCAAGGCAATGGAGACGCATGCAATTAAAGCGTGTCAGGCGGCGCAGCTCTATCAGCGTGCCATGATCAAGATGGTAAAGTGATGAGAAGAAGCCACTTATTGAGCAGCCTTAGTTTAAGTTGTTTAATTTAGATCGCCGCCGTGCGACGTAACACACGGGAATGTCGTCTGGCGGATGCACTGTTCGACCAAATGCAACAGCAAATGGAACAAATTGACGTAAGTTCGCCATCAACAAAAGCACCACATGCCAATGCCAATGCCAAACACCAGCTGGTCGACAAGGCAACGCAAACGACATGTATGCCGAATGATGAGCGGAACAATAGTTATACAAGCTATACGCTGTGCCAGAAAATCGATATGTTTCAGTCGCAGCTGGCAGAGCTTGAACGCGAAGAGCAGCAGCAGCAGCCGCAGCCGCAGCAGCAGCACTTGGTACAAGTCAATGGCAATGAAAGACCTGCAACACCCATGTCTAGTACAGAAGATGAAGTAGCTAAGGAGTTGGCCAAGCTGTTTGACGACGAGCCAACTGATTTAAGTGCCGTATTTGGTATTGATATAGAAACCATGGCAGATGCAGATGACCTAAACGAATCAAGTGCTGCGGCAGAGCAATTAAAGCCACTAATATCACCCGTCACGCCGTCAACTGTGCCGCCTAGTAAAAGCACTCCGGATCTGAGAAATAGTATCTGGCCCTGCGAATTGTATGCACAGCGACGGCGTCTCAATGCGTGCTTGGTGCATTTGCTAGATGCGGATTGGCGCTGTGAGGATGCTTTACGTTACAAGTTTCATATGCTTTTCGGCGAGGACAGTGACGATGAGTTTGCCACGCATATAACTAGTCCCAGCATCGATCTGGTTGATGAGGTGCTGCTGGCCAGCTGCATATTACGCATACGACCCTGGATCGTGCGGCACTTGATGCGTCCGCTGCAGGAAGGTCTAATTGCCAATCGTTTTCTATTCAAAAAGCTGGCCAAAATGTTGGCCAACAATATTGTATTGGTCAATCCATATGCCAGCGAACGGCAAGTCAAACAAGCCGTGGAGTATGTGTTTTGCATGCAACCCCAAGGTGTTCAGAGCGCGCTAGATCTGGAATTGATGCCGCCTATGGTTGTCGAGAGGAATGAAAGTTAAACCATCGAGGTCAATTGAAGTTGACAAACTGTTTCAGCTTTAAATATTATTTTAGGTATACTAGCAGTAACACCTACACATAAGGTAAAAATGTTCATTTTAATTAGAACATTTGGCGTTTTAGAAATTTCGTATACGCAATACACATACAATTATTAGTGCTCCTAGTTGAAGATATTGTATTTTTGTCTCGAATTTATGATCGGCATTAAAAGCTTAAAATCGTAAACCATTTATATCAATACCAAGCAATCGAACTAAGATATACGTAAACATATTTAAGAAACACCTTCCTTCATTCTTAAAGTAGGTTTGTAGAAAGAACCATTACACCGATTCAAATTCAAAGTATTACCATAATTATTAAAGATCAAGTTCATGATCTTTTTCTATGCTCCAAAAAAAGATTGAAATAAAGCAGAATAGCACTAATAAATATTTATAATTTTGTTTGTTTAAATTATAATTAATTCAATGATTACAATAATTTTTCTTTCTGCACATCTCTGTTCAATTGGTTTTTTTATAATTATATAAATTTTAATATATTTAATAAACGATACATATAATATAGTTTTTGACAAAATTGCGGCTGCTGCTGCGACGGCGGCTGCGGTTACTTTTGTTGTTGTTGTTGTTGTTGTTAATCTTACGGCTGTGTATGTTGTAGTTGTTGCTGCTGTATTGATTGATAATATGTTGTTGTTGATGTTGCTGCTGTGGTTGGTAATCTGTTCCATTTTTTGTTGGCGTATTGCTGTTATTACTTAGTCTGCAGCAGCTACAACATGTTGCTGTTGTTGTTTTTGCTGTTATGGGTGAGAGACACTACCTAGTATCGGGTATTTGATTTGTGTTTGCCGCCGCATTCGCGTTTTGTTTGTATTTCTGTTGCTGCTGTTGCAACTGCTGCTGTGAGCCCGTGGCAGTCTCTGCTTGCTGCGGTCGGCCACGTCTTTCGAGGCCACCTCGATCAGCTGCTGTTGGCCTGCCGCCAACTGCAGCGGCTGTTGCACTGCCAGCACCGCCAGCACCAACGACGCCAGCTCCTCCGCATCCTCCTGTTGCAGCAGTGCCGCTCGTTTGTGTTGTTGCTGTTGTGTTATTGGCTTTCTTGTTTTTGTAGCGATATTCATCGCATACGAAATCCTCTGGCGAGGTCTGTTGCATTTGATTCACCTGTCGTACCACAGCGCGTTGCTGTTGCTGCTGTTGTTGTTGTTGCTGTTGCTGCTGCTGCTGCTCATCTGCATTGTTATTGAGCAGCGTTTCCTGTTCCTCCTGCTGCTGTTGTTGTTGCTGTTGCTGCTTGCTGTCGCTGCCATTCTGCTCCATATTTACATTATCACTCTTGGCCAAACAGTCACCATCCTCATTGGACGCATTCAAGTCTAGCTCCTCTGTGCATAACAACGATAGCAACATCGACTGCACAAACATGGAGCTGCCCGGATAGAAAACAAAAATTCATAAGTAAACAAATTTCATAGCAATATATGTATATTTATAATCCTACCGATCGGCGCGCTTGCGCTCAATATCCGCCCACTCGGCATCTGTTAGCGTGGGCTGCATAAATTTTGCCAGCAAGTACTGCGATTGCGATGACTCGCCAGCTGCAGCTTGGCCGCCAGCCTGGCCAGACATGACGTTGGTGTTGCCGCCGCCATTGGCTATTGTTGCGCCACCAGTGCCGACACTGATGCCCAGCGCATTGCTCGTACCGCTGCCACTGCCAATGCAATTGTTGCCGACCGACTGCAAGGACACAATTATATACGCATAAGTTTTAGCAAATTTGATGACTTTTAACAAAATGCTATGTGGCTACTTCTCTGGCGTTGAGTGTATTGGCGGCCAGGCTGTTCGACTGCGTCTGCTGATGGCTACTGGTCGATGAGAAGGTCGCGCCCACCGGCCATTCTGTGGTGCGCAGATTAGACGGTGCGCTCACACCACTGGCACTCATGCCACCACTGCCAACTGCACCGCTGTTACCGCCGCCGCCGCCGCCGCCACCACCGCTGATCACCTCGGCCATGGTGGCATTCGAATTCGATGTTGAGACTATGGGATGCGTGCGTCTTGGCAGCCGATCAATTTGGCGCGATGCCTAAAATAACGAAAGCGTTAAATGCAAACATTCACAAGTTTTATTTTAGTTTTGTTTTGATCGTTTTTCTGCTGCCTTCTATACACAAAACTCATAATAACAACAACAAATTGTGCTGCTTACCGTCAACTGTTGCCGATCCATTTGCATTTGCATCTGCAATTGTTGCAATTGCGATGTTGGTGGAACGCCACGTCTAACACCGGATAGTTGAGAGAGAAGCTCCGCAATGGGATCGACAGATTCGCGACCCGATGGCGATAATGCCGACAGTCCGCTCGATGAGCTAAAGTGCATATTGGAGCGACGGGTGCGAGGCCCGCCCAAAGTGCGTCCTGGTATGCGACGCACACCACCGCCATGCCGTATGGCCGAGGGCTCGTCGTATTGTCTAAAGGTTAAGGCAACCAAAACAAAATTCGATTCAGCCTAATTTATAATAGTAGACTAACAATACTAGAATGAAATGTCCACGCTAAAAATTAAATATTTAAACACAAATTATCTATATCTAATTTGCCAGATGTTCATAAACAGACAAGAACTTGTCGAGTTAATTTTAAATTACAAATGACAAAAAAGGGTAAAGGCAATATTTTGAATGATTAGAAAACGAAAAATTTGATATAAATTGGGAATCTAAGAGTGATTGGGAGAAACCTTAAGTATAATCTGACTGGAAATGAATTCATGCGATGCTGTTGTTTTTGTAAAAGGATATCAAAAAGGATATTAACTCTCGGGGTCCTTGCCGATGCTCCAATGTTAGATGACCAGCAAAATCATCTGTGACTAGATTCGGCTCACCGCCAGGCAAGCCGGCACAAACGGGACAAACGACCTCCAAACTGGTCTCCGTATGCTCGGCAGAGACATGCTCCAACAGTGTTGCATCACTGAAGCCCATCTTTTTGCAATAAGGACACGTAAATGATTGCGGCTGATCCGTTGTTAGCATCTCACCGCCAAAATATAACTCAATATCGGAACGGGTAAGTATGCACTGCATTGGATGCTCAACCAGATGGCGAGTGGAGGTGACGCCATCCTCATAGCAATCGGCGCACAGATCATAATCATAACAAATTAAACACTTATAGCGACGTCCAGTGAAGTTACTTTTTAGACAGGAATCGCAGCTGACACCTAAACAAATCGATTTATATGTACATATATACTTTAAAGCATCATATGATTAAGAGAGAAAGAAACTTGGTCCATTACCTTCATGACGACTCATTATTTAGCAGCAGCAGCAGAGCGGCAGCGGCAGAGTCACCACCAGCAGCAGCAGCAGCAGCAACAGCGGCAGCAGCAGCAGCGACGACGACGACGACGACGTCTTCACGTCCACTCGATAGGTGCCGTTCCCTTTTTAGGCGCACGTCAGTCGATGATTTCGATTTGATTTCAATTTCAATGAACTTTCGGCTGAGCTTTCAGCAATTCGTTTCGGTTTGGTTTTTTTTCTTTTTCACACTATGTTTTGAGTTAGAGATTCCTATATACACATGTGTCGAATGCAAAGGAGCTGCAATGCAATGCAAATGATAAAATAAAGGAGCTGGTCAGTCACATAGAATGTAAACAGATAACAACAACAATGGACAAACGGCAGAATTAAGTAACAAGGCTAACACGTTCGCATACACTGACACACACTCATACACATTTATACACAAACACTTATTCACAAACGTAGCCCGCCCTCGCAGATGCAACGATTTTTCTTCTTTATTTCGACTTTCTGATTTTCTTTTCGCCTTTCTTTGCATAGCTAACAGAAGACGATTACGGTTCTTTCTCTTTTGGTGTTACCTTTCGCGTTTGTCGTCCGAAAATGAAATGAATAGAAACAGGCAAAATGTATAAATCGCACACTTCTTTCCCCTACCCACCTCCTCCCCCTCCACCCATACTCTTACGTCTTGCATTGGCAGCACACACTCACACAAGCTTGTGAGCTATCAAATTTTTTAATTCAATAGTAAAAGGAAAGGCAAAGTGATCTGGCAGTGTGTAAGGAGAAAACCATAAACACAATGCACAATAATATTTAAGTACTATAAAAAATATATATGTATATACTATGTATTTTAACCATGCACAGTAAACATTTATTTTTAACTTTTTCGTTTCGCGAAAATTTTCAACTCATTCGACCCGTCCGTCGTCGTCGTGTGCTTTTGTGTCGCTGCGCTCTTCGCTTGCCCCTCCCCCCCCCCCCCTATCAACATTCTCCTGTGTGGCGAGGGCTGCCACTTTTGCCAAAAACGTAGTGCAATGATCAAACGTAAATAAACCAAAAACTAAAGCGCCTTATGTTTACAAAAAGTATAAAGAATTTGTTGATAAACAATTTCCACATCTGATTTAAGAAAATTGTAATTTCTACAATATGTAGGAATGATTCTCCTCTTTATATTGGTGTTACCATACCATAGGTATAAATATGTGGCAACGCCAAAGCGAATTGCATGAGCTTTTCGCAATTGCCTGTCACACCATACAATGCTAGACATAAGAATAGAAACTGTGCGCTTAAAGCGCATGACCCAACAAGCTGATTACCAGCTGATAAACATACTTTAACTATTTAAATGACTTGCAGTGTTCACTCGGGGGAGGCGCATTGTTAAATTGATTGCTTGTGTATGTATGGAATGTAGGTGAAACTGAAGCTATCCAGATGTCAGCAAACAGTAATACTTCTTATTCCTCTTCTTCTGCTGCACTATAGCTTGTTATTTAACCATGCCATTTGCACGCTGGTCACAGAAACACACGAAGAATACGCAGCTTTCTTGGCTTTCTTTGTGCCGTTTGTTGTGGGAACTTATATTATATTTAATTATATGCGACACTATTTTGAAGCTTTTGCGTTTTCAGAATTGAACAGCGCGTAATTATCGTACATTCATCTTCTGACACATGTATACACCCTTTTCAATGTATGTGTATCTATATGTATAATATACACACATACATATACAATCTACGCAATCGAAAATAATTTCAGCTGAGATCTTTGTTCGTCACGAATTTTCATTGTGCCCAAATAAAAATAAGTTGCTTTGTAGCAGCTGCAGACGTTTTATGTTGATCCTATTGCATTTGTGTAGCAAATTCGCATTACATACTGATGCATTTAAGTACTTTTGAATGTATGTACATATGTATGTATGTATGTATATACATATTTTTTATACACGTTCCATTTTTCTTATTAGATTTTGCGCTTTTGCACATTTTAAACACCCATTTGTTGGTACACGTACATTTAATTTATTGTGCTGTAACACTGACTAATTTATTATTATTTACTATTTAAATAAAACACTAGCACTCAAATAAATATATATAATTGAAACGAAAATAAGTTATATCGAGTTGAAAGCTTTCCCCCGACTGCAGATGCAGTGCGACCAGACGGTGCCAAAACAAAAAATACTAAATTATCAATAGCCATTGTTTTTCCAGCCCTATTTTATTAAACTAAACGCTGCTTGGTTTTGTTATATTTATTACGGTTTTAGTTTTATGAATTATAGCTCAATCTTCAAGTTTCTCTGGCGGCGGTCCACAAGGTTGCAGCATGCGCTCCATTAAATTAAATCGTACACGCGCTTTTGATTCGTTCTCAGCGATGGCAAAATAATTTAGCATATCATAATGCCCCATATAGCTGGCCAGTGAGTCGCGATGTTGATTGGTTAGCCACTCAAATTTGGTAGTATCTGCGTGTCCAGTACCAATATATTTGCTTTGAAGATGCTCCAACTGGCTGTGTATGTTATAGCGTTCACCCATTTTTGGCCGCAAATAAAAATTTTATGCTGTACGACAAATGTTCTGTTTGTTTTTAGTGGTGTTCAATGGAGTACTGAACTAGCTCGTTTGAACAGAACGCAAAAATGGAACGACTGTTAAGGCGACTGTTAGTGCGCTGTAAACCAACAGAATGTGCGGCCGAACTTGTTTGTAAGTAATTTTGTATAGATTTAAAACTCAATTGTCATTTAACGTTTACTATGCAGAACACTTGATCCGGATCAGGTGCTATGCGCATGCAAATACCCTTCTTGCAATAATGTGAAAGCAGAAGAGGAAATCAAGCAGGAATCCGTAACACCCGAATGGCGCGCAGAGTTCAATTTAGGGAGGCGTTACCAAGCCTCATATAACATAGCGCCCACAGATATAACACCGGTTATGTAGGTTGATCCTCAATTTTGGACTATGGTGCATAAAACTCACATTTGTGACCCTCATTTTAGTGTTTCCGCGGCTCATTTCAGTGAGGCTAAGGATCAGCAATCGGCACGTGTTGTTCTGCCCATGATGTGGGGCATGATCCCCGCCTGGCACAAGGGCGACTATCGCAAGCATGGGCTAACCACAAACAACTGCCGACTGGAGCACTTGATGGACTCAAAACTGTATCGTGGACCCTTCAAGCGCGGCCAACGCTGTGTTGTGATATGCGAAGGCTTCTACGAATGGCAAACCACAAAGCCAGCTAAACCATCGGAGCGTGAGGCATATTTGGTCTACGTGCCGCAGCAGTCGGACGTGAAGATCTATGACAAGAGCACCTGGTCGCCGGAAAATGTGAAATTACTGCGTATGGCTGGCCTATTCGATGTGTGGCAGGACGAGAGCGGCGACAAGATGTATAGCTACAGCATCATCACATTCCAGTCGAGCGAAATTATGTCCTGGATGCACTATCGCATGCCAGCGATTCTCGAAACGGAGCAGCAAATGGATGTGAGTAATTTCTTAGCGTTGATTAATGTATTTATAATAATGTCTTCCACTTTAGGACTGGTTAAATTTCAAGCATGTGAGTGATGCTCAAGCCTTGTCCGCACTGCGTCCTGCTACGGCCTTGGAATGGCATCGTGTAACTAAATTAGTTAACAATTCGCGCAACAAAAGCGATGAATGCAATAAACCATTTAAATTGGCGCCCAAGCCGGCAAAGCCCAAAGGCATGTTGGCCTGGCTGACTGGCAGCAACTCACGGCAACAGCAACAGAAAGACACATCCAAATCAACCGAAAAGGAACAGTCCCAGCTGAATAGAAATCTCGATGCCATCAAACGCAGTCCAACTTCACCTCATGCACAAAACGCCGCCAAGCGGCCGCGTTGCGAGTTAGTTCAGACCGAAGAGTGCGCTGATATCACAGTCAAAGCGGAGCCCACTGACTGTTAGCATTTAACTGTAAAATTAAACAAAAATTAACTGTAAATTGAAACTTGTTACTCTTGCTTAAGCTGAGCTCTTAATGAAAATGTAAATCGTAATTTTAAGTTTTTTTTTTTATAGTATTTAAAATTTATTTGCATTAAAAACGAAAAGTTTTGTTCTCATTACCCAAATCTATAATATATGTATATAGCATTTTCTTTTTAGCTTAATTACAAAGGCTTAGCATATAAAAATTGATTTAAATTTGTTGTTCTCTTAATTTGTTTGCCATACGCTTTTTTCGCTAATTTGTGTGTTTAAAACTATGAAATGTCATATGGAAATAGTATATTTGTATGTAGCTGCCATGTTATTTGATCCACGTCTGTTAGCTGTAAGCTTGCACTTTTCAACGAAATTTTCGAAAAAAAAATGGAAATTAAGCAATTATTCTTTTCAGTATATGCACTTGAACTGCTTTTCCGCATGAAAAATACATAGCAAAAACTGAGCGACAAAAAAAAAAAGAATTGGTGTCAATGTTGCAGTGCAATGAGCGAATGTGTTAGTGTGTGGATGAAAAACGAAGAGCGCGGCCAATTATCGATGTATATTAGTGAGCATGTGTGTCCAAGTGCTTACAATTAGAATTGTGTTGTTTATTAGTCTAGAAATTATACTTGTAAGTATTTAATTATGTATATGTATATATGTATATGTATTTATAAAAATTGCGTTCATTTGTTCGTTAATGAACTTTGCAATTTGCATGAGTGTCGTTGATTTACAGCTACTTCAAATACTTTTACACTGCTTGGCAGAGGCAGAGATGTTGTCTCTGTATGTGTGTGTGTGTGTGCGGATTGGCGGCTTTTCATGTGGAAGCAAGCAATGATATCGATATCGAGAGCGTGTACGGTACGTGACTACCGTTATGTACCTAAGTGCCCATTTACGAGATTACAATTGAATTTGTTTTGCTTTATATCTGACTTGACGCGTTTGTACATAGGCTATATGTGTGTATTTGTATGCTGGTTAAAATATTTCAACAATTTTGTAGAATATGTTTCTCTTGTAGATTGCACTTGAAAATTAATTAAAAACTGAGCTTTGTGTCGAGAACTAGAGATAAGCGCGTGTCACGAGCAAATGCGATGTGACTTTCAAAATTAGTACTTGCAAAATATTAATTAGAACTAAGAATTATGGAGTTAGACACGTGCTCATCCCTACCAGAGAGAGAGAGAGAGAGAGAGAGAGAGAGAGAGAGAGAGAGAGAGAGAGAGAGAGAGAGAGAGAGAGAGAGAGAGAGAGAGAGAGAGAGAGAGAGAGAGAGAGAGAGAGAGAGAGAGAGAGAGAGAGAGAGAGAGTTCCGAATGGTGTAAGTGAGAGAGGGGGGGGGGGGGGGGAGAGATAGATAGAGGAAGAGCGAATAACATTGCATTCACTCGAATTGCCCGCTAAACATATTAATATTCAGATCCTCGAATGTTGTTGTGGCGCTGTGATCAAGCATTTGTAGCATATCGGAGAACTCCTGACCCTGGGGCTGCTGTGCGCCCGCTGCGACAGCGGCGCCTGGATGCGCATGCGCATGTGCATGTGGATGATGAGCATGCGGATGCGGATGCGGGTGTGGATGCGGATGTGCCGGATGTGTGGCCGCCGCATTTTGCCAATCCCAAGGTGTTGCCGTTGGCGCCGTTTGATAGGCAGTCGCCTGTTGCTGATGCTGTTGACGTTGTTGTTGCTGCTGCTGCTGCTGTTGCTGTTGCTGCTGGCCATTGCCGGCACTGAGCTGCGTGTATGTGGGACCGCTCGGTGAACGGGCCGGACTGCTCTGCTGGTAGGCTGGATACGCCTCAGTAGCAGTTGGTTGCGGCTGCTGCTGCTGCCCGGCCATGGGCCGTGCACCCCAGGCATTTGGCGTGGGCGAAGTGCCCGACTTGGGCAGCTTAGCCAGGGGCGAGGGACCGCCGCCACCTGTTGCGGCACCATACGGCGAATGCGTGGCATCATAGCTATAGCCGACCGGCGTATTCTGCGCCGAGGCAGGACGTGGCGGTGGCGCCTGCATATGCATCTGAATTTGATAGATGCCAGTATCGCTGCCAGTTGGCGTAATCTCACGTCGCGGCGGCTGCAGTGTATAATCCACGCCCGGCGCCTGCACATAGACATGTTGCTGCTGTTCCACCTGCTGCTGCTGCTCGGGTGTGGCGCCATGCAGTGTCTTGCCGGAGCTGTTCGTGCAAACAATATACTCCACCTCATCAGTGTAGGGATTGAGGAAAGCATAGGCCTGGGTGCGCAACCAAACAAACTCGGAGCTTTTGGCACGCGCACGATACTGCAGCGAGAACATTTGTCCCTTCTGCTTGAGCACCTGGTCGAAGCTCTCCTTCATGTGGCTCTGATCCTCAGGATGAAAGAAATCGTAGCAAATCTTGCCCAGCAGCTCGGTGGGCGTATAGCCAAGTATGTGCAGCACACGCTGATCGACAAACGTGAATTTGCCATCTAAGGCGTGGCGTGTGATGAACTCGCTCTGATTGTTGCTGCCGGTCATGTCATTGGCAGCCGTTGAGGTGACCTGCAGCCGGCCAATGGCCACCAGGCAGCAATGGGAGGCCATGTCATCCACATCACGTTCCATGTGAACATTGGGAAACATATCCGTAGGTGGCCAGTTCTTAATATAGCCCGTACAGTGGACCACCGCATAATTGGACCCGTCTCGGGACGGACCTAGCGAATTGCGTTGCTTTAAGCGATTCAAATGTCCAGAGACCATAGCATCGGGATTGACATTGCCAACGCGCATACGACATATGAAGCCACGGCGGGCTCCCATGCTCAGACGCATGCTGGACTGATGGCCTTCCTTCTTGACAGTGCCCGACTTCAGATCGAGAATTCGACCCGCATTCTGGGACTCCTGTGTGGACAGCTGTTCGCGTATCTTGTCCCTATCGTCCGGATGAATGTGCTCGTATAGGCTGGTGCCGTACCAATCGCTCTGTGTGTAGTTCAGCACCGGAGTCACCGAGTCGGAAACGTAGATCACACGGCCCGTATCGCAGGAAACAACAAATAGAAAACCATCAGCTGCCTCCAGTATTAAATGCTTCAGTTCTTGGTCTGTGAGAAATGAGGGCTTGTAGGTGCCATCGCTGCTGGTGTTGCCTGTGCCACGCAGCGCCTTCATATGGGCCACGGCCATGCGCAGGATGGTCAGCTTGTCGGGCTTGCGGGCTAATGCACTGCAGGTGGGCACCATGTCCGAGAGTTCCGTTATGTACGCGGTCATTTTGTTGCGACGGCGTCGTTCGATTTCACAGTGATTCTCGCGGCTAGCAAAGCGCTCCTTGTCCTGTATGTTGGCATCGTCCATGATCCGAATAATTAATTAGCACACTCTTTCACTGGCTGTATACGTCTTATGTATGTATGTTTCTGTGTGTGTGTGTGTGTGTGTGTGTTGGTCGGTGTATTTATGAGTACTTCTCTTGGTTTTTGCTTTGCCCTGCTGTTCGCTTTCTTTATGTGGGTCGCTTTGCCGCGACGGCCCAGCGCACGGTTCTGAAAAATGATTCGTGAGTTGAGGGAGGGTTTAGTATTTTGTCTACGTTTGCCACTGTATATGTGTGTGTGTACGTGTGTGTATACAACAGTATATGGATAGTTTTTGGAAACACACAACCAATCGAGTCTATTTAGAAACACTTTTTACATTGTTCATCAAACACTATAGAACTTCGATTATGTTTATCCCTCTGTGGTGGTCTTGACGAAAGTTTTCACCAAATTTCATTGCGTATTACCAAATTTTCTTCCACGAATTGCACACACACGATAAAATCTAAAACTGTTTACTGTATGCTGTGTGACCGTCGCAGACATAAATACCAAAATTTCGATAAGTCTATCGCGACTCAACAACTTTCTGGTGCTGCCATACAATGTAATGCAACATATCGATACTTTTAAGAGCATAAAATATCTCAAGTAATCGATGCACTTCAGACGCAACGTAAATTCAAATACGAATTACGAAAGTCCAATATTAAAATAATTATTATTAAATAAAACTTCGCATGAATTTAAATGTTCTTGTTAAGTATTTAATGGTATTACAGCATTGCATTGTCTTACATATATCATATATAGTTTCATAAATACATTGTTTATTCATAACTAGGCATTGTTCCATTTCATTCAATTTCGAAATAGTACAAATTTTTAAAAAAATTAAAATTAATTATCAATAGTGGCAATAACATATGTGTCTCATTATTTTCATCTGAAATTCATCTTTCATTTTTAATTCTTATAACAAAAATAGTTCAGTAGCTTCTGCTACATTTAGCATAATTCTTTGTTTCATTTTGTTGTTTGTTTTGTTTTTGCTTTCATTCAATTCATGTTTTCTTTTTTAATACAATCTTAGGTAAAGTTTAGTTTATATTTGATCTGGTTGGTTGTCAGTGTTTTGTGTGTGTGTGTGTAATTAATTATTGGCAATTCTCTAACTGCATGTTTTCATTTTCTTTTTAAATGTAATGACAATTAATATCCATTTCTCATAAATATTTTATTTTATTTTTCAAGCAAAGTCTTTTGTTCTATGTGGGTTTTTTGTTTTATTTTTCGTTTAAAACTGTGCACTACACTTAATAATAGTTCTCATAAAATGCATCTCTTTAAAATTGCATAGCGTGCGATGTTTTTTTTTAGTTTTTTTTCTTTTGTAATTTATAAATATTTTTCCAAGTGAAATCGTCTTTTCTATTAAACTTCAGCATAATTCGTTGACTAGAAATTAACTTAAGTACTTAACTTAAAAATGAAACTTAATTGAAATATATTTTTGTCTATTTTGGTGCAAAATCAACATTTTCCCTTAACATTTTGTGATTAAAATAATTTTTGTTTTTCATTTGGTGTGATTTTTTTTCAAGCATTTTTTTTATAATATTTTGTTATTTATTTTAGTTTTAGTTGACGGCAGAGTTTTGGTTCTTCTATATATATATATATATATATATATATATATATATATATATACTATGTGCTCATTAAGGTTCTCATTGTGCATTTTATTTAGTTGCTGCAAACTTAAACAACAGTTTTCATCTATATTTAAATCCTAACAATTTCATAATATAATCCAAAACATTTAGCACCAAACTGATTTAAATAAAGTATATATAATATATATTAAGTTGATTTCGGTTTACAATTTTCTTTTTTTGCACATAATTTGGAAATTTCGTTAGAAACACATACGAAAATTTGCAACAACTTTTTCAATTTGTCAATGCCAATGAAATTAAGAGCTATACAAAATACTTTGGTTTTTTTGTTTGTTAAATTTATATAACATGCTAATACGTCGCAATTGAGTTCTTTAAAAAAATTAAATATTTATATATTATAAAATTAAATTGAAACAAATCTTTAGCACTTAGCATTAAAATCACAAAAAAATTAAATATATATATATATATATCTATATATATGCATATATATTCACTAAACATACTTGTAGAGCTAATATTAAGCATAAATAAAGTCATATTCTTCTTATTTTTGCTTAAAATTTTCTTATAATTATTTGCAAAAATATTGATATCAGCTATCAGTTTCAGTTTGTTTTTTTTTTTACTATCAAAACTAGTTGCTAATACTAAGCAGTTTTTTTTTTAATTTAAAAAATGCAGTTGTGTCGAATTTTTTTGAAGATATTTTTAGTTTATAAAATTTTAAATTGATTTGTTTTTTTTTTTTTATTTGCTTATTTCGAATGCGAGTTCAAAGTTAGGAAATTGCTGCGTCTTTTGAAGGAAATGCATTGCTTTGTTACTTGTTTGTTTAGAGTGTGTGCTTTCTTGATGTTTTAAGTGTATTTGCTTTCTATTCTTATTTGTATTTTTATTTTCTGCTGGCTGCCTACGTGGTGTAGGTGCGTATGACATCGCGTATGACCGCCCGACAGAGCGGACATTGTCCGCCGCCAACGCCGCGCCACTGTTCGATGGCGCAATCGTAGCACATGCACATGTGCCCGCACATATAGAGCACCGAATCGATGGGATTCTCGTAGCAAATGGTGCACTCGGCACTGGAGTCTGTGCTCTGCTGATCGCTCAGACTGTCCTTCCATTTGCTGCCATTCAATGTGTTCGTGCTTTGGGCAACAACGGGCTGCAAGGCGAAAGGGAAAACAATTTATTAGAACTTTCATATAAATATCAATAATGAAGTTAATTAAATCTTTAAAGTGTTTTTTAAACTAATGCAGTTCAAATTAGTTCAACTGGGATTTTGGCGCAGCCAACTTAACAATAAATAGGTGCTGCCAGATATCAACAATTATAAGTGTGACCAGGCTTTATGCATGCACTTTGCTCTGATTGATTGAAGAGAATAGCAATATTTGGAAAACTATAATTTGCATGGAAATTTCAAATTGAATCAGAAGGATAAAAAATTGTACTCAGATTTGACTGCCTCATAATGCGTATATCAATCAAAGTGTAAATCGCACTACACCAGCTTAACACTCTTTAAAATTAATTGTTTCTAAATATTTTCAGCTAGCTTAGAAGCGCTCAACTTACCTCAATATATTGCTGGCTGCTGGTGGTGCTGATCAATGTGCCGCTGGAGCAGGCGCCGGCTAGAATGCCGCTGCTGCTAACAGTGGCCGCTGTTGGGCCCACCTGTCGAGCTGTTAGCTGGCCATTGAGATCATGCGAGCTGTTGGCTGGAGGCAGATTGACGACGAGCACGGTGCCGCCACCGTTTGGCTGGATTTGCAGGATGTCGCCGTTGGAGGGCATGCTGATCATGCGGCTGCCATTGCCATTGCCATTGGTGGCCAAGGTGCTGGTCGATTGGGTAACATTCAATTGCATTTTGGCTGCACCTAACAGCTGGGTGGCATTCAGGCTGTTCAGCGACTCCGTCATGGGCAGCATGCGTGAGCTGGAGGCAGTTGTGGAGGAAGCAACGGCAGCAGCAGCAGCCGCACAAGCACCAGCTGCGCCCAACTGTGGCTGCGAGGGATAGGCCACCATATTGGGCAGCTGCTGGCGGAACATGCGCAGCGATTGCGTCGAGCCGTATACATCGAGGAATGCCCACAGCTGGAGCGATTGATCCACGTGCATGACAACAACAGCTGGGCCATTGTTCTTGCTGATGCTCACCTCGCCATTGGGCGCCACAAAGAAGGCAATCTCATCGCCGCGTTGCGGCGCCGCCGCAATGTCCTTGCTGACGACCCAATATTCGGGACGATCGAGCAGAAAATCAGAATCGTTGGGCAAATCGTTTGGCTGCAACAGCGCCGGATTGCAAGAGGTAAGGCCCAGCGCCAAGGCGCCCACATACATCTGTTCGGTCTTCAGCACCTGGACAATCAGCTTCTCGCCAATGCGTATGGGTCTCGCCGTAAACACATAGCCCTGGCAAAAGTCCGATTCGGTGCGCGAGGCAATGAAACGATCGTGCGACAGTCTCACATTGCGACCCTTCGTTATGTGAAAGGGCACGGGTATCAGACGTCCGTTGGCATTGTAGCGCAACGGTGGCAAGCCGTTCGCCAGATCGTGCTCCACAATGCCGGCGGCTGTGCCGGCCAAATGCAGCGACTGCAGCGATGGCATCACATGTCGTTCCAGTTCGTGGTCCGCAGCGATGCCGGAACCGCCGCCTGGCAGCGAGCGACGCGATTGCTGCAGTGGATGATGTGCAGAGAGCTGCTGCTGTGGCAGCTGTTGCTGCTGTTGTATTTGTTGTTGCTGATGTGCCAGCTGCTGCGGCAACTGCTGCTGCTGCTGCTGCTGCGTTTGGTACATATAAATGCGCGCATCCAGAAACTCAATGCCCGTGCAATTGCCATAGATGTCGATCACAGTCCAGAGCATGCCGCGCGTATCGATGCCCGATAGTATGACGCCCTTCTCCTCATTGTTGATGCCATAGATGACATCGCCAGCATTGTTCACATAGTAATACAAAATGTTGTCCTTCTCGCAGTATTGCTCGTGCAGCGCCTTCGCCCAGAAGCCCGGACGATTGGTCAGATCGGGACAGGCGTACTTCGGCAATGCGCCCTCCAGCGACGCCGGATCATTGCTGGTGAAACCGAATCGTATGCCTCCATTCCAATTGTTCGAGATTTCGGCAAATTTCACACAAATGCGCTCATTGATGCGCACCGGACGTGCCGAGAATGTGATCGCCCGACAAAAGCTCTCAAAGCGACGCGCCAGCGTGCCATCTCTCGAGATGCGTATATTGTCGCCGTGCACCGTATGGAATTGCAAAGGTGGCAAATTATTTGGACCCGGGCAGGAGGAGGGCGAGCGGCGAACTGCAAATGAAATGAAGACAGCTGAAGATTAGTCAAAAGTTACGTGAAATTTCAAGTAAGAAAGAACAATTGATTGGTAAGTGATAAAGGCTTAAGCTTAAAGAATCACATTACGGCGGGTTAAAGCTTAAGGCAACCTTTTGTAAAGAGTATGCAGATGTCGTAGGTATTTTGAACCACTGGTTGATCGCATAAACAAAGCTTTAAGCTTAAATCAACTTCATTTGTACATAAGCTAAAGCTTTTACTTGAGCTCTGGCAGACACATTTAGTTTTAATTTAATATAATTACTTAATTGTGAATTAATCTATTCATTAGGCTTACAATTAACTTCTCTCAATGCTTTGGAGCCTTGGATCTCATCTAAAATTGCTACTACAACCAGCCAGGAAATGATAAATTTGGATAACGCTGCCACTGAGCTGTACCCAACAGTTGAGCATTTCGTCACTTATGATTTTCGTACCTTTCCCTGGAACTCGGCGCACTTGAACTGTTCCAAGAATATTGCGCAGCGACAGCTGCTATAAATTCTCTCAGCTCATATCGAACGTTGATCGAAAAGTAATTTCATAAAATTGTCAATCCGGCCAGAAGAAAAAAGTGAACTGAAGAGTTCAATAATCTGCGCCCACATCGAAGTCACGTGCTGTGCGATCTAACTTTTTAGGGGCACTTCTTCATGGCGAAGGGGTTAATGCCTTTTGTCTAAGCCGCTACTGTTAAAGAGTTTTGTAATATGAGAACTAGCACATGGGCTTAGGAATCCATACGCTTCGCTGCATGTCTCGGCAGAGGGATGCAGAGCGCGAAGGAGGAAGTGTGTGTGTGTGTGCAGTCAAATGAAAAACGCTTCAAGTCTACCTGCGCGAACAACTAAATATTTTCTGTGACTGAATGTAACTCGAGAGTCGAGTCGAGTTGAGCCGAGCTGTGCTGCTATTTGTTATAAAAATCTATCTGGCAATTGTAACTGTTGTTCAAGTTAGGCAACGGAAGGTTGCCAGATCGCATTTAAGAGCCAGCTCAAATAACTCTTAGACTTATAATAACAATTTGGCTCAGAGTAACTCGAAACTAAAACATTTTCATTTATATTTGTGTTTAACACGGTTGCTACACTTAATGTTTATGTTGAATACATGTTGGCATGAGGTTTAATTTTAACTAGCAGTTAGAGAAGATTGCCAGATTGTATGTCTTAATGTTAAAACTGTGACAAAGTATGGCAATGGAAGAGGAAGATGTCATGTCACGCATGCTAAACTCAATCATAATGTTAAATAGAATAGCTTGATGTCAAAGCTAGATCATAATGTCAAACTGATAAGCTTGAAGCTAAGGCTTTCTTTTACCATGATGTTAAACTAAGAAGTTTGAAGTCTTGTATCATAATGTTAAACTAGTTATCCTAAAGTTGACTCAGTCACACCCTTTCGATCTACACAGCTCTATATTAACCTTCAGTTAAGTGTTTAACAAACAAATCGATAAACATAGCTAAAGACTTAATACATTTGCCTTTCGACTGATTATTACAATTATTGGACATTGAGAGCCTGTGAGAGCAACAGCAACAGCAGCAGCTGCAAGACAAATTACCAAATAACCCAAAGAAAAACTGTTGCCTCAACTCAACTTAGTTGCGTTAATAATGAGGCTTCAGGTATTTCTGGGCGACAGGTTTGAGGCTTTGGGGCATATGGAATGCGGCGGCATGCCAGCAACAGTTGCCCCTGATCAACAAAATGAGATGCGAGGCGAGGCGAGGCAAGGCAAGGCGAAGGCAACAGCAGCAGCCGTAAATGCGACAGCAGGACAATGATGAGGACAGACGGCAGACTGATTACCATGTTGATATGCGGCGCGTGGCAGCGTCTCAACAATGGCTCACATACTAAGAGACAGACCGAGATAGAGAGAGAGAGAGGGAGATGGTCGTACAACAGGCGGTCGCACAGCGTCTTGAAGGATCCTTTTGGGCATTATTTGATCAGGCGGCATGTGGCAGCTGCTCGTGCCTCAGCGAGGCAGCTGCACCAAGACAGGTAAAACAACCCTCGCTGACTGCAGCTAAGGGTAGCACAGCGATCAACAAGGGTTGCTAGAGAAAACAAAAAAAAAAGCAACGGCAGATGTTCAAATTACGAAAAGCCAACAAAAAAAAAATTGGAAACTAAGCTAGAGACAAGAGGCAAAGTATCTCTGTCGAGGGTTGAAATACGATGCGTTCGTTGCCCCGATTTTGAAATAGGGGTGAGAGTGAAAGATAGAGAGAGAGAGGGGGGGAGGGAGAAAGTGGTAGCTGCATATAGGCAGAAAAATCTGTGACTGTAGAGAACCAAACAGCAGAAACTTATATGCTAAGTGCGCTTCCGGCGCAGCCAGGAAGTCGGGCTCAAAGGAAGCAACAGCAACAGCAGCAGCAGCAGCTCAACTTCCGCTTAGCCGAGAGCAGCTCAAAAGAAGAAGAAGAATAAGTGTCGGCGGCGGCGACGTCAGCAGCAGCAGCAGACCAGTTCAAAATAATGCCAAAGATCTGGCAGCTAGGCCAGCAACTACATGAGCATAGAATGCATTGCATCAATATTTATGAACGAGGAAGTCGGAAATCACGTTTTGCGCTGCTTTTGCTGCTGCTGCTTCTTCAACGTGGTTACGTGTATTGGGGCTTATTAGCTGCAGGATGTCGCCTGGCGGCGGCAACGGCGACGCCTACTTTTTGCCCAGACACAGACAAGCAGACAGACAGACGGAGAAAGAGTGAGATACAGACAAAGCCCAGACCTCAATAGTCTCAGACATTGTCGACATGAATGAAATACTCGTAATATCGCGTTTTTTCTTTTTTTCTGTTTGTTCTCCCGAAGCCAACGGTTAACGGGCTACGCGACGATCATTTCAATTAGCTGGCAACTTTGGTCAATTAATTAGCTGGGCGCTCAATTGGTAAATGGAGTTGGGCTAATTGTATTAGCAATGCCGGATGGAAAATGATCAACTGCTCATCACTCTAATGATCATGGGGTGCGGACTGAAGAGGGCGCTGCATTCAATTATGATATGTTTGCATCGGAAAAGCATAGTTTAAGTGAAATGGGAAAATACAACAAGTAAAGCGATCATAATGCAGATCACATAGGCATATACATCCCAGTTGCGATCTCTGAGACAGTCAAGCTCTAAATACTATTGATCATTGAGTAGAGCAGCTATAAAAAGGTCTTGGACGTCAGCTAAAACAAACTACCAAAGATCAGCAGCAGATGCAAAAAAAAACCCCTGAAGGGATTAGAATACACACCTTTTCCTATCACTTGATCATCGCAAATAAAGATAGGCATATTAGCTTAGATGCAATATCTATATAGCTGGTTAATAACTTAGCAAAACGATAGCAAATCATAATTTATCTTTCATATGTTGAAGCAGCTACGATCAGCTATAAGGATCATATAGCTGCAGAGCTGCATAGGCTGATCACAATCTATGATTGGAGCTAGCTGAATTGTTGTTCAATTGAAGTGATCACAGCTGATTATACATGGATTTCTAGCTGCAGCGATCAGTAGTTAAACAGCATTAATGCTCTATAGAAATGTTGTCTGAAGTTATCCAAAAAGTATCGGCATATAAATAATATGTATGTAATAGCTGCAATTTGAATATTTCTTTTGATTTCAATTAGTGCTTTACTCGCATGATCAGCGCTGCGCAAATTGGCCAATCTGATGCGCACATTGCAATCATTCAGGGACTGCTGTGCAAGTTCAGCTGGGCCGAGTTCAGCCAGCTTTTTGGAGTTTTGCCGACATCTTTCAGTTGGCGAAAAACCGAACCCAACCGAACCGAATACGAAGCGAACGATCTGCCAAACGATCGCAGGCAAATTTTCGTACACTTTTTTTTCTCTACTTATTTTTGGCTAAAGGAAAAACCTGATTTACCGTTGAGTGCAGACGCGTCTCAAACATTTCCCACGCTGGCCGTGAGCAAAAACTAAAAAAATTCCCACGACTCCAAATTTGTATATATAGGAGATATCTATATATATATATATATATATAGTGGATGCTTGACTATTTTCGGCTAAGAAAAAAAAACAAAACCTGTAACAAACTACAATAATTGCAACTGCAGCATCGATGAGTAGACTCTCAAAGGGGCAGCCACAGCTGCGGGTGGAAACTAGGCAAAAACCAAAAACAAAAAAAGCTATACATGTGAAAATCATGCAGGTGTCATAAAAATAGCTGAGGTAGCACTCAAATTGCTCAGATGGCCCATTGTTGGCCAACTTCATGTAACAGATCAACGATGAAGATCACAACGACGGCCTGTAAATTGATCGTTTGAAATCATTTGCTGACTGATCATTAGATTGGAATTTGAAGTGCCCTGAAGACCTTTGAAGAGTGCTTACTACAAGCCATAACAGCCAGTCATTACAACAAGAGCTTTAATAAATACATCTAAGTGAGCTTTCGTGGATCAATTTGTGATGTAAAGCAATAGCCTTAAGCTAGCTAAAGGCATTGCAATCAATGAGCTTTGGGAATATTAATTAATACATAGGCATAAAACGAGCAGCATTTATATAGCTTTAAGTAAAAGCTCTCTGTAAATAGCAGCTTTACTTTATTTACATGCTAAACTTCTCTGACAGCAAGTCAAGTAAAACTTTTTTTAGTGATAAACCAATTTACGCCTTAGAGTAAATAACTTTTGTAAGATTTCATTCTGTTTTACATACATATATTTTATTATATGTTAATTTGCTGTCCCTCATAAATGGCGCAATTAATTAACATAAATCAACGCTGATTCGTTGCATACGCAAGAATTTCGCATAGAGTTCAATGTGGAAGTTATTTTGTTTATGGGTGTGAGAATTGCCTGACAAGTGGCAACACTGGCCGCACTGGTCTGCCCACAAACTGAGTTATGCGCTGCCCACGCATTATGCATTTTTTTCTAACTAATTTTCCCAGTAATAGGTGTGCGTTAGGTTTTGTGTGCGTTTGTGTGTGTGTGTGTGTGTGTGTGTGGGTTCGGGGCGTCTAAAATGAGAGTTAATATGTGGGCTTTTAGTTGGACAAGCCTACAAGTTGAAGCTTAAACGAAAGCCACACGCCATAGAAGAGTGAACCCACTCAAAAGCTGAGTTCATCTGGCAGCGCTGTCAATTGACCACTAATACTAATGCAGTGGCAACGTGGGCCGCACCAATTGATATACTTTGAAATCGATCTACACAGACGCCGCCGCCGCTGCCGCCACCGCCGCCCGCACGCCTTTACTTTAATTGTCAAGCATTTCCGGCAATAATTAAAGAGGCCTTCGCGTTAATTGTTGCCACACGTTCCACATTGCCAACGCACGTGGGCAACAATGACAATGTAAGCCGACACGTGACCTATAACCTATGACAAAACAACAACAGCAAACCGGTGCGTAGGCCGGCAGCACCGTTGACGTCAATTTCCAAATACAAATTTGTGCTTTCTAAGTGTGAGTGAGTGAGTGAGAGGAGAGAGGAGGCTCGCTCTGCAACTTGTTGCTGTTTTACTTTTAATGCATGCAAAACCGCTTCCGCTCTGCCGCAGCGGAAACCACTAAAGCGTCAGACCAATTACACATACTCAAACTCACCATCCTCTTCCAACCATCTCTCACTCGCTTTCAGTCTGGCTGCCGCCCGCCCGCCCGCTCTAACACAATGCAACTTTAGAAGCCGTAAAAGCACAAATGAGCAAATTGACCATAGAGAATGCGCAAATAAAATATAATAAAGAACAAGAAATAATTGCACAATAAACGGCCGACGATAGTCGAGGCCCGGCGAGAGGTCAAAACTATTGCGTTTTGTTGTTATTGTTGTTTTTGCTGCTGCTGTTGCAGTCACACAATGCACTTTTTTTATGCGATTAAGCGAAATCTGATGACGCTGCCATGGGATGCATGACAAACTCATGTGCGTGCGAGTGTGTGCGAAAGAGTAAAAGAGTGAGAATGTGTGCAGTGCAACAGTTAAATTTCCCTGCAGCGAAATTTCCCTTGCCAGCGCGACAGTGGGAATAGTGCATTGGTTAAAAGTTCCTGTTTGGCTTCAGCTAAAAATATTGATCACACCTCAAGGGTTCAATGACTGTCACAACATTGCCTCAATCTATCAAAAACTCACACACACACACACACACACACGTACACTGTCGCCTTTTTATATAATTAGCTGCCGCGAGGGTGTCCAAGTCAAATTTTACATGGTTTATTTTTACAAGTCGCGCTGTTTATGAATCTTGTCTGTTATGTTATGTGTTTATGGAAATATGTGTGCGTGTGTGTGTGCATGTTGTAGGTGGCGGTGGGGCATAGGAGGGACTTTTTGGTTGGTTTCTATATGCGCAGCGAAGCATGCGACCCCTGGCAAGAAGCAGCGCAACGCTCAAAATAGCAAGTGGAGCCCCGTTTCAGTTATACACATATGTATGTATGTATATACATACATATGTATGTTTATAAAGTATGAAAATAACAAAACTATGTATACTCGAAAAAGATAAGATGGCGGACTTGGCTCTCTTCCGTTTCATTTTGTTGTTGTTTATCGAAGCGTTGCAATTGTTGCTAGGTTTGACGAGAAAGGGCTAGCGAACAGTTACATGCACACACATTCACACATACACATACATATTGCATTTCCTCACACATATGCGAGAAGCCGGCGGCGCACTTGACTGCACAGCAGCGTCGCAACCTCTGCTTCTCTACGATACTCTTAGATCACTTCAGCTGTCGCTGCTGCCTCTTAGTAATTAAATCACTCAAGCGCAACAAGAGAGAAAGAGATAGATAGAGCGTAAGCACGCGTATAATAGACCGAGACGGCCAGCTGAAGAGCTTACACACATCATTATAAAATTATAACAATGCATTTGAGTTTGAGTGAGATAATAATGCAAGTGGATTTTTATTGTTTTCTTAATCACGTATTTATTACTTGGAAAAGCTTAATAACTGTACGTGCGCCTGCGATTGTTGTCTTTTAAGCGCCGCTTACGCCTCCTCGCCCAAGCCCTTGCAAATTCGCCCTGGCATTGTTCTCTTAATTGGCCACATTCTTTTTTTTCCAGCTGCTAAAATTAGTTCAGCTAATGTTAATTTCGAGAGTCTATTCATAATTATGCAAAAGCCAAAGCTGCGAACAGCTGCAAAATAGCCGCAAAATCTAGTTGCCCAAAATTTAATGAATAGCCCAAGTTTTATTAATATGCCAACGCCACAAAAAAAAAAAATTAAAAAAAAAATGTATAAGAAATGAAAACATGACAGCAAAAACAAGAATACGAGCCCAAAATAAAAGCCCAATCGATGGAACAGCTGAATGTGGATATTTGTATTTTTTTGTTATACTTTTTTTTGGACAACCCGTAGGCAGGTAACTATTTATCTGTTGATTTATCAGCCCTGTTGCTCGACCAGGGCCGTAGATAATTGCTCCGAGTTGCCTTTTGCGTGAGTTAATTGCGGAGAGTGGCAGGAATGGAAGGCAGCTGTCCCGCATCTTGGCCGCCTTACCTGTTGCTACCTGGCCAGCTGTGAGCTGTGTTGCAACACCCAAGACGGTTTTATCTATGTATCTACGGGGTGTACAACTACTATCTACATATGTGTCTGGCAAACTGTTAACAATATTTCATTGTAGATATGCTCGGCTATTGCACACTGGTTCATTAACTGATAAACAATAGAGAGAAAACATTCCAACTAGGTCACTATGATAAATAATAAAACAAGCATTTTAAGAATGTGCTTTACCATCTTTACTTTCAGCTCATTGAGTATAGCAGAGAAAACTTTCGGCTCCTGCGAAAGCCTACGCAGCTGGCAGTTACGCAGACTCTCTTGAAGCAACGTTTGCTCTCTTTCGAGAAAGCATTTAAGTGAGTGTGTGTGTGTGTGCGTGTGTGAGAGAGAGAGAGAGAGAGTAGTAGTAGTTCATTGTTTAACTCTGTTATCTGCTCAAATGGCTATCGGCTTGACCGCAGTAACAAATAATAAAAGTACAAAAATATATTCGCAAGCTTTGAAGGATGACGCATGGAACTCTCATGAGCTCATTGGCAAAGCAGACCAAAAATAATTGAGCGAAGCAATTGAAAGTTGTGCGATTTTTGTTTAACACAAACACACACACACACACACAGACACATGCACATGTACGAGTTTGAACGTGCGTGCTTTGGGGGAGTTTGAGAAGCACTGCTGAGCAAATATTTGTCGGCGCGTAACAAATGAAGCCCACAGAATGCATTTGAAATTTGAGTGAAGTTGGCAGCGCCAGCGGCAATAGCAGCAACAACAAAAGTAAACCGTGAGAAGCTCGAGTAAAAGCAGATAAACCAAAGCCAAAGCCAAAGCCAAAAGCGAAGACTTTGTCTATGGCATGCCAACAGGCAAACAGCAGAAGACACAACAGCAGCAACAACAACAACTGCTAACAAAGTGTAATAGAGAGAAAAAAAAACAACAACAAAGACAGCAACTACAATAATAACAACGACAACAACAAGCAGCTGATTCCAGGCAGCAGCAAACAAAAAAAAAAAACAAAGTAATTTCATTGATTACCGATACGCAGCGCAAATGCCGCACGTTCAAAACGAAATGGAATAAAATGGAAAGGGGAGAAAGAGCAAGCGGGAAGTCTCAAAACGCAGCAACAACAGCGCGTCTCAAGCCAACGGCCCCTTGCCCGAACCCAGCTTTAAAGCTTGTCTTCTGCCTGCGCTCGGGTTTTTGTTGTTGCTTTGCTTTGCTTTGCTCAAGTTGCCGACGGTTGAAACGGCGCTTCGCGTACAAATCCAGCCACAACAACAACAACAACATCACTCTGCAACTGCTGAATGGGGCATTTGGCCAGACTTGGTGGGCTAGTCGAAGGGGCACAAGGGGGTGTGGCAGCCAGTCGTAATGTATGCGTCATTGGCTTCGGGCTTGGTTAGGTATTTTTTTTCTTGTTCCCCGTCTTGTACTTCTTCGCCAGCATAGAACAAGAGCTGAGAGCGGTGCGCGAGCCAAGAGAGGCTTTTCCAGCTGCAGCAACCAGCAGCAATCAAAACAAAATGTCAAAAACAAAAAACTGAGCGCCGCAATCGCTGTGATATGTAAACATGAACGCGCCGTGTCCTATATATATATTAGATAAATCATATCATATTTGGTCATAAAAATAGTAGTGCAAATGAAATGTTGCACAGCAAAATTTTATAAATTTGATATAATATTTATAAAACAATTTGGAACGAGTATTAAAATGAAAATATATAATTATATACATTTACATATTTGCTGTGAAACACTACTATTTTTATGACCACAACTGTGAATATGTATATCTAAAGCTTTTGCCTGATTTGAGGTCGTTTATGGACTTTGCAAATCTCTTGTGTTGATGTGAGATCAACAGCCACATCCGGTAGAAGAGTGTTGGCAGGAAATTGGTAACAAGTTGGAAGGCTCTTAATAAAATTAAAGCAGATATTTCATCAAATCAATAGATTTCTCATATAATTCTACGACTATTCTATTTTGAGTTAAAACTTTTAAATATTTAACTGAAATTCCCTTCTCTCACATCGCAAATTCCTGTGAATTAAATTTCTTGGAACTAAGCGAAGCTAAGTTCAGTAGATGATTATTGCAGGCATAACTTGGGTTCAAACTATTCATAACGAAAAGAAAAAAGCATTAAACGCATTAGATTTATGCCCTTTTAAAAAAAAATTAGTTTCCGAGTCATACACACGCGACTTGGCTTTTGTTTAAACAATCTCAAGAGGTTTTTGCTGTGAGTTTTATGACTGATCTTTTTATTTAGAGAAGAAAAAAAAAACAACAAACGCTAATGTATTCAGAAACTCGCAGCTGTTTGTTGTTTTTTTTTGCCTTAAAATGTATTTATTTATCTTTGCCGCATTCATTAACAACACACACACACACACACACACACACACACACACACACACACACGCATATTGTAATATTATGTGGGAATTATTTTCAAGATATGCAAAAATGAATTCAAGTAGCTTTTGCCATGAATTATTTATGTGGTTCAAGAAAGATTTTCGCACGCTGCAATTTAAATTAAATAATGTTTCGTTTTTTATTTTTTTCTGTACTAACCGAGTCCGAAGCGTTTCTTGATTTTCTTCAGCAAATGCATTTTCTTTTTGCTGGACATTTTGTCCTTGGGACTCATCAAAAGTTCGCTGTTCTCCATTGCCAAAACGTGTGCAGCGGCCGCGGCGGCGTTTAGCTGATGATGATGATTATGCTGATGATGATGGAGTTGTAGCTGTTGTTGCTGTTGCTGCTGCTGCATGTAGTTGACTGGTATATCCGACAGACCCATTTTGAACGGCTTTATTTAACAAAATTGAATAAAACAAACTAACGGACAAATTGCGCTAAGACGCTAAAGAGCAAGAACAAAAACTATTTTTTTTTGTTTTATTTGGCATAGAGTTTGTTAAACATTTAAAACATTTTTGGTAATTTGTTGTTGATTTATTTATTGTTTGCGACGGTACAAACAAACGCGAACGAACAACAAACGCGAACGAAGACGAGACGAGACGAAACGAAGCGAGACGAACGAACGTGTGCGCCAGCTTCGACGTTTATTTTCAAACTGAAACTTCTTTGCAGCGCCAGCCAACGGGCAAAGTAAAAAGGCTGCGCAGCCAACGACGGCGTCTACGGCGGCGTCAGCGCCAGCGTCAGCTGACTAGCGATGCACTCGTGAGCACAATAGCAACCAACCAGATATGCACGAAGCAAACTCGTGACGTTTGCACTGTTATTGAATCCTTAGACTTGTTTCGTGAAATTCTGAGTATAAACTACAGATTTTGGCCTTCAGTATATAAACCAGAGAAAAAGTGTTTAATTTGTGCATAAGCAAACTCTTGCTGTAGTTAAATTTTGGTATATCGCTGCCATTCGTGTCTCAGAACTCTACTGCTCTGGCGCACATCTCTAACTGAGAGGATGAGCAGCGTGAGAGAGCGCAGCGCGGGCACCAACACCGATGCAGCGCTACTTGCAGCTGTTTCTTATTTACTATGGTTTCGCTTTTGTGCCTGCTTTCGCGTGTATTGAACCTCCCTTATAATTTGCTCAATATTGTTGTTGTTGTTGTTGTTCCTGTTTGATCGCTGTGTGCACCTTGATAGCCGCTATTGCTGTTGTTGTTGCTTTTGGTGCTGCTGCTGGCGGCTGTTCTAGGCCAGGTTTGTTAGCCGCCTGCATTTTAACCAAGCTGCTGCGAAGACGCCGCTAACTGTTTTGCGGCACTTTTTTGGCCAAAGTTCAGTAAAGTTCAAGACATTTTTTTTTTGCTTTTTTGCTAGCTACCATGGGGCGATAAAAGGTCTGTTGGCGGCCCAAAGTTGAGTGTTAATACGTGAAATTTAACTGGAATACTATGTAAACGTTTTTTTTTCTTTTTCTTTTTTAATTATTATGTGTTTCTTGGCTATGGGTTTTGAACTTGGTAAAGTTCACTTGGCGAAAGTTGCCTTGGTTTAAAATAATTGAAATTTAAATAATGAGATCTTCCAAAATCATCTTCTATGTCTTTGAGTCGAAGCTGCTCTTGATAACTCTGATTTTTTAAAAATTTATTTTTTTTTTTTCATTTATTATATACATTTTTTCTATATGTATAAGCAATATTATCCTGATTATTTATTCTATTATTATAATTAATTATATTTATTTGACCAGACTTTATCTGCATCTTGAATATTCATAACTGCAACAAAACAACTAATAAATTTCTGATATTATTATTGTATTGTTCAGTTTGTTATCAGCACTTTAAGCAATATCGAATATATAGCCAATTATGATTTATTTTTCTTCCTCTTTCAAATGCTGCTAGAAAGTATTTCGCAATATTTGCTAATATGGGTGCTTTTTATTGCATTCGCGACAGAGTTTAAGCTGTGGGAAGTCCCCTCGAGAGAGTAGAGTATTGTAAAATCCAATATTGTAAAAGTCTCTTATCGCTCGTCTAATTGATATTGATAAGATATTGATAAGAACAGTTTTCTTCTTCTTCGATGAATCAGGGAGGGGAATGCCTATAGAATTCTCAAGTTCCATATCAAGAAATATATACATATATATTCTGTAATGCAAACGTAAATAAATGGACATGAGATCATCAAAGTCCTAAAACGGCATACAACATTTTCGTTTGGCACATACATTAAATGCTGGCTTAGAACAATTTTCTACAGATATTGAGATTGAAATTGGCAACGCACGGTACGGGGTTAGTGTAGTATAGCTATAGAGCTACGGAAAACCATGTGACATCTGATAAACAATAGAACCTTGAACCCAAAAGGCCACAAAGCGAAATGATGACAATTGTCAAGGCAAAGGACAAATGCCAAATAGAAGAAGCAGGCACAAGGCACAAGACGACGAAGCAGCAGAAGGAAGGTAAGGAACCTTAAACCAGTCAGCAGATGTTTCCAAATGTTCGTGGGAGAGATGGTCTCTATAGGAAAAGAGACTGTATAGACAGGGAGTATATTTTTGCAAATGGACACACACACACACACACACATAAATGCAATAAAATAAAAATTCTAAAATTAAACATAAACTACTTTGAATATTGCACACAGTTAAAAAATAAAAAAATAACTCAGAAATATCTCCCCCAGGCAGGCAGGCAGACAGTCAGAGAGAAACATATGGGGGCAGCTGTCTTTGGGGGCGCCTGCGTACACTTGGCAAAAAGTGTTTACGAGCTGAGCCTATAAGAATATTATGATTATCTTTTATAGATCTCTTCTACATATCTAAGCAGAGCACCAAAATGCTTTGCAATCGAACAGAGCTAAGTCTGCTCGCTAGTTTTTTCACTCACTTTACAAATAGAAAATTTAAAACTTGATTCACGCACAAAAGGATACTTGAATTTATCACACAAAGATCGACATAAACATGGCTTAAATTTAAAGCAGGCTAAACACTGTTAAAATAAAGCTCAAATTTGAAGAAAGTATAACCAACCAAATTGGGATCTTTTAATTTATTTTCAACATAAATTCATTGTCAACTTAAACACATCACTATTTCGCTGAGTGTATGTGCAAAATATATAAATATACTTTGCATATATGGTTTATATTATGCACATATGTGTGTGAGGCTTGGTGGAGCCTTATCAGAGACCAGACAACTGGCGCACGTCCGCCACGTGTTTGTCGAGCCTCAACAAAGCAACCCAAATGCTGCGCTATGCATATGATCGTCATGTGAGTGTAGCGGCGTATGAGGGATAAAGGAGTTGAGAGAGGTAAAATTTACACCTGGTTTTTATTTTTGGTCAGCGGGCAAACAAACAAACAAACCGAAAATAAAACCCTTTCAATGCAAAATGCAGCCACAGATGCGAGCGATCTGCACGATATATATATATATATATATATATATATATATATATATATATATATATATATATATATATATATATATATTTTTATTTTTTGTGTTGGGGGTAGGTTTTTCGATTTCTGCACTATTTCTTGCTTGCGGTTCCTGTTTCGACAGCGTGTCCTTTTTCTGCAGTTGCTGTTGTTGTTTTACTCTTGGCCAGGCCCAGCGACAGCAGCTGTATTTCCTTGCATTTAAGATGGAACGCGCGCCTGCTGCCGCCAGCCAGGATGCTGAATATGCATTTCCCACTTTAATATCAAAATTTAAATGCTTTTGCTGTCGGTCCGACTGTCGGACCTGTCGCCGGTCCTGTCTGTTCATCCTTTCCGATCTGGCGAATTGCATCTGCTGTCAACGTATGTAAAAGCATTCACCAGACAACGCTGCGGCCGGCAAAGCAATTATTATCCCTCATCAGGATTCTTTGGCATCGCAGACAACAGTTGTCCACATATTTAATATGAGTAGAGCAGCAAAAACAAAACAAAAAAACAAAAAAAAAAACGAAGAAACCACAGGATCAGGCCTTTGCTAATGCGAATGTCCTTAAAGTGGAGTCTACCACATAAGCTTTTGGAGTCTTCCCTCATAAGCAGCAGCAGCAACAGCAGCAGCAGTGGCAGCAGCTGCTGTTTAGGCTGGCTTTCAAATAGACTTGGCTTAGGCTTCACTTTAGCTCATCTAAGGTAAGCGCTGTGGAGCTTTTATTGCGTGAAAGCATCGTAAAGCGACTTAGCACTTGGTTAACTAAAAGTTAATTGGGCTAAATCAATCTTTATTTTACAATTAATCTAAAGTTTTAAGTTCCTTTATGTTTAGAGTTAAGATCGGTTGAAACTTTCATTTGGTTTAGCTACAAAGGCAGCGGATATTTTGATAATACTTGAAAGCTATGCAAATGGCTAATCTTTGGGTTATTTTATTTTATTTTATTTATTTATTTATTTTTTTTTTGCATTTCTAGAAGTCTTAAAAGCTGTTACAGTAGTCTGTCTTGAATGAAAGGCTTTTCTAGGCTAGGTTGATTATGATAGAGTTTATTTTCTGATTACAATAGAGTTTATTTTCTAGATTTAGCTTAAGATTTAAGATTTAAGATTAACTGAAGCGAGGTTGGCGAGCAGTTGCTTTGAAAAAGTATTGAATTATGGTTAAAATCAAAGAACTTGAAGAAAATATTTAATTAGACAAATTATTTCTTTTTTTTTTTTAATAAAATATAAATAAATTGAAGATTTTTTTTTGGATTTATGGCTGTAAATAAAATGATTAAAGTTTCGAGTTTTGTGATTAATTTATCATATCTGAGGAAATATCTACAGTTCCTTCTTTTTATGTATTTTCTAAAATGCCAAATACTTGAACTTTGGCTTGCATAATTTCTATCTTAAATTGTAATCTAGCAGAAATGATTTGATCGACTTTTCTAATAAGTTTATTATAAATAATGAAATATCTACAGTTCCTTCTAGATTTATATGTAATTTTTATATGCCAAATCTTGAACTTTGGTTTATATAATTTCAATCTTCAATTGTAATCTATAAAATATGATTTAAGATTCCAAATACAGAAATATTTTAGAAATATTTGTAACAAAATTTCAAAAAATTTAGTTTGTTCAGGATGCATTTAAATGGAGTAGCATCTTGAAGATCTAAGAAAGAAGTAGCATCCTGAAAAACTTAGCCATGAAATTTGTAGTTCAACACAGTCAGATTAGATTTATTTTGGCCTTATCAGCTTATCTTCAGCTTAAATAAATAAATGTATAAAAATAAAAGCTAAATTTTGACAGCATTCTCTTTCTTAAAAGTAATTTACTTCTTCCCATATCTAATATTAAAAAAAGTATGTAAAATATATCATATCATATCACATTTTACACCAATAAAACGATATAAGTTTTATCTAAATTATGTCATAAAATTTCAATTTCAGCATAAGCAGTTAAGTGTAAAAAGCTTAGCCTTGACAGACAAGCAACTCGCATGTGAAATAGATAAAAAAAAAACGTCTTAATTAAATTGTTGCCAATCTAAATTGAACTTCTTAACAATATATTGTCAGAGACGTTGTTCCGTTTTAATGGAATATTATATTAAATGCAGGGTTCAAGTGGCTAATAGATAAGTTAGCCCTAGATATGATACAGGAAACTTAAACTTGAATGATAAACTCGGTATGAAAAACCTTTTCATGAATGTTATCGAAAGTTAAATGATTTTTTATATATACATATACATATGGTTTAATATACCCTGTTCAAAGACGAGCTAGAAACGTGAGGGGGAAGTCAAAATTTGATTCAAATTAAATATTTGATATTTTTGCTGCTTATCGAACAAACACCTGGATAAGCGCAGCTGGTAAAGCAAACCTCATTCGTTTATCTTCGAACTCTGATCAATCGAATCGAACAGCACTGCGGAGACCAAAACTGTAACAAATATCCCAAAGAAAAATGCTGCCCGAAGCGTGTTTAATTAGAAAACGACATATGCAAAGGATCTCAAGGATCACACATGACAGAGAAAGAGAGAGAGAGCAAGGGAGAGAGAGTATGGCAACTGCTGTGTATTGTATATAAATATAGAAAACTAATCCAGTCTTAAGCAAGGAAACGAAAGAAACAAAATTACGCAAGCACTTGAGAGCGACAGCAGCAGCAGCAGCAGCAGGCCATACACTAAGAGAAATTTGTATAAACTATTAAACTATAGAAAAATTGCTTTACAAAAAATAAATTCCAATAGCAAAACTTTGGTTTTAAAATGGATTTGAATATAAATTTTTATTACACTAAGCAAAAGTATGAAAAGCTAAAATATTAGAAAACTTTTAATAAATGAAAACCATTTAATAAATTAGTCATAAAATGATCGTTTGGCCAATTGAGCATTATAGTTAGTAAAAAATTAATAAAACTCGAGATAAAATTATAGTGATAAAAAATAATTAATAAAAAATTTAAAAATACTCGAATTAAAATTTGTCTTAAAAAAAGGAAGTAAAAGTTTTGATGTTAATTTTGTTTTTTATGTTTAGAAATTATTTCGATTATTTATTGATAATCTTTTTATGTTTATTGATTTTTTTCAATTTTTTAATTTAAAAAAATATATATAGTAGGAAATATATATGTTTATAAATACTTTATGAAATAAAATTTAAAATTAATATTTTGTTATAAAGAAAAAAAAGAATACAAACTTTAATTTGAATGTAAATAACAAAATGACCTCAAAAGTTTTTAAACAAAATATGGAATTTAATTTAAAAATAAATAACTCTTCGAATGAATTAATCTATTAATTTTTTAAGAGAAATATTTTGTTTTTTCTTTTATAATAAAAAAATTAAACAATAATTAATAAAAATTATTAAATTAAAAATAAATAATAATAATTATTTCTTTGATTAATAATTATTATTTATAATTTAATACTTTTTACTAATTATTGTTTAATTTTATTATTATAATAAGAATGGCAAAATATTTCTCTTAAAAAATAAATGAATTACGTTTTCAATATTTTAGTAATTTTAATTTTAAAACATAGATTTTCTCAGATTGAATTTTATTTAAGTTCAACTTTCAAACGAAACTCTAATTTTTATTTCAATACATTTATCCTAAGATTTTCTTAAATTAAATTGACTTTAAGAAACTATATAGTGCTTCAATGTAACCCCGAATTTTCTCGCTGTGTACACACATGTTTATATACTATGCATAGGAAGCAGTCTATATATAAAAACGATCCTTTTTGGGCGCTGCATACCTGCGACTGCGGCTGCGGCAGCGGCAGTTGTGCAGCTTGGCGGGCCAAGGCAGGAGTTATATGTGTACATATATGGTAGGTGAGGGTGAAACCGATCAAAATCTAGCGTTTTTTTTTTTTTTTTTTTGGGTTTGCACGCCGTCACTTCCTTTTGCAGGCGAGGCGCAGGCTCAGGCGCATCCGCATACGCTAATCAAATATCAGAAACGAACATCCCGAAAATACCCGCCAAAATACACAGCGCGAAGAATCAACATATGTGAAGAGAGCGGGAATAAATGGGAAATGCAAGCCTTGTGGCCCGTTAGAAAATGTGGAAAAACTCGCTTGTAGATTGATACGCAGCGAGTCCTTGGATCGTTGTTAGCCTTGTTTATGGAAACGTTCAATATTTTTGTGTGGAAAAACTCGCGTATTTGCCAAGTCAGAGATATATATATGGGCTGATACCGAGTGAGTTCTGGCTGCGAGTCTTGCCCATTGTGTTGGCCTTTGGTTTCGGCCATGGTCAAAATGCTGTGCCATTCTTTTTTACTACCTGACTATACTCTGTGTTTCTCTTGCTTTTTCACTTATTGGGTTTTTCATTATCCTTCGCTGTCCTTTCTATTCTTCATTTTCCTGCAAGCTGCTTTGTAAGAATTCATGGCCATAAACTCAATAATTTATTGTCTACCGGCTGCAAAGAAATCAAAACTATTTGCTGGTGTGGGGGTAGAGTATCAAAAATTGTAATCAGGTAACTGCGCAGGTAACTGGACTTTGCACCTGTAACTTGAAATCCTTGCATTACGTCAATGTTCGCGCCCATCTATTGATTAAAAAAAAAAAAACTGTTTGCATAGCCGTGTGAGAGTATTTCCACGCTACTTCAGAGTACTGACTTTCCGTAGCCCTAAGCTGCTTAAGGATTTGATGTCCTTATTGCATTGAGACAGGTTTTGCCTTTTCGTAAATGCCATAAAGGATACTTGTATGCATTGTACAGGTGTTTTGTTAGGTATAAAAGGTGTCTATGGAACTATAAGACATACATAAGTATCTCATTTAATTCAGTTCAACGCTAATCGCTGCAATTATTGAGCATTAGATCTTTTTCAAGGGGTTCAATTTTATAAGAAATAGCTGAAATATGAATCTAATACTGAATAGTTTATAAAAATTCATAAATCTTCATTTTTTGTATAGAGGGTTTAATATAGACAAGGACCTTCGCCAACGATATTAATATCATCATTAAATCAATTTATATTTTAATTCATTTTCTGATATTAACAGAGTAATAATGTAATAATTTCAAACGATTTTTAGCAGCTTAAATTTTAACTTTAAACTTTACGTATATTTTTGAATTTTGAAATTCAAGCGCGGCTTTTGTATTCAGTGCTGCCACCTTTTTATATTTAATTTCAAAAAGTAGCTTTCGAAAACTATCGCCAGCACAATGCTGTGTCATCGCTAAGGCAAACAGCTGTTACAGTGCGCGTGTATGGGGCTAAAAGAAGGTCACAAACCCCATTGGAATGCGGCAGGCAGTCTTTAACTCCAATTGGCAAATGTGCATTAGCAAATCAAATAGCTACATATACGAAATATATCAGCTATATATTTATACACTTCTCTTGGGCTGCACACATGCAGCCAACTTGCTATATAAATAGGCATAACTCATGCCCCACACGTTGGCCAAGCATTAATAATGCGCCATGCAATAAATAAATTACAAATTCACTTGACTTACCGATTTTACCCGCCGACTGTCCCATTCTTAATGTATTTAATACACTTTACACATTAGTAGCTAATGATTAGATTATTTTGGTATAAATTTCCACGCAGCTTTCATAAACATTTTTGATTTAACAAGCACAAAAATTGACGTATGCACTTTTTCAAATTGACCGTATAATAAGGCGTTGTGTTGCACATCTTATATTTAAATTATTAAAGAATTGGTTATTTTGGATTTTCTATCTTTGGGGCCACATTTGTCTTGTATTTTGTTTGGCTGCCGGCAGGTCAATTCGATAATATGGCTCATATGGCTAGCTCACAATAGATAGAAAAAGGTATCGATTACATATGTCGTGTGGCAACGCTTAAATGTTGATCTATCGAATAGTTGCGTCTGACAGCTTCAGTTCGTTGAAGAAGAAGCAGCAGCAGCAAACCAAAATACGCGATGTGAGAAATGAAAAATATGTTAAAATAAAATTGTAAAACTTTCAATTTGTGTTCTATAATTGTATATAATTGTTTTGCCTGTTTGAATAATCAATTGTTACAATAACAGTGACAAGGACGAGCAATTCGTGCAGCGCAAAACGAAGGATAGACAAAAATGGCGGATCCGCTAAGTCTCTTGCGGCAATACAACATAAACAAAAAGGAGATAATCGAGCGTGATAATCAAATTATTTTTGGCGAATTCTCCTGGCCCAAAAGTGTTAAGACCAACTATCTCAAATATGGGTAAGTTTGCTAATCAACGATTCGCCTGAAAAACTGATAAATTGGTTCTCTTTTCTCTTTGCCAACGCAATAATTTTGCAGCTCTGGCAAAAAGGGGGCTCCACGTGAATACTATACACTCGAGTGTTTACTGTATTTGCTCAAAAATGTTATGCTGCAGCATTCGGTGTATGTGCGGCAGTGTGCAGCTGAGGATATACCCGCCGTAAATCGTCCCGATCGTAAGGAGCTGCTTGCGTATCTTAATGGCGAGACGCCCACATGCGCCAGCATAGACAAGAGCGCACCATTGGAGATACCCACACAAGTGAAGCGTACAGCGGATGGTGATGCGGCGACTAGCGGCGAGACGGCGGCCAAAAAGGCACGCTTCGAGGAGACGCAGGTGCAGAAGGTGCGTGAACAGCTGGCTGCACGCTGGGATGTCAACCAAAAGGAGACGGCTGTCAACATGGACAACATAAAGTCGCTGTCGGAGACGATGTCGGTAGAGAAGATTGCGGCCATCAAGGCGAAACGTCTGGCCAACAAGCGTACCACAATCAAGCGTACAGACAATGAGGAGGCCATGGGCACAGATCTGCGCGCCATACTCGATTACGATGTGGACTCCACCAAGGATATTATTAGTCGCGAAAGGCAGTGGCGTACACGCACCTCAGTGCTGCAGAGCACAGGCAAATTGTTTGCCAAGAATATTTTCGCTATGCTGCAGGGTATTAAGGCGCGTGAGGAGGGACGCAATCGACCGCAAGCACCGAATCCCATTAAGATGCCAGAACCGGCGCGCATTGCCAAGCCACAGCCGCAGCTGTCCCAATACAATCGATACGATCAAGAGCGTTTCAATCGTCAGAAAGAGGAGACTGAAGGCTTTAAAATCGATACGCTGGGCACATATCACGGCATGTCGCTCAAATCTGTGACAGAGGGTTCGTTGGCGCAGCGCAAGGCTCAGGGGAATATGCCACATGGTGCTGGTGCCGCAGCAGCCGCACCCACAGCTGTAGCACGTGCCGGGACCAAGGATCTGCTGCCCACGGCCCAGGCTCGACAACTGCCAGCGAACGGGCCGCAGAAACGGCCGTCGCGTACACCCATTATTATAATACCTTCTGCCAATACGAGCCTTATAACAATGTTAAATGTTAAGGATATATTGCAGGATTTGCGCTTCATGTCCACAGCGGACAAGAAACTCCAAGGCTGTCAGCGTGAGAGCGAAGTGCTGCTGCATGTAAATGAAAATGAATATCATTTCGAGTTCTATTTAATTCTAAAAACAAAACTCTTTTAGCGCAAACGCAATAATCAGACCGTCTCGTATCGTGTTGTCGACAATCCCATCAAGCTCAGCCAACAGGATTGGCAGCGCGTTGTCGCTGTTTTTGTCATGGGCCCACAATGGCAATTCAAAGGCTGGCCCTGGGACGGCAATCCCGTGGAAATATTCTCAAAGAGTATGTAAACACAACGTTGAATCTGATAAGCTATATTAATTGAGTTCCCATTTCTCTTGCAGTTTGCGCTTTTCACTTGTGCTTCAGTGAGCTCAAATTGGATGCGAATGTGGAGCGTTGGTCTGTGACGCTGTTGCGTCTGTCTCAAAATAAAAGGCATTTGGATCGTGCTGTACTGAGTAAATTTTGGGAAACACTGGACAAGTAAATATATTCCGTAATATTTCATAAATTTCAGATAGTTATTTCATACAATTTCTCTCTTGCAGATATATGCTTAAGTACAAGCCAGATTTAAGATTTTAAATGCTGTTGAGTGCGCATTTGTTACCGAAAGAACGAGCAGCTACGCAAAGTGGAGGAATTGAAGAAAAAACAAATAACCAATGTTTATGTAAACCAGTATGTTTGTTGCTGTTAGCCAGCTGGTAAATTTATCTGCACGGCAATTCATTTTCACTTTGTCGCTGACAAACAAGCGCTTTTATAATTAAGCTAAAAGTTTATTCAAATTGTACAATGTAAACTATGAGACAGAGCTAAGAAAAAATGTATAATTTGTATAATTAGTAATAAAAACAAATTATAAGACCAATTCCTTATTGTTTGGAGAGTAAAAACTTAAGTTATAACTCTTTGTTTAACAGCTCTTTCACATAATTCATGATGATGAATGATTTATAACAAAATGTTAATAATATTTGCTTCATATGTATATTGGCATTTGTCATTCTCATTGATGTTATCAGAATAGCACAGCATGTGTATATGCATATAGAACTCTGTTAATAACAGCGACTGCAAACAAGTTTTAACAGCCGCTGCTTGACTTCAAACAAATATCAATTGCCATTATGTATCACATATCGAAAAGAATTTATTATATATTTATACAAAACAACAAAAAACCATTACACAAAATGAGGATAGATGTAGCTAATTCTTTATAATATAGCAGTAACAAGATTTTGTTAAACCGCGCCCATTTGCAATATGGGCGTAAAGAGTTTATAGGCTTGTTCGATATACTTCACAGCGGACAACATTTCGTTGAAGTAGGTATTGACCCTCGTTTTGCATTCGTCTTGTTGCACGGCATCGGAAGCATCGCTCTTGCTGCTTAGGAGTGCAGCAAATCGTTGTGTTAGTCCTTGGAGATGGCCATTGAATTCCTTGCAGAGATGCACGATGCCATCCACTTCGTTGGCAGTGCTGTGATGTGGCTTCACCAGCATCAGTTCGGCAATTTTGTGCAGCTTACACATTTGCAGGGCACAGGCTTCACTCAATGCATTGATGCTCTTAGCATAGGCCTCTTCCAGATCCGCAACGGTTGCCTCTTCCGAGCTTACCCATTTTAGCGATTGCGCCCAGTGACTGCAAACGGAAAAGCTTTATTAAACTATGCATTTAATTATGATTCTTAGTGCCTGCTCACCTCGCCACATCATCGAACTTAATACCCAGCTCTGCATCAGCTATCGTGGCCATCAAACGCTCGCCCAGCTCTTCAGCTGTATAGTCGCCCTCGCTGTCACATTCCAGATCCTCTAGCTCCAGCAGTTCCTTGACCTCGCCTATAGTTTCCTGCATCACAAGAAATAGATGATTAATAAAGAACTTATATTAATGTGAAATTTATGCTTGCCTGCAGCTCGCTGAGAGCCTGTCCACTGACCGCATCGAGCAGTGTGTCCAGCTTGAGACGCGACTCTTTGGATAGTATTTCCAGCGCCTCGTAGTGCACTAGCCCGCAATAGTTCTCGAAGAGCACATCGAAGCGCAGCTGCGCCTTTCGTTTCTCCACTTGCAGCTGCTGCAGCGATAGCTCCATTTGATCCGCATCCTTTTTCGCTTCCAGCAGCACAGCGCTCAAATTGGGTTTATTCGCCTCGAGTCCTAGCAATTTACGTTTGTTCATCAGCTTGGGATCGTTCTCTTGCAATATATTCATCGTCTTCTTGCCAATGCCCTCAAGGGTGTCCAGACCCGTGTTGAGCACCTTCGAGCCAAGAGTAGTCACCAATCCAAGATTAAATGCTGGCACACCTCCAGTGTCGGATTTTTCTGCAGCTGCTGGTGCGGCAGTTTCGGCTGCTGTTGGCTGTTCCGGTTTCGGCGGCATGGATGCTTCTTCGGCTGCATTTATTCGTGCCAGCTCCTCCGGATCGGGTACGCCAATTATCTGATTAAGACCCTGATTCACTTGGGTTGTAATGTTGCCCAGGCCCTCGGTGGCGGTGCTCAGCACAGAGCTCAGCTTTCCGCCCCACAAGCCCCAGCCAGATGTGGAGGAGGAGGAAGAGGTGGGTGCAGGAGGAGCTGCTGTTGTCTCGGGTTGAGCTTTAACAAGTGCCTCAGGTTTCTCTTGTGTTGTTTTGTTGTTTTGTGGCTCCTGCTCTTTTTCAATGTGAACAAATTTATCCTCATCTTCCTCGCCATCGCCCCAATCGTCCCAGTTGTCATCCTCATCGCTCTGATCCCAATCATTTGTGCTTTCCTCGTCTTTATTTGGTTTATTTGCCATTATTGTGTTTGCTTACCACGTAGTTTCATGGATCTCACACTTATCGATAGTTTACAAGCTGTCGATATAAATAAATACGAGTTGCACATTTGTGCCTAAAAAATGCCACTGTTAGTTAGCAGTAAGCTGCCTTACGGCTAACATGGGCGCGCAAATAATTTTAAATTACAACATGAATGTGGTATAAAAATATTATTTAAAGTAAAGCTTTTGGCTTTATTGGCTGGTAACTTTACGTATATTTGAACAATAATAAAATAAAACTAATTTTAATATTCATATTACATATGTACCATGTTGTAGAAATAAAATAAATATGATAATGCTGATAAAAATTAATGGTTCGTGTATTAATATTTATGTATTACAGACATATGCATATTATCTTTTATTCAAAAGTCAAGCATAGAATAAACCTGTTTTATATTCGTTTTGTAGTCTAAAAAATACCACTGTTAGTTAACAGTTAGGCTTAGAAGAAAATCTTAAGTCTTTTGCTTAAAATGTATTGAAAATTTAGTTATTTTCTAATAAATTTATTTCTAATATTTTGTTGAAATATAAATGATGAAATGAGATAGCTACCTGACATCAGAGTTCGTTAAATACGTAGAACCCACAAAAGTCTGCGATCAGAAAATCACACGTTTTTTTTTACAGTGCTAATTGTAAACTGTGTTTTTTCTTCAGCGCCAAGTGAAAAGTGAATTTGTGTGAATACTGACCACATGTCTTATTTCCGGCTTGGGGCAAGGAAATAGAGGGTAAGTGTGAAAAGAAAACTGTCCGCACGGGCAGCGCTCACTTACACATAACCTCAAATTGTATTGTCACCCAACAACAATAACATGTGAATGTTACTCTTATTAGAAATACATAAATTATTGGAGCAGCTTGTGTCACCTGTGTGTGTCGGAATGCCACATCGATGCCCTGGTATCTATAGGCATAGACATACACACGCACACGCACACACACAATTTCTCAATGCATACAAATTGAATTGATATTAGTTTGTAAAATATTTAGGCATTCAAATAGCTTATGTATGCGTGTATGCATGTGTGGCTTTGTATTTGTGTGTGCGCGTGCATGTGTGTTGTTTGTATTACTATTGTGTTGCTCCAGTTACGTTTTATGCGTTTTTCTGTAAAATGTTTTGCATGCAAATCTTTCTTTTTGCCAGAATTCAACATGTGTATGTGTGTGAAAGAGATGTCAGATATATTTTAATTTATTTGCATTGGAAAAAGTGAAAAGTAGCAATAATTTTTTATATGTAGTTCTGTTTTGTTCTGTGGTTTTAAGTTAGATTAACAGAGTTGATTTCACAATTTGGTGTACCAATGTTTGATATTTCGATCGCCAGCTGCGAAATTGTACATACATACTTTTATGAATATAAATATACAAGTGCGCTGTTAGGAGCGCTGTTAATGCATTTTTGTCTGTTAATGCATTAACATTGCTTCTGTTGAGCAGTTCAACGTGTTAACAGAATTCTGTTTATTATAAGCCGTTGCTTTAGGAGCTGATCTAAAAGTTTAGATATAAAATGTGATATGCTTAAAAATAAATTGGGCTGCCTAGACCAAAATGGTATCCTTTGAAATTGTATAACATTTTCGAAAGCCAACGAATTTTAATTACTCTTAAATCTAAATACAAACAATGCTTGTTCAAGTTTGAAACTGTGCCTGCACAGTGTGCCACATATCTAATTGTGCTCATAAATTAGAAACGAACACAAACAAAATTCGGTTGTCAGCCAAAAGTTTGCTTGGAGCTAACCAGCATATAAATTTGACAGGAACGCAAAATTAACAAACCGAGACAATTTACCTAGTACACACACACACACATACGTGCACTTAAACGAGCACACACACACATGCACACCTTGTTGGCGTAAACAAAGAATTTTCATAAACTTGCTGCATACTTTTTGGAAACACAGATAGAAATAAGAGAGAGAGAGAAAGGAAAGGAAAGGAAAGAGGATGGGAGGGTGGTATCAAGACAACCACACGCATATTTCGTCAAGGAGCCTGCCATAACATGCGCACAGCTAAAATTTATCATCGAGTCTGGAAGATAAAAGCAACAAAGCGCAACTAGTCGCACATTCCTTTTTACCTACTCACCACATCCGCCGCCTGCTACACTTTTCCGTTTCCTGTTGCCCGTATGATTAATTTTTTAATTAAAAATTGTACGCATAGCATCGACTGATAGCTGGCAAAAAAAAAGAAGAAGAATAAGAAAAGTGTGTGAATTATTGCGTTTACCTCAGCCGCTAATATGCTGATAGACAGAAGGCACTAGAAAATGTACTTGCAACTTTTATTAAGTATACGCCTTGTTAAGCATTTTCCATGTGGTCACATTGGCATTCAACGCTTGCTAGCCGAACAATGCCAATTTCTGCACACTTGACGCAATTTCCTTAAATGCAATTTTACCTTTAAGTTCTAGAGAGAGAGAGAGAGAGAGAGGTAAAGAGATTTGTGCAAAATAATTGCATGTTCAGGTTGTTGTACAAGTTGGAGTGGCAAAAATGAAATGTAATATTGCCAGCAGTCAGGCAATATTATCACTTGCCAGGCCAAAATGAATTTTCAACTTAATTTCGTTGCCTCAAATAGTTAACACACACACACGCACACACACATACACGCACTCAAGAACATACAAAATATCTGCATATTACGGGCAATTATTGCAAATGCATATTACATGTCTTAAGCGAAGCTGCTATTAAGTCAGTTTAAATGTTTAATTGAAAATTGACTTGGGATTATTTGTCGAGAGAATTGCTCTGAAATCACTTAAAGCAAAATATTTTGTTAATTTGGTTTGTCTTATTAATTATGCTCTGCAAACCCAAATAAAATAATATAATTGTGCTCTTCAATTTGCGGTTTTCAGTTATAAACTAGTCAGAATATAAATTTTCAAATACGAAATGACTTATATTTCATATTTAGCATGAATTTGAATATACCAAACACTAAACTAATACTTTATGTTGAGCTTTAAGTTATATTGAAAAGCTAAAGTAAACTTTTAATAAGAAAACATAAATTATATTGAAAAATATGTATAAAAAAATTGATATTTTAGCATGAGTCTAAATTGAATATTTGAAGATTCACACTTATGTTAATTGAATTATATAAAATATTTTAATAGACTTCTTTATATAGTTATTATTGATTTCTTTTCGATAAATAAATGCAGAAAGTGTAAGCTCGCCTGTTATTCAGTTAAGCAATACACATGTGAATGTATCTGAATTGAATCACAGCATGTGCCACACTCACGCCTAACTCAGTTATTCACAATCAAAATTGTTTTAACTGTGCACACAAATAGACACACAGACCGCAGCAGCTCGTCAAGGGTCTCAAGTTTGTCTATAAGTAGCACATAGACAAAGGTCCTAGTAAGGGTCTAAGTGTGTGGCTGTGTGTGTGTGTGCGTTTGTGTCAATGTGTGTGTTTTTTGAGGCAAAGGACATCTTTGTCATTTTTACCCACAAGCAACTAATAAAGCAGCTCATCATTGTTGTTGTTGTTGCATGTTGCTGCCTGGGTGCTGTACATTGTTATTGATACCTCAGCTTCCGCTCACACACACACACACACACACATACACAAAGACCCTCTTATACACACACACATACACGCTGCCAGACAAGGGAACCCTTTTTGGGGCAATTCCCAAAAGTCTTCAGCCTGGCTTTTACTTCCTTCTTGCATGGCGTCCTGCTTGCTTTTGAGCTGATGATAATAAAGCAAACTTCCAGCTGTTTATTAACATGTTTCTTTGTCAATATATGTACATATATCTTATATAAATACACACCCACAGACAAACAGACACACACACACACACACACAAATGTATACACTAGCTTAACAGACGCTGATAGTCAAGTGGCGGCATTTCTCTCTTTCTATATGTGTGTGTGAGTGTTTACAAGTTTCGTCTTACAAGTGAAAAATTCCTTTAGGCCAAAGTGTGCATTAAGAAGATTGTTTTACTATTGTTGTGATACATACATATCATATCACACATAGACACACACACACACACACACTCTCACAGGCAGAGAGAGCCAAAATACCTTAACTACATGACATGACATTGGCAGACAAGACAGCTTCGCCTGCAGCTTGTTTCCTTCTCTCACTTTATCGTGCTCACTCTTTGCCACTGTACTACTCTCTGCTGCTCGCGCGCTCTCCCCTTTTCGTTGTCTCTGTCGCTGCCTGTGTCTTCCCTTTTCCCAGTTTCTCGCACGCTGTCATTCCACTCAACAAAAGGATTCAAATTTCATTAAATCTCATACAAAAGTATCAAAATGCCATTGTTGTCATGACGCTACCCCACACACACACACACACACACACACATACACATTGCACTTCCCTCTTGCTCACGCTGCTTCTCCTGGCACTCTTAGTGTGCCTGTGTCCTTGTCGACACCAAAGTAGCAGCATCTGCAGCCTGTATCCATATTGGTAACTGCTTTTACTTTGGGCCTTTTATTCGATTTACGTTTCAACTTGCTCAAATTTGTTTAGTGTGTGAGTGAGCACATGTGTGTGGTTGGGTGTGTGTGTGTGTGCGAGTTTTCTTGAACTTAGCGCCAAGCCATTGATCGCTATCATCTATAATGGAAAACTTAATAGAGTAGACAACACTTTGTCGTAACAAGCATCTAACATCAAATTTCCCTCAAATGCCTTGTGATAATCGAGCAAAGAAGTTAACTTCCTTTTCGTTTAGTCTCTTTAAGCAATTATTGGCGCATAAACTTGGCTAAAATCCTAACGCAAATAAATCGCATGTGTGTGGGCTGTTCTGAACTACAATTCCAATTCAAAACGTGTAACTGAAAACTGTTAAACGCTTGTTAATGGGAATTATATGGATGGGTATCTGTTAAATGTTTTTTGTCATGAATGGCTATTAAGTTTGTGCAAAATGATTTAATTCATGAAAAGAATAACAGCAAATGTTGTCATTAACAGCATCTGCTAACTTTAACATGACTCATACATGTAATATAACAACACAGAAAGCAACAACTAGAGCTCCTAGCGGATCGCTCTGTTGATAGCATCAATACTAACTTCAAGCGTCAACAGCCTCTGGTAACTTTTTCATGAAGTTTTAATAATGAAGTTAGGAACTATAACTGCTAACGGATCAGTTTCTGGTAATAACATAACATCAAATTCTTAGCATAGACAGTCTCTGTTAATATTAATATGAACAGCTTTAGTTGGCCTATACTTACTCTGCCAGTCACACTTTCTGTTTTCTGTCCATTTCTTTTTTATTCCCTTTTATTAACTTTTCCGTGGCGCTTTCTTTGCCGCAGAAGCTCCAATTAGCTGTTCTTTTAGCTGTCAGCAACTTTAGCTTACCTCGTGTTTTGTACACTAATTTACACATTTGATAATTTACAGGTCTACTAAGAGACTGTCATGTCATGCACACACACTCACACACACGCATACATATGCATATGTACACACACACACACATACACACACACACATACACACACACAGCTAAGCCCAGCCAAACGCCCGCAATTATTTCAATCAACTGTGTCGCGGCTGTCGCACACAGCCTCAAAAATGTGTGTGTGGCTGTGGCTGCCTAATCAGCCACCCACAAGTTCGAGTCGTCAGCCAACAGAAAGCACCCGCAACCACCTAACGCGCCACACCAAAGCACCACCCACTACATGTCTCTATCATTTCAACTTTTGGCAAACAAACTTTTCAAATTGCTTTCGCATTAAAAATCACTAAAATACGTTTTTCGCATCGCTGCTTACAAAATGGCGTTCTTCTTGCTATGTGTGTGTGTGTGTGTGTGTGTGTATCTTGCACTATTGATATGTGTGTGTGTCTGTGTGTGTGTGTGTGTATGTGTGTGTTGCCTGTTTGCTTACGTTAAGTGTCATTAAGCTTTTGTCAACTCATCAGCGTCGCTTGCCTTGTCGTTTGTTGTTGCAAAAAGTTAAGCATATCAAAAACATAAATTAAACCACTAAGATGGCATTAACTTTTGATTTGTGACTGACTTTTAAATACCCTAGAAATAAAATTAAATGAAATTTGGATGTTACTTCCAAAAAAAAAAAAACGAACCATTTAAGATTATATAATGTAAGTTAACTTAATAACTGCAGGGTATAAAAAACAAATAATTAGTTTTTTAATATTAAAATTCATATTTCGTCCTTGACCGATACGATAAACAGTTGAATAATTGTTGATTTGATACTTGAGTAGCTTTGAAAGGGGAATGAACTGTGTATACCCACTGCTTGAAATCATTTTATAGGGTAAGGAACTTTGAGCTAAATATTTGATTGGATTAAAGCCCATTTTGTATTTGTGTCTTACCTAATCCAAGCAAAGCCATAAATGAGCATTGAACATGCCAAACAAACTTGACCACACCAAATTTGCTGTAAGCAATATGAAAACTGAACAAAACAATTTTATAAGCTGACTGAAAAGTCGAGAAAAAACCACAAATTATTTGCTGCAAATCATTCTGTGCTATACTTAAGGCCAGGGCCACACACAGACGCCATGTGGGAGTCGAATGGGTTAGGCAAAATTGTTCAACTTGTTTGTGTTTTATTGAAAGTTGACATTTGTTTGGCATTTGGCATAATTGCTGCACGGACAGTTGCCTAAAGTTAAAGAGAACATTTATATATATTTAAGGCCACTTTAAATGCAATAGAAATTATTATTTATATTAACATTCGGAATAAAGCTGAAAGAGTGACAAAAGAAAATGAATTATTATTGCTACAAAGTTTTCATATTAATTAATAATTTATATGCCATTTTTGTGTTCAATTAAGTACTCAGTACTTAAGTACTCAAAATAACTATTTCTTTATCTATATTCATGTGATATGGTTACTTCCAATCTTATCATTTTCAATATTTAAGTAATCAACGTTTGGCTGGAGCGAATTCTCTACCTATAATATCATATTTCATCAACAGATATATATTTACTACCGTCTCATTAAAATCATGGCCGCTCTTGGCGATTCTCATATTAAATATGAAATATACAATTACACTTCATTCAATTTAAGCAATTCCCCTTACTTTATTCTCATATTTCATCCACATATTGCCCATAATTGGCCACAAAATGTGACCAGCAACCGTACTCATAGGTCAACCCCTTCAGCACGTATGATATCATATGGTACATCGGCTATATCAATAACCAAGGGTAGCAAAAATGCAATTTTAATTAGCCGAACGTGCGACAAACGCACGTAGAACGCATAACCGCAAGATGGTGCTGCAATTAGGCGACTGGCAACGGGCTACTGCCAACTGGACAAAGTCCAGCAATTCACAGTGCTGTCAAGCAGACAGTCAGTTAGTCAGTCAGTCAGTCAGTTCGGCAGTCAGTCAGCTAGTCAGTCAGTCAGTCAGTCAGTCAGTCAACGTTGTTACGTGCTGCTGCAGCCAAACAAAATTATGTGGCCAACATTTGCCGGTGGCACATTTCGCGGACAACGGCTGCTGGAAGGAGGGCAACAACTGCTTCTCGTTGCCCTTTGCTTGCGGCTTATCCGCTGCCAGTCGTTTGTTTTGCAATGCCCAAATTACTTTATCGATTTGCCCAGTACGTTTGTACAATTTGGCGTATTGCATACATTACGGGGCAGAAGCAGGAGCAGGAGCAGGAGCAGGAGCACGAGTACGGTCAGGGACAGTAGCAAGAGAAGCAGCAGAAGTAGGAGCAGAATACGCAGTGGACAACCCAACCGCGCTAACGAGCCTCATTAGTGGCATGCGTGGGGCAATGTGGCACTGGACAATGGAAAATGGCGAAGTAATGAAATGACACTGGGACAGTCAACGTTCTGTTGACATGTGAGCAACATGCACGTGATTCTTACTCGGATACGCCAAATGATGATTACGTGGCGATTTACACAGCCAAGAACTATTTTCAGAACAGCGGAGTGAGTTTTCTTATGGGATGCTAACAGATATGACTAAGATAAACAATCTCTGTTAATATTAAGATTACGGTATTAAGAGTTTATGTTGCGAATATACACAACATATATTTTATAATATTTGAAAAAGTTTGATACAAAGGTTATATATTCCTGATATTGTCATATTGTCTATGTGTACTCTTTGATAAGTAAATACAGTTTATGTTTAAATTTAATAAATGAACTTTTAATCATAGACTGTGCTCAACATGATTGGTTGACTAGCTCTAGACCTCTTTGCCTGATGTTATAACAAAATATATTCAAATATAAATCTCCTTCTTATTCTTAATACGCCGCCGATGTTCGGTTTCCTGCAGCTTGCAACTGTATAAAATCAATCAAGTAGACCTGAAAGGCTTTGGCAGCCAACGCAGACCCAAACCAGAAGCCTAATTAATTGATTGAGGATGTTGTTGTCCTTGTTGTCCTCGTTGTTATGGCTTTTGGGCAACACCGCAGCGTCGTACTGGGCGTCGTCAAGGGTCTCAGTTGCAAACTGTCATAATATTGACTCATTGGCCATGTAATTAATGGTGTTAAGACTCGCACGACATATTAATGCAATTCAATTGACAGACAGCATCCGTTTTGCATTTACTGGCAATTCTGCGTGTACTCGCATATTGACTTCAATTATAATGAAACCCTGTCCTGCCCATGAAGTCACCCGTTTACCGCGCAAATGGTCCGTTGTACATTGGTATACCATAACACATGTCACATTGTGTCTGGCATATTAAATATCTTTAGCTTAGTGAAACAAATAAATTATAATGCTGTTGGTATAGGGTCTTCAAAATATGTCGAACTGCAACTTTTTAGCTGTCTGTTTAAGAAATAATATTTCTTATTAAAAGCTGGCAGAACTTTCCAACCATCAACTTCAAATCAAACCTTTAGCATTCACTCTATTGACTGAGTCTACGACTAAGACACATAGATTGATTTAGACACTTTTAAATATTTCAGCTGAAGCCGGCGTGAACTTTTATTGCTTGTCTACAAATGGTATTCAACTTTTTAACATTTCAAGGCACAGCTTAAGAACTTTGTAAGCATTTTAGAATTGAACAATAAATTTACATTTATCAATTTAATCATAGGTACTCATCGCTATCATCGGCACTATCATCGGAGCTGTCTTGCATGCTGCCGACCATAGTTTCGGGGCACTTAGGCTTACTCACTGCCATTAGTGATTTAAATATTGTACGTTTTGATGTATTTTGTTCCGAAATTTTGGCACTGGTATCTTTGGTAGTAGTGGTATTTTTGACAGCAACTTTGTTGCTGCACTGTGGTTTCTCTTTGTCGGTGTCGTTCCGCATTTCAACGATTTTCAAGGACCTTCGCTTGGCAATGGCTTGTGGCTTCAGTTGATTGCGGACATTCGATTGACTAGGACCCTCGTAGGGACCTTCCTCGCCAAAGCCGTTTGGATATGTTTGTTCGGGCAGCTCCTGTTCACGATAGTAATACCTGTTGGGTATTGCAGCAAAGGCATCGCTATCATCGGACGTATCTTCGGCCGAACCTGACTCAGTCGTGCATCTCGAACTTGATTCATACTCGGAACTGTGCCGCGTTTTCCTTAAGCCAGGCGATCGTTTAACACGCTTCACAAGTGGAGAACTCTTCAGTAATTTCGTGGAATCAGCCATAGCTTGTCGCACATTCACTTTAGCTTGTGGCTTGCCACCTTTACGTGAATGGAGCTTTGCCACGTTGCTTGAAATGTCATCAGCTTGACTATCTTTAGAAATGAAATGTGGTGTAAGGAAATGCGGTATTTTGTTTGGATTGCCCTCAGGTGGAACATCCTTTAACATAGGCTCGCTTTCAATGAATTTCCTGTTCATGTTTGCTTGTTGTGGTGATTCGGGCAAGATTTTCTCATTAATATTTTTGGTCTGCTTCATCACCATTTGCAAGAGAATGGGCAAATCTTTTCTGGCAAAGTTTTCCCCAAATTCCCGCTGCAGCTTCTCACGCGGTTTCAATAGACACTTGTCGCCCGTTTCGAGAGCAAACGTCTCCAGAGTATGCTTATAGCCGTACCAAGCGAAATAGTCAACCACCAGATAGTTGAGCAGCTGCACCAAGCCTCGCTGTTTCATATCGCCACCACAGAGTGGTTCCTCCTTTTTTAAGTCTGTCTCTCCGCGCATCATGTTCAGCACCTTTACATGCAGCCCACTACGCATCTCGTCCAGTATGCCATTTCGTTCGAAATGCAGCTTAATACTATCCTCAATTAGCTGCGAATAAGAACTATTTTCCATTATGAACAATGAATATACAACACCCCAATGGAAATTTTGTAAATCGATAACGAATTAAATTTATTTGTATTTTACGAGCTAACAGTTTGAAGTCGAATTGATATTTGAATGTGTTTCTGAAACCAGATGGACCCCATTAAACTGTGAAATTTGACAAAATGCTTACTCCGTTCGTTAGAATTCTCAATTTACATTTATATATATATATATATATATATATATATATATATATATATATACATATATATATATATATATATATATATTTTTTTTTTAGTCTTTTTGTCAAGCCAGCGGCTGACGGCATCAGCTCGTTAATCATGCAGATAACCTTGAGTTGGAGGCTGCATACATTAGCCATTAGGTGAACTTTTTTACGTCGCTGCCAAGTTTTTGGATCTGTCTCAAGAGTTGAAGTCAAAGTGCAGTGAACGACTTCTTGAAGTGGTTTAGTGACCTCCATGACTGCTTACCTGCAGCTGCTAAGAAATGCGCATTGAGAACGGTTTGTAAGGCGCACTGAAAATTTATTGATGAAATGTATTTTGTGTTTAACGAAAACAAAAATGTTTATAATTCAAGCAAGTAGTCTTAATTTTATTTCAAAATTTGTCATTTTAAATTTAAAAAAATCAGATTAGTTAATTTTTTTGTACCATATAAAATGAGCATTTTATATTTTCCAAAGAGATTGTTTCGAAAAGTTATCATCCTAACATTCACGACGTAGTGAAGTGTGCTTGCATTTCGGTCTGGGAAACAGTCACAAGATGCGGCGTCAATTTATATTTATGAAAAAAAAAGAAAATGCTCGACGAATGAGCCTTAGCCAAAATTAAGTTACCTTCGAGATCCGCTAAAAAGCGCCTTTAACGGACTCTGGAACGTTGGTTATTGAGCTCAACCATTCTTTGCCGCACATTTACAATGCTAAGAGGACTTTTAGTAGTATCAGCAGTTGCGCTAGTTTCGTGTAAGCTTAACGGCCTCTTTGGCAGCCCTTTGGCTGGGGTATCTTTTAAAGCCAGATAAGACTTTTGTAGGTTTTCCCATTTACTTTGGCCTTCTTTACTAAAACTATCTTTCGTCCATTGGTCCATTCTTATTGGCAACGACTTGGTGTTGGCTTGTGTCATGCCAGCATTAGAATCATGTAAATTCTCTACCTTCTGTAGTGTTTCCTTCCTGGCTGTCTCTTTTGACCTAGGACTTGGTCCATTCGAGCTCTCCGTTCTTCTTAGGGTTTCGTGAGTTGGTGTTATTTTGATCCTGCTTTCATTCAAGCTCTTCAGCTGGCTAGCACTTTTAAGATTGGGAAAGCTTTTTAGTTCTTTACTGAATTTTCGAAAGTTTTTCGCACTGCTTGACAATTTCTTTTGCTGATTTTCTTTTATCACTGTGTTCGCATTATTGGCTTCGTTAAGATTTTCTTTGGCTATAGTATTGCTTTTCTTAGCTTTCTTCTCCCTATTGCTATTTGTTTTTCCCTCACCTGGCATATCTGAAGCTTCTTTGACGCCGAGAACATCTTTTTTCACTTTTTTGATAGGCTTTTCTTTAGATGAAACCTCTTTTGTCGTACGAATACGTGCTTGAATTCTTTTCAACCTCTTTGGGCTTTGGTCTACCCTAATTGGAATATGCTCCCACATACTTTTCTCCAGCAATGCCTTGTCAGCTTTATTTGATTCCTTCAATACCATTTGCAACAGGATGGGCAGATGTGCATGGCTGAATTTCCCCTTAAGTTCCTGTTGCAACTTAACACGCGGCTTTGGACGCGATTTTTCGCCCGTCTCTAGAGCAAAGGTTTTCATTGTGTTCGTAAAGCCATGCCAATTAAAATAGTCGACAATCAAATAATTGAGTAGCTGCAGCATGCCACGCTGCTCCAAATTCGAGTTGCCACATGTAGGCTCTTCCTTCTCGAGCATAGAGAACTCTTGGATCATCTTCATCGCCTCAACATGTAACCCGCTACGCATTTTATGCAGTTTTTCGTTCCGGTCAACATGTAATCGGAGACTTTCCGCAATGAGACCCGAATATGAGTTATCTTCCATTTCATATAAAATAGAAATTTTTTTAATAACTGTAAATTTTATTTCCTTTGAGTAAATACGATCTGAATCAGATTTTGAATGTGTGCAAGTTAAAAGGGTCGATTAAACCTGATTGTCTACTGTGATATTTAACAGAAGGCTTACTCGGTTAGTTTGTCTTACTTAACATATATATATATTTTGCTCTATATCTATATATAAGTTAGGTCTAAAGGAACACTTCTGTTTTGTCCAAAATGGAAATATATTTAACTTTATGTTTAATGTTTACCTAAACGTAGTTCCCCTATCTAATTCCCTCGACGGATGTACGCTTTGCCGTGTTGCAAAATGCGCGTTTAGACGAAACTTAATGAGATGCTGCGCCTAATTAAACTTTGTGCACACAACGTTTAAAGGTGCTCCAAGACGTAGACGTGCAACAAAAAAGTTGCCGATAATGGGCGACAGAGTGCGCTGCCAAACTGGCTTGTGCCAGTGTTGCCAACGATGCTGCCCTTACCGTTGCTTTTCGCCTTATATCAGTTGCAAAATTTATTGCACTTAATGGAATTTAAAAGTTTGTTTACTTGCAGCCAGTTGAAAGCCAAGGCGAATGCCGCCATTTTGCCATGTGTGTCTGTGGGTGTGTGTGTGTGTGTGTGTGTGTGTGTGTGTGTGTGTGTTGGGTTGGGTTTTGGTTCGTAGGTATGTGTGTATATATATATTTGTGTCTGCTAACGACAATGTCGTTTAAATGAATTTATGCTTAAACGATAATCATGCAAATTAATAGTTGCACAAGGACTTGAAATAAAAAGACGGCACCATTTGACTTTTCCACACGCAACGCACAGCAAAAATATACAAAACTTTTGCACACAAGTTGGGCGCAAAACGAAAGAAAGAATGAAGAAAAATTAAGGAAAACAGTGAAAAGCATTGGCAAAACTTTGTGTCTGTGTTGGCATTCGGTTTTGTAGGTGCGGCTCAAAAGAGTTTTCTCAGCCATCGAGCCAAAGAAATATTTAATAACTATTTTCCTTTTTTGCGTTGAAAGTTCTCTTTGCTTTTAATTCTGTAATGGAATTGTTAAGAGCTAGGAGCTGTTTGATTTATGGCCAGGCCAAAGTTTTTAAGCAAAGATTACAAAAAAATAATATATATATATCTACATATATACATGTACAAAATGAGACGATGAAAAAGTGGCAGTCGCATCTGTCTTTAACTTTAATGCAACTGCTCTTTAAATATTTGTTCGACTAATTAGCAAAAGTGTTGCCAAAAAACGAAAATAAAGTACAGTAATACTCAGAAAAATGCTGCGCCATTTCCGGTTTATCTCTACTTTGTAGCAAAGCCAATTAGACAAAATGGCTGCGACACATTTCCGCTGGTTGGTCCGCCTCATGCGTTTGCTTTAAGTGCGTCCCTCGTAGGGGGCACTATAACAATGTTGCAAAGGTTGTAACGCAGTAGAAGTTGTAGGCGATACTCTTTAGGTTCTTATCTGTGTAGTACTTACTCGTATGCTATTTTTCTTTGCGTCGCATTGTTAAATGTTTTGGCATAATAATGGAGGCCAACAAAATGTGATATCAATTTAGCTATCGAAAATTGCAGCGTTCATACATAAACTGACGTTTTCGCAATTGAGTATAACTAAATACGTTAAGATATTTAGTGGGTCATTTATTTATATATTTTTATTATTATTATTTTCTACTTAAGAGAATTTCAATGAAAGACTTATACAATTTTATCTCCAGCAAAAGCTGGTGTCAAAACACTCAAACTACTTTAAATGCTTTTCTGTCTCATTTTCAATTATATAGCTTCACCGGCTGTGAAGGAGAGTGTATTTAAGAGGCGTTGTGTCAACAAAAGATGTCCCTTTTTGTTGTCGCCTATTGAGCATTGTCCTTGTTGTTATTACCGACACACTTTCGCATTTGCTAATCGCATTAATTATGCGCTGCTTTCAGTTGCTGCTGGGCCTTCTGTGCTGCAGGCAAATGGCCAGCAAATTGAACAAGAACAAACTGCAGGCAAAGCTAAGGATAGAAAAAGAGCAGTCCAGAGAGTGTTAGAGAGTGAGAGAGAGAGAGATAGTAAGACATAGTCATAGATACATAGAGAGAGAGAGAGAGAGAGATACTTGAAGGCTGCTTACACTTTAGGAATAATTGCCTCACTGTGGAGTTGAATTGAATATAACAGCATCAGGAATAGCGAATATTCATAGAAGATGGCATTTTATTTCATTAATTATCAATTAGTTAGTTTTTGATAATAATTATGCAAGATTTATTAAGTGGCTGTGGCTGCCAAGCTTTGACCATCTTCAGCTAACTTTTGACAAATTTCTATTGAATTAATTAACAGCTGCACTTAATCAAATTGTGTGGCATAGCGCCCGATAGAGCTTTGCGTGAAATTAAGTGCGATATTAATATTCAAACGAAATTGAGAAAATATTTACTCAATAAATAAATAAATTGTTAAACAGCTTTTAATGCAAACCTCAAAGGCTTCCAAAATAAGTGCTGTTAATAACATTAGTTAGGCAAGTTATTGATATGCTTAAGATATATGTATAGGATTTCTATGTGATGTGATATCGCGAACTTTGAGGAAAAGTAGCGATGCTGTTAACTTTGTCTAATGAGCTCAACAGACTTTAGTATATAAAATGCTGTAATTATTTTTTGTCTATTAAGCCTAACAGATCAATGTATACGAAAAGCTGTTATTAACATTTGACTTTCACGATTAAAAGATTTATGTGCTGTTACTTAACAGTAATATGTTATATGTGTATTAAAGAGCTGTTGTATAAACAATTTTATTTTAAATACAGATTTAATGCTTTCAAATAAATATTATATAATTTCTTCATAAACAAGTTAATATTCACTTATTAAAATATGTATATATATATATGAAAGATAATAGATATATTTGTTAGTTTTAATTGCAATTTACTTGAAGCTGCTTATATATTTTCTAATTGTCTTAATCATTGAATCTGCCTGGGAATTCGAGGATTCACGCAGTAGCCCAATTACCTCGGAGATGCCTCCAGCTGGGCGGCCACGTTGTGCCTTGGTTGCCATGGCATAAAGCACACCGGCACAAGCGCCACGTTTACCTTCCCAGTTCTCCGGGCTGGGATCAAGTCTGTTTAGCAAAAATAGGTATTTATTTCTATATATACAATATATACAAAGAGAATTACTCTCAATACTCACTTCTCAAGCATATCGAATGCTTTGGCAGCCACCCAAAATTCCTCGCACCTGTAGCACTCATTGGCAATTAGCTGAAGCAAAAGAAATGCCTCAGCATTCGTGTCTCTTGTAATGAATATATTCCATGCCAGCTCTGGATGGCCGCAGTGTATATGACACTTTGATAGGATCATGCAGTAGGTGTGCTGATTCTTTATGTCCATATCGCTGATCTGTATTAGCAGCTCCTCGGCCTCCTTGTAATAGCCTGTGGCGCATTTAGCCTGGGCAAAATTATAGTTGAATACATCATCGTTTACAAAGTAGCTGCGTATAGAGTTCATATAGACGAGCACCTCCTCGAACTGTTCGTATAAAAAGAACGCCGAGGCCATGCTCTGACGTCCTGGTATCGTATCACATTCTGTAGCTGAGCTGCCCACCAGATGTAGATTTTGCTGCGCCGTTTTGATGTGTTCCTTCTGTAAGGGGTTTAGTTCAGATTTATTTAGGATTTATTTGAAGTATAATTAATATTTTCGTTATGCAAATATGAAACAAAAGTAGAAAAAAGAGAAAACAACGTATGGAAGAAACAATAGAAACTTTTCAAAATAAGCATAGTAATTCTCGATATACATTAAGGTATCAGAGGTATTGTAAAGATAATATATTGAAGAATGATATACCTAAAGTTCATATACCTAAAGTAGAAATGTTATTTAAAACTTTCAAACTAAGACCTATGATCTGACTATAAGTCCGCAAAGTTGACACATTCCCAAATACGACAGTTACTTGACCTTTACTTGTAGTTGTTCATTCTCTGCATCAGCTGAAATAACATTAATTCACTTGTGCTAGCTCTGAGACTGTGAAAATATATTTTTCTCTTCAACTTATTTAGGCAACTCTCTGTATACTTTTAGTATTTACTAATGGCTGTAAGTTAAATTTCCATAATGAAGGACCTGACTAGCTTTATTATTCTCGTTGTACTAAGCAATAGTTAGTTATCTGATGATGCAACTATAGTTATCAGTAATTGATACAAAATAGTTTACATGAAGTCTGTAGCACTTACCGAACCCAATTGTTGTCCGAGCGCCGCATGCACCACACCCTTGAGTATATACTCATGTGGCGATGTTGGTTGTAGTTCTTTCATCAGGGCATGCGCCTCCTGCACATCGCCCTGCTTTAAATAATAAATGGCCAGATTAAGCCGTGCCTCGGGCACAATATTGAGCAGTGCAGGCAGAACTCTGAGAGCTCCCTCGCCATTTCGAAATACCACCAAATTGTGACGTATTAAATCCGCACCGAATGTGCCATTGTCGGCTATATTTTTGATCTCCTGCTCAGCGACGCGACCACTGAAGAGTCGAAAGCGATTGCACGCCTTTAGATTGATGGCAATGGTACTATCGCTGTGCTGGCTTAAATATACATCGAGCACTTCCTGTGACATGTCATAGTAGTCCAGCTTATAAAAGCACAACGCCAGATACACATTGATGGCCAAGTAGTCCTTGTTGTCGACCAGCACACGCTTATATACATCGATGGCCTCCTGGTAATGGGCGCGCATATAGTGCATCGAGGCGAGGCTTAGTTGTTGCTCAACGCTGGGTGTTCTTAGCAGCTCATCTAAAAGGTCTGCCCATTGCTGATCATCGCCCAGTTTGTGGGCGAGATGAAAGAGTAGACGTTGCTTTAGCGGCGTCTCAGCTGTGCCTTCCATTAGCTGCTGTGCCTCCTCGTACAAGCCCAAATAGAACATGCAGACGGCTATATTGAGATCCAGTTGAGGATCCTTTAGAGCCTGATATTGATTCAGTGCCTGTTGGTAGTCACCCAAATGGAAATTGCAGTAGGCAATCCATTGATCGATTTGTTTCTGCTGCTGTTCATTTTGCTGAGCCGTCTCCTCGCTCTCGTCCTGCTCATCGTTGGCATACTTCGCAGAAAAGGTTAAACTAACATTTTACATGTCAACAATATTTGTCACTCACCTCCAAGAAGGCTCGCGCACCTGTATAGTCACGCCTGATGATGAAATCCTCCAATGTTGCCGGCGCTGGGGCTTTGCGTTGCTGCTGTTGCATGCCACCGCCGCTTGCCACATGCCGTGAGCTGGCTGAATCCGTTTTGCCACGTGAAAGTATCTGTGAACTCAAGTAACGTAAAGTATCTCAAGCATTTCAAGCATCTTTTGCTATATCCAGCTGCATTTCTTACCATTTTTTTTCGTGCCGCGAACTTTGCTATTGGACTTTACGTTTTCTTCTGCTCAGCATTTATTTTGCTCTGTTGTGTTGTGTCTTCGTGGCGCTTGGTTACCGTTGCGATTACGGTTATGGTTGCTTGGCAACCAACATAGCGTCGATAAAGCAGTTCCCATGCCTGACTGCACCCGCAACCAACTGTTGCTATTGCTGTTGCTATTGCTGTTGCTATTGCTGTTGCTATTGCCGTAGCGCATCATGCAAATGCTATTCTCAATTCTTGGTCATGTTTTCGCATCTTACTCGTGTACCTTTTCTTTTTTCTTTTCTTTAGTTGCTTTCGAGTTATTTTTCTGCTGAAGCGTCAAATGCGTTATGCTTACACTATAAAGCTAGGTTTTACTTAACTTTGTTAGTCTGTTTGAGTGCGGATCAACTGGAGGTTCTTTGGTCTTTAGACAGGCAAAGCTTGTGTTGACATTTTCGACAGCGATTCAAATTTTGTATGTTAATAATTAATTGTGTATGTTATTAACGTAAGACTGATAAATGGGATTATGCAGAATTAAAGAATAACTTATGTTTATTAAATACTTATTATATAATATTTAAATATGATATAGTTTATTTTTTTATAAAAGTATGTATAGTAAATATAATTGGTAAATGATAATGTTAAGTTTACTGCTAAGATAAATTTTACTGCCATGTAAATCTGAAATACATTCCAGTATTAATATTATGTTAATGTAGATCTAGTTAATCTTCATTTTATTGGTGTTGTGCTAAAGTACAAGTCTTTTATAATATTGATTACCTTTAAATGGTTTCAATTTCAACAGAAATCATAGCTACTGTATTTATTTGTTAGTGTATGCTATTATATGAGTACTTGTAAAATTGAATTTCCATTTCTTGTTTTCATATATTTTTATGAGATTTCACTTGCATTCCACTTAAGGTGAGTTCAGCCATCCAGAGTAGATCTGTAGTTATGCCTGTGGAGTGCATTGTTGACACACTTGCTTTATTTACAAGGCGTACAAACTCATAAATATGCACTCAGCTTGGAGAAAAATGCGTGTGTCACTCATACATAGATACATATATCTGTTTGCTGCATTCAGTGCTTTTAGATTTTCTTGCCTCGTGTTACTTACTTTTTTTTATTATTATCTGCTGACATTGCAGAATACTAAATGTCTTTCACAACCGATGATGGACACCTGCAGCTGCTCCACACATTATTGCAAACATGTGCAGAAATTTGTATTAGTTGCAGAAATTCTTTACAATTTGCTTTGTACAGCTTCGAATTGCATTTTTATACGAATGCATTTCTATAAATGTTTTTAATAAAATATAGTTATAAAAAAAAAAAAAAATAATATATATAAACGTAAGAAATTGTACTACTCTTTTAAGAAAGCCCAGATTCATGAGTTGATAATTTGAATACGAACAAGTTGACAAGTTCTTGGCTTGACTGCCCGACTAGAAGACAGCATGAATTCCGCTCCGTATATACGTATATGTATGTATATATATATATATATATATATATATATATATATATATATATATATATATATATATATATATATATATATATATATATACGGAGCGGAATTCATGCTGTCTTCTAGTCGGGCAGTCAAGCCAAGAACTTGTCAACTTGTTCGTATTTCCATGTTACAAACATTTTAGCAAAAACATAATACCCTACATTTAGGTATATAAAAATATTTACCTTAATTCAAATAAAACTTTTTTTGCTGAATATATTTAATCTAAAATATTTAGCCATGTTGACTGTTAACCGCAACATGTCAACGAGGATTGAATATAAAAAGCAAGATAAAAATGAAAACAATCTGTTTGCTGCCTATAACAGAATAATACGATGCACAGCACCAGCCGAAGCAGCAGCAGCAGCAGCAGCAGCAGCAACAGTAACAACAGCAACAACAACAACGACTACAACATGAACGACAATGTTTGATATACAAATGCGGGATATTGTGGAAACAAATTTATTTTCAAGTGCTGCGCAACGGTAACGAGTACTTGAATCATTTTAGTTGCCTGTCCCACAGAGCTGCCTATGTGTTGCTGTGTGTTGTGTATTCAGGGCGCGCCTTTGTTTATGCTACACTTTATTGCGCTTTTGCAATTTCGCGTTTCCGTTTCCTGTCAAATCAGCCATAAAAAGCAAGTCGGCGCCCCGTGACACCGCGCGCCTATTACATTTCGCAGTCGAATAAACAATGCCAACATCATTTGCACCTCCTTCATTATGGCGCTCGTTATTTGTCAAACAAATAAACATCAGCAAGGGGACGAGGGCGTAGCAGGTCGAAAAGAGAATTTCGCACTTGGAAGGCGTGACAGAGCGACGTGCCACACTACGTGCAATTGTTTCGCTCGGCCATGATTTTCCATCATTATCATTGCGCTCGTGTTTACATTTTTAGAGCTGCTTCCCTATACGGAGAATCCCCAATACAGTACAATACAATACAATACAATACAATACAATACAGAGAGCCAGCTTAGGGTGTAGGGGTAGATTTTCTTCAAGCAAGCAGCAAGTGACAATTTATTGTCATCTCTTCTTTGCCTTCGCTTGATTCACGCTTGTTTTATTTCTGTTTTGTTTTGTTTTGTTGTGCTTTGTTTATATATATATATATATATTCGAGTATTTGCATTGCCTCTTCCTGTTTTCTATCCAGCAGTTGGGCAAACTTGTGTTACTTCTGCTTAAGTTCTTCTTTCTTATTTTTGGCAAAGAAAAAATCACATGAAAATTGCGAACTTGCGAAATGAAGTGCAAAATTTAAACGGAAATTGAAATGGCAATGACAGAGCTGACTAGTCTTCCTATATTTCTCTCTCCCACTCAATCTCTCTCTCTCTCTCTCTCTCTCTCTCTCTCTCGCTCTCTTGCTCTTTCTCACTTTGTATTTTCCTTTTACTTAGTGCCTTTCCTGCCTCAATTCGTTGCTTGGGCACATGTTCCCTTATGCCCGTTCGTCGTCAGCTGCATGAGAGAATTTTGCTCTGAAATAAAGTTGAAGAAAATGGCGATTTTCTCAAGCGAAAACTAAACACTCGAAATGCGAAAATAAATAAGAATGGACATCTTGGCGATTTATTGTTCACGTTGCTGCTGTTGTTGTTGTTGCCGCTGCTGCTGCTGTTGCCTGTCCTTAACTCAAGCTCAAATGTCGCATGCCGCTGAAGCATGCATAATAACAGAACATCGTTACAAAGAAATAGGAAAAATAAAATCAAATTAAAAAAAAAAAGATCCAAATAAAATCAAGTTACCATAAAAACTGCAATATTTACTATAAAAAAATATTATAAAATTTCTTATAATCTTAAGGCCAAAAGCTACTTTTACTCGGAGTCAGTTAAGACTTTAAGACACACAGACAGCTTGAACGTGCCAGCTTTTTGATTTCTGAATTTTCTGGCCAATGCAGATTCAAAGATATGCGAATCATTAAATGTGCTCTAAAATATCTGGTATATTTAAAAGTGTAAATTCTGCTTACAGAACAACTCGTATCACAAAATAATTATTAATAAAACTTTCATTTTTATTTCTTTACATATTTTAGTACATATGTTTCAATATGTTCCGAAACAACTATGAATTCAGTTTGCTTGCATGCTTGCAGACTCATTTGTGGCAGTTAAGTGTAGTAGCTTGGGTTTTTTAATTAAAAAGCTAGACCTGCTTGACTTTAACTGTATACCTATGCATGGTGTACTAATTGGAGCTTAACTAAAGCTTCAAGCTTTATAAACTACCTACGATTAATCACGAACTAAATTTCAAGGTTACCTAGTTCAAGGTGCAAAGTTGAAGGTTCAAAATGTCAAACATCAAAGTAACAAACTAATGATTCAGAACTTTTACTATTTGACAATCCGCTCCGAATATCCACTAGGACCAGGGGCAGTAGATGTTGTGAGAGAAGCTGTAGGGACAAGCGTAGGAAACTAAATTTCGAACAGGCAACTGTTTGCAATTAGGCGCAAATAAACTAAATTGTTTTGTGGCTTGGGTGTTTTCGCCTAATTCGAGCCATTTCCAAATATGTTTAACAAATATACACACAGCTGTGACTACCAATCAGGCACACACGCACGCACGCACGCACGCTTCTGCCCTTTGTGCATGGGGCAATTGCATTATTGGTAAAATGTTTTTGGTAAATGTGTGAAATATTTTGGTTGGTTTTTGCCGGCTGCCCTCTAATTTGTGTATTTTGTGTGATTTGGCGCATTTACATATTTTAATTAAAACACAAACTTTGCATTTTAAGCCAGCGCCAGCGCCAGCGCCAAAGCCCGAGCTTGGAGTCTAAAATCAAAACTAAGAGCACTTTTATCCATAGATGACAGTTGTTCGAAATGTGTGATTCTATTATTTTGGTGTCATTCGTTATATACCCTAGCATATTTACTAGAAGAGTATATTCAAGTTGGCATTTTGCTAGCATTAACTTCAAGAACTATCTGCATTAGGGATACACAAATTATCATCAGTTTTCGAGTACGAGTTACAATATTTAGGAGAATAATCTAAGCATTTGAATCAAGATATTTGTCATATTTAAAATAAACCAAAATGAGCTTAAAACTATTATTTACAGTAAATTTTGCTTATAACGCATTTGACTCTATGCTACAGAAGTTAACTTCGATTTACTGTTCAATATTTTCCACATGCTTGTGGGCTTTTGGTTATTTTAATAAATATTTCAACAGTCATACACATACGGACACATACACACCGACACAAACATTCGTATACACCGACGTACCGATAGACAAACAGACAGACAAACAGACAGACAGACATAGTTTACTATCTACTAAATATTTAAACGCAGCATCAGATCGTAAAAGCAAAATGTATGCAAAGTGCATGTCGAGCAGCAATCGAGGTGAGGCTGTAAAAAAAGACGAAAACAACGTGGAAGACGAGCTGGAAAATTAAAATAAATAAAAGTAGACAGCTTGAAGAAGCTCAGGCACATCGGACAATGATTGGCGACTGATCGACTAGAAGATATGCTGTAAAGCAAAAATTAGTTAGCGATGATATATAAAAGAATATATATACTTATAACTCAAGTGATCAGCAAATCGATGAATGATAGACGTATATAAAAATAAAATATTGTGTTTATCATAAAATTTTACTGTCAGACAGTTCAGTTGCACTACTATTTTTATGAACACAGCTGTAAATATATTATGAAGCATAAATGATATGTATGACACATTAGATAAATTTTTAAATTTCTCCACATACAATTGCCTTTGCATGGCAGCAATTTACCCCATTTACAATTTATGTTTACAGGGTAGAAAAAAATGCAACAATATTGAATAAAGTTAGTACCTGTCGAGCTGTTGTGTTCTATCGTATGCTGCCTGTTGTATATATGTATATAAATATACATACTTGTGCCTGAATTTTTTACTCACATTTTTACTATTACGAGTATTTTGCTAGAGCCGGCGGTGCAAAGCAGTCAACGGGATTCGCACCCAAAGCACCCAAAGAACCATGCATGAAATAGTGTTCAGGTGCAGCAGTCTATGTGCGTGTATGTATGCATGTGTTTGTGTGTGCGTGTGTTGGTTGTGTGTGATTTCTAATATAAACGCAAATATGCAAACATTGTGCTGGGTACATTCCACCACGTCTTTTCACGGCTTGGCACTAGAGTAGCATACCATACATCTCGTTGAATTGGCAGAATGTTGATAAAGTCAAGCAACAAAGTATGTGTAGAAAAATGTAAATTTTTACTGTAATTGATAAGCTTTAAGTTGCAAGTTTAATTAAAGTTCACGCTCTTAGTAGTTACCCTTAACTCAAACTATTATCGAGTTATTCTTGAATAAAGTACACAACGTGTTCAAATGGTTTTGGTGCCAAATATTGCGACTCTGCCTCCATCTCTGCGTCTCTCTCGTTCACTCTCTCTCTCCCGCTCGCACACTCACAAAATTGCTTAATTTCATGCACATCCCTGTTATTGGAGCCCAGTGCCATGCCCCTCTGGATCTCTGTCGCTGCCTTTCGACTCTTATGCCTCGCTGCATGTGCGTGGCCTGCGAGCAAAAACAAATAAAAGCAAAATGCGCCAAAGCCGCAATAAGTGTCTGTCTGTGTGTGTGTGTGTGTGTGTGTGTATGTGTGTGTGAGTGTGTGTGTTTGGGTAGCTTGTCTTGTGCTATGCAATGCCACGCCCACACAATCAAGCGCCCATTTATGCACTAATTAAAATTTTATCGTTAAATCTTGTTTGCATGCATTGCAACAAGCGGCATGTTGAGCTCCAGCGACGGCGCATCTCGAGTGCAGATGGACCGCGTCCCTCCCCCCCCCAGCAACCCATTCTCGCTCTACGCCATCAGCAGTTATCGGCCGAGCCCCCTACATTGCAGTGACTGCCATAACTAACCAAGCTGGCCCCGACGCTCCTCTGTCTACCTACTGAAATGTATGCAATGCGCACATTTTTCGTCGAAAATGTTTGGCAACAGTTATTTGCACTTCCGGCGCTTGCCACATCCAAATATTCACACACACACACATACGCACGCACACACACACACACTCGCACACACACACAAATTTGGCCAGTGGCATTTGCATGCATTTAACGCTTGCTACCAAGCATTTTCATATTTTATTTGCTTTTCGCCAGCCAAATACACGCGCACAATTCGCTTCCGATAAGTGCCATAGCATATCTTTCAAGTGCTTTATGGCCCAAGGGGTGATGGAAAAGGGGGAGGATGGGAGTCGCTTGCACTACTGTTCAGTTAATGCTTAGCCGCTGTTAGCATAGCTAACCTCAATGGTCAGCAAATTTAATATGAATTGCATTTGGCGCGCTGCCTGATAATTTGATGAAATTCATAAAGTTTTTGTCATCTTTTTTCGAAGGTAGCTAATTAAATTATATACACACAGCACACACAAACGCATCAAGTGTACTCAAAAATTTAATTTTCTAAATAAGTAAACCTCTATGAAGCACACAGAAACTATGTGCATAAATGCGCCAAACTAACTGACCGAAAAAGAGCTAGGGCAAACTTTTCGCGCTGTCAACTTTTTTAATTTAATATCAAATACGCTGCGTATACGTAATTTTTGTGGCTTTAAGCGACAGTCGTATGTATGTGTGTATGTGTGTTTGGAGTGTGGTCAAAAATTTAATTAAAATGTTTCACGAGCAAAAATTTCAAATTCAAATTCAAATTCAAATTCGCATTTCAAATTGTATGCAAAATGAATAATTGAATGCAATGCGACTAGTTGAAACCAGTTTGACTGCTGTTTTGCCTAATTTTTTGTCAGCTTCTGTTAACAAAAGTGAAATGTTGTTGTTATTGTTGTGGCTCTCTGTAGTCAGTCAATTTGGTCTGACAGTTCAAATAAATTCCAAACACTACGAAATGTATATATTCAAATATTTGGCACATTCATTATTTAAATGCACTTGCATGTACATACAACTGAATTAATTGAATATTTAAATAGCTGTGTGGTGATGCGCTTTTACTAATCGATTCTGTGGTTTCCTAAGTAGCTGTTAAATAACAGCATAATAACAGCTCCGTTTGTATTATTAGTATCTATTCATATTTACACAGATGTACAATTTTACAGCTATGTTGTTGCTTAACATTTCCAAGATTATTTATTTGTTAGCTCAGATGCATAATTAAATTTTAGGCTCATATTAAATAGCTGCAAGGAAAATGTTAGCTTGTGTTTTAGATTCGCCAAATATTTATCACATTGCATTATTTTTTTTCGATGTATACATTAACATTTATCCCTTTACTGCAATTGTTAACTTAACATTTTTTTTATTTATATATACATATATATTTTTTTTTCAAATAATTATTCAATGATTTTATACTGTTTTCGAGTATGTTTTTCATTATTTTGTCGCAGCGCTAATGTAAAGGGTGTCAGAGCCAGACACAAGCAAACCGCAAAGAATGCACAAATTGGATTTCAATTGGAAAGCAATTTCAAACAGCTAAAAATATTTCAATATATTCTTAATCAGTATTTAATTTAATTGCGTGCAATCATTTTTTTTTTAAATTTACATTTTCTATATATTTTCTGGCTTGTCGTTCGGTAGACTGAACATTGCCAGCGGTCATCAAGAGAGTGACGGCTCTCTCTCTCTCTCTCTCGCTCGCTCGCCCTGTCTCTTATCAGCTTAAGAGCTAAGCACTGCCACGCCCAACATGTACATCACTAGGGCGCCCTAAAAAACTTATTTATTACCTTTGTTTAGACTTTATATAATACTCGTGCTGATGGCACTTGAGCAAATAGCATTAGCATTGTCTTCGCTCCATGCCCGGGCGGGCTGTTATTGTTGGCGTCGCCTTGCAAGCCTGAGACACTTCCTTATCATTGCCACAGGCCCCGAAGTGGTAGATGAAATGTTTTCCTTGGTTCGCCACTTGGCGGGCCGCTGCGCTTGATTTGTGCGCCTCGTGTGTGCGGCGGGGAGTTTGTCTTGTGCTTTGTTTATGCGTCCTGGCGTATGCTGTGAAAATTACATATCTCTCGCATGTAGTTAGCTGCATTACTCTTGCTGTTGCTGTTGTTGTTCATATTGTTGTCTAAGAAAACACAGCTGAAGCTGTGCTGGCAACGGCGTGAGCAATCTTTGAGTGTTCGCAAAGAGTCGAGAGTTAAGTAATATTAGCTTTAGTCTATTGCAATTGTTGTGGATCTAGGCTCTGTTGATTTTAAGGCAGCTTAACTTATTCAAAATATAGTTTTGTTTTCTTTTTTTGTTTTGAGTATAGCTCATTTAAGAGATTCTCACTAGCGAAATTTATGGTTAGGTCTCTGTGTTGGATTATTTTTATTCCTCTTATAACAGCTATAAATATTGTTGATTTTTATTGTCTGCTCGATATTGCTCACTATTAAGCTATTGATATATATCTTTAAAAGAAATCTATATTTTAAAGAAGTCTATCAATATTGTCAATAATATGCTCAACTGCTTTATAAATCAAATATATTTGTTACACTCGAAGCAAGCTTAGTCTTAAGACTTTTTTTATTTGTTAAAATTTGTAAATTGAAAAGATTTTACTCATTAAGCTAAGCATTGGTCTAAATTATTGCAATCATTAGTTTTAATCGATATTAAAATGTGCGAGCGGCGTGAGGGCTTTATAACATCCGATCTGGTGGAAAATCTACGATGTGACAAGGCCACTTTTCTGAGTGTAAACAGTAGCTAAAAGTTGACTTTTGGCCATGGTCTTTAACTGTTGATTTGGTCCACAGAAAACGCAGGTACAGATAAAGAAATCCTGGGTACGTCCTCGGTTCATGTTCGTCTTTGAGGACGGAGATCTGAATATGGCTGCCCACTGTCTGGCTGAGAATATGCACGAGCCGTTCGAGCCCTTACCCATTGCCAGTGTGGCCGTGCAACAGTCGGTGCGCGATGATTTCGTTGAGCGCGTCAAGGATCGCTTCCATCAGCTGAAACCTCATGTGGCCATGCATCCGAATTTTGAGCGTTCGCTAAAGGAACTGAAAGTGGGTGGCATCAAATATGAGGTCGCTGCCATTGAAAACGCACCGCCCATAGCCAGTCCGGTCATTGTCACAGACAATATAACCCATTTGTTCTTCAGCACCACACCGACGGGCGTGGTCACTTTGAAGAGTTTCGAGAGCTTAAAGCAGGCAGCCGACATCTTTGGCAGAGAGCAGCCGCCATTTGATGTGATACATGTGTTCGATGAGAGCATCGTGACCGTTTATGAATTGGCATCACGAATCTCTGGTATTCAGTTCTATGTGAATTGCATTGAAGTATGTTTATTGCCGATTCTACCGTTTTATAGTACGCGGCAGGCCTGTACTAAGCTCTACGATGGCTATCACTTTGAGACCCTCGAACTGGGCGGATATTGGCGCATAATCGTTTTTCCCTTCCATACATCCTTTCTGAGTCGTTGCTGTTGTCCGCTGGGTGAATGCTTTTGCATACTGAATAATCACCATTGCTGTGATTAAAAGTCATCGCTTCATAAAACCGCACTTAACCTTCAGCACAGCGAACAGTCTAAGAATGCTTAACTTCCTGGCTGGCTGCGACATCTGCCTCAGTGAAATATTTCGCGAACTTAGGAATTTTGCAGTTTCTAGCTGGCAATTGGACTGACAACACATGTGTCACATAATTTTCGCGCTTGTTGGATTCCAATTTAGTACTACAGTAGACATCAAATATATTGAACTAGCATTACAGATATTTGCTTAAATTTAAGTGTCGAAAATATGCAACGATTTGTGTGGCTGACAATTTGTCCCGAATATATAAGATGAACAGAAGTCTGCTAATCAAATTGGACTACTTAATTAAGTGTTATATAAAACTATCTAAGGTATTAATGTATGTTAAAAATACATACCTTAAAATGTTAATTGTTAATGGCAATAACAGTTGAGTGATTGTTTGAGCTTTGACTAATCCAGCTTTATATATATATATATATATTACAGTATAGATTAATGTATATATTCATTTTTATACTTCTTGAGCTATATTTGACTTTCACTGTTAGGGCTCACTGTACTTGGCCCCTGCTACTATAATTTGTCTGTATTTATCAGTCCGTGTCTGTGCTTTCCGCTCTGGCAGTCGCAGCTGCTTGGTGCACATACGCATGTCGGCGACTGTTTGGCTTTTAATAAAACTTCGCACCGCAAAGTACCAGCCGTTCGCAACAGGAATCGAGGAGTGGCTTCTACCAAAAGGCAACTATTAAACTGGCAGGCAGCCATTAGTTGCGTCTGCTGATGTGACTTCTGCTGCGACTGCAGTAGTTGCCGCTGATGCGGCAGGTTGTCGCCAGTCATCGACAGTTTTTGGCATTTTATGTGCCAACTTGTTAATGAGTTTGCCTTGAAGAGCGGAAAAAAGCCGAATCCAGCAGATTCTACTTCCCGTCAGGCCTAACTGCAACTGCAATCTTCCAACCATCAACAGTTTTTGGCATTGAAAAGCAAATGTTGTTGCACTGTCAGACAACTGACTGTCTCTCCGTCTGTCTGCCGATCTGTCTATCTGTCTGCCAGTCTGTTCAGCTGTCGTATGACTGTCTGCTCATTCGTATTTGTCAGTTTTGTCTGCATTCGTGATTTGAGTTTGACAGATTTTGGCTGTGCTTTAGCGGCGTCTGTTGCCATTTTATAGTTTTCCCGGCTGTAAATGAAAAACACAAGAAGAAAAAGAAAATAACGTGTTGTTTCGAGAAGCGTTTTCAACAGCTGAAGATTAGATGTGTCTTAAAGAATTATAGTTACTCTGTTTTAGCTGATATTGGAAATAATGTATATTAATATCTTTCGATTTATGATTAAAAAAATATAAGTATTATAGAGTTCTATCTGAGCTGCCTAATATATTTATACAAATTATTTTTAATTTTTTTAATTTTTTCAAAAATAAACATAATAAATGTTTTTTATAAATAAATAGTTCTTTTATGTTATCACAGATATTAAAAAACAAACAAAATAACGTGAAGAAATCATTAAAAATTTATGAATAATAGAACAAAATATCTAAGATATAATGAATTTTTCTTTTGCTTGTCGGCATATTTTATGGATTGTGGAATAGTCTATAGTTAGACGAATTGGCAGAGTTTGCGTTTGTCAAAACTCTTGCAATTAAATATTTTATGAGTGGACTGTGAAAAGGCTTAACACAGCTGTTTATTTGTTTGCTTGGCCGTCTGGCATTTGGCTATAAATTGTTATTTATGTCTGGTGCCGGCGGGCGTAGACACGCCCACTTGCCAAACATGATGACCGCCTGCGGCCGTTATTCTATTAAGCTGCCGAACTTGGCAAAATGTTTGACCATGTCGCGGCTCAGTCAATGCCACAGATTTTTGCCATATTTTTATTTTTATTTATCTTTTTTTGCAAATGTCGCTTTGCTAGTTGTGAGTGGTCGACGTGGGACAATACCGACAGAACTGTCCATCTCTTTCTCTCTCTCTCTCTCTCTCTCTGTGGCAGCAAAGGCAACAAGAGTAAGAACAACCGCAACGGACACTTGTCAACGTTTGAAGTTTGTTGTTGTTGGCCGTTGATGCATGTGTTGGTTTTTGTTGTTGTCGCTGTTGCTGTTGTTGTGGTTGTTGAAATGCGGTGTTAGGCCTTGGGGCGTAATAGAATTGAAGTGCCCCTGCTTTGTGGGAGCGAGAAAAGCAACTTTAAATGCAAAGGTATATATTCTGTATATGCTCGTTCTTTAAAGTTTTTTTAAAGCTTAGCTCAATGCACTCCATACTTCATTAAAATATTTTCATTTATGGCCAATTTGAATTCTCGTTACGAGCTACTTCTGCTTCAGTGCAGTCAGTTAAAAGTTCTAAAAGTAGTCCATAAAATGTACTTCCTCTGAAATTTTTTTTAAACATGCGCCACTGGCCGAAATTGCAGTTGGTAAAAAACTTGCTTCAGGAAAACACGCAACATTCGGCAACAAGAAGAACAACTGACAATCAATTCAAAGCCGCAGTTTGAAAATATACGAACAATGCGAAGCAAGCGCACAAGCGACCGCAACAATTTGAAAAACATTACCCATACGCTATGTGTGACACAGAAAACATTGTGCTGCAAGATAGCAGAGAATGAAAGAGAGCGGTGGCGCATGTTGTGGGCGCTGCACGCTGCTGTAGAGACGCTTGCGGTACAGTGAAAACCCACTATAGAGGCGCAGTGTATTTTCAACACCTGCTGGTCAAACAAATCGTGTTCATTTTGGTACAAACACTAATTTCGACAAGGTGCAAACAAGCTGACGTTTCTCCGAGTCTGGGGACGTGAATTGCGAATAGGTAACAGGAAAACAAAACACACACACACACACACAGACACACACACACATTTGAATGTCACGTGCTGCTGGTCTGGTCGGACTTGGGTCTGTGTGTGTATGTGTTTGTGTGTGTGTCTGTGTGTTCGGGCCTGTCGACGACAGATAAAATGCTTTTTTGAAAAATGTAAAATTGCATTTGTAACCGCATTTCATTAGAGAAAGGAAAGTCAAGCATCAGGTACCAGCAGCAGCAACAGCAACAGCAGACAGCAGTCGTTGGCAGCGGCACGTAGTCCAAAAATGCCATTGGGCCAACACAAACAGCAACTCTGCTGGCAGCTGGCAACCGGCAACCGGCAGCCGGCAGTCGGCAACGTGCAACATACAAACTGCAACAAGGTTCGCGACAGCGAAACCAGCGTCACGGTCAGCGCCCAAGCAACAGCATGGGCCCCAGGCTAAAGCAGAAGGGCAAGTGGAGGGGCGTGCTGGGTTGCATGTTACAGCTGCCATTTTTGTTGCTGTCGAAACATAAACATGGCTGTCTGTTGTATGAATGTATGCATGAGTGTGTGTGTGTGTGTGTGTGTGTGTGTGTGTATGGTAGGCGTTTAGGCTTTAAATAGCTGCCTGAAATGTTGATGCGGGCGTTTGAGCTACGTGTGTGAGTGCGTGTGTGTTTGCTGCATGCAAAATTGTTGCTGCAAGGAATGCGGCAACGTATGATTTGATAATCATTCTGAATCATGCAATTGAAGCTTTTAACACATTCATGTACAGTTTTGGGCGAGTTAAGTGATTTTGCATTGCGTGACATTTGTGCAGGGTTAAGTGAAAGATGGAAACAAAATCGGATTATGAATTGAGCTGAACGATTACTGTTTCTCCATAGTTATTGAAAGTGATAGACTGACCTTCCAAGCAGTCAAATCAATTCAAAAGGTTCAAGCGTGCAAAGCTGATATTTAATTTGGCATCTGGTTACCTAAGGGAAAGAGCATCAAATTTCATAATTGTTTTTTAGACTTGTTTATTGCTTTATTAAATATTTACAAATACCTAGTATACCACTTGATGCCATTTGTTATTTTCATAAATTTACTTTACTGAGATGGTTTTGCTGCAGACTAAAAGACTTTATCCTCTTCTCTTGTGAGCAACAGCTAGATGAGATTTGAGCTGGTTTGGTTCTGTTGCTAGCTGCTGGCCATGAGTTCGGCTTTTGTTGGAATGTCTAAGTTATTCTGTAGCACTGTGTTTCTGTAGGCTATGGTGTATATTTGTAACAGTTTTTTATGTAATATTTGTATTTTTCTTATTAGCCTCCGATATGTAATGCTCATGAGTTTCATACACAGAGTTGTATACGGTCAACTTGATGTAAAGCGATAGCTTGGAGGCTTTCTTAGCATTCAGCAAAGTTTTTAAGTTGAACTCTACAGCTTCTATCAGATAAATATATGTTTCTCTTGTCTTTCAAAGACTGCTCATATCCTGAGTAATGTAATAGATAATAATTCTAAGATATTTAATATCAAAATGTCTCGATTCTTGCTTTAATCAACACACTTATTCAAAATACAAGCTCTTTGTTTTTTCAAGTGTATATGTTTAAGAAATTTTGTCTTATAATAAATAGGCACATGAATTGACAATATAAAAATATTTAAAATACATAAAATATCTTTTAAAGATATAAGATGCTATTGAAACCACTTTTCCTTCTGCTCAAGGAATGTCGACAGGGGAGGCACTGTTCCATGCCCAGTTCACGCAATGCTAGTTGTTCAAATCAATTTCGGACTCATTTTTAAGTGGTGGTTAAAGATTCGATGTAATTGGTTAGTTTGCTCAACATAGTGTCAATAACAGGAGCGGCAACCTTCTCGCTCTTGTGAGGATCATATAAGCGTATTACTAAAACCAGCATTAAAATGATTGAGATAGTCGAACCGATTGTCACCACAATGCGATTTAGAAAAATGATCATATAGCAGAGAATTGTAATGCTTAGCGTTACGATACAAATAAAGCGCAGATCCGGGGAGTTTTTTACAACCATTTCAATCCAATCCGCAAGCTGTTCCGGAAATAATGACAGATCCTCATAGTTGTGACTGGTTGGCTTTCGATCCATATTCAAATTAAAAATAAACATAATTTTGAAATGAATAAAATGAAAATGATAAAAGATTTACAATTTTGGCTGAAATGCTTAACAAGGCTAGCTTATAATTCGAGCTCTCCAATCGCTCTGACAACTTGACAAATGAATGATCAGACCAGGATAACCAGGACAGTCAGCCAACAGCCGACAGCCGAAGAGCAGGCAGCAGGCAGCAGACAGCAGAAAGCAGACAGCAGAAAGCAGACAACAGACATGGTGGCCATGATGCGTTGACAAACCGCAAAATGGGTTCAAACGACAAATGTGGGCAGAGAGGAGGAAGAGGAAGTGCTCAAAAAACTGAAAAGTACCGTTTACCAATACTGCTAACGGGTGTCTGTGCATAAATTCCATCATATGATATCAATTAGTGATAGTGTGGTGCGGCTCAAATGTCATTTGCAAAAATGCGCATATTTTAAACGTGACATACGACAGTCCCACACACACCCGTACCGCCCTCCATTAAAGCAGACAGCCCAAAACCAGCTAAAAGACCATGATATCTCGACTACGAAGCACACTTTTTATGGCCTGTAGACCTAAAGCTGAATGGGCAAGGCCAAAAAAAGGTATATTGACTATGCGCCAACACAGGTGAAGGATTAAATGTAAAGAGAGTATGGAAGATATATTAGACATATGTTATAAATATATAAAAATATGATTTTGTATTGAAAAAATAACTTAAATAAAATAACTAATTCATTAAAGAGTATTGAATATTCGATACTCTAATTTAATACCTAGACGCCTGTGAGTTTTTTTTTTTACTTGAGCTACGTCCATATAAAGCAAACACAGTAAATGGCCAAACGACCCTCTCTGACATGGTCAGCCACATAAAATCAGCTCGCCCGCATTGGCAGCAACAATGGGACACGCTGCATGCAGCAAGCAGCGTGGCATATGAATATGCAACGATGCCACCGTTGATGACCACGACGAGAAGGCTGCAATGGTGCTGCAATGGATACGCATGCAGGTGCAATCTGTACCAGACACGGCCACAGCAATGGCTGCCTGTCAACGTTAGCCAGCTCTCGTGGCTGGGCCATGGACAGAACACACGCCATCCGTCGAGGTCAGGCCAATAAAATGGCAGCCAAGTGCAGCTGCGAACGATTTGGGCAACATCGCAGCGCACACAAATATTGCATTTGCAGTTTTTATCGCTCCCTCTGTGATGTGGCGGTGTATTTAATTTGCGTTTTTCAGCTGCGACACAAAGAACGAAAACTGAATACGAAAAAAAAGACACAAAAAACATAAGAGTTATGAGCCAAAGATTTAATACCCTTACAGTTGAAATGACGTAAGCTACACATTTGTTTGCATAAAAGAAAAGGTCTTTAAGCACAAAGATATTCATAAAAATAAATAGTTATCTGATATTTAAATAAAATAAATAAATCCTTTAAAAAATATTCCCTGAAGAAATAGAACAAATAAGGTAAACAAAGAAATTTATTATTTTTGATATCATATAATTAGGTGAACAAAGCTGTTTCTGCCGTGAACCCATTGAAATATATAAAAAAATCTTAAAGATGTATATTATTTTATATATATATATTAGTAAATACGTTTATTAGAGCCATTTATAAATTGTTAACTAGGTCCTTAAAATAATAGTCTTAGTCAATTTTATCTTATACAAATATTACATATCTTTTTCTATATTAAAGTTTTTTCCAAAAATTCATCAAATTTTCATTCTATTTCGCTTAACAACTGTTACAAGTTGCACAACACATTCCATTAACCCAACTAGGTGTAGTATATAGTTAAACAAAAAAAAAAAAAAAAAAAATGTTGGCATTGAGTGCATTATCATTGTTGGCTTATTGACACTTGCAATGTGAAATTAATGCGCGAACAAATGTGAAAAGTTGCCAAAATTGTTTGTTGGCCTTTTGTAATTGTTGCGGTTTTGGTTTCTGGTGCGATCGTAAAAGCCGAAACGAATTTTTGCGGTAATTCAATTTAAATTTATTCATCTAAGAGCTTTAATATGTATTTGTGGCGTAAATTGAATTCGAATTTGAATTTTGATTGAAAAATTGTAAATGTTACATATCGAATTGATCGATTTAGCTGCAATTGATATAAAAGGCGAAATATGAAAGCAAATTTTCAGTGGTTTACTGAGTGTAACGATCTAAGCGTCGCTTACCAAAAACTTCAACAGCACAAACAAATTTCTAACAAATTTAGACAGCAAAAAAGTATAACTCCTTTAAAATTGTTTAAATATTTTTTAAGTGAGTATTAAATATATTTATTATAATATAATAATAAATATAATAAAGTTTTCATTAACGACGACCAAATTTAACACTCAGATTTAAAAGATAATTTAAGCTGCCTAAGATAATGAACCAGACATTAAAAAATTCTCTTTGAAGTAACCTGAGTATTAGTTCTACTCATAGACTGCAGCTGAGTCAATTTTAAATGACCTTTGCTTATAGCAACGCAAAAGCTTTTGCTGCCATCCACCACTCGAAGCTGCTGCTTAATAAAACGTCTATGGCAAATTTATGTCAGAAAACACTTTTGTGCTGTCTGAAAATTGGAGCGTGATAAAAAGCGCTACTCAATTGGCCGCCTGTTGACCTTTGACTAGGCAATAGTAACGTATTTTGTCGCTGCTCAGGTGACATGCCGTGCCATCCGCCCACGTGCATGGCCTTGCAGCTTGAGCGCCCTCGAGCGTACAGTTTTTTTCAATTGTTCAGGTCACCACCAAAACGACAGTGGCATGAAAGATATTTTGGCTCGCTGAATATTGTTGTTTTTTTTTATTAATTTTATTTTTATTTGCAAGCCATATTGCTGTCGCTACGTTTAAATGGGAAACATAAGGGGAGAAAGGAGAGGCAAAGGGAAAGGGAAAGGGAAGGGAGAGGGAATGCGGTTAGAGAGTATTGCGTAGGGGCTATTGGCCTGTTTGATTGTTTGGCGCCGTTTTTGTTGCTGCTTGTGGTTGAGGCTGTCTCGACAATTTTCAATTGAGTCCGAGCTGAATTTTATTATTATTTTACAAAGTTTATTTTATATTAGAGATGTGAGCGTGATATCAAAAATATATGTTTAAAGCTGGCTTTCAGAACAATGAAGCCTAACTTTGTTTTTAATAATTTCCAGTGCTGTCTTTGCTAAAAAATGCTGTAGCTGTGGCTCTCGTATACCCCTATATTTCAAACAGATTAAATTCTTTTTTATATATTTAACATTTATACATATAATATAGATATAATGTAGCTTCCTTTCCTCTGTGTCCTGTTTTTAATAATAAAATTTGTCACTTTATCAACTCATTTTTGCCATTTCTATGCGTATTACAAGTTCCACAAATCTGCTTTAATAAACAAAAACAAATATTAAAAAAATGTAGGTCCTACTCACGATTTTGATATGATACCTAATCCTTAGCTCTCTTGATGTTCTTTTTTACTATAAAAAAAAATGTTAAAAAAATGAACCCTAATTTGTATTTGTCAGTGGCATTTGTATGGCAGGCTGTTCAGTTTCAGAGAGAGAGAGAGAGAGAGAGAGAGCGAGTGAACAAAAATTGTGAAATTAATAAGCCACAGCTTATGTCGATGCCAAGGGCTTATTACCGACACTTGCCGAACAATTTTTTCATATTAAATGTTTGGTTTTTTTCTTCGATATTTTTGTGCGAATTAATTTGAAGTGTGGCTGGAAACGCAGCGAGCTCCATTCAAATCTCAATCACCTGGCAATAAAATCGAAATTAACTTTGCACAAAGGCGTCATAAAAAGCATAAACGTTGCTTTTTTTCGTCTCCCGGCCACCTCTGGCGCAAACTTAATTTGGAGTAAAACAGCAGCAAGAAAAAATGCTGTGTGCAGAGAGAAAAAGTGAAAAGAAAAAATATTTTTAGCTGATTGCGCAGGTGGAAAGCGGGAGCTGCTGACTTTAAGCCACAGGTAGAGCGGCAAACAGTTGATGAAGTTTTTCATGGCAGCAGCAGCAGCAGCAGCAACAGCAGCAAACAAAACCAACAACAACAAAAAAACCCACACAAAACGAAATAAATTGAAAATCGAGTGAGCAACAGCAAGAAACAGTAGCCCGAGTTGTCAACTCCTCAAAAAAAAAAAAAATGAAAAGAGAAAATACAGTTGAACTCAAAGTGTGGTTGCTGTAAAAAAAAAATCTAAGCTTTGGCATTCCTCTTGCTTAACAGCAAAAGTTTTTCCATTATTTGAAGATTATAGACTCTAAACATTCGCAAAGAGAAGAAGAAAAAATCTGACAAGATATGAGGGCAGGGTTGTTGCTGATGATGACGACGTTGCCTGAGCATTTTCCCCACTTTTATGACAGCGTTCCTTGCTGATAAAGGCAGTACAAAAAGAAATGTAAAACTTTTCAGCCATGCATTCGCATTGTTTCAGTCTTCAAGCTTCAAGCTTTTTACCAAAAACAGCCAAAACCCCCACTGCCCACCGCCGCCCTTTGCCACTTTTCATTTGTTAAACATCAATAGCTACCCGTTCATGTGACCCTCCGGCAACCCTGACGGCTACTGTTGCATATGTCGTGTTGTTTCTGTTGACAACGCTATAGTTGTTGTTGTTGTTGTTGTTGTTGTTGCTATTGCTGCTGCTGACTTCTGCTGTGAGATTATTCAATGAGCTTTTCATTTGACTGTTAAAAAACTTTATCATCGGTATGTGAATCTGGGCAAACAATTGCCACGTGTAGAGCAGCAAATACTCGCTTTTGTGAATTATATACACAGAAAAAAAACAACTTGAATTTGTGTATGTTTTTGCCAATGTATACATTCATATTGGAATAAATATAAAAATGCAGCTAGAGCAAGCTTTGGGCTAAATTGAAAAAAATTAAATGTATTAAATATTTTAAAATATAGTTTGAGCACTTGTTTTGTGTAAATTGTGTAAGCAGCTTCAGGGAAGTAAATCTCTTCTAAAGCTGAACAAATTTTTACCTTAAATAAATAAATAAAACTACTTAAAGTTTAGTTGAAGCTTCAGTTGACAAACCTGTATATACTAACTTAAGTTTTACTTTTTCTATAATTATATAGGCTGGAACTACAGCTTATTAAATGCTTGATCTATTTACAAATTAGCATTACAAAAAATAATTTCCAAGGCAAAAGTCAACTGAATAAAAACCTATAAAATATGATAAGCAATCAGTGAGCTCTCTGGAAAACCAAAGAGCTCAAAGTACTGAAATGAAGTCTTTGGTTGCAGTGATCAATCAAAACATATTTTTTATGAATTGCAATGTCGTTCAGTTGCATGTTAAATATTTCTGAGCTCAAGCCAATCAATAAATTCATTGCAGTAAAATAATTTACACAAAAGACTGAAAAATACATTGTCCTAGCTGAATGCAACATTTCCGAGCAAAAGTTCTGCTTCTGTAGCAGTAAATAATATCAGATGAAGTCAACTTTTATTATTATGATGGGAGTTTTTTTTTCACTTTGTAGCTAGAAATTTGCAACGTAAAGTTGTCGGTGCCAAAATATGTAAATTCAATAGCCATGGCCAAAAAAACTTTTGATGGCAAATCAAGCGAGGCACAGGCAGGCAGACAGGCAGACAGGCAGACAGGCATAGAGAGGGGGGTGATAGAGTTGAAGGCGGACAGACAGGTGTCATTTCACTGTCTGTTGCCATGATTTTTGATTATTGTATAGTCGTCTAGTTCCCTTACCTTTGCCGAGTGCCTGAACACAATGGACAGCAATTGGCTTGAAAAGACGAACGAGTTGGGCTCCCACAATGAAAGCCACCTGAATGCCAACGAAGGCAACTTTTATTACTCAAATTTTTATTATATTTCCATTTTATTTTATTCTTTTTTCTTTTGGTTATGAGTTCGGTATGTGAAAAGTTTTTTTTTTCATGCATATTACGAGTATAAGAAAAGTTTTGCACTTCAACATAATATAACACAAATTGTTGGTCATTTTCATTTGTGAAATGTATGCGGCATTTTATAAATGGGGTGAACCAAATTATATGCTCTACAAAGTTAAACTTAATATGAAAACTTTTATTTTTGTACATAGATTTAAAAAGTTTCTGTGTCAATTAATTATTGGCAAGTTAGTCTTTGCTTTGATGGAGCTGAAACGGGCGATTAAGGTAAACAAGTTTTCAACTTTGAAAAGCGAGTTGTTCATAAATAGCACATGATAGGCCACGGGTATATTTGAGGCTGCACGTGTATTTTTTATTTCAGATCTTAGCCTTTTACATTTTTTTTTACAAGAAACATTTCTATATGAATTGTTGTTTTTTTATTTGACTTAAAAATTGTGCTAGATTAGATTACCTTTTTAATTTCAAAATTATTTTCGATCAACTTTAAGCGAGCTTTGAATATGTATGTACAATAGAAAATGTTTTAGTTTAGTAGTATAGTTCAACGGACAGCAGCTGGTGTTGCCTTCTTAAGCTTAGTCATAGACTAAAGCCGCGGCTCAAATAGCTTAACACTCACAGGCAAATATATACATACATATACATATTCTCTTCCCATTCTCTTTCGCAGTTTCTTTCGCAAAACAAGTGAGACGCATTGAAATGCAAATTTCTCTGCTTGTTGTTGTTGCTGTTGCTGTTGCTGTTGCTATTGCTGCTGCCTCTTGATATATATATATATATATAAATATATATTTTTCTGTGATTCAGCTGCACAGTTTAGTTTGGGGGCGTGCCTGTATGTCGGCATACATGCTGGGCGTGGTACCAAAAAAAAAAAAAAAACTGAAAATGAAAATAAATAAAATCGGATTTTTCCGCCATGCATAATCAGTTTGCATTTTTATTTATTTATTTTACGCGCTTTTCATTTGCCAGCCGTCGTTTGTTTGTTTGTTTTTTTTCTTCGCTCATCCACTTTTTTTTTTAATATTTATTTTATTTTTTGCTTTGTGGCGTATTTGCTTTTGCATTTTGTTGTTGCCTTTGTGCAAAGTAATTTATTTCACTTGAACACATTTGCCTGTTGACTTTGCTATTGTTGCTGTTGTTGTTGTTGTTGTTGTTGTTGTTGTTGCTGTAGTTGTTGTTGCAGCAACTTAACTGCAAAAATGCACGAAATAAAAAGACAAGTAACAATTGACCAGTTGTGTGAGACTGTCAAATACCCTATAAATTGTAAATAGTAAGTAATGAAGGGTTTTTTTTATTAAAAATATTTATAATAATATTTTTAAATATATTTATAATTAAATATATTTATAATAAATTAATTATCTAAGTGTTAAGGTAAACTTAAATAGATTTTGAGTTTTCATTGCCGATTAAATTAATAATTTAAAACATAAATGTAATCAATTATTAAAAAAAAATACTTGTTATAATTAGTATTCAGAAAATTAAAAATATAATATTTTACGGTGTGTGAAAATTCTTTTTTTTTCGTTTCATAAAAAGTTTAACTTTGCTAATGGGGTTTCATTCGACAGAAGAGCTTTAAAGCTACCGCAGAGTATATACAAAAGTTGAATACTTGTCCTGCATACCCTTTTTACACCTTATTGTTTTTACAGGGTATACAAATGAAACAATTTCGGCTCCAACGCTTTGTTCTGTGTTGAATATTCTTTGGTTGCATTTTCTTTTCTATTTTCTATGTGCATTGAGTTATAAATTTTGAAGCATTCATTTATGCATTTATCTATGGCAACTTTTCGGGCCTGCCGCTTATGCATTTTTCATTTGGGCAGCATGAAAAAAAAAAATGAAATCCAGACCAAAATTAAAGTGGAATGCTGTGCGATGGTGCGCATTCATGCGTTGGATTTGTGTGTGGCCAGTTGAAAAAAAAAAAACACAACAACAAAAAATTAGCCCAACAATTTAGCAAAAAACTTTTATTAAAATCAAGCGAAAAAAGGAACGAAATTGTGCAACTCTTTTAAGTGAACATGTATTATAAATATATATTCTCTATATATATATATATATATATATATTTAACATAATATCCAACACTTCACAGCTAATTTATTGTAGAATCATCAGCGTCAATCAATTATTTCATTAGATTTGTATAATTAGCGCAGATAAATGCCAAACACAAATAACCAATAATAGAAAACTAATCATCGAACAGTCGTGCAGTAGCTAGCGGGCAACAAGTAAACTGCCTTTTGGGAGATAACTCAAACTCGCCACGCCCTGCACACTCAGTGTCAACGACAGCAAACTTTGTCTGCTGCGCAGCAGTTGTTGGGCTGGTCTCAGCGACACCAACTGCAGCCAAACTATGTCTCAACTTAAGCCCCATCATACGCCTACTTAGTGGGCGTGGCTGGCTGTAGAAATCTCTCGTCAGCTTTGCTCACTTTTTGCTTTACTTTGTTCAAAGTCAACTTTATAGATTTCTAAGTCTCAACAACTCGAAGAGCTGCTTACATTTAGATAGAAGTCTAAGGGTTATGGGTCTGCCCCAGCTGTGTGTGCTTTGGGCTTTTGGCCATCAGTGGGCGCAGCTGTACGACGACCGATGCTAACTTGAATGCAAACTGTTCTAAGAAAAAAACATTGAACCGAAATACCAAAGACTTTGGGTCTGTGGCTGGCTGTTTGGCAACTTTGGCGCTGGAGCTGGCGCTGCTGTTGCTCGAAAATTGTTGGCAAAATAATTGTGTACGCCTTGCGGTCGTCAGATACACACACTCACACACACACACACACACACACACTCACCCATCCATATATGTATGTGTACACATAGTATTTTGCCAAATATTTAAATGAAAGAGCTGACAACAACAACAACAACAACAACAACAAGAGCTGCACTGAAATTGACCCAATTACATTATGTCGCTTAGCTGATGGCAATTTTACAATTCAGCTAACACACACGCGCTCGTCACCTTTGGCCCAATGCCAAATGGAAATAGTAAGAAATTTAACATTTTTCGTAGCACAGTTTTGGACGTCTTTTGTTTTCTGTCTAGAAATGCACAGAGAGGCAGAGGAGAGGGAGACCGAAAGAGAGAGAGATAGTGAGGGAGTATCAATAACTGAGTTATAATGGGATTTATGTATCAAATTATATAATGAGACAAATCTTCATGGCATATAACATATATGTATGTATTTGTAAAAGCTTTAAAAGCTTTTCTTTATGAAATCGACTTTGTTATTTTTATGAGGTGTTACTGTTGTAGCGCAATACCTTTATGATCTAAATACTAAAACGATTCCACATCTTGTAGTAATTAAGTTGTCATTTTTCATTTATTATATATTTATGTGAGATAGAGAAAGAAAGGGAGAGAATGAGAGAGAAAGAGAGAGTATCTCTTGATAAAATCAAATACTAAAAATATTTTCTAAAAATAAATGAAAATAAAAATTACATGTACTTAGATCCGTTTTTGCTTTATCTATATTATTGTTTATCTATTGTTATGAACTTAAAGCTAAAGACTGTGCCTCTGTGCCACTAGTTACAATCAAGTAAATGTAAACTTAATACAGCTTTGTGCAAACTTTTCAATACTTCAGCTTTCGAAGGCAGCCCAGAAGCTGATTAGTTCTATTGCAAAGTTATCGTAAAGACTAATCCAAAGATCCGGCTACAGCATAAAGTTGTTAATCCAAGTTTCTGCTAGCTGTTATTATAAGATTTCGCAGACGATGCAACGTAAATTTCTTACAGTGCACACACACACACACACACACAAGTACACATACATATACACATAGACAGACGCACAAGTGCAATGCGGCAAGTGTTTGTTAGCGCATTATGCTGACTTAGATGTGGGCTGGGCGGAAAGGGACGTTTTGGACAGGCAACCACTTTTACTTACAGCAGCTGAGAGACAGAGAGACACAAACACAGAGAAAGAAAGAGATATAGAAAGAGAAAGAGAGAGAGGTTTAGTAGCATCTATGGCTTGGTTGGTCTCTTGTTTGGCAAGTGGCGCGCTGACAGCTGAAAAGGATTTCGTTTTCCTTGCCAAAGTTAAGCCTTAAAGCCAAGAGCTAATTTTACTTTAAGATTTACCGAGTGCCAAGCGCCCAACATATTTGGCACAAAGCTGAGCGAAATGCATTTTTCTGCAGGAGAAAAGAAAAACCGAGAATTTACTTCGATATTATCCGTTTGTGATTAGGTGGCTGACATGCAAATGTGGGTGTGTCGGTCTCTGTGTCTGGGCTTTGCTGCCAATTTATGCACGAACATTTTGTGCACCAGCAGCCGAATGCCATTCAAGCAGCAAACGAAGAACTTTTTTGCGCACAGCCAACCAATTTCTTATTTGGATTCCTTCTTCTTAAATAATAAGTATCATAATTTCAAGGGTTGTCAAAAAAGTCTTTTAATTTATGTCTGCCATTTCCGACCCAGTCCAACTTGTGCAGTGCCTAGAAAATCAACATAAATAAGCAAAAGTTACGCGAAGACTCTGACTCGCCGAGTTCCAGCTACGTTTCTAGGTTGAACGTAGGCAAACTCTTCTCTTTATTGAGTTTTTTTTTTTGTGTATTTGGAGCCCATTCTGGACGCTGCCAAGGACCAAGTTTGTCTTTTGTGTCAATGTGAATGTGAATGTGCGTGTTGTTGTTGCTGTTGTTTTGTTGTTGTGCTTATTGCAAGTTGGCAACTCTGTTACAATTGTGCCTAATTTCATGCTCTACTCTGGCTGGCAAACAAATGTTGTTGCATACTTTCAGGTAAATAACTTTATTAAAATAATGACAAGCCACACGAAGGTAGCTTGAAGCGCGCTGAGGTCTGCGGGCAGCGGCTGACAAGCTGGCAGTCTGTTGCTGCAGTTGTTGTTGTTGTATTTGACATTGAGTTGTGGCACAGTGGCGTAGCACAGGCAGAGAAAACGGGCGATGCTTAGCAATTAGCTAATTTTAAAATGGGTTCTTGATTAACTTATTTAAACCTTAAACCTTTCTAATATTCGATATGATTTCTAGACCTATTAAGGCAATGCTGCTTTGAGTTAAACTTGTGTTATTATAATTTAATTTTTAGCTATAGCATCATCATTTTTAATGATGAAGAATTCTATTCGATTCATGATGTTAATGCTTAAACTAAGAATCTACTAAATTATCTATTCAATTATAATAATGATAATGATATCACTTAATCAAGATTTTCTTGACTGGCAAATCTATGCAGTTCTCTCATAATTAGCTCTGTCATAATAGAGTTTGTCCACTGTAGCAGTAAGTAAGTAAATCATCTATAAGCTGCATAGCCAAGCACAACATTTGCTCGGCCCTATTCAAACCCCTTCTAGTAGAGCCATCATAAATTTTGAGCTACAGCTTTGTGTATTACCGTAGCTAACTTTATGCATTCCACAGGAAACACTTAACTAGAAATCGCTGCGGCTTCTGTTGTTGTTGCTGCTGCTGTTTGGTGTAATGCACAACGAGTTTTATGTCTGGAGCGTACCGAAAATGTGACGCTTCTAATTATGAAACTAAGCAGCTTGTGATTTGTTCAAGCGTGAAAATGCTGTCGACAACAGGCGTAGGGGCCGTGGCAGGGGCATTGGACATGGCACGACTTTGCTCTGCGCGTCTCGACACGCAAAATATTATGGCAACTTGTAAATAAGCCGCAGCTGCCGCTGTCCTCAATGCTGCAACAACCTCTGCAGCAGCAACATCAGGTCAGGAGCTTGGCAGCAAACCAGCAAAGCCAAAAGCAAATTTTGCCCCAAAAATTTATGCAAAATTATTTTGTAAAGCTTGCGTTGCGCTAGCGCCCACTTTTTTGGTGGCTGCTTAAGCCTTTTGATGATGGCTGTCCCCACCTCGTGCCACGTTGCGTGCTTCGTGGTCGCTGGCCCCGCTTTTACCGAGTTTTGCAGAATTTGAGTTTCGAGTTTGAGTTCATCGCCGTCGACAAAGTTTACCATTTTGCGCGACAAAGTGGCAAACAGTTTAGCAGAGTTTACGACAACAGGCGTTGGCGATGTCGTTGCGTATGCGCCGTGTTGGCCCCAGCTGTACGTGTGTGCTGGTGTGTGTGTGTGTGTGTGTGTGCATGGGTGAGTGTGGACTGTTTAATAGCAGCTGCCATGCGGCCATGATGCTAATTACTGTTGCCATTTAAGTGGTTGCACCAAATGACACTGCCATCGGGTTTCCGCCTCTATTTTTATTTTATATAAACCTCTTTTTATTTTTATTTTTCATCGGTAGAGTCCGGCCAAATGCTGTACAGGTGACACGTTAGCCATGCTGTGGCAAAGTTGCTAAAAAACGTGTCGCAGTACGTGGCATTTAGAAGCTGAAGTTGGCTGACGGTTATTTGGATTTAGAATATCACGCTAATAGATATAGTGGCCCTATTTTTACAGCAATTATCTTTCATGAACTGCTCGAAGACAGGAAATATTTCATGTGTTATGAGTTTAGGCTTGGTGGAATATTGCTTTGAACAACTTTGTAATATGTTCTCTACTCTTCAGTGTAAATATTAATCCACTTTATTGTAAGGGGACCAAACAGGAGTTTAGTAGCTCTTCAAATTATTGATGGCATTCAGTTCTTGAATACTCAAGAGGCATAAAAAAGAGGTTCAGTGTGAATTCGGAACTCGCCAAGATAATTACTACTCTACCAGATCTCAAGACATCATCTGCAGCCGAAGATAAATAGTCTATAATACTTAAAACTAATAATTTTATTATTATTCCTATTTCAATAATTATACTATAAAAAAATGACATAAATTTTAATAAACGTGGCTTCAGAAATATTCTGAAAAGTTTCTTTACAAATGTCATAAATAAAAAGAAATTAAATTTCAGTTCTGCCAAAAGCAAACTGTGAAAGGCTTATTGCAGCTGCCATTCAACAGAAAAACTAAAGCGTCGCATTTCGTGTGGCGATTGCTGTAACAATTTGGTCAACAAACCCCACACTGCACCTTTTGAACAGAGGTTTGCGTCTCAGCTAAGACTCTAGCCTAAGATTTGGACACGCTCAGCGCGTGTAATGCGCGTTTAAAAAGTTTACAAACTTCGCCAAGTTTCGGATGTGTTTTCATTTTATTTTTTTTTATTCTTTTTGCTGTTTATTTTTTGCTTTTATTTCCTGGCTGCAAAATTCCAATTTTTTGCACCGTGTAACTTTGCGCGCTGCCACGCCCCCGTTTTCCTTTTGCAGCCAACAGCCTGTTTACACTTTCGCCGCTTTGATGTATTTGCTGGCTGCCAGGCGCTTAAACTGCAAAACGTGACCATTTAAAAATGCGCCACGTTTGCCAAAAACTTTGCCAATGCCTCGAACTCTGGCTTCACCAAAAACGGGAAAAAGGCAACGCAACAAACCAAAAAAAAAAAAAAAAATGAAGAAAAAAAATTATAGGGAAAAATTCGAGCAACTTCGTGACAAAGGTGAAAAGAACAACCTGGATGCCCGCTAGCTGGGCGTGGGCGGGCGTGGCAGTCATATGCAACTGTCGCATTGCAAAATTTATGAAAATTGATTTAGCCAAATGGAAGCCAACGAAAGACAACTTTATAGCCAACCAATCGAAGCTGGAGCCGAAGCTTTTAATGACATTTGAACCACAACGTTTGAAACTTGACTGGCATGAAACTGTCGGCGATTGGATAGGGCTAACATACGTTCTACATGATGTTATATTTTGAATATATATCTTAATGTCGAATCTAATGTCTAAGTATAAGATTAGTTATCATGAAGAATATATAAGTCTATAGCATTAGCTTAACTGAATTAAAATTTTCTACATCTTTCGTAAGATAATTATAATGACTGTGGCAGGAGCATTAAACCAGCGTTCGTTGATGGCTCATAAAGTGAATTCTGGCATTGAAATATATGCGAATATTCCGGAAATCTAGCTAGCCTTAAAATCGTCCATACTCAATGAATTGATTAAAGTTTTGCCAAAATGTATTATATAATAAGTAAAGAGAGTTGCAGCTATCGATAATGGAAATAGCTCTGAGGCTTAGTTCACTCAGCAGTCATATAGTAAGACGACTTTAGACGGCGAAATTGAAGCGAAATGGTTAGACAGAATGAAAGCTGATAAGCAATAAAACAGCTCGCATCAACTACGTGCGGAAAAATGATGGTGGCTATTTGAGTTCTGGTCAAGTTAATTTTCTATAGCGTCGCCTGTCGCACGTTGTTGTCATTCGCTGCGTTTATTGACGGGTCACAGCACAGTCAGTGAGTGGGGTATGAAAAGTGAGAGGCAGAGAAAGAGAGCGAGAGTGAGAGAGAGAGAGAGAGAGAGAGGGAGAGAGGGAGAGGGAGAGCGAGATAGAGCTAGCTTTAATTGAAAGCTAAACAGCAGAGCGAAAGCGTTGAGGTGGTAAGCGTTTCGGCTAATTCGGTAATTTGCACGCAATTGCATGAGTTGTTGACTATATCTATAGAATGAGTGGGCACATGGGGCATACAGACACACACACACACACACACACACGCACACACATAATACACATACATGTAGCATATGGATAAATAGGTATTCGTATGTGTGTATGTTGATCGTTAGCGTTTGGCAATTGACTTAAATGGCAACCTTTGTTGCATGTGCGTTTCGTATTTCATTTGCCAGCTGGCCAGCCAGGCGCAGTCAGTGTTCGTTTATAGCTGTGCCACATGGCGTATGCGTAATGTTCATTTGATGTGCGTGCTTCAAGAAGCACAACTGATGAGGCGTTCATTTAAGCAAACCCATCATTGTTTATTCCAGTCAATGCGAATGGTGAAGTCTAATAGCAAGTGATTGAAGTCAACTATTTGTTGAGCTGAATGCATTGTTTCGTATTGACTAAAGTTTCTATAAGTGTTTCTAATGAATCTGGCTAAAGCAAATGTAATGAACTGTTTAATATATCAATATTTAGGCATAATTCTTGTGCTAGCTATATATTATTATATTCTATTCAAGAATATTAGCATCAAGAGCTGGTTTATAAATTACTTATAGAATTATCATAACAGTCGGGCTTTCATACACAACACACAACTATTCCATTCGGGGCTAACTGCAATCAAAGTCAGATTTGATGCGTCGCTGTCGCTACTTGAATAGTTCACTTTAAAGTTCATGTAGTGCTTCGACTTCTAAGCCGAGAAAGAAACTTTTGCAGTGTAGTGAAAAAAGTTCTGGGCTGACAACAGAGCAAAGGGAAAGACTAGTTTCTGTTAGTGGACGAGTGTGTGTGTGTGTGTGTGATACGCTGCGTTTAACACAAATGAATATGAATGTGGGCACAGGCGAACGCAGCGGGCGTCCAGAAGTCTCTGACGACAGAGTAGTTGAAACAGGTTAGGGACAAGAACGAGGACGAGCAGAGTGCGCTAAATAAAATTTAATGTAGTGCGAAACGTTTATGAGCTGCAACCGCAACTGATGATGAGAGCCGCTGGGTGCTCTGTGAGAATTTGAGATGCCGAGAAGCTGCAAACTGCAAAACTGGGAGGAATCTGGGGAGCTGGAGAGCTGGGAAATTGCGAACAGCGAACTGCGAGAGTGAAACGCAACGAAGCGGAGCGTTAAATAAACAACTGCTAAAGTGCTCAAAAAGTTGACGGGGCGGAGCTCAACTCAGCTCAGCTCAATTTCAGCTTCGGTTTCATTTGGGCAATTGAAAAGTTCCCAAAACGCTGAAAGTTCTCCTCTTCATCTTTCTTTTTGCTTAGCAAGATTGCGTATACGCACAGGTAAATTGCAGTTTATCAACATAGATGCAAGGAAAAAATGAATAAAAAAATAAAACGTGTGACGTTATTTTCCACAAAACTGCATTCAATTTAATTGAATTTTTTCCCTCAGCACATGTAACGCTTGAGCTTCAAATATATATTTATATATGTATAGAAATCAACGCTTATTTGAAGAGCTGTTCGCTTCCGACAGCTGAAGCGCTATTTGATTTCCAATTTAAATATGGTAAAAAATATAATACATATATATATATATAAATTTTATTTCAGATGCAGTTTTCCAATATAGGACACGTGTCTGTCTGTCTATCTGCGCGTTTTTTTCGCGATTGTGCCTATGCCTTGCGGTTCAGATTCAACTGTAATTGACAGCCTCATGACAGTTTAATTATTTTATAGAAAATCAATTCTCTCGGCATATTGCATTTGACGCACACTAGACAAGTTCAGAAATGTGCATTTGGTTCTGTACACTAAAAAAAGACTTAGATATAGCATAAAAAAGTTGGTTTACTATACGATAATTTTAAAATAAAGATATGTTATGTTTTTGCTTTTCTGCTTCATCGATTATTTTTATACCAAACATATTACTTAAAATTAATGAGCTTCAAAGTCTTTCGACTACATCATGAAATAGTTCGTTTGCTTTATTTATGTTTGATTCTTTGATTAATAATTACAAATATAAATTCAAATATAATAATTAGGTTAAGTTTGTCTATTTATAATAGTTTGCAATCCTGTGAGAACTAATTATTTTTAATATTATAGTAACTATTAAATAGACTTTAAAGCATTTCCCGCTTTAGTATTGACGTTTCGAGTGACATTTATAGATTTGGGCAGCAATATGTAGATAAATATGGGACATTTGTTGTTAAAAAAAGGCGTTAAATCAGAAGTAAAATTACTGACTAACTTTATAGAGCTCAGCGCTCGTTAATTACTTAGCCCAGAAAAGAATACAATACAGCTTAAATTAAATCATTCGACTTATAAATCTGAAATCTGTTGTAGATGTGTTTATATACATATGTTTAAAAATTAAAGCATTTGTATAAAGTTAATCAAGTCAATGTATTCTTTTAATCTCTATAAGTAGAATTTCCTTAGTAAAAGGAAAATATTTATCCGCAGCTAACAAAAATAAAAAACCCTCAAAGTGGCATCTGCCAGCCTCAATAACAATAAGACAAACAACCTATACAGACATCACTTAAACTGTCCAACTGTCTGCGCCTCTTGGGGCAGCGCAAACCAACAAAAGCTAAACTTTTTTCTATTTGTCTTCCTCTTCTTCTTCTTTTTTGTTGCGCCAACATAAAACGCACTTTGGTTTCAATAGACAATTTCCGTTTCCTGTTGTTGTTAGATGAACAGCTGCTGCGGTCTGTTACTTATGTAGGCGCAAACGTGATGGAGCCAATAAAAATGGCCACCAATTGCGGTCGGCCTGTTGACGAGCTCCTCAAATAAGACACGCAATAAATACTCTAACCAAAAATGGCAAATCTGTTGCGGTTAAGCAAAGTTGTTGTAAAAAACTAAATATTTTAGCATGATTTCCCACACAGATCATGAGCAGCTTGAAATATGGAAGCACATTAAAAGCTTTGCCCTTGAACTTTTTGGTTGATTACTCAAGGAGCAACGCGAACTGAAAGCTGCTGAAAAGTTAGCGTGTCATAAAGTAAGATAAGGCTCATTAATACGTCGGTTGTATAAATACTTATGCATTCCATTGCAAACTTATATTGCCGTTAATCGAACATATATTTCCGTTTGACCTGTTTACCCGTTAAGTGGTATTCAAATGTGAAATCAAAGCACCTGATTGGCACTTAAATTTAATCATAAAGCTCTTTTGGCTGAGCACATATCACTGGTCAAAGCCATTTCTCAGCAACGCATTAGACCAGCACTTAGCTCAAGGTATTAGGTAACCGACTCTTTACTTTTTTCCTGCCCTTTTTGCAATTTCTTTCAATTTCTGTTCAGTTGGTCAAAAGCTTTTCTAGCTTTTTAATGCGCTCAAGCGCATTTACTTTGGCTACTTACTTGGAATTCAGTTCAGTTCAGTTCGTCTTGCTGTGGCTGCTTGCCACCTGTTGCTACTACTACTGAGGCAGCTGAAGGCCAACATCGCAATATTCCCCAGTCGCCATATGTGAGCTGATTATGTTAATGTTGTGGCCCACTTAATGCTTCGCCAAGTTAAATGGCATTTGCGGTGCGTGCGAATTGAATTAAAAAGTTCACTGAATGGCAACCTAGCAATTGAATTAAAACTTTTAAAATTTTATTGCGATCTTATAATTCGTGGAGTCGAAATTAAAAGTAAAACAAGTCAAAGAATAATGAAAGTTAATTCACTTCAGACCCAGTTAAAAAGTAGCCAACAAAATTGGTGCTAAAAATAGGTTAAATTAATCTTAAGCTAACTTTATTGAGTTTATTTAGAAAGTGATTCAAAAAAGGATGTTTCTGGTTTCTGAGCTTAGATTTGTAGGCTACTGAGAGTTTGTAGCATATATTTAAAGCAATATTAACTAGCAACTTTGATAATGGAGTCTATCATATCATATTATATTCATATTATATAAACTTATATGATTACAAAATAATATATCTTGTATACCTGATATTCTCTCTAGTCCAGGTGTAAGTATGAAGTCTGCGAGCACATCTCTTTGTCATATCTTGAATCTATTGTTAACAACAGCTTTGCGTGCTGACCTGCATTTAAAGTCGCTTAAGTGGTCGTCAACCCTCGGGGCAGGCCAATGGAATTTGGTTGAACGGAGAGGTTTGGGAGTTAGTGTGGGGGGTCTGTGTGTGGGTAGGCAGCAAACAAAAATTCATTAAAATTTTGCATATTTTTAAAACTTGAGTGACCCGCGTTGTGCCTTGGGGCATTTGTCGGCCTTTAAAGTGGCTCCCGCAGCGCCAAATTCTCTTGTTTATGCCTCGTAATGCGGCAGCTTAAGGCCTTTACCCCGAAAAGTATGTAGCAGAAACCTCTAGCCGAGTGTAAAATTTAAGCAAAGGCAAACAAAATAGCGGCAAAAAAAAAGTTTTTAATATGCGGATAGCTTTAATTAAATATGTTTTCCACTCGGCAAGCCCAAACGAAAAAAAAAATGAAAAAAATGAAAAAAATTTGTGAAAACAAAAACAAAAGAACAACAAGAATTACAAAACTAAGTGTGGTGGTTTGTGTTTGCATTCTGGTTTTGTTTTTGTTTAACATAAACATAAATGTTGGTTGCTGCGCAAACAAACAAGTTTTTCCGTTTTTTCTTGACTGTTTTCTTTGCGTTCCAGCAATTTACGTGTAGAGGGCTTGACTTATGTTAGTACTGTTTTAGCCAGTTTTATGCTGATTGTCAGGACTCAACTTGCTGCCTTAAGTAAAACCGTGTGAGAAAAGCAATAAAGCGTTAACCTAACGAAAAGCAAGAGATAGTTGATGGAATTAAAAATTCTTTTATATATATTTAGAAATGTCAGGTAAAACGTAAACAACGTTTCCGAATGTCATTCAAAAGATAAAGATAGACACAGAGAGAGAGAGAGAGGGAGAGATAGAGAGGGAGAGACAGGAAGAGAGAGACAGAGAAGCAGACAGTGATAGAGATAGAGAAGAGATAATGAAAGAAAGAGAGCGCAGGAAAAACAGAAAGAGAGATACAGCGCAAAATGGCGTTGGTCACAAAATGGGAAGAGAAAAAAGGTAAAGTGAAATATAAATTAAAAATTGAGCAATAGAAATATACCTATATATGTATATCTTTAATGACTTTTTATACTATTTTTTTTATTTCTTTCTTATGATTATCATTTGTATTTTATGGTATTTTCCAATTTCATATGGTTGGGAAAAGAAGTTTTCAATTGTTTTTATTCGTTGTCAATGAACTCAGGATCGAATCCTTTGCTGCATCCTTGGGCTACTTTGGTGAAATGATATCTCATTATATTTAATTTAAAGCGTTTAATTTCGGCTATCAGCTGAATGGCATCTTTATTATTAATTTCATTATTAAATACATATTTTCTTATACTCATTCCTTTGTGTCCTGAGAAAAATGCTGCTGAAAGGCTTTCAGCATTCTTTCTCATTCGCTCTGCTGGCATTGATAATAATTTATTATGAATTTCTTTATTTATTTTTTGTTCTGTGCTGGGTCTTGCTTTCTGCACTTCTCTGCTTGTCCTTCCGCTGTGCTTCTGATTCGTTCGTTTACTTTTGGAGTGGGCCTACGGAGGAAGTTTAAATAAACATAAAATGGCGACACGAGCATGAATAAGGCAGCAGAGTCGACGTCTGCATATGCAGTATATATAAAATTTATATCATGTACACTGTGACACCCTTTCACGCACACGCACACACCCACAGTCATATATATGTATATATACATATACACACCCGTATACACCATATGAAAAACAAACAAATTGACATGCCGATGCCGAAAAAGCAAACAAAATGTTGGCATAAACGGGCTGAGGCCGAGATATGAAAGTTGGGCAAAAATCTTTTTGCTGTTGGGTAAATGTTTTAAAAATTGTTGTAAAATTCATCGGATATGAAAATCTAATGATTTGTAAAGTCGCCGATAAGCGCGAGGCGCCCTCTGGCGGGCGGCAGCCATCCACAACAACAACAGCAACAACAGCAACAACAAGGAAAAACTGTTGCGAATTGGTAGGCAAAGTGTAAAAGGATTTTCCGCATTTATTGAAATATTAATATTTACTTTTTCCATCAGCGCCACGCATCCGATTGTGTGGGTGTAAAATTATTGAAAACTTTTCGCATGCAAAGTTTGCCCTGGCCACATTTTAGGGACTATCCTTTAAGTTTTCGCATATGCGTAGAGCACAAATGTTTGCACAAAAGAACATTCAATGGCCCAAAAGTTTTGGCATTCAAAAACAAAATCAATTCAAAGTTTTGTATTTCCCCACTCCCAAGTACAAAACTCGTTTTTTTTTTTTGTAGGTCATTGGCGCATGGCCTTTGTCTCTGGCCTGCCCAAAAATGTTCTGATAAACCATCTGGGAGCGCTCTCGATCTAAGCGGATTAACAGCCATTATGTAGTAAATTATGCTGAAACTCAGCTGAGTTCTAGCATGTCGCAAATGTATTGTATAAATTGTATTTATTTTAGATTTATATTTTTGCTCTTAAGCAAAATCTCTGCTCAGTTTCAAGCGAGTGGCATTAAAAAATATTTACTGTGTCTAGACTTTGCTGCGCATAAATCAAATGCATCGGCCAAAGAGTCTTACTGCAGTTTTTCGGCCACAAAAACATGAAGCAAAAAAAAAAAAATAATAAAAGAAAAATAAAGAGTAGAAAGCAAAAGTGTGTTGCTTGAAAGTATTTGACCACGAAATACCCTTTATAAGAATTATGATGAAATAAATAATATACTTGCTATTATTACTACAGATAAAAATATTATCTATACAGGAGACTTATTTATATTTAACTTAAAAAAAAACATGATTTAGCTGTAGTATGTCTAAAATTGTGGTGATTGACGTAGTTTTTGGATGTTTATCAGAAATAATGCTCTGTGTATATTTCGTTCGCAAATAGCCTCTCTGCATTCTGTTGCTGGGTATGAGAATATAATAAAAATAAATAAAACTGTTGCCATAATGTAGTTCTCAATGTGCGTGTGTGTGTGAGTGCAAGTGTGTCTGCGTTGCGTATACTTAATGTGCAGTGTGTGCCAGTATTACGAAAGTGCCAAAATGCCCATGTGTGCGTATGAATACGAACGTGCGTGTGTGTCTGCTGGCATTTTATAAATTTTATTTATACGCTTTCGAGTCAAGTTTGCTTTGGGGCTTCTCTGCAAAGCACCGCAAATGTATTTAAAAGTCGAACGAGGAGAAAAACAGGAAAAGGCAATTAGTTTGGCCAACTGTTAAGCATTGAATATAATTTAAGTTTTTCTATCGGTTCTAAGAATATTTTATGATTGACGTTTTTTCTTTGCAAAATACAGGAACTTTAGAGCTGAGCAAAAAATTTGTTTACTAAACAAAAGAACTGTTTTTTGAGTTATCCAAGTTTCTATGAAAGTTATTTAATGAGAGTTTCTAATTATTGATTGATGCTGAAAGGACCATAGATATTTTGAGAACTGAGCCCAATTTCACATATGTATTTATAAGCACTTGTTTCTCCGTGTACACCGCCCATTAACTTATAAATTTCTTGATTGAATACCAAACTTTTCTTTAAATTGTATACACGACATTCTTTGATAATTTGGTAAAAAATATAATTTCAACTTTAATAAAAACATTTCAGTCGCCGCGTCTTAAGCCGCTCGGATCAAGAACAAATCGCATTCCGAATGCAAAACGATCTGTTGGCAGACTCATTACCACACTGAAACCCATCTGCAGTGGTATATGTGACAGATATCTAAAGAATATATTAAATAATTATCATATTTAATCATTATATTTATATATGTAACGTACTTGGACCACATAAAACCAACTAGCGCATCAGAATCGATCATGCCATGTACGGCACAGTTCCAAAAATTCCATTGATAGCATATGGTGGCAATTGTTTTGCGTGTATTGCGATTCCAAGCCAACAGATTAGCCATCTGGATTTGTGGATGAATGCGCTGCCAATAGCTAACGTCCATACCCTGACTTGAGACGGTTGCCGCAATGGAATAATGATAGTGCGAGTAGCTAATAAAGAAACAAAGTTTCAGATTATTATTATGAAAGACGAAAAGTGAAGTCTAAAAGTTTGATATCGAACCGATACTACTACTCAATTTTTTAGTTATCCAATTGATCTGACTTAAGTTTCATTTAAATTTATTTATTAAAATAAGTAATTCCCTTTACGCAGTTGTTTGCCTGACCAGGTGTGTTCATGATAGTCTTTGTTACTGACTGTAAAATCAGAAAAATCTATTTATTACTTTAATGAGTAATACTTGAATACCGCAAGACTAGTCCAAGCAATTGCTTGATGTCCTTAGCACTCATTCGAGAGACTGGATCACTTTATGATGTTTCAGCTGACTATCAATAGTTATTAACTATAAACCTGAATAATTGCTCTATACGTTTTTTTTTTTAAATAATACCTAAATAACCTATACTTATTTACTCGCACTTATCTTGCCATGAACTTACCGGGCAGCAAATGCCAAGTCTGACATGCGGTTCTTTGGCTCATTCCACTCTAGCAGTAGCTCGCCACCAATTGCCCAGTGCTGGGAAATGGAACGCATTACCGACAAAGTGCAACGTCCATCCTCATGGCGTACATTGTAAAAGTTTGCTGTCCAGGTGTCTATGGGTCGTGTCCATTCAACTGTATATTGCGTTTCCACGGGCATTTTCTTGCCAGGCTTTTGCAACACGGCCTCGAAGCGTAGCGGCTTGTATGGATAATAAAGTATATTCAAATTGGCTGCCATCGTGGTGGGATGAATGTCGCCAACAATTGTTGGCGTCAGCTATAAGAAATGATAAGTAAATTGTTATATTGTAAACATTTTCAGAATACATTTTGCACTCACCATGAAATCATCACGCACACGAAACGTGTAGAGGCCCCCAAAACGAAAGCCAGAGGGTCTCACATGACTCAATACCCAGGCGGCCGATATGAATTTGTTTGGCGCCAATCGATGATAATAGTCGAGTTCGATCCCATCATAGAATTTGGGCATCACATTGTGGGCGAGACTATGCAACGTTTGTACATTGCCGGGATTCTTGTTGTTAGAGATGCCTTTGTATCGCTGAAAACAGGATGGAAACTTATATGCACCAAATGGTGGACACGAATTGCAGGACATGCCACCAAAAAAAAAAAAATAAAACAAAATCGAATACTCAACTATAGATGTGCAGAAAAAGAGTGAAAATGTATCTGAATTGAACTTGCTTGGGAGGCCTAAGTCAATTTTGGGCTTTTGTATTGTTTTTTTTTTAATAAAACTGTTAATGTATTTTGTATTAAGTATTGTTTTGCACTCTCAATTAACAACAAACGAAATGTTATATCGATCTCCGTTTCTCACTGCTCCAAATATCCCACTATGTAGTTGTATATGTGTGATCAAAAATTTATGAAAGCCCCCAAACATCAGCTGCCAATTGTCATTTTATGCGCCATTTCATGCAAGGCTTGTCACTAAGACTTTTCTCTATCTCGCTCTCTGTCTCTGTCTCTCTCTCTCTCTGTCTCTCTTTCTCTCCATCTCTTGTTCTGTGTCTAACTCTGCCTTTCCCTATCTTTTTTCTTGGTTGTGTGCGCACAGCTCTGTCATCCTTTTCGTCCTTTGGCACACCATTAGGCGCGTTTCACACTTTTTACATTATTTATGAGACATACAATTTGCCTGGGTGCTTCGTTTCTTTTAATACCCTATAACTGAGCACTTCTATTCACTGACTAAGTATGTAAAGTTTGGCTATAGAAAGACTATTTTAGAATTAACTTATACACATATTTTGAAACATCTGGATGTCCAGACGTAAACTAAATAAATATTACAAATGGATTTTAAATTAAATATTATTATTATGTAAGTTATATGTAAAAATAAGTAAAATAAAAACTAAATAAATTTTATTTATATAGTAGTATCCAAAACATACTACGTTCACTGCGATATTAGTTTATCGGATTATACAAATTGAACTATTCATATTATGTTGTTAACATTTCGGCTTTCAAAGATCTAACCAAGGGTATTTAGAGCTGGCACAGCTAGTTAGGCGATTTTTGCCCTTGCGATTGCCAGCGTCTCTTCGCATTGGCGATTCGGCATTTCATGTAATATTTAAGGCTTGCAACGAGTCCGCCTGAGTTAGTTTGCAATTGAATCGTAGATGGGGTCTGTTAACCCCACGTTTAAGTATACGGTTGTAAAACAAATGAATGATAGTTTTTTCTTTTGCCGATTATGTTGTTTGATGTTGGGGTTTGTGAATCATTTATTACAAAAGCTTTGAAATATAATCCATAAAGAGCTAATGGCAAAGTAAATAGATGTAAATTTATGTAGCTCAATATAAGCTAACTATAAATTGACATATATATAGTCTTATATTGTTTTGATTTTATTTTAATATCTACTAACTTTGACAGTTGGCTATATTGTAGACAATATTAATGAATCGAATGTTCTTCTGCTTATATCGTAGCTATATTTCTCACCTCTGGCGCAGAGATTGCGATACGTTGTGTCTCGACGTTGACATTTGATGCCAGGCTTTGCTCCCCAACTATATAGACGTTGTCCCTCTTGAGTGTCGGTGCCGAAAGTGCAGCTCAGAATCAAATATGTATATATATTGCTATTGTAGCTGAGTGCAGCGCATCCAAATCGTGTATTGTACTCGATCAGCAGGAGGGCAGATTGTAGTATTCCGGTTCTGAAATGCGAAACAGAGGTCGACATGAGGAGTTTAAATAATACAGAAAAAGAGAGTGGGAGAGTGACAGAGAGAGAGAGAGAGAGAGAGAGGGAGAGAGAGATAGATAAAGTCACATGAAGAAAGAAAAAAAGAAGAGAATGACGTAGACGGTGAATGAGAGTGAAAGAGAGAGAGAGATAGATCGAGATGAGAGATCGATTGAACAAAAGAAAAAATCACATGGAGAAATAGAGTTGAAGAGTGTATGAAAGGAAAAGGCGTAGAGAGTGAAAGAGAGCGAGAGAGAGAGAAACACAGAGAGAAACAGATAAAGAAAGAGAGAGAGAGACATAGAGAGACAAAGATAATAAGACAGTTAGACGAACATGGTCAAAGTGAAAAGTTGACAGAATGATAGAGAACGAGAAACAGAGGGAAAGAGCACTCGCGCCTTAGCTCCCTCTCATTTTGTTCATATTAAATTCTCTATTTACTTACTCTTCGAATTCGGTTGGCAAGTGCAACGTTTGGTAGCGCGTTATGCTGGGCACCTCAGCCGCCCAGCCATTTGCTATGCTGCGGATAGTTTCGGTGGTGGTCGAAGTGAGGTTATCGGAATGATAACCATATAGTTCGACTAGTCGGCCAATTTGATTGAAGTTCATCGAGCACATCCAGGGCCTGGGCGACACTTGGCAACGTTGAACGTCAAGTCTGGCAAATTTTGCCAGCTCATTGTCCCAGTACATTTTTCCCATACGCGCTGCCATTGGCAAGTTTCTATATTCCATGCCGCCAGCCACACTGTTACGCAACGTATTAAATATGTTCTCAATATCGTCTCTGAACTCGTGCTCTGCCAGCAGACGGGCGCTGCTCTTGCATTCTCCAATCGACTGCAAGCGAGCGGTCTGACTTATCAAAATTGCAATTAAAAAGCAAATAGTAAAAACTTACTCCATTATTATTACAAATTAAATTCATGACATAGCAGGGACGAATATTACAGCGCTCGTCGTCCGTAATCTTTATGTTCAGACATCCAAACCAAGGTAAAAAACTCAGCAACGACAGCAGAGTCAGAAACTGGTGAGCTCCCATCGTTAGACTCAATAGCTCTACTTGTAATCCGAGGTGCATCTCATATTTATAGTCAATTTCAAGCTATCTAATATAAATTGGTTTCTTGTGTCATGTAATTAATAGGAACAGGTGCATATTTGTCATCAGTAATTAGTGCATTGTTTGTGCAAAGCATCTGTTATTCAGACCACATCGAATTGTTGATACTCTGAAAATTTACTTAAGCTCTCATTAATATTCTGGACTTTAAGTAAAGAATTATGTCTACGAATGCAACACAAACTATTCTCTGGATATGCATATCAAAAAAGACTTTTAACACTCTATTCAAAATTATAATACAATATATTATTATAATAATAATTTAATAAGAATAATAACAATACTTAGGCTCAATAAGCTGCTTGAATTAGCGAAGATGACTTTTGTAAGGGTATAAGCAATACGGCAATGGCGCTGCCTGTTGACTTACTAAGCCGATTTCCAGTTAAAATCTTGAAAGCAAATGCAAAACTTGTTTATTCAAGTTGTTAAGTCGCGGCTTGGACTTGAGCATTATTCTTTGATTGTAAGACAGACACAGAAAGAAAGAAAGAGAGGAGAGAAAGAGAGCGAGAGAGAGAGAGAGAAAGAAAGTTAGAACAACAGAAAGAGAGGTAGAGGGTCGTTTGAACATTACTTATTTAGATGTCGCACTTAAATTTGTCACTCAAACAAGCGAGCTGCTACCCAGTCCCTGTCACAGAATGTCTTTGGATGGCTCGCAGGTCTCAGTTTCCATTTGCCGCCATTTGCTCTAATTTAATATGCTAAAATATTGCAAGCCGCATTCGCAATCGCTAAATCAAAGCGCAGCGACCACAAAACTTTTGCCAACCGCAAAGCTCAAACAGAGCTAAGAGACGGTGGGTATAGAGAGAGAGAGAGAGAGAGACAGAGAGAGAGACAGGAAGAGAGAGAGAGAGAGAGAGAGTGAGGGGGGAGAGAGAGAAAGGCGGAGTTAGAAAATATGATGAGAATGAAGAGACGAATTGGAGACATGCAGATGGGAGATATATTAATAGACGGGCAGACAGTGAGACCGCATTATAATCATAAGCAAATAAGCGGGCGCAAAATTACACAGACAAGTCTCTTTGTTTTCCAAATGTAATTTAATTATATTGATACTTGAAAGTTGGAGACTAGTAAATACCCTGGGCTCAGTAAAAAATGATGTGTAAAAATATAAAATTATTAAAATTAAATTAAAAAAGTCTTTTTAGAAGACACCCGTTTATAAATTAACAATTAATCTTAATAATTCAATGAAAATTCCATAAGCTCTTGAAAATTGGGAATTATCTTAAATAACCTTAAATATAACATGCGATTAGTATAATCATTCCATATTATTCTTACTCTTCATCTTAATTATATAAAATATGTATTAGCCCATATACAGATCATATTATTATTTGACTACTTCCATAACCTAGATGCAGCATTCAATTTCATTCTCTTTTTTAAATTTCTCATTAAAAATGTCTTTTATATATTTTTGTTTTGATTGACTATCGGGCTTTAATGAACAAATCCTTTATTTCTGTTTATGGCATTTATTTACGGGTTTATTTGTTAGTCAATAAATATAATAAACAATTAAATTTTGCAATATTCACAATTTCGCCTTTGTCGTGTTATGCCTGCGGACTCGCCCCCAAGAAAGATGCAAACATTTAACTTATGAGCTTTTTCAATCAGTCCGATAAAATGGGGCGTGGACAATTCGCCCACAAACACACACACACACACACACGCACACACATAAAAACGAGTATTCAAATGCATATAAATTAAAATTGAAATATAAATGATAGGGCTGGCATGAAAAAAAAATGTATACGTATATGGGCAACACTTAAAACATTTACTGTTCTGGATAGTGGAAATTGTAAAACATTTCTCATATGCACGAAATATCAGAAGACAAAAAATATATAAATAAACGAAGAGGAAATGCGAACTGAAAACAAATTCAATCGCATTGCAATCCACAAAAATGTATTTATTTATTTGCATTTGTATTTTATTTATTTGCAACTTGTTCGCTTGTGTAAAGTGCTTGCTGCAAACGTGTTTATTTTTTTAATCGCTCATTGTTTTTTATGTATTCGCCATATAATTTAATTTTATTTATTACGCGCAAAAAATTCTTTTTTTTTTTCTTTTGTAACAAACGCGAAATATATTTTCAATATTTTATAGAGCTTTTTTGCACTGCATAATTTTTTTTATTTGTTTATATATATTATATACGTGCGTTTGCATTGATCAGAGAATTTTTTAGCTAAAAAGGGGGAAAGTGGCCACCTTTTCAAATTGGTTATCAATAAAAGTTATTTGCGTGTTGTGTAATCTTATTGTGCGCAGCCACAGGCGAAGGTTTTGCATGGAAAAATATATATATGTATGTATATATATATATATATATATATATATATATATATATATATATATATATATATATATATATATATATATATATATATAAATAATAATAATAGAATCTGCAATGAGTAAAGCACAAACGATTTCACAGATATTAGATTTTTGTTTGAATTGTTTCTGTATTTTACTCTTTTATTTTTAATCTTTCCCTTTTCAGTTCGTTAATTTAATTTTTATTATTTTTAATTTCACTTTTGCTTTACAAGAAAAAAATTGCCTACTTTTAGGTAACAAGTGCTGTGCTGCCTGTGCAAATGACTTCTACTTATGTTTGAATTTGAAACTGTTGTGTAAACACATCTCGATTTTGCTCTCTTACATTCTGGTCCATTAAATATTTATAAAACGAGGACGACAACTCAAAGTGACTTGAAATTGACAAACCCTAGCCCAGAGGCACTTTTACTGATTTTGCTTTTCACAAATATTTGCATTCCGTTGCCTCTATGCCTCAATGCCTCAATGACTGTCTGACTGACTGTCAACACGTTGTTGAGCAAAGTGAAAGAGTTTTCTGAGTGTTGACTGGCACTTGGGCACGATTTGCATTACGAACAGGTTATCGATAAAGATGCGTTTGCAGCTCAACAGCTCTCGATGCCTTTTGTTCGCTGGGCCAAGTAGCTGTGGGCAAAGTGTCCTTAGTTTGGGCAGTAACCATCCATTATTTTGTAATTATTTAAGTGCCATTTGGGCAGCAGGTGGTGGGAGTAGTCACGCCTATCATTGACCTGCGCCGGGGACAGGCGAGGCGCTTGGCATCAGAGCCAATAAGTGAAAAAATCAAAAAGCCATAAAAACTTTACACAATCGAAACGTGCAAAAGTTGCTTTTTGCTAACGCAAGCAGCACCAACACAAAAAAAAATCACCCACACATACAGAAGAGCAAAGATGTGTGAATAACGATTAAAAAATACTCTACAAAAGTTGAATAAAAATATTATTTCAGCTGATAAAGCTCTATTAAATATATATTAATAAAAAAATAAGACATACGAATAAGTAAGCTAGTATTTAATGTGCAGTAGTCAGACACATATCTATATATTGGAATATGAACTTGTAGGGTATGTGTTGAGCACACAAACATAGCATATTCTTCAAACTAGTTTGCAAAAGTGTCTAAAGTAAATATATACATTGGAAGAACTGTAGAGCGAATATGGCATCAATAGAAGAAGAATCTCAATTTATATTTAACTTATCCAAAAATATAAGTTCTTAGCCACTCATCGATTTCAGTATTACCAAATGATATAGTTATCGATATAAAAAGTAACTTTTTCAATAAATATATACATTTATATGTATAAATGCTTCGTTCCCCTTCGCGTCTTTCATTTTTAATATTTAGAATAAATATGTTACATATTTCATCAAGAATCGAACTACTTGTCGTTTGTTAGGGCATACAAAAACTGGCAGACAACAAAATCAAAGTGCGGCTTGTGAACTTTTCCTTTTGCTTTTCTTTACCAATTTCAGTTTTTTTTTTTCTTCTGATGGCAAGATTTTCTTTGAGGGCGTGGAGGGGTGGACACTAAGCGAAAATCGACTCGTAAAAAAAGGGAACGTTGGAAATAAAAAACGCAAGAAAATTACTTTCCGCTCTACAAATTTTGCAGAGGCTTCTTTCTCGGAGTCAAGCGTGTAAAGTAAGTAAAGTTGCGAATAAAAACCTTTTCCGGCTTTTCAGCTTCGATGACGGCCTTTGAGGCATTATGTACTGACAATTTTCATGATTATGCCGCTTATGCCATGAGTGTCCAGCAACAACTGTCGCCCACTCTCGAACGCCTCGTTCCCCTTTCCCCTCCACTCTCTCGAGTTGGCAGCTCTTTCAGCCGCCTAAACGCAGCTGTTAAGCCTTTTCCGTTTCCGTTGGCCTTTTTTACGTGTGCGGCTTACTTGGACTTGGCGCCTAGAGGGTCGACATCCATTGATAGCCATTGACAGCACACACACACACACACACACACACACAGACACACACGTAAACACACACAATGCTGCTTGGGGATACGAAAACTGAAATGAACATGGGATTTCATTCAATTTTTTATTTCAACATATTTAAGAGTGTGTGCACAAAGCGTATTTTGTGTAGCTCTTTGGCCTGCGGAACAGTTGTTTCTTTCTATATGAACAACGTTGACTATTGCTCTGCAGCTCAGCAATTTTCTGGTAATTATAGATAGGTGTCTGAATGCTGGCTGTCTACGAGTGAGATAAAAACTCCATATTAAATGGTGCCATAAAACGAAATGACAATAGGTGAGATAGGTGCGGCTTAGCTGAGGGTTGCCAGCGAAAGAGAGAGACAGAAAGAGAGCCTAAGCTCTGTTAAAGTATTGAAATATTGAAGCAGTAATTTAATTTGTAGGAATTTGCAAAAAGGCTAATGTTCAATGCTGTCTTTTGTGAATTTAAATTTAAAATAAATGAAAGTTATTAGAGAATAGGCCAAGAAAAGAGAAGCATTTAACGAAAATTATTATAAAAGAATTTATATTTTTGGCTTGAACAGAGAACGGATTTCTTTACTATTTATTTTATGAGTGCTTTACTCCCTCAGTACAGTTTATCTCTACCCCTGTCTCTTCTCTCATCCTTTATATGCAATATATCTTTCCCTCACTTGTGAACTTCAACTGGAGTGTTATGGACTGGACCCAATGGAACGCACATCAAAACAAAGTAAGTTAAGCTGCTGCAAGTGTTTATTTCATTAATTGGTACAACGAAATTAAATGCTATTTCCAATCAGCCATATAAAATTGTCATAACTGAAAACTTATTGTGGCATTTCCAATAAACAGCGAAAACGATATTGGCAGCTGCTGCTTGCGCTTGCGCTGCTGCCCAGTTAGGGGAATGTGTATTGAAGTTTGACTATTTCTGGTTAATTTACTGCGAATACAAAGCGTCCAATATGCAACATAAATAATGTTGAGCATTTGACATAAATAACTAAGGATGGCCAATTGCTACCAACTCAGACCAACTTGGTTGTGGCACAGCTGCTGCTTCTGCTGCTGCTGTTGCTGCTGTTGCTGCTGTTGCTTCTGCTAGCTGCTGGCTGCAAACGCTCTGTAACTGTTACAATTAATTAGAAACTAACAAAGTTCCACTTGCCAAGGCGCTAAACTTGTCCCAGCAGCTTGAACCGAAGACTGTCGCGCACATAAAGCGCTTTTAATTGATTTTCCCGTTACGTGCAATGGCAAATTGTCGTCTTGTGGCAGCTAACTCCTGCAGATGCTAGAGCTGAGCGCGTGTTATGCAATCGCAGACATGCGATAGCTGTAAATATCGTGTGCGTACTTAGATATCTATCTATCTATCTGTCTATCTATCTATCTATATATAAAAAATATATAATTAAAGATGTGAAATGTTAATAGATATAAATTCCAGTATTAATATTTTGATCTTTTGATCATTATGTCAATATATTTATATATAGGTCCATATTTTATAATCATATGTATAATATTTAACACTTTCAATCTTCCAATATTCAATTTCGTCTTCTTAGCTGAGTGTATGATATTACTTACAAAAATTTTCATTTGAATAATAATATATTTTACAGCACATACAGAGTATATATATTTGATGTTATAAAAATATATTTTAGGATTAAATATATTTGATTATATTTGTCTTACAAATATATTTCTTCACGCCATTTATATCGACTCTCGTCCATCTCTCGCAACAGCTGTTGTCGTCTTACACACTCTGTCTGGCTTCGCTTTGCCATTTCCCCATTTCATTGCTCAGTCTCATATACAACCGACTGTGGTACTGGCAGCTTCTGTAATCGTTCATTCATTCATTCGAATTGTAGTTAATTAATAAATTATTCCATGCGATTGAACCAACAATGGAAAACTTTCGTTAGGAGTGTCGTCCCCGCCAACTGGACTTTAATTACCTCCTCTGCTCTCTAATTCGTGGCTGACTTTTTCTTCTTGCCTCTTTGAGACAGCTTCTTCCTGGGCACCCATACGCATACGCATACGCAGATAAATTTCATTTTTTGCAATTAAACACATTTTGATGTTAAATACGTAAACTGGATGGAAGAGAGTAGCACACAAAATGTTTACGGCACGCACATGTTGCGTATACGCAATGTGCTAAACACACGACAACTCGTAAATGGCGCATGGTCCTGTATTGCTTGCTCTGTCTTTAGAGATATAACCCGAGGTATTAACTTCGTGACCCTGTATTGTAGTAGAGCTCCATTTGGCCAACCTCCGCCCAATAAATTACATTTTCATTTTATTTTATGTCCGTTTTGGGCTTAGCACCGCCCTCCTGCCCCATTTGCTTGTGGACTGTTGGTGGATCAGGTGTGCCGCACATATTGGAAATTTATTAAAATCGTAAAATAACTTTGCGAATTTCTCGCGCTTTTATGCGTGCTGCTTTGTGGTTAAGTTGAAATTAATTTTGTGGCTTGCGCGTGCTTTCAAAGTTAAATCGAAATGTCGATTCATGAAATTAAATACAGTAATTATACTTAAATACAAAACCACATAGAATCACTTTAATTGTTGCTCTCAAACATGAGTTTCTTGTGTAAAAACTTTAACTGAAAGCAAGTTCTCATTCTAATCTGTGCGATGTTTCATATTGCGAAAATCGAACAATTTGCTTTACGTAGATCCCAAGTGTCTCGAGCTCATTGAAAATTGGAAATTCAGGCCAGAATGTGTATGTAACAGGCTGGCGGAGACTTGGAAATAAAGTATATATATAGTGTCGATTAAGACGAGCTGCGTAGCCTTGACCGCCTGTTCGCTCGTATGAAATTCAGAAGTCTAAAGTCTATAGACTGGAAAATTTCAACTTATTTGTATACTTAAGCTTATCATCGTTTTCCCCCCTGTGCTGAATAGACAGATTATGAATTTTTGCTGATTTTTAATGTTGGTTATTATGAACGTATCACAGACGCCTAGAATGATTGGAATTGTAATTTGCGTCTGTTACTTGTTTTTAAATAAATATTATATATTAAAAATCACTGAGTAAGTTATTTATTAACTAATTAACTAACTAGTCTCTTATATTAGAGCTATGCTTTCTTTTTCATTTTATTAATATGCGTTTTAGTTAAGAGTTAGCTTCATTGTATGTCATAATTTAATCTTAGTTACTTTAGAAAAATATATTTTCTTTTCCCATATTTTTGTTCTTAAACCATAATTAAATAAAATGCCGCACACAGAAAAGATATTTTTATTTATAGTATATGAACAGAGATACTTCTTTGCTCCGGACATGAAGGAGAGAGCATTAGGAACGTATTAGTGTCAGACTCTGGGGCAAATGGACTCAAGCCGAGTGCATTTCCGACAACATAGCTGCTGTCGTTAGCAATTTGACCCAGATATGAACTAAACCATATCAGATTTTATGCCACTTGCCGTAATAAATTTAATTAAAAAATCAAAAAGACTAAATGTGCACCCAAAAACTTGGCCAGCCATTTGTGCGAGGCCCAGCTCCAATAATTTGCAGGCCATCTGCCTTTATTGCAGTGCAGTTGATGCATAGCTTAGACATGCCCAACCAAGCCCTCGTGGAGATTTTCAATTAATTTTTCAATTGCGTTTCTTTTAGCCCAGTCATAAAAATCAATTGCTTGCCCTTTTCTGAACTACTTTTTTTTCCTGTCGACTGTCTTCGTCGACTTTTATGAGCGAGTTACTTGCAGTTAATTAGGGACTAAGAGTGCACGGCTAATCAACTGAAAGTTGTTCACAAAGCTAAGCCTGAAGTCGAAGGTGTTGTCTGGCCATTGAGTGGCTGGCGATGAAGTCGATAGGGCTGGCCATATTGAAACGGAAATGAGAAAAAAGCAGTAAAGAGAGCTGCAGAGGAGAGGCAAACGCAGGCACAGACATGGCGGACGATAATCCTAAATGATTGCCCTCGATGATGACTTTTATGTTCGGCAGAAGGGTTGACCAGACTCCACATCCACTCAAAAGCCAATCGATTAAAAGTAAGTGCTTAAGTGTGAAAATTGACTTATGGTATTACGTAAGATGTATGTCTTTGTGTATGTATACTTGAGAGAAGTGAAATTGTCGAATCTTTGGGTTGTTGCTTGAGCGCAGCACTTTTCGACAAAAATATCTTTATACAAATGTTGAATTTGTGGACCTAACCTAATGGTACAAGAGTAACTACCTATATAAACTTTTAACCTGTAAGCCTAACCTAAACTCTTTTAATTTGACTTATAGATTCGAATCGGTTTACTTGCATGTCTTTCTTTTACTTTAAAATCCATCCAAAATATGAAGAAATTATACAGATGTGATTTGTCGTTGAAGTGGCGAGTATAATTATCCACAATAATTTATCTGCTGCATGAATGCTTGAAACTTATTCATGCCAAAAGCTTTGTTATTGGAATCTATACATATAATTTTCAGAGCGTATTTAGAGCGATGAAAGCATCTTTTCTAAAAATCCATTTATAAATGAAATGTGCTTGGAATTCAGACGCTTCACTTGGAATATGCATTCACTAAAATTGTTCTCTTCGTTAAGGCGTTTAAAGGCAAGAGCTCGGTAGAGCCAAGCGCGTATTAGCTTCGGATCCAGTTTATTCAATATATAATCACAATCTATAAGGGCACGTCGAAAGGCACGCAATCTAATGAAGCGAATTAATTAAAACTTAATAAAACTTGTATCTTATATATATATACTTAATATAGCAACAGGCGCGATTTAAGTACAGAACTGGCGTATCCCTTATATACTCCAAACCATGGGTGTAGTAATCGATGGCAGTGTTAAATTGTCCTTTGCGATATGTGTAGTTGCCCAACCTGGTTGAATTATATGCTATAGCAGTGTACGTTAAGTAAAACAGCTCGATTCACCTGCGAAAACTGTTGGCAACTCGTTCACGTTCCATGCGCGCTGCGCTGCGTTGCTGAATGCTGTAATCAATTTGTCGCATGAATGTGAACTGATTCGTATTAACAGGTAACTTGATCTTTGACTTAGATCTCTTTGACGACATTCGTCCACTCTGCGAACGTTTAGAAATTAAAAAGTTTATATCCGTAATACTCTGTGTGATGTCCTCATGCTCTTCAGCCTTCTTGTCTGCCCGTTTACTAAAAATATATATGCATATATTATACATATATTATATTATCTTTCACTTACTCCTCCATTTTGTTGGAACTCTGCATGTTCTGAAGAAATTCTATTAGCTCCTGCACTTTTGATGGCTCATTAAGAAATTTTTCATTGTGTTGCGGATGGATGAATCCATTATCCATAAACTCCTCAATAGTGTTTGTAGTAATATTTTGATCGTTCATTATATTGTTTTTATTTTTTTTTTTTTGCTTATTTGTGGATTTTGTTTTATTATGTATTTATTATTTTTATGTACGTGTTATTATGTTGTGTCTTTGAGAGTTCAGTGTTGTTTGTTTTAGCAAATAATATTTTTGTTTTGCTTTTTTTTTTTTTTTTTTTTTTTTTTTTTTGTAAAGGCTACTTGTTTTTTGCTTAATTATTGATGTGTGTTTTTTTCTATAACTCTTTCTATGAAAGAATTTGCCCTTTTAGCAATTTCGGTGTCAGTCTCAATCTCTCTCTATCTCTAACACTCTCTTTTGTCTATCTCCCTCCCTCCTTCACTCACCCTTTCTTGATCTCTCTTTCTTACACTGTCTCACATTCTGTTAAGCGGCATAGTGACATATCTTTCTTTACATTCTGCTTCCCTTGCTGCTTCCCTAACTCTTGCTGGGCGCCCAATTAGCTGATTGAACTCTAATTTTTCGGAGCACACAATTGATTTTGTTTTCGCTTTTAATTCGTTCTTTTTAATGCAAATATCTCTACTTGCTCAGTTTGCAGTCATGCATGCACCTGCTGTCTCTTTAGCCACACTTGCCGCAAAATTGTTATTGGAGCGAGCGATTTTTAATTTGAATTAAAAATGCATCAATGCGCTGATTTTAATGCGCACAATTAAAACAGCGAGTCAGGAAATTGCGAATGCATTTAAAATCAACGAGAAAATCTGATGAGCGAAATCAATGAGCGATTGCAAATTGCGAATTGCGGTGCCAACAACAACAACAACAACAACAACAACAGCAGCAGCACAGCATCAGCGATGCAAATTGTAGAAAATGCAAATAAAAGAAATTGTGACAGAACAAGCTAATGTGCATACACAAACACACACACACACACACGCACACACATATTCATGCACATTCGCCACCCTCCTTTTTGGATATGTGTGTAACGGCTGATGCTTAAAAGTTTTACACGCTAATCGCTAATTGCTTTTGAAGACAGTGTTTAGGTTCGCAGATGCTTCGCGGAAAGGGGAGATGGTGGGGGAAGGTTTCCGCGAGAGAAGGGGAGCTGCTCTACATTGTAATTGTCGCGCTTTAAAATGCGCAATTTGCAATGCAAATGTACGCATTAGTTTTTAGCGCCCACATCCAACAGCCGCCAACCGACAGATGGCGCCAGCGAAAAACGAATGCGTATTGGATGGGTAGCTAAAATGTGCCAAAGGGGCGCAGGCCTGTTTGACATTGGGACTTGCTGGGTTTTAGTTGGGTGTTCGGCAACAGCTTAGCGCCCAATCAATTAAAATGTTTTATTGGCGCTTCAAGCGCCATTGAAAGACAACACACACACACACACACACATCAAAACTACATAAGCATTGAATAAATGTTTGCAAGCTCAGTGGAAAATTTGATTGCCTGCTTTGAGCATGAAAATACAAAGATACTTATTTCGCATTAGCACTAATTTGCCACTTATTGTGCTTTCTCTAATGCAAGTATGATCTTTTCAGCCAGCACTTAATCAGAACTAAAAATCACGAAGCTGAGAAATAGTTGTTTATTTACTAAACAGCTGCTACGTTTCGTGTGAACTTATGAAAGCTGATAGCTGCTTTGGAAAATAATAATAATAGTAACAATATATGCTATTTAATAAATTTTGGAATGAAATAAATCTATAAAATATTTGCAGCTCAAGCAAAGTCTTACAACTGAATTTGCGATTTGGAGACACCAGATTATATACCTTCTATATTCAATTCAACATACTTTTGTATCATATTGTTGCTTATTGTTACTATAAAAGGAAGTCTATAAAAAATATTTAATGCAATATTATAAGCTTTGCTTATGCTAGTATATTTGAACTGAAGCCCAATATAAAATGGCGGCCAAGCCGTTAAAAATTTGCTTAAAAAGTTGTGCAAATGATGAGCTTTGATCTCTTATATTTTCTGCTGGGTTCTCAAAGCACACACGCACATTTACACTCACACAGTATCACACTCGCACACACACTGACAAAGTAAAAGCAGCAATTAGTTGACTTAACTTCTATGACACATAATTGGCAATTTATTAAGGCGCAACAAAAGCATGGCGGCAATGAAATTGAGTGTCCTTGCCAAAAAAGGGATTTATTTATGGTTCATAGATTAAATACTAATTAACACTACGCAACAGCAGCAAAAGCCAAGACAACTTACACAAACACACACACACACACAGCGCACACATTTGATTTATGCCAAATGAATGCTGCTCCCTCTCTCTCTCTCTCTTTTTCTCTGTCCTGCAAGGATTAGAAGCAGACAAAACAGTAAAAAGAATACAACAACGGCAAACATTTGCCTGGCTTTTTCGTTTTGTTTTGTTTTTTTTTTTTTGTCTGGGCTATTGACCACTTTTAGTGGGCGGGGCTGTTAGACAGTCTCTGGTCTGCGCTGCGTATCTTTAGCCTAATGCCATAAATTGTGCTTAAATTATTGGGGTCGGCTAACGCTTACACCCATTCACACACGCACACATTTTCTCATTCATTTCGCTCTATTTACTTTGTGTGTGTGTGTGTGTGTGTTGTTGAACCTTTGACGCTCATTTGTTTTACCTTAATATCTACTTGAGCATGTCTGCAGAGACAGCATTCGAATTAGAGCATAGAAATTAAAGATGATACAATATGCATGTTTGTTGATACACTGTGCGAAATTCGCATTAAGTTCAGCAATTGGCAATTGAGTGAGTAAGTTTCGAATATAAATACCTTATTGTAAAAATAAAAAACTATAAATATTTTAAAAATGATTTCAATATAAAGGAAAAGTATAGGGAAATATTTTTTTTAGTAAACTCTTGTTTTGTAGCAATTGTGCAGAAATAGATAATATGAACAATTTCCAAATAACAAGAAAAGAAAGTTATAAAGAATATGTAGAGGCTGAACAGGTTGCTCGATTTGCTATTTCATTAGCCTCACGGTTGTTTTACTAACAGTTTCCACTATTGATTGCTGAGTTGCTATCCTGTTTCTACTCCTAAACTGTAAGCAATTAACAATAATATAGTTCATAGTCATCTTTACACAGTTTCATTTCATAATTTATCTAATCAGCATAATCACATAAGCTTTTCAAAACTATACATATGGGGCGCAGCTTTACTTAGTTCTGCATTCTTAGCCAAGTCTTTGGCTGGCCTCGCTAATTATAAGCAAACACTGCGTATGAGCTTCGATAAGGGCAGAGAAATCTCAATTCAGGGTTGCTGTTGCATTGTTTTCCGAGTGTTTTATATGCAAATCGTTGCGTAGTCGAGCTGCAGGTCCTTTGGCTTCGCCCGAGTGTCTGGATATGTGAAATTTATGTGTCTGCGTGTCATGAGTCCGCGCGCATAAAAAACCAGCACCAGCACCAGCATGAGCATCAAAATCTGTCGGGCATAATCAAGCGAGACAATGCGCCAACAATGCCCATAAAGTGTGAAGGTAGTCAAAGAGGTTTGGGGCCGGTGCGACGGCGCGCCGTTGATTAACGCCCAGGCATGGACCAGAAGCGAACTTCTTTGTCAGCTCAGTCAACAAACAGTTCGACTGGGGACCGATTGTCATTTGTATGGATTTGCATGAAGTGTGCGCTGATTTTAAAGCCAGCTTTACGCTTAATGAATGTATTAAAATAAGCTTTAAAAACGCTTAAAAATTAATTGCAAAAATTTTAAAATATTATTTAACGATTCGTCGGCAACGAACAGCGGTTGACCATACAACACAAACGACGAGCTCGTTTTAATAAATCATTCATACATTTTATCATAACTCTACTAAAAGCAATCACGGCAAATTGATTATGTTAAGTTCTGTCTGGCCTGTAGCTTTCAGTGTTTATACATAGATTGTTTGTCTGTGAAACATGGCCTGATAGCGAATGAATGATGATGAAAGTTATATTTTATATATTCAAATAGTATCTATCTATAACTGTCCTTTAAAACACCTAGAATTCATATATAAAGTAAGAAAAAATTTCTTCCATTTCAGTAAGGTACAGTTAAATGTTTTAGAATATCAAATAGCAAACAACTAAGTTTTCGGCTATTCCAACAGAAACTCAAAGAAAATGTGCCGAGGCAAGCAGGCAGATACACGTTTAAGAATCACGAATAAAGAAAAACATAGCACGCTTATGCTTATTCAGCTAAACTGAACAATTGCTCGCAAAAACATTTGCGAATTTCGTTAACTATGAAATTAAAGTGAAATTGAGCACAAGAAACAATTTAATTTAAATTCGCTCGTTTCGTAAATGATTCAGAATTAATTTCAATGCACTAATTAAACGCACAGCAAACGTTGAAGCTAGTGTTAAAGCCCACAAGTGCGCTCAGGGCTAATAAAAATTGAATTTCAATTATATTTTTGGCTTAAATGAGTGTGGAGTCCTCTCGCTGCCCGCTCTGCCCGCTCCGCCCGCTCAACTCCCATAATAAAATTGGAATAATCATTTGTGCATGCATTTTTGCGACTTAATCGAATTAATTAAATTTTTATAACAATTAAATGGCTACACAAAAAAAAACACACTAACAACAATACTGTGGCTTTGAGTGTGCGTGATTTAAGTTCTATAATTATTTAAATTTAATTATGGAAAGAGTCTGCAATTCATATAATGTGAATATCGAATACAGTTGCATATGTATGTGTGTGCGGGAGTGTGGGTGGGCGCATGTAAATATCAGCAATTAAGCAATATTAATAAGCATCATTAATAAATCATCACAAGAATGTTGCGCCCATAACGATTCGAATCAAATACAAAGAGTATCAATGTGGTTTATTTTCATTTTTTTTTTTTTAATGAAAGAAGCTGTTGTGTGCTCTTGCAGTGTGTGTGTGTGTGTGTGAGTGTGTGTGTGTGTGTGCGGTTACGCATTATATCCGTACGTTGAGCAGTCCAATTAACTTTTAAAGAGTCAATGTTTGCAATTTTATTTAACATTTCGAAGCAAATGAAAGGCTCTTTTCAATTCAACTTTTCATTTCACTCATTACATATATGTATATGTTTTTAAATTATATTAGCGGAATGTCTATTGCACTTTATTTTAAAATATTAATGGCTGGTAACAGATGGTAACTGCATTTCTTTAATGTTAGTTAATTATTTTGGAAATTTTTTTCATTTCTCTTAATACAATTAAAATATGAATTCGGAAGACTAGAGGTTTGCGTATTTCTGTCTTAGTTCAGCTTTTAGCCTTTGGCCATTTATATTTCTATCTCAGGATAACTAAATGCCTTTACTCGCTTATGACATATCCAAAAATCTATGACAAACTATAATGTTTGGCTCACATATCGCTCAACTGTGAAACATATCTCCAACGAAGAACGACTTATAATATTGAAGTTAATATCGAAAAAAAAGTAACTAAGACTAATGCAATATGTAAATAATCTATTAACCTATCTGCAACTCTTGCCAACTTCAAGTTGTTTATCACATATAAGTTAAGGGAGGACAAAATTAGATTGCACTTCGCAAATTCAATTTAAGCTTTTCATTTTTGTTAGCCATAACTCATACATCAAAGGAAGTCGAAACTTGGTTTGCACAAAAGCAATTAAAACATTTTGTTGCCATGTTTCTTGGCTGGTTTTTTCCAATCACTTGACTGCCTTATCTACTCTCCCTCTCTCTCTCTCTCTCTCTCTCTCTCTCCCTTTCTTTCTCTCTCTCTCACTCTTTCTCGCTCTCTCTCTGCTATTTAGCAGAGTTTGGCGAAGTTAAGCGCTGGCTTTTCTTTCTTGCATTTTGGTGCTCCTTCGATGCTTTCTCGTAAATTTCGCCATGGACGTTTTTATGTGTGTTTGGCGGGCACTTCAAATAATTTTCTGCACTAAAAATTTATTGCAATTTTCGGTAATGAGAGTGCAGAGTTCAAAAACGGTGGCTCCACAGTGTACTGGGCGGTGTAACCGGGTGTATCTCTCTCAGTTCCTTAATGTTGTTAGTGTTTGCCTGGTGCGCGGTTTTCCTCTGTTGCCTGTTTGAACTTTCTGGCATTTCCGTTGCATTTCTTACGTATGTTTCTATGGCTGTGTGTGTGTGTTTGTGTGTATGTAGCGGAAACGGAAGTTTTTAATGTTGCCCATTGCCCGTAAGCTGACTGGCACTCGGTCTTCGGACTTTGGTTCGAGACTCCTTGTGGCCGCCTTTTTTGGATCGACCAGCATTGTTTTGCTCAAACGTAAAATGAAATGTTCTTAATGGTATACCAAATAGTTGCTTAAATGCTTTAAACTTGATATCAACTGCCACTCCTTGTTTGGCTGCCAACCCAACCCATTCACTTTCCTCCACTCTTTCTCATTCTACTTCTCCTGGCACTTTGTCTTCTTCTCCCTTTCGCTTGCCACTTGTGTGTGCAGCGGGCACAAAGCGCATTTCGCTGTTTTATTTTGCCGGTTTTTGAAGCGGCGGCCCGCATTTTTGTTTGCTGCTCTTATGGCCATAAGCCTACCAGCCAGCCAGCCAGTTTCGCGGCCAGGCAAGATAAACACACACACACACACACGCACACACACACACACACACGTGCATACACAGACGCACACTCACACATATAGTGAAGAGCGTTTACGTTGTGCCCAAAATGCACGTCGCTCGTAAATCTCGCGCGTGAAAACATCAGTTTGGTTATTTCAGTAGTTGCTGTTGCTGTTGCTACTGGTTCTACTTCTGGTTGAACGCTGTTGCAAGCTCTCTCCATGTTGCTGCTTTAAATCCTCCCCAAAAAAACCAAATCTCTGCATAAAAAATACAACTTGTAAGTGAGGTACAATATGTGCTTGTGTATTTTTCGTTTTTTTTTTGGGCTGTCATTTTTGGGTTCGTCTCAAATCTTAATGAAATTTGCAATCCTAAATGCATTTCGATAGAGTATTGTTAACTAGAAGTGCTAGTTAAGCGAGAGCATTTGCTATTGTTGATATAAACTGATTTATAATATGATTGATTTGCACTCATGTCATTCGTAATTGGTGCTAAATAAATATTTTGTACAAAATTAAAGAGAAAAAAGTTTTTAAATCGAGCTCTTGAGAATTTTATATAATAGAAATATTGCGGACTCATCACAGAAAAAGTCTACGGAAACGTTTAGTCGATAATAGAATCAAAAATTTGCTTCTATTATTATTGTTATTTTTGAAGATGCTGACTCTAGGGTTCTGTATGCGGAAACTTTGCATAATTTCATATTAATTTACATTTAAATTATAAAATATTTTATCTTTATATAAATAATAATAACTTTGATGCCTTATAGTAAGTATATATATATTGATATGTATGCAAGCTCAGACATTTTTTGTAAAAATTATGTTAGTATATAATTTTAGAGTGTTTGGACAGCTTAAACTTTTCACAAAGTTTTTAAGTGGTTTACACTTTTCGTGCGCGTTTTATAGTCCACTCTCTGCCAATACTTGCGTGGTTGCTGTAAGCCCGATTATTTCAGGTGCTTAGCTGGTGGATGGTTACAAACGATCCCAGCAGCTGTCACATACATGTTAACCACTTGTGGTGGTCACACCACAGACGGCCTTAAAATCAGACACCGCCATAGCCCTCAAAGCCCACATAGACCCCATGGTTCCCATATGCCAGCGTCAGTTTGGTCAGTTCAAACTGCCGGATATTGCCTGGCTGGCCATTCGTTTTTCCATCATTTTTTGTTGTTTTATTTTTATTTGTTGTGTTTCTCGGCAGCTTTTGATGTTTGCTGTTTGTTTGGGTTTCATTTTTAATGCCCGCGTCTAGAGCAACCCTAGCTAGCCCCACCTGATGCCCTCTTACCCCACTGCTTAGCACTTTAGTTGATGCTCTGCTACACAAATTAATTGCGTGGATCGAGTGGCACCAACTGTATGTGCGAGTGCGAGTGCGAGTGCGAGAGTGTTGCCAAAATGTTGACGCATGCTAAGCCAGATTCACACACAAATACACACACATAAAGTGAGAACCGCAGAGCATCACGAGTGACAAATGCAAACACATTTGCCGGACTGCCCGCCAAATATTGTATATGTGTATGTATATGTAAATGTATCTGCAACTGTCGCTGTTGCTGTTGCTGTTGCTGTTGCTGTCGCTGTGGCTGTCGCTGTAGCAGTGCCTGCTTCTGTCTCTATGTTTGTGTATTTGAGCACTTGACGAGATTTGTTTATTTGTCCAGGCGAGCCGACCGTCTGTGGCTAACTGTCTGTGTTTGGATTTGCCGTCTGGCCAAAAAGCAAAACCTAACCAAAATGTAAAAGAAAAATGAAAGCTAAATGCATATAAAGAGAAAATCTCTAAAAATAACAGAAGAACGAAATCTGTGAATTCTTTTGTGTTGCCTGCTGATGCATGAAATTTCCTTTGACAAACCCGCAGCTAATGCAACTCTCTGCTTGTTCATTTTGCCAAATTCAATTCTAAGCTCAATTTTGTTATGCCGAAAGCGAAAGCTTTGCGAAATGGTATTGCAAATGTATTGGGGTATGTGAAGAGCTTTTTGCGACAGTACTTCTTATTTAGGTAGATCAAGGAAATATTAGAAATTATAATTGACTTAAATTTATTTTTTTGATTTTCCAGATGAAAATCAAACCTATATTATTCTATTTACTATAGTGAATTACTTGAATTATGGATTGTGGGAACACATCGAAGATAGAGAGATATATATACATATATATATATATATATATATGTGTGTATATGCTAGCTACCCTCTATGAACCATTAACGCATTTTCCATGTTATTTTCAAATGTATTTAATGGAGTGCAGCTGCAATAAGTTTTGAGATTTTGATTGAATTTTGTGCTGCATCCCCAACTGGTTCGCTTTGATTGAGTGCGCAATTGGTTAATTCGATTTGCCTCAATTGCCAACTCGCTTGGTCACAGTGTTGGCAGTTGTGTCCAGGTAAGCAAATTAAAACAGATTTAATTATTTAATTCGATGCTTGTTTTATGCGATTTTGAGCATGAAATGAACCGAAAGTCTGCAGCGTGGTTTATTAATTATGTCCGTGCATGTACTCTATGCCCTGTAAAAGGTCATAGTAGGCCTTAATGTGCCTAGAGGTTGAGTAAGTATGCATTTTGATTAGGTCATTCTAACTGGTAACTGAGAAAATAATTGTGATTTTTATTTATTCAAGTGCTTAACAGTGTGATAAGCCCTGATAGGAACAAGTTTATAATATTCATTCAACTCAACTTCTTTTTTTCTACCTTCAATATTTCCTAAAGAGGTATTAAACAATCGAGTAAGCTTCTGTTGCTGTCTTTTATTTCTTTTATACTTATGCATAAATTAATCCAAATTACATAGTTTATATTTAATTATTTACTGTGCAGCTTTTAAAAAAAAGAAAATAGTTTTTATCATTTTATTTATTTTTGTTTGCTTTTACATTTGTTCTGTTTAGTTTCTATTGTGCCTTAAGGCTTTTACAATATCCGGTTATTAAATTGAATTTTTTTCTTATCAATTTATGTCATTAAACAAAAAAATATTAAAACTTGCTAATGCAAACAAAAAGATATTTAATAAAAAATGTATTCAAAAATTTTGCATTAGTTTTTAGATCTTGATTGATTTGGTTATTCGAAGCAATCAAACAGCATATCTTTTGAGCTTGATTTGTCTATTAAATAAGAAATAAATATTCCTAGAAACTGTAGCCATATACAATATTTGACAGTCATTGATCAAACTTAAGGAAAGCCATTAGCACAGCTGCTCTCAAGAGTTTATTGCTAATCTGGCTGCTGCTTATTGCCTGGACAGGGACATGGACATGACTTTGAAGAGGGAGTATTAGCTATTTAATTAATTAATAATTAATGATTAGGAACAATTTTTAATACACATTGAACTTATGTACATAATTTTTTAATTTGTTCTCATTGTTTTTCTTTAGAGTCTTTTCAATTTACTACATACATGCTTAACAGTTTCTCTCCTAATATCATGAAATATACTGAAGGGCAAACTCGAAGTGAAATGTGTTCTTTAATCCAATCCCGCTTTACTCACACTTCCTGTTAACTACGCCTATGGCCTAGGCCATTAATTTGCGCCCAGCCCGCGTAAATATTTATACGCAATTGCATATGTCGAGGCGCTGGGCAGCATTTTCGGCATTTGCTCATTTGTGTAAGTCAACACGATTTCCATAATGCCAATGCCATAAGCTGGCCAGCACCCATACACACTCACGCTCAGCTGGCGCAGCTGTAGCATTTGGATTTGTGTGTGGATGCACGCAGTGTGTGTGTATGTGCGTGTGTGTGTGAGTGTGTGTTGCTTCACGTTGCAGCCAGGTTATTGCCGCCAGGTTATTTGCGCATTTTGATTTATGCATTTGGCCAACAGCCTTCGAGTCTGAGCAACGTATTACGCCTTGGCTTCTTGGATAGCAACCGCCCCAGCTGAGCATCTACAGCAACCCAGTTGCATCCCAGCTACCGCCCAGTCGTAGTTGCTGTTCCAGTTGCACTTGCATTATTCAAAAGCCGTGCCGAGCCGAGCCACCACCAGACTGTTGTTGCTGTTGTCCCCCGTCGGTCGCACCGCACCCGTTGAGTGATTTAGCGTGCGCCTCGCCTGTTAACCGCAATGCAATTGTAATTACCCGAACTGCTTCCGTAAGCCCACATCACCCTTCAACTCCCACTACGCCATGCTGAATGTGCCCCACCCACGGCCTGCTGCTCTTTTTTTTTTGCTTAGTTCCAAATCATAAACGAGGCTTCCGCTCGGTCAAACGGGTCCAACAGTTACAGCTGCAGCTGCAGCTCCAGACTCTCTCTCTCAATCTCTCACACACAGTCTCTCTTTCTATCTGTATCTCATTTGACTGCACAATTGCGTGTAAATTTAAAATTGTAATCGTTTTTGTGCACGCACTTTACCAATAACAACAACAAAAACAACAACAATCGTGTTTGTATGCAATTTTTGTTGAATGCATTTTGGGTAGATTTTTTATTAGAGGGGTTGGTTTACAGAAGGGTTGCTGAAATTCCAGTTGATAGCATTAAATGCTTTACAAATACCGAAATTACATTACATTTAAAGATTTCTGATTTAAAGTTTTGTTTTTTGTATCTTGAAATCACTTTTATCGTTGGTGTTACAGTTGCTACTGCGGTTTTAAGTATATTTTGAAATTGAATGAATAATTCAAGTAACTGAAAAATGTACAGAAGCTTTTACTATAATCACTTTTATGCCTAAAACTTGCCTTTTAATATGTACAAGTATCAAAATGTCGTATATATCTTTTAATTGAATATCAAATTGTCTGAGAGGATTATGAAACATGCTTGAAATATTTATAGACTGTTTCATAAAAGAATTCAATACGTAAGCTCAATCAATCAATCAATCATTATTAATAAAATTCACAAATAAATTTATCTAATATTAAAATTAAAATTAAATTAATTTAATATTGAAATCATTTTACATAAGTTTTGTATAACTGTTTGTTTTGTATAATGTAATTACTCAAAACACATTTGATTTCAGACACAGGTAGACAAACTATTCAGATGTTATAGAGCCCTCGAAGATGACTTCAACCACTTGCTACAAATACTTGATTAGCTCCATTATATATTTCTTCTTAGTTATTTATTTTAAACTATTTTTTTTTTAATATTTCAGCTTTAACTTATGCTACTAAAACAGTAAAAACTGTTTTCTTAATATTTCTTTTTTTTTATTATTAAATTATCGAAATGTAATTCAGTGTAGATATGGCTGCCTGCTACCTCAATGAAGCCCATGGTCGTCTTTATGCAGTTGCATAAATTTTGCGTGGGAATGGACGTGCGACGGAGTGCATATCGCACATTCATAATTTATACGCATTGTCAGCAAGCGCAGGTAGGTAGTGTTCCCTCACCACGCCCTCCGCCCCGCCCCGCCCGCCCTGCCCCTGCCGCTCTTTGTACACACACCCCTGAAGTCGTTGGCGTGCGCATTCAGTCGTTACGTTGCGATTGTTTTATGCCTGCCCCAATGGAGCATTGTTGCATATTTAGCAATAATAAAATATTTAGTGCCATTGCAATAAATTTATTATCGCTGCTGCGATACACAAACACACGCACACACGCACACACTCACACACACCCACACACAGATGGTTTAATATTATTAATGAGCGCTTAAAAATTGCGGCGGTATTTGTTGAGATTTTTCTGGGCATACGGGGCGCATTATCAATTTCTATGCAATTTACATTATGCGGTAGTCATCCCCAAGCTCCGCTCACAAATACATATTAGTATATATACACATATATATATATATATATATATATATATATATGACATATATCAACAAACAGCAAAAATCCTTTGCATCCTCTGCCGCCCGCAGCTGCCGGCGACCAAATGGACATTCTGCATTGGAAATGAATGCTGGCACACAGGCACACACACACCACATAGTCAAACACACACATGATAAATTGCAGACACCTTGACTGTGGCAGGGGCGTGGCAGCACGAAAATCTGTGCGCATTCCATTCAGCCTTTTGTTGCATTTGTGCATTGCGCAAATATTTGGCAGGCATCTCAAGCATTTCCGGCTTAAACTGAAGTCGAACAGAGAGGCCGAAGTGTAGGCGTGGCTGGCACTGAATCACTGACCAAAGATATTGTCCCATTAAAATAATTATTTATATATATTTATAGATAAACATATATGAATAAATCTACAATGCATCAGTCTGTCACTGCCTGCTATGAATATTTATTCATTTATTTATTTATTTAATTTTGTATACTCTGTTGTGCTATAGCTTGATGCTTGATGTGCTATGTAGGGTATATTGTGAAAAATTAGCATAAATTGGCTAATCAGCATCAAGAGAATCTGCAGACTACAACTAAATATATTTATATATACACATATATATATATATATATATATGTAATAAAACTAATCGAGACAAGTGTTTGGATTGATGGTACGGTAACCTTTGTGTGCTTCTTAGGCTAGTAACACATTCATAACAGTTATACAGTTAAAGTAACCAAGTCTTAAAGGACGATCAGTGTTAACCAACTCCATAAATAGAAAGATAAAATTATAATGTTGAAAATGTATATAAATTTGATCGTAAAGTTCACAATTTGTGTTGCAAACTATATCACGAAATGTAGAGAGCATTCCCGAGTGAAGTCAACTCTATTCAATATAATTTCAATTGCATCAATTGGCGCTAAATGATAAACATGAAATGTATATATTTTCGCTATTTTAGTGAGGATTAATGGGTACACTCAGCTGATGGGTGTTCGTGGGCATTGTACAATAAATGCACAAGGCTCAATTGTATGAATAAATGCCGAACAGATTTATGCTATTTATTCCAATCAGTTGGTGTGTGTGTGTGAGCTTTTGTATGATATGCTGCATTTGCAATTGTTATTAAATTTAGCATAAAATATGAACATTTCGAAAGTAGCTACATTCTGCTTTATTTTAAATATATTCGATACAAATGATACTAAAATTTCACATGAGGAAACTATTTTCTTATGTCGAATTATTAATTTAAGAATTCAATAAGAGTTTTTCCTTTACATTTTTCTCTGCATTATGGAAAATGTGCTTTGATATTATTACATGAAAATTTCAAGTAAATAATGTTAGTTTTTCTTAAATATAAGAAATTTCTGTGAAATCTTCAGTACAGTTCAGTACAGCAGTTAGCAAACTAAATGCATTTCGCAAAAATGTTGAAATTGCGATAGCGCCAAGCTTAAAGTATTTGGCAACTGTTATTCGGGCGTGTGAGCTTTAAAAAAAGAAAATTTGATGCTCATCAATTGCTGTCGACACAGACAAAAGCAAAAGGCAGCAGCAACGACAGCAGAAGGAGCTCGAATAGTAGCCGAATATAGGATCATGGCCTCGGAGTGCAGCTAAGCAGCTCATGTTGCTTGCAGCCATTTGTGGCAGAGCCCCGCCCATTGTACAGCTCGGCAGTTGGTCAGCTACAGCACGCAGTTCCTTTTGTTAATGATACTCTTGCCGAACATCAGCAGAGACCAGGGGGGATATAGCCTCATAATCATCATCATCATCATCTTCATTTTTGGAAAGGATGCCGGCCACAACAACAACAAGTGCCGGCAAGGGGAATGGGGATCAACCATTTTGTGGATTTATTGACATTCTGTGATGTTATTAAAGTTGATTGCCAGAGACTGTGCACGTTTTGGCTTAGACGAAGTGCCCGCCTCACCAACGGGATGCGGCATCGGTTGTGGCATCAACATGCAGCACAGCTATAGCTGGGCAGTGAGTGTCCTGCACAAAGGAGGGAAATGCATTTGCAGCGCGGTCAATTCGAAAGAAACAATGGACAGGAGAACACGAATTTTTGCAAACTGCTCTCTGTGTGCGTGTGTGTGTGTTTGTAAACAATTCTCGAAGCAGTCAAAGAGCCTACAGTAGTGGCCGGGCTGGGGCTGGGGCTGGGGCTGGGGCTGGGTATGTGTGTGTATGTCATTGTCGTCGCAATCATCATCAAGTTTAATATGCGCATTATTGGTTTTTGGTGCTACGGTACGAGCTGTAGTTATCCTTAATATGCCTTGCATGCTAATATGCTTATCCTGTCGCATCCTGTTTGGTCCTGTTTGATCAGAAACTGTTCACTCTGCGCTCAACATGCAAATATGAAATGCAAATTCTGTGGCACCAAATAAAAAGCTCTACCCCAAAAACACAATATGGCTATAGCCCAACACACAGTTATATATGCATACGTATATGTGTGTGTGTGTGTGTGTGTGTGTGTGTGTGTGTGTGTGTGTGTTTGTGTGTGTATTTCGCCCACAAATTTAATAAAAATTGCGTAGCACACAAATCCTTTTGATCTGAGAATTTTAATTTAACATTTAATTTTGTTAGTTCATATATGTTTGCGCACTTGATTTTATTTTGCAATTTTTTTTTGCTTGTGGGCAACACATGGCGTATGCGCAATAAGTGCGCCAAGCCGCCAATGCAATTTGCTTGTGCGTGGTTTTTTCTCTCTCCTAATTTTATTCTTTCGAATTTGATATAAATTTGCATACGCCAAGGCTTTGTGGATTTGCTTTTATATTGTTTTTTTCAACAGCTTTCATAAGTAGCTTATTAAAATTTGTTATTAATGTGCTGATTTTGTTGGTCTGTTCGTTTGCGTCGATTTTGCTTTATTCCGCTTTTTCTTCATAAAAGTTTTGCTGATGTTCAGGTAATTCTTATATCACAATTTTTTTTTGTTTTTGTTTATAATCAGTTCAGGTCGTATAAATAATAAAATATATTTGATTAAGCCTATAAATAACTTGCTATTAAGTATGTTATTATTTATCACATATATATATATATATATATATCAATTATATATATATATATATATTGCAATGTAGAGAGTTCTGTTCAAAATGAATTGATACAACTATTGCCCACTATGTATAAGGACGTCGCTATAGCTTAGTGTACTAACTCACTTCTCACCAAAACTTTAAATCTTTAGCCTTAGATGCTAAAAGCCGAGCGACAGTAAGTCAGCAGAACAAATGCCTTTGGCTTGAACAAATTTCAACAGATTTCCACTTTTCATATCGCCATTTTCTGCTCTCAACACAATCACACACACACACACACACACACACAGACTTTGAAGCAGTTTGTCAACATGAAAAGGTTAACAAGGTATATAAAAAACGCTAAAGCAAAAGGTGACAGGAGAATGCGCAAAAAGAATGGCGGCCAAAGGCATAAAAGGCGCATACAAACAATGTTGCAAAAGGGGCTGGAATGTGACATAGGCAACGGAGCGAAAGCTGAAAACTCTGGCGAACAGGCCAAATCTCAGTCAAAGCTAGCGCGATGTGCTCTCTCTCTCTCTCTCTCTCTCTCTCTCTGTGTGTGCGTGTATGTATGTGTTCGTTTGTGTGAATAACAACATTTTAAACATGTTTTTTTTTTCTTTTTATTTTGTTGCCCGCGCCAAGGCTTATGCAATTTATTTCAGCATGCAGCTCTTTTGCCCGCTTCTTAAGGTTATGTCCCGCACACGCTGACAGGCCCAGGCGCCAACTCCAACTTCAACTTCATCTTCATCAGTCTCAGCTTGACTCTTGCTCCATTACAAAGCATGCCCAGCGGCTGGGCCAGGTATAATCTTTTGCTTGTCTTTCACTTTAGCAACAGGAACACAACAGCCGGCGCGCCCCTTGCTCAGCTTGGTGTCAGGCACCAATTTTTCGTATGCCCTACACTGAACGACTAGTTAAGCTTTAGCAAACATAATGCACCAAATATGGGGATGCATTAAAGATAAAGCTATAGATAGATTGAAATGTAGATATAAATTTCACTTCGAATATCTATCAATTTCTGTCGATATTTATCTATACGTCTTCTTAATTTTCAGAGTTTTGGAAGAGTATACAAAACTCGCCTTGATGCCTTACTTTTTTAGTTTTGTCCAAAAAGGTGAAAAGCCGTGTTAAAAAAGTCTTCGTGCAGCTCGCGGCGGTCAGTGCTTTAACTTAAAGTTAAACTTTGACATAGTTTGTTGCACGGCGGCTGTGCGCTCATGTGAAACTGAGCGACTAGCTGATGCCCTGTACTACTTTCTATTAAATTGAAAGTTGAATACCCCATTGCTGGACAGGTCCTTACAGGGCATATGAAATGAGAACAAAACAGAAATACTTGTTCATATTCTTAAAGTCAAGCGAGCAGTAGTTGCCCATTGGCTGGCACAGACCCCACTGTGTGGCGTGAACTGCTTGCTTATGCAGCGCAAGTTGCCGCGCTTGACACATTTCTCTGGAGACAGGCGCACGTCGTCGGGTGGGCCAACTTGTCAATGCAGTCATCAATGTCCGACATGACAGCACCAGCGCCTGTAAGTATTTTACGTTTTTGCAGCATACGCACAGCCAGCTGTCCCATATTTCGCCCGCCCGCAGCGTAGCCAATGTGTTGCATGAAACACAGTGGGTTTCTGTGCCAATGACCAACCAGCAGTCAGCAGTCAGCAGCCAGCAGTCAGAGTACCAAGCTTTACACGTTACACGATCTACTTTCAGCGAGCACTAACAAATATTAATGAGCAGGTGCTACGAGACGTGAGCAAAATTTTCACCAAATTTATTTATTTATTTAAAAATGAATATTGACAAGACGAGAGTCAACTTAAAGATAGACTAAACAAGCATATTGTAGAGCCCAAATAAAAACAGATAAATATTTCAAGAATATAATAAAGGATTTTATCAATGGAAGAGAGAGTTCTGAGGAAAATAATTTTGAGCGACAAATAAACATGGGCTTCACTATAACGATGCTTCTCTTACTGGTTATTCTGAATATGTATGCTTAATTCTTAAGAAGTTTTCTTTCTACTTGCACAGAGGAATGGAAATGATTAGCGAAACTATCAACTAAAAGTCTTTAGCCAGCAAAAAACAACTCTACTTATTAAGTCGTACTGCAATTTATTTGAGATATTCCCCACCATCATAAGTCATAATTAGAACTTAATCCTCAATTTTTTCTGTGTTGCTTAATCTTTTATTTGAAGCTCCTATTAGTTGTTAGTTGTACCCCTTGGCGTATGCTTGATTTAGATGATTATGTTCCCTTTGATTGCCTCAAACTTTAACATTTTGCAGCACGTGCGCTACGCCGTGTAACAGCAGCAGCAACAGCATTAGCACCAACATGCCCCCAAAAAGCAAAAAAAAAAAAACAAAAAAAAAGTTGCTACAACCCACAAAAGAGTCACGTGCAGAAACTTTCTTAATTTAAAAGAAATTTTCAAACAAACTCAATTAAATAATTTCAGGCGCAAATAAAGATGTGTTAGACCTGGGTAGAGGAATACACGTGGTCTGCAGTCAGCCTGTCTCTCACTCTCTGCCTTCACCCTCTTCGCCCAACGCTTTGTCACTTTTTCGCTCGTTTTGCAAGACAATTTTAATGCCACAAAATTTTAATTGAACTAATCCTTAAAACCACATGCTGGCTAACGAGCCAGCTGTTAGCTGCTAGCTGTTAGCTGAAGCTAATTTGCTGTCCAGTCGGCGGGTGGTTGGCGGCGGTGCAGTAGGAAATGCAGCCGCATTTGCACAGCTGCAGCAAATGATTATTACTCTTCGGTAGATTAGCTAAGTTGGCTGTGCGCTGGCAATTGATGAAGTTAAAGTTGGAGCTGCCATCTAAGTCAGTGCTACAAATTGAATCAAACGAACAAGTTCATCAACCACAAATCACAACTATTTAAAATGTCTTCTACACAACACGCTGAGTTCGAAGAGAACTTTTTGTTGAAGCCCTCTAAGGTTGAGGATCTTTTCAGGTTCCTAGATGAGATAGCTAAGGCTAACAAAATGGAGTAAGTGCCTAAAGCCGAAAGTCGTTTGATAAGTCTTTAGTGTTAATCTTGTACATTTAAGAAAGAAGAAAGAGGATAAGGTCGAGGTTGAATTAAGTGCGGATGTCACGGACACTAATTTTTTGGTTATGAATCGTAGCCCACTGGTGGAAGCAAAGAGAAAGCCAAGCTCCAAAAGAATAAGCATCGTGGCTAATCTCAATCAGATGACATTCATGCGTCAGATCGATGTCACTCCGAACCAACGTAATGGGGCTCGTGCAGAACGAATGCGCGTGGCAAACAATTATCGCAGGTAGCTGTCTTTTATGCTGAATTTTGAAGAAAACCTTTCTCATTCTCTCCCACACGCAGATTGGGAAATGTGGAGTTTCGAAAGCCCAACTACGAAAGAGCTATTGAGCTGTACAGCAAAGGTCTGCAATATATACCCGATACCCAAGTTCTCTATCTGAATCGCGCTCTATGCTTTGTTAAGTGAGTTCTGTAAATTTCAAAACTAAGTCGCAGTTTAATAGTCGGCGAATATTTGTAGGAAACGTGAATACAAACGGGCCATAATTGACCTAGATTATGTTATATACCACTTGGATCAGCGTAGCATGCGGGCCTGGCTCTATAAGGCCGGCACCCTTAAGCGCATGAACAACGAAGCTGGCTATAAGGAGTGTGCCGATAATGCGCGCCGATACAATAGGGAATTCGTCTGTTATGTTGATAAATTTTTAGAAAAAATGAGAACAGATTTCTAATTATTCAAATTTCATGGTTAGACAGAATGGAAATAACTCTTATTTTCCATAAGGCATTTTGTTAAAACACGATTCATTTTTTTGTTTAACTTCCATTTCAAATGGTTGTCATGAAAAACATTACTGTCAATGCCATACTAAGCCCACTTTCGACTTTGTATAAGAATAATAGAAAAACTAAATAAATTCGCATTGGTATTAATGTAAGCCATAATTTTGACCTGTTTAATTACATGTGTTACAAATGAATCATTGAGTTGCCAAGCTTTTTATAAAACGATCAGTCTGGAAAAGCTTATACAGGCCCTATTCTCAATGATTCTGAATGAACAGTATTACTTACCAGTAATGATCGAATTCTGATTGATAAGAAACTAATTTGCAATCGAATTGTTGAGCTCTGCGAGTAGGCTGTGATCTAGATTAACAATTATGGGAACAGCCACAAACACAAACTCAGTATTACAGACTGAATCAAACAAACAACAACAGAGTCAACAATACACAAATAAACAACGACAAAGACAACAACACACAAATAAACAACAACACCAAAGACAACAATACGAAAACACTTGAACATAATATCTACCATGGTGCACACAGAATTGGAGGAGAACTTTCTGCGTAAAAACTCTCTGGTGGACGATCTCCTCAAGTTTCTAACAGAAACGGCAAAGTCCAACCAAATGGAGTAAGTTCTCTAGCGTAAACTTCTGGTTAGGAGTTCCACTCTCTATGCAATCCCCATAGCGCCGGCAAAAAGGATAAAGAGGTTAAGGTAGATATTGACTACAGTGCGGATGTTACAGATGACAATTTTTTGGTTATGGCGCGCACTGTGAGGATATCCAAGGAATCTATAAAGAGGATGTCCAGAAGGATACAACATGTAGGCAATACAGAGCGAATGACTTTTATGCGCCAGCTCGATCTGAGCTACGAGGCACGTGTGAAGGCTCGCGAAGAGCGTATGCGCGTTGCCAACAATTTTCGCAGGTAGTTTGATAATATTCTCAACTTGTTGATGCGGCTAACTGATTTGTACACAGGCTTGGCAATGCGGAGTATCGCAAGATGAGCTTTGACAAAGCGATCGACTTCTATACCAGAGCCATTGCGTATATTGCCGATTCGTCAGTTCTCTACGTGAATCGCAGTCTATGCTACATCAAGTAGGCCTTTATCAATTAAATCAATTCAATCAATCTAATTAGTCCCCACCCCACTGACAGGAAACGTGCCTTTAAACGAGCTTTAATTGACCTGGACTATGTTATATGGAACTTGGACGAACGCTGTCTGCGCGCCTGGCTAATTAGGGCCGGTACCTGCAAGCGGATGAACGATGACATTGGTTACCAGACCTGTGTTGATAGTGCGCGCAGACTTAACCAACTGGAGGGAAAATATATAGAATATTTTTTGGACAAAGTGCGTTCCGACTTCTAAAGTGCACTCACATACCTTCAAGACAACTTGTATACATTGATACACAAAACAAATAAAATATCTGCAAATCCTATCTGCTACTTTTAACAGCAGAAGCGTATGCGCTCATAAACTGTACTCAGCAAACTCTTAGTTAATCATTTCTCTACTAGAAATAGTAGAATAGTATTTATGTTTATTCCAGCAAACCTATTATGTCACATATTTGAATATTTATGGGATCAGACTTTTATATCGCCAAGCTCTGATATATAAAAGAGAAATGACAATTCTGTATGCTCCAAAAAAAGAAGGATTTTCGATTATAATTAACTTGATAAATTCGTCGACAAATTGAATTTAGCTCTGGTATTTATTGACATACAGAATTTAATATTACAATGCTCTTCAAACTTTAATAAACAACGCAAACTGTACGAGCTAAAAAAATATATATATAGAATAATAATAAAAACAACTGGAACAACTGTGGGGCAAATGAAATTTGCAATTTTTGCATAAATTCAATAAAAATTCCTATTGTCATGAGAATATTTGCCAATACAAAATACCCACACTCGCATACGCACTCGACAATACAAGCAGCTACCATTGCTCGCTGCCCGCTACCCGCTGCCCGTTGCCCGCTGCCCACTGCTGGCTGCTGGCTGTTCGCTTTGGTAACTCCGATACTCCCGGCTCCTAGCCTCACTTTGTTTGCTGCCTGCCTTCAACTCCAATTCCAGGCACGATAAGGGCCACTTATACGCTTCGTTTGGAGCACGCTTCCCCACAAAAGACTGCTGCGGTTAGGTGAAGTGAGGCATGGAGCTGGCTGGTTAGGTGGCAGCCACACAGTTTTCAATATGGCGCCAACACCATTTGCATTTGCATTTGCACTTGCCTTGGCTAAGCCAGGCAGTTGTGTGCCATAATGAAATGCAGTTCAAATGCTTTGGGTATAAACTTTTGTCACAACTGGCAAAGCGAGGCGTTGCAAGGCTGCTCTTCTCTCTCTTTCTCTTTCTCTTTCTCTCTCTGTGTGTGGGAGGTGTCGTTGTTGCATTGTAAACTGTGGCAAACAAACGCAACGGAAGTGCCACAAAAAGGGTTTCACAGTTTGTCAATTGTATGTGGCCGCCGAGTCGACACCTAAACCACAGCACTACCACAGCAGCCAACAGCACTGTAGTCAGTGGCATTTCCCATGACACTACTGACACGCTGCCCTGACGGTGGTCACATTGGCTGCCATAGTCTGTTGACTGTGCATCTAAGAAATGCAAAAATCCTTGTGGCTTAAATTCTAATCAACGTGGCTGCTGCCACACCCACGTCCACGCCCACGCCCAACGCTTGTAATCAATGCTGTAAACACTTATTTTTGTGGTTACATCGTTGCAACAGCAACAATAGCAACAACAGCAAAAACCACAATAGTCATTGCCTTCGCCTGCTGGCAACCAATTTTGTGGCACAGTCAAAGTTTGCCGCATGCCTCAGCATTGTCCTCTCCCAGGTCCTGATTGTTGTTGCTCTTGGCAGTGCTTTGCGCTTTTTGCAATCGGCCGGGCCTAAGCCTTGGCATCAGCGTCGCTCTTTTTTTAATTTCCATGCTGCAACATTGCGGCATTTCATAGGTGTGGCACAAAAGCAAGTCGATGAAAGGTGCTTTTAAAATACTTAGAGAATAGATAGAGCATTGTACTCTAAAAGTCTACAGGACACAACGGGTATGCTAAAGCATGTCAGCCTCGAAACTGAAGGTATCTGAATGCTTAGTTCTACTTATGCCAGAGCCGATTGAGCATTCTAATGTAAACTAACACCTTTCCGTTTGTTAGAGCTCAATATAAACTTTTATCTTCTGATTTGGCCAACTTTGATGCAGAAATTGCTCTTTATCCCTCCAAAAATAGCTATGCTGAACTACTTTGTAGTTCTTCGACCCGTTGGGCTTGCTCTCCTGAATCGCTAGTCCAATGTCCTTGGAGAAATGCGCCAGCTCAACGTTCAACTTCATGGCTATAAGCCAATGTCAACAAACAGCTTCATAAATCAGGCTACGCTTGATCTCTGTGAACAAAAATTTCATCCTGCTGCCAACATCTATTCTCAAGAGGATCACTATAAACCCATTTTCAACACGCATTCAAACTATATTTTAGCATCGCAGTTGCTTGGGCCACTCCCACTCCCACTCCCACTCTCACTCCTACTTCCATTTCCTGCTTCTTTCTATCTAGCTGGCAAATTGTCCAGTGCTGTGTTTAGTTTTCAGCTTGCGGCTTGTGGCTGCGCATCTCGGCAGCGTCTTGGCCAAAAAGTAATTTGGCCTTTATCTGTATTGCGGTTTAAACAGCCAAACAAAACCCGAACCAAATGCTCGTTGGCCATGCGAGAGATTCGCTGAGCACAGAGAGCTCTCGGGTTGAGTCTGAGTGCGTATTGGGTACATTGTCGTTGTTTTAATATGTGTATTTTTGTTTGTTTACCATCATTTCTATTCTATGGGTATGCCCTGTGCACACAAATACCATAGAAGTGGGTATATAAGGCGACATAGCTTGAAAAATACAATCAAACTTCAATCAGAGAGTTTCCAATGTCAGTTAGTTTTGTAAAAATTGTGTAAAAATAGGTATACTGATGTGATGTCTTTCATTATCTGTTTGCTGACACGTATATTTTCTTTTGTATATATATATGTAAATCATTTGGGACTCTAAGACTGTACAGACAATATAGTACCAAATTGTAAGCTAAAATGAGAAACGCAACCAGCGCTTCAACTGGCTTCCATGTAAATGGAAGTCGTGCTTCTGTTCATAGAGCGGTGAAAATTTTTCGGGGAACTGAAGCTTCAGACAGTTGATCGTGGTGCCAGTCAGATAGTAACGGGATGGCCAACCGCACTCGCACGGCGGAATACAGCCGCTGCAATTCCTGTTCAGACGTTTTGAGCCCAAATTTGGTCTCGGCTGAACATTTTTCAGACAATTTAGCCGCCAAGGCCGTTGTGCATTACGATCCGATGAGCTGCCAGAGAGGAAATCACGTTGGTCATAAGCTTGCACATTCGCTGGTGGCTCTGAGGAGGAATATCTGGACACGGGACAACTGTACATGTTCAAGCGCGGTACGACCCCAATCAGATCCTTGCATTTGCGTTCACGCTCACGACGCAACCACAATTCAAGCAGATCCCAGTGATCCGGATTTTTACTTCGTTCGCGAATGAGCTTCATGCGTATATACAAATCCGAGCGTCGAAATGCATCATAGTTGACGCCCGTCTGCGTGTGCCACAGCAAATAGAGTTCATTCGGCTTCTCATCCGGCAACGAAATACTGTGCGAGAACTTGGTCAGCTCAAAGTGGAACAGCATCCGGATGCCGTACGTAATGTGCTTGATATGATCGAAGTCCTTGATGTTCATTGCTGACAACGCGTCAGCATCCAGCAACAAGAGTTTCCGACCCACGATCATGTTCACACGAAATGTGTTCTGTGGATTTAATAAAGAAAACGAAATGCGTATATATTTTGCAGGCCGGATTCTGATTTTTATTGCAGCTGGTATTCGTTCTCGCATCAACTTACCATATATTGGGGATATCCATAGCGAAAAATCCAATGTCGTATGTCCATGTCGCCCCATTCATAAATGGACGGTAAGGGCAACTTATCGACTGCATTTATACATAGCTCAAGCAGAGGTGGCGGCGAGCATCGGAACGGCAAGGGCCATATGTAACGATTGAAATCGACTCGCCGTCCCAGAAGAGGAACATGTTGAAATTTAATTGGTGGGATACTAATTTGCTTTTTAGGGCGGATCCTGGACTTAAACTTTGTGTCTGTTACGCCATAAAGATAATTCATTACGGTGTAGAAGTATAAAGATATAGGAGTATATGTGAGTATAAGTATGTATAAATTAGTGTCAGTGTGTATAGGTATATGTTGTGTGAAATATGGGCATTATCTGTTTATGTATCTGTTTATGACAATTAAGTCGGTGACTTCCATATCACAATTAACTTGCTAAATAGAATTTGACTTAGAAATGCATAGCATTGCAGTTGTTTCAATCCATAAAGAGCTGGTTTCTTTGCATATGTTCCAGGGGAAATTCAAAATATTTATTATTGCTATTTTAGATTTAATCTCAAACTTGGCGCCTGTCATCGATTCATCTATCTTTTTTCCAAAACTTAGTTACAAATATCAGAATATTAAAAATAAAATGAAAATTTTTAATTGTTTTTCTTATTTCTTATCTGTTATCTAGATCGCACACTGGATTTGTACATCTTCATATATTTGTATCATCCGAGATGAAAGGCATCTGCCCGTCGTTCAGTCTTGCTTTAATGCATATTTCCTTTTATTTTGTGTTGTTTTTTTTGTGCTCAGCCACTTCCGGGACTCATTATGGCTTAGCCAAAATTGCATTTTGGCTGCCAGAGCTTGGGGAACTTTTGAGTTCTTGGCCAAGTTGGTTGGGCGTGATGCGTGTTTTGTTTATTTTGCAGTTGGCTCGCTCGGCATTAACCAGAAATTGAACTAGCTGAGTGCCAAAGTTTTTCATTAAGCAAACAGCCTCGGCTACCAGCAGCACTTGTCACTGCGGCTGTCACTGTGGGTCTGGCAGTTCATTTAAAGTTCTGGGCAGACCATTTTAATTAGCATGCCAATTCAGTTGGTTTTCCCCCCGCCTTCGCTGTCGATCGCCTTCGATACGCCCCAAGTCGAATGACCAGAAATCTATTGACACTTTTGCGCTTTATTAAATGTTTATTTGCTTTGTTGATTTCGATTTTCTCATCGAGTGCGCAGCGAATTTGAAATGCAAACAACAACAATATGAGAAAACTCCAGCGAGGGTCGCATCATCAATATGTGCGTAGCAGAAGGGCCAACACGAAGGCAGAATGCGGCAGGATTTCTAATGTTTCACTGCGACTAGCTTAAGGCTAAGGATAACACACACACACATTCACACAAACACACACAAACACACCCACTCACACTATGAGCACGTCTGCTGGCAATGAACGGTAAATAAGGCAAATCTATATGCGAGAGAAAACGAAGTCTCACTCACCCACATACACGCAGACACTCAGAATATTTCTCGACTTGGCCAGTGACTGCGACAATGACTGGCCAGAACAAATAGAAGACACAGCCAAAGCACCGTCTCGCTGTTACTGTTGTTACATTTACTGCTACTGTTACTGTTACTGAATTAGCAATTGACTATATTGGTTGGGTGTTGGATGTTAGCTGAACAATACCCTAAGCTGGCAGCATCTTTTGGCAGTGCACTGAACAAAATTATGGAGTAAGTCTTAAGGTCATGAAATATATATGAATTCTATAAATGGAAAATAAAAAATGATACAGCTGTAAAGAAGTTATAGACTGAATATTATAATTATTAATAATATAGGATTCTTTCTATAGCTGTTTATTGTAATATAGCCAAGCATTAGCTCTGTTAATCTTCATCAATAAACAATATTGGAATGTTACTTAAGGTATCTTATTGGAATTGTTTGTGCTGAGTAAACAAGAAAACAATGGACGTAGCATTGCGTGTATTTGATTCGAAAGTTTTTCTAGTGTTGGCTGCTCCCCAGCTTTGGTTACCAGCAGCATACGTATTTCCCATTTCCACACACAGTCAACTGTGTGAGTGGAAGAAATGTATTCACGTTGCTTTTTCATTATTCATGACAACTTGCTCTTGGCCGTGCTCGTTGCTAGATGTAACTGAGTCAAAGCAAACACCAGACACAAATACAGACAAAGGTAGAGGCAGCACCAACAAAAAAAAAGAAAGTAAAATGAAGATGGCACACACACACTCTCACACACACACGTTTATATGTATACAGGTTGTGAGCGGGAAAATAACAAAAATGACAATAAAAAGCAGTAAAACAATTTTCCCACCCACCGCAACGCGTAGACAAAGCCAGAAAAACAGCGAGCCCAAAAGGAAACTAATATTTTAAGAAAACAAGACACGGCCACCGGCAGGGTAGGTGGGAACGATGGTATTATAGTGGGGATGGCTTCTCTTACATATGTGGGTGTATGAAATGAAGCCAACCGTTTTGCTTTGTGTGTGTGGGTGTATGTGTGGGTGGTTGGTTTAGCCTTTGCGCAAGTGGCCGTCGTCAAATTCAAGTGACATATTTAGACAGCTAAGCGACTCCCAAGTGTGGCATCCACAGCACAAAGCAAAGGTGAAGTGGCATTGCCACAGACGCAGCCACCGCAGCAACAGCAGCAGCAGCAGCAATAGCAATTTTGCAGCAATTCAAGCTATTGTTGTTGTTGTATCCCTTTTTTTTTGCTATGCAGCTAGGGGGGTTTTTTTTTGTAGCTCACAAAACCCCTCACAAAATATAAAAAAAAGCGGAAGCAGCGGGCAACCCCACAGAAACCAACGACGACGAGGACGACGACAGTTGCTTTTAATAATAAAATCATTGAGCATCAAAGCATAAAAATCAGTCAAGTGCAACATAAGCTTAAAGACCCCTTCGCATGTATGGGTGGTTGGCTGCCAGGAATCGAAGGTAGCACAACTAAGGTAGTCCAGCTCCCCTTTCTGTTCTGTGTATGTGTTCGATTTTGCCAAAGCATTTGTCTTCTTCTGCCTCCTCGTCTCCTTTTTATTATTGCCCAGCATGAAGAAATGAATGTGACTTAATGTTATTTTTACAGCCAAATTAGTTGGCTTTTGATGTGCGTTTAACTTTTGTTGATGCTGCTTCAACTTTAAGCCAGACAACCAAAATGCTGAAGAAATAAGATTGAACAGCTTTCATTCCTACCCACTCTCTCTCTATCTCTCTTCTCTCTCTCTCTCTTCTCTCTCTCTCTCTCTCTCTCTCTCGCTTTCGCTCTCTCTTTCTTTGTCTGCCGCCCAAAACTTGAATGCTCTCTTCAGCATAGAAATATTGCAGAAATTTTATAGAAATTGTTGAAAAATTTCCTTTATTAGAATTAATTATAATTAAACAAAGAAGTTTATTCCTATATCTAAAAATATTTCAAAAGAAATACTTGAAGTATTTAAATGGATTTATTACAATTTTAAAAATCATAATTTGCTTTAATAATTACAGTAAATTTTTTTTATTTTTTATAGTTTGCTTAGCGCTTCTTATAAATAAAATAAACGACTTTATATATTTCAGCAGCTATAAGAGTTCTATATAAAATTCTAAATTTTGCAGAAAAAGTAATTTTGATGCCATTAGGTATATATATTGCTAATCACTCCTGTATACATTCCTTTATATATTTCATTATAGAAATAAATTATTAGCATTTTCTGAATCTAAGAAGAATGTATTGTAGCACACAATTGCAGCATTCACACGATGACCTGGTCAAAAGTATATAGCACTTAGAGCATTCTCAAAGTCACCATTAAGCTGTCGTTATAGTTTCTATAAAACGAATCGAATGTGTTACACAATGCGTAAGGAAATCAAAGTATCCCCAGCTAGAATACGCAAGATGCTCGGCAACACAGTTTATTGGGCACGCACACTTTGTGCGTAAGTTTTTTGCGAGGAGGATTGGCAGGAGAAGTGAAGCATTGAAGAAGCAAAGGAGAGAGGGAGCGGTGGATGTGGTAGTCAAAGTCGCAAAAGGTGGTGTATGCAGTCATAAAGAGACACCGCAGCGCCAGTTGTGCCCGCTGCGTGTAGCCATAAAAACTCATAAACTGGATTCAAAGTGCCACATGTGTGTGTGTCTATCTGTGTGTGTGTGTTGTATGTATCTTTAAGATACATTGGCAGTCACATTAAGTTGCGACAGGGCAGGCAGCTTATTGCCACACTCATGGGAAAGGGAACGGACGGCAAAAGTTAAGTCAAGTGCAATCATTTCAAGCTGCTGCATTCGTAATTGCATGAAGTACTCGCAAGTACTCACAATTCATATGCCTAGCTCGTAACGTGGCAGATGTTGCCATCTATTCGGTGGCTTATATTGAAGTGTACACACTTGACTATGATGCCACTTGTCAGGGCTATGGACAGAGCGAAGCGCATGTTCGATTCGTACGCATTAGTTGGCCGAATGCGGAGTTTGATTGGGAAATGAGCTATATGAAAGTTAAGTGTTTGTTTGCTTTATATGGCTTACAGGGTATCTCATAGTTGCTGTCTTGTTTTTGTTTGTCCAACTGAAGTGCTGCTCAACATACACAATTTTCATCTTCAAGCACAAAATTCCCAAATGCATTTGCTGAAAAATGTTCGAGTGTCTGGTTAAAACTGATTTGATTAGCAATTTCAATTCAGTTGATGATATGAAAAGCTTTCCAGGTAATCGCATTCAAAATAACAAGAAAAATTATAGTGCTACAGAGAGAAACCAGTTTCATCAAGGAAGCTCGAGGTGCACAGTAAACAAGCTAGCTTTTAAAAAGGATTTGTTTTAATCTTCATATTATAAGTCATATATGTTACACTTTCAAGGTGCTTTAGTAAAAAGCCAATCTAATATACTAAATCAATCTCTGCTCAACATTGTTCTGTTCAAATTTTAATTCAAATTTAAATATTTCCCTCTCAGCAGCTGTATTCTGTATCTGAACTCATTTGTATGTTGCCTCAAACGAATTGATTTATAATTTAAATTAAACGTTTCTCAGCACACGACAATGAAGAGACCAAACAACGCACATACACAACACGCCCTCCAGCGCCAGCCGTCAAGCTATTTGGCAAACTCAGCTAGACAGGATAGGACAGGACAGGACAGGACAGGACGCAACCCTTTAAGCAGTTTTGAAGATTGTCAGTGGCGCTAAGCTCTTCTTCCCGTCTACGCTGCCATCTAAGCCCTGCCGCATGAAAATCAAACAATCCAAACAGTCAGAGGACATTGAGACAGAGCTCCTTGCCTGGCATCCTTGTCTCGCATTTAACTGGAGGCCAAGCATTTGCTGACATCCTTCGTCCTCTGGCCCACGCGCATAGTTTTTCCACGACGCTCTGCTGTGCGGCTCATTGACATCATTTGCTTTGTGCTTGCGAGCTTGTTATTTTCTACAAATTGTTAATTATTTTCATTGCGCTTATTATGAAACTTTCTACAATGCCCCCGCCCCCATACAGCCCTCACTTTTCAAAGCTGCCCCAAACTCTGCTCAACTCCTCGCTGTTTGTCGCTTGTTGTCCTTAAGGATTTTTGGCATTTAATTAAGCGCAATTAAATTGACATTTTAAACAATTTAAACAAGCAAATAGACGTCGCAATTGGCTACCCCTACCCCATGCTCAGCCACGCCCCATAGCTTCAAGTTTGTGGGGCGCCTTCCCTGTGCGTATTTTTGGCGCATATTGAAACGCTTTATGACCAGAGGCCAATTGGCTTGGCTGCCTATCACGGACTCCTGCAAGCTTTAACAGAGCAAAAAATCGATAAATGAGTGGTCCAATACCTCAGCCCGCACAAGCCCCCAACGTCAACCCTAAGCGCCCGCCCCTACTTTCACCGCACATGCGTCTATTAATTATGTCTTTTGCCGTTTTGTCACATTTAAAGGCGAAGCAATTAAGTTGCCAGGGGAATATAGTGGAGTAGGTGGGCGAGACAGGCATAATGTATACCCAGCCAGAGTCACATAATACGTATCAATGGACACAACATGGACATGGCCATGGCCATGGCCATGGACATGGACATGGATGTGAATGTGGACTTGCTGTCCATCTCCATTGCCCACTTTGCTACGTGACCAGCACAGTAATTCATATGAAAATTTAATTTGTTCGACCATACAAAGTGAACAAACGGGCCTAAAAGGGAGGGCAGTTTGACGGAGGCAGGAGGCTGAGGGAGGCTAAAGCTATAGAGGACTGCAGCGGGGCAATGAAACCAAATGGTTTTTACGTTTCTAACCGCATGCGAAAATAAATATTATTAGCTAAGCATTAAAAAAAAAAAGAATACCGAAAGTCAGCTAACTGAAATCGAGACGGCTCAACTACCAGATACCCAATGCTAAAGTGACTTAAATACTTGATAACATATATTTCTGCATATTCAAGTTCCCTTTAAATATATTGATTCACTAGAGTTGAATTTTCGATTAAAAATTGTCTTAGGCTTAAATTCAAGTTAATATTTGCCATAAAAAATCAATATTGCAGGTTGAAGAAGTATTGGAAACATTAATTAAATACTAGACTATGTATATAAATAAAATTTGATATAAAGAAATATAATGAATTCAATGAGTTTAGCTAGATAAAAATATATGTGTATGGAACTGCACTGGCAATGTTTAATTGAGACTTACTCTACTCTACATTACGTTAACGCCATCAATATTCAAAGCAAACAACATGAAACAGTTCCTCATGCCCTCACATCGATACCAATTCGACGCTTTTGCAGGGCATAAATACCTTTAATATGTACGTTTGACATCATGAAATATGAAAAATGATTGCATTTTTGGCACAAACAGGCGGAATGCGGTTGGGCCTGTTTTTGCACTATCAACACGTGGCTGAAAGCCGCAACGTATGCAACGCAGTTTCCGCTTTTATGATAATTTTTGTGATTTTGATTGCGGGCACCGCAATTTGAATGATATTTGGTTTTCTCGCGGTCGCCACATTCATACACATGCTTCTGACTGACATCGAAAATTCATTGATATAAATTCATTTATTTCTATATAAATATATTTCTCTCTGTATAATATATTAGTTTATTAAGTGCTATTGAGAATAAATTTTATATAAATGTTTATATTTGTGTGTCTATTAATGTTTAAATAAAATTATTTTGAAGTGTGTATGAATATTTTCAGCAATGATTGCTAGCTGCAGTTTGGTTTAATAAAATTTGAGTTTTTTTAGAGCTATAGAAAGTATCATTTTAAAGTTGGTAAACTGTTTAAAATGTGCAATCTCTTTGTCGCTTTCAAACCAAACTAACTTTTGCTGGATTTGTCTTAAAGTCTTTCGTCACAGCTTGGAATTGTATATGACAGGAAAAAGTGTCATATCCTAACCCACATAATTATATTTATATACATACAAAACTATATGAAAGTAAAGAACTTCATAAGCAAAGTTAGTATAAACAAAATTAGGAATAGACTTTCATTATCATTATACACATTATATTGACGCTGCAGTATCAAAAGTATATGCGTAAGCAAAAGTATATAAAAACAATTAATTTAATTACGCATGGAAAACAGCTCGAAGTTTTAAACTAGCAGCTCGAACATGATTTCAGCGCATATCCTAGTTGCGCTCATCCGTCTGGAGCACATATCTGTAATGTGAATTCTTGCTTAAATTAGCGCTGCAATGCAGCTGAAGTAGTACCATCATATATACATATATGTTTGATAATAATCTGATTGCTCTAAAGATATTTGTGCTTAGAGCGAGTTAATTAGACAGAATGCGTTTCACACTATTCAGAGCATCGATCATGGTCCATTTTAATGTAAATTGAAAATGTAAGCGCTGCATTAAGCTCATTAGTTCAGCTATGCAGAAAATGCCAGGATGAGGAGTGGACAAGGCGGGGGCGGACAGAAGGGAGCATGACTGGCTGCAGCTGAAGACAAGTCAGCTGAACAGCTTAGCAAATAAAGTCCAATGAAATAATTAGCAGGACAAGGCGAAGGCAAAGCAGAGCTGCACAATTTGCATGGGCAACGCCACCTGACTGTGGCCAGCGGTTGGGTGGCTTCGGTGGCTTGGCGGCTTGGTTTGCTAACTTTGGACAGCATTTTAAATTTCATTAAATCAGCTCACTTCGTTTGCCAATGCAATCAACATGGCAAAGCGAAAGCAAAATAAAGAAAACCAGTAACAAGGCTCGTCGCAGGCGGCGCTTTTTATTTGCAACGCCTCAAGTGCTTGAAAATCTACTTAGATGCTCCGCCCCTTGACCGTAGCGTCGGTGGCGTGCGGGGCAGCGCTTAACCTTACGTAATTAACTTGCTTCGCGCTTGCTTTTCCATTTTTTACTCAGTCTGCACTCTACAAGAAAAGGGTATGTTGAATTTGACAAACAGGTTGAACATCTTTCTTAACATCTATTTTAAGCCGTAGTGAAAAAGGTTTCTTTGCCAACTATCTATCTGTTTTACTGTAAAAAAAAAAAAGATAAATAAAGTTATTTATTTTTATCATTTTTATATACATATATTTATAGAGCATTTAAGTACCGTTAGGAGTCTTCTCTCTCTCCTTATCTCCATCGTTCTCTCCCTTTATCGCTTTCTTCCTCCCTCACGCTATTCCGAACGCTGTCTGCCTCTGCCTCTGCCTCTGCCTCAGTCTCTGCTTCTGCTTAGTTTGCCTATTTTCTCTCTTCTTTAACTGCTATAGAATTTGTTTTTGCTTCTTTTATTTCATTTTTCTTAGTTTGATTTTAGTATAATTTCTTGCAGTTTCTGCACAGTTTTTTGTGTTTTCGTTTTTTTTTTTTTTTATAGACTCTAAGAGGTGAGCTGAGCTGCAGGCTGGCATGGCTGAGGCGTTGAATTTGTGTTGCGCTTTCGCTTTTCTCTAATTTCTTTGCGCTATTTTTCACAATTTTTTCACAGTTTTATACCAATTTTTTTCCTTTTTGTGCTGCGGCCGCTATTCGGCGTTCTAAGTGAAAAAGTAAACAGAAATCCATTAGCTTGGCAATCATTGACGGCGCTTCCAGTGGCACAGCCCGAACTTCTCCCCGCCACCTTCCCCTTGCCAGCTGCCCCACTGACCATTTTTGTGTGTGTGTGTGTGTGTGTGTGTGTGTGTGTTGTGGGTGGGTTTGGCTGGTGCAAATGAGTGGACAGAGGTCAGTGTGGCTTTTAGAAATTGCTGCCATCAGCGCATTTGCTCCACTTTTTCACTTTTATTTGGGCTTTCGACTTCCAGGCGTCTGCTTCGTGTATTCAATACGATAATATTTTGGTTATTTATGGAAGACACAATGAAAATATATTTAAATAAATAATAGCTAATAACTTAATGCTAGATATGTTAAATGCGCAGCTATTCGATATCAATTTTGTAGCCCAGATCTATGGAGGCGCGTATGTGTGCGTTCAGATTGATGTGGCCATTGCGCAGAGATTCCTGTGTGAGAAACTCTTTGACCTTGGCCTCATTCGCGCAGAACACTAAGTTGTCAGTCACATCGATGAGATGCTGCAGATGCTCGGGAAATCTGTAGAGTATTAGGAGTATTGAGCTGGAGGCATCCGATTGCCGGCACAAATCGCTGGACAACTTCGATATGCCCTGGGCAGCCGTATAGTCGAGACCAGTTATCTTATGTCCATCGATGACGACCGTGATCTTGAAGTCCGCCTGTGTGCACGCCTTTAGCACGAGACTTCTCAGATGATTGATGGCCGGGAAGTAGATGCCATTGCCAGGCACCACGGATATGTACTGCATATCGTCCATTTCCTGTATTCTCACCAATATTTCCGGCCGTGCCCACAGGAATAGCAGATGCAGCGCCGTCACAATGATGCTTACAAACAGACCAACCTCCACGCCAAAGAGCACGCACACACAGAAGCACAGCAGCCAGATGCCAAAGTCCCGCTTCGACTCGCGCCACAACCGTAGCGGAAGTTTAAAGTCCAACAGCGTGAAGATCGAGCAAATCAAAATGGCCGCCAGCGTCGCTTCCGGAATATAGTTGAAGTAGGGACTCAGATAGCTCAGCGCCAGCAGCACAATGATACCTTAAAGTGAATTTCAAGTAAGTTGCTTACATTATTGAGTATGTGCTGCCGGCACCTACCCAGATACAAGTTGGCCATGGGGGTCTTAAGGCCACAGGCTGTGCTGATGGCATAGCGCGTAAAGGCGCCCGACGAGGGCATGGCCTGCACACAGGAACCAAACATATTGCAAAGTCCAACGGTAAGCAGCTCATGATTGGTATCCACCAGACCCTTGGGTGCTAACACAATAGTGAGTATATGTATGTAATAATTATTGCATTAAATCTGAAATTTGTTATCATACTCACTCAGCTTGCCAATAGATATATTTGTCAGTATGCCAACAATGGGTATGACAATGATGCCCACGTTAAGCTCTTGCAGAATCTGCCAGAAGCTATAGCTGCGTTCAGGTGTTACAATGGTTAAGCTGGGCACCGTAAAGTTGGGTAAGCTGGAGATTGCATTCGGACTGAGAGAATAGGGCAGTTTCTCTCTGTAGCCCAGCCAAATGTAAGAGACAATGCCAGCAATGAACACAATAAGCGTATTCCTCGACGTAGATAAGTAGCGGCAGCAGATGCGCAAAGCTTTGCTACGTTTCTCAGAGCGGGCGACACGTTCCAACAGCTGATAACACAGATTTGTATGTAAAATATGTACAAATGTATAAAGAACGAGAGGCAAAGAGTTACTACGCACCTCGAGTAACAGCAGAAAAATTATGGCGCACGTGCCCATGATCAGATCAGCCATATTCGCCTCACCAATGCGTGAGCTGAGGGTGCTCACCGAGCTGATGAGGCCGGGCACTAAGTATTTGATGCCCAGCAGGACCTTTATCTGCGACTCAATGACCAGGATTGCTGTGGCCGACGAGAAGGCTTTGATCACCGGCATCGATATAAACTCAAAGATGAAACCTGCGAATCATAATTGAAGTGTGAATTGATTGAGATTGTTAAATCGGCAATTAGCATAGCGACATCATGGTGTCAATTGAATTTGAATGATATCTAACTGAGTAGATTTATTGAACTAGATCAGGTTTGTTTTTGAATATGCCAAATATTAATCTCAATCTAACTGTGCTGTCAATGTGATTTCGAGTCACGATGTGCGATTGATAGCCGTTCCGACGCATATTGTTTTGGCAGTGAATCGATTATCAATACAATTACTAAATTAACGACACTGTTATAATTGAAACACAGCTTTCGTTGCCATCTGTTGGAAGCTGTCTGCTAATTGATGCAGTCAACAAATAGTTGACAGTGTCTCTCCGTCTCTCTCTCTCTCTCTTTCTATTTTTTTTCTATCTCACTGCATGTCAGCTTGTGTGTGTGTGTACGCTCGTGGTATTGGAACTGCCTCAAATCGGATATAGCACGAGTACTTAAGTGCTTTGCGCCGTGTTCGTTCCGCTAATCAGTACTGTACACCCAAGTTCAGGGTGAATGAAGCCAATGAAGATATTGTATACAATTGACGTAAGTTTACTTTTATCTAGTTAGGTTGGCATACATATTATGCTCAAAACTGAACTTACTCTCTTTCAATTATGCGGCACACGAGCGTTTGAATGACAACAATAAAATAGTTTATAAAACATAACACTTGACTCAATTGACAACGTCGGCCAAGCGTGCAAGAGAACAATGAAAATTTTTACCGGATACCGGTAGAAATATTTTAGATCTTTCTATATTCATGCAGATATGCTTGCTGCAAAAGATTTGTCAAAGAAGAAGCTAAGGCTCACATTGCAGTTACTCAGTCAGTCAATCAATTAATGCAATAAATCGGTCAATCCGTCAATTTGTCAGTCAAACAGCTTGACATCTATCTCTTAATCAAGTTTGTCAGTTCATCAGTCAATTAATCTTTCTGCCAGTCTTCAGTTAGACAGTCAGTAGGCTGGTCGATCAGCAAATCAACCTGTCATAAGGTAATTCATCAGTCAATCAATCTGTTCGTCAGTCTGCAGCTAGTCAACCACATAATCAATAATGCATTAATGAATCACTGAAACAGTCAGTCAGCGAGTCTATCAATGGTTCTCCCAATTATCAGTTAAGCAGTCACGTCAGTCGCATCATTTGTCAATCGATCGCTGGTACTCACCTATGCGTAAGGCGCCCATAATGATCTGCACAACGCCACTCAAGAAGGTGAGCAGAAACGCAAATTCAATGGGTCTTCCCACGGTGAACTGTACGCTGACCAGGGCAACCAGGCTGGTAGGTCCAATGATGACCTTGTCGATGGAGCCGAAGATCAAATAGATAAGCGGGCCTATGAATGCCGAGCACAGGCCGTAACGAGCAGGCAGGCCCGCGAGCAGGGCGCACGCAATACTCTCTGGTATGATAGTTAGACCCAGCGTGATGCCAGTTATCAAATCATCGATGCCCCATTCCATATTGTAGCCGGGCAGCCATTGGAACACGGGCGCACGACGCAATAGGACGCGCTTCCATTTGGGCAGTGGCGCCCGGTTGGCGACCTTGTCGACACTGTTGGCGCCTGGCAGGACTTTGGCATCACTGTGGCCGGACAACAGACGCACTTTGGTCGCCCGTTCCGTGAGTTCAGGGTCCACTTCCAGTTGCGGATACATGACGAGACTATGAGACTGCGATAAGGTCTGCTTCCAGTGAGTTGCGATTTGATAATGACGCTAAAAGCAACGCTCAAGCCACTGATGAACGCTTTTTTAATCGCAGATAGCACCTAGCAGATCGCAAACGGCAGAGCTCGAATCAACAAGCGCCACCCATCTCCAAAGGCAACGCACCCACAATTTGCAGTCGACGTTGTTTGCCTTAAGTATCAGAGCGTCTCTTCAAGAGTAATTGTGAGCTGTGAAGCCGATATACAGTGATATATATGTATATACAGATATAGAGAGATAGATACAGATTCAAATACAGAGTCAGTTACAGATACACATTCAGGTGAAGATTCAGACATATATACAGTAACTGATTGAGGCATAGGATTTATAGTAATTCACATACAAAGTTACTTACAATTTAACAGATACAGGTACAAATGCTCTTACAGGTGCGTAAGCTATCGGTAACACAAATACTAATAGGAATATGTATAAATATATATATATATATAAAATTTGCATAAGCTCACATGAAATATAAAACGACAAGACAAATACGAAGATGTATACACAGCTAGAGAAATAGATACAATTACAGTCACAGATATAAGTACAAATGAATCTAAATGATAGATGCAGATACAGATATAGATATAGCTGGCGTTGGCTGCTTATGCTCCCATTGCTGTAATCAGCTGTTCGTTCCGAATCATCTGTATCTCTCTTAAAATCTCTCTTCTCTGTCAGCTGATGTGTTGCTTGCTATTATTTGCACGCTCTTCTGGTGTTGTTATTATTATTTGATAACACAGATGCTAACTGCTCTGTGCTGCCGTAGCTGGTCGTGCCTGGGGCTTTCCGTTTAATTGTTTGATTCAATTTTGGATTCAACCTGACACTTTGGTACCATATCGGACACCATAAATCGGTGTTTGTGCGACATTAATTCACCTTGCTAACTGGAGCATATGTCCGCGCATTTAAAATGGATAATAGTCATCGTGTCAATTATCAGTTAACTGTCAACATTTTCATGTGACGTATTGCGAATGGCATGAAGAAGACAGTGGATGTTATTAACCTACGGCATTTTCACTGACGTCAATGTCAAGATCTCACCTCAACGCGAAGTTAAGCAGTTGTGGCACATGCAGTCGATCCTCAATGATAAATAAATAATATATTTATTATATTTATTTTTTAGCTACACTTAAATATCACTCTTAAGTCATTTTTTCCATAATTTTGAATTATTTATAAATTATTTCGTTCGAGTTATTAAAAGTAACTTTTCTCCACAGCCTGCAATTATTTTGAAACACTTTTGCAGAAACTTTTCTACACATGTGCTGGCGGAACGGCAGCAGACTTCAATATAATGGCTGCTACACATGGCGAATGACATATGTATATTTCGTGCTCTTCTATTTAATGTTAACTCGCCTTGCTACACGTCTATAAATTCAGTTATGCAAATGTCTTTCATAAAAAAGTTTGACTGTCAAAAGGGAAAACCAACAAAACAACATTATAAATTTTAAGCTAAAGCAAAAATTACATAAATCGCACATTTCCAGCATTTGGAAGGCAAACAATATTTGTTGTCTTAATTTTAATGCAAATTAAAATTATGAAGTTTTGATTGGATTGAACATATTTTGGTTAATTTTGCTGTGGGATTTCATCTTTGTTTCTTTGAAATTTTCGTGTGAAAAGTTGAGCTAAAATCTTTGGTGACAACTTTTACTCAGTTCCCATTAGAAAATGTCAATTGAAAATGAAAGCAAATTCAAATTGAATTATGTATGAAAAAAGAAATGAACACGAGTAAAGAGTTTTACAGGATGAGATTGTGCATTTCGTTCAGGCTTAGTAAGTCAAAGCATAAGGAATAAAATAGAGTCATAATACTTTTTGAGCTCTATTCATAAATGAATAAACAAAATTAAAAATATATTTTCTGTTAAGCTTCGAAAATTGAAAATGTCATCTGCTGATTGAGTTGCTCAGTGGAAGGTTTAGTTTTTTTTGCGAGCTTGTCTGTTTCCATATGAAAATTTCCGATAATCTATAGTACCAATTGCAATCGACGTGTTAAGGGATTTTGAAAAAGGATTAGTTGCATTTCATTAGCATTTTCATTTGTATGATATTTATAAATTAGTCGATTTGCAATCAAGTCATAATCATACGCAATATTTCAGTTGCAGCCAAAAAAAAAAAAATGTTTAACAATTGCCGCTAAATACATTGGTATAACAACAACAACAATGCGACGGCAAAGTTATGAAGCCGCTGCTGGGCATAGAGGAATGTAAATGTAAATGTAAATGTAAATGATATGTGAATGGTATATGCACATATGCACATTTGCACAAAATCAATTAAAACCGAATGCGAATCACCACAAATTAGCCCCCAGCAACACATTTATTCCAAATGTGGCCAATACAATCAAAATGTTACAATTTTGTGTACTGCTGGGCGTATGCGTAATGCATGTTTATTTCGTGTTTAGAAGTTTACATTGGTTGTTTTTTGAGTGAGAGTTCATTAAGTGGCATGTTTTGAGATCTATAAATTTAAAGAGAAACACTCAAAATTAACTACAGAAAAAGTTTGAAAAACCCTTTTGTTATAAGTTGTGCTGCCATGCCATAAGTTAATTATAAATTCAATTTAACTTATATTTAAAAAAATATTATAAGACTCGTGTGACAATGCTAAAATCAAAGCTATTTAATGAAGTCCATACCATATTATTGACATGCTCTTTGAGCTAAAATCCATTTTTGTGTCAGCTTCTTCGATGCAATTTGGAAAATGACTTTTCAAATTCAGAAACTGCAACAATTTCGCACGTACTTTTCACACCGAGCAACTGAACAACTGGGCTTAAGGAAAACTTTGCAAAATGATGCACTTAAAGTTATTATTTGAGCCGATTATTGCAACTGCCACAACGCACGATTGCACATTTAACGATGCCTTTATGTGTATGCCACAGCCATATTTAAATGAAATTTTAAGTGCTCGCCACCTGAAGCAGCCCAAGCCAGCAACAATCAGCAGACAGCAAAACAGAGACGGAGAGAGAGAGAGAGAGAGAGAGAGAGAGAAAGGGAGAGTGATAGAGTGAGAGAGCTGGTCCTGATGGTCTACCTGATTATTATTTCCAGGCACACTTCGTTGTGGCATTATTATAATGACTGTTGCAGCAAAATTCACAACGCACCTGACTCGCATAACACTACGAAGAGGAAGTTGCACGCTTTGAGCTAATGTCCTGCCAGCTGCTGTTGCCAGTCTTCCATTAGCCCACAAACAAACAAACAGATAGACAGACAGGAGGCAATGAGTTGGCTCTAGGTAGTCACTAGACCGCTCTAAGCCTGACCTCAGACAATGCCCAGACAAAATGTATATATATAATCATGCAAATTTATATACCCGAATATTTTCGCTTTGACTAATCTAGCTGAAAGTTTTTACTTTAAAACCAGCTGTCCCATTAGATACCCAGTTCCAGTTGTCTTAGCTCACAGCAGAACGAATGTCAGTTCAAAAAGCCGACTTGAAGTGTATCGGGTTGGGATTTGAATCACTTCACTACATTCCTGATTAAGTTTTTTATACTTTCATTAACATTCTCAATACTATTAGACATTATATACTCTAAGCTAAGTACTTAAGTATTTTTTGAAGTGTATCGCAAATATTTCATAAGTTCTCCCTCTTTCGAACTCCAGGTTTTTGCTTTTCGCCTTCTAGATAATATTAATTAAAAATCTACTCCAACTGTCTTTAATTAATATTTGAGCTGTTGTCATTTGAGTTTTTCTTTTTGCCAGATTGTCGTAGATTAGTGGGTTGTCAATTTGGCAGGTGATTCAGCACCTCAATAAATGCGTCATGTGTGCGTTTATCTAAATTTTTATGAGACTGATAAGCATGCGATCCCAGTTGGTTCCAATAAATGCTGAGTTCAGAGATAAGAACCATCTATATGGCATATTTTTGGGAATTAAGCAAACAGATAGAGCATGCGATCAGATGATTTGAAGAAACAGCAGTAAAGTCTGGAATTTGCACAAATATAAAGCAAACTGCGATTACAATTCCTACACTAAGCTTAGTAGCCTTTGATTTAGATATCTCTGAGCTCAGATCAAACAGTAAGCACATCTCATAGATAAACACAAGCTACACAAAATACATATACCTAACAAGAGAAAGAGTGCTTCACACATTTTCTGCAACAGTCGGTCTTAACAAAACAGTATGTCCTATATTTATGGCATAACCGATATCAAATATAAGGCTAAAAAAAAGAAGAAAAGGCGCGAAATAACATCAGATGTTCCACCAGTTAAGTTCCGAACTCATGAACTGTTTGCACGTCGTCCGAAATACAAGCACGATGAATGGCCCATTGGCTTTCGGGCTACGCCCGCAACTCTTCTTGAGCAATGTATTTGCGCAGTCGATAAGCTGCCTCTGTCGTCGGTCTATGAATGGGACGACAGGGCTATACGACTTTGGATTTGCCGCTATGGATATCCACAATATATGGTGAGTTCTACACAATATATATACTCATACCAGATATTAGTAAAGTAAAATACATCTGTTTCCTTCCTATAAACTATAGCGAACATTTCGTGTGAACATGATCTTGGGTCGTAAGCTCTTGTTGCTGGATGCTGACGCGTTGTCGGCAATGAACATCAAGGACTTCGATCATATCAAGCACATTACGTACGGCATCCGGATGCTGTTCCACTTTGAGCTGACCAAGTTCTCGCACAGTATTTCGCTGCCGGATGAGAAGCCGAATGAGCTCTATTTGCTGTGGCACACGCAGACGGGCGTCAACTATGATGCATTTCGACGCTCGGATTTGTATATACGCATGAAGCTCATTCGCGAACGATCTCAAAATCTGGATCACTGGGATCTGCTCGAATTGTGGCTGCGTCGTGAGCGTGAACGCAAATACAAGGAACTGATTGCGTTTGTGCCGCGCTTCAACATGTACGCATGCCCTAAAGGGCCTGTCGTGGATCCGAATCTCTCCACTTCAAACGTCAGGTTGAATTGTGTTTGTCAGAAGTGTATACCGCCATGCGACTGCCTTTGGACACCGAGGGACACGAGTCTGCCTTGGAGTCTCCATTGCCTGGCTAGCAATGGTAAATACAGACATAGGGGAAAGGAGAGCAATTGTACCACATGTGTTATGCCATGCGAATGCCACTGGCTATCCCGACATTATCTGACTGGTACAGTTCTGAGTTGTCTGAAGAAAAACTTTCCTATGAAATTTGCTCCCACTTACGATAATTCGAAGATAATCGATGTGCCAACCCTCTTGCAAGATAAGTGGACTCGCTTCTCTCTTTAGACTGTTGTACATGAGCCCTCTCCTCTGCAACTGGATGCATTGCTTAATTTGCATTTGGTTTGATCGATATTCGAAATATTATTATAGGTTTTTTGCATTGAAATTGCTAACTTTACTGCATCAATCACCTACCAATTGATATTTGCAGAAACAAATTAGCGAGTGATAAATACTACAATACAAATAAACTTTTTGTACCATCGTCAGCATTTGAAGCATGCGTATTTAGTTCGTAGGGCTCACGAATCGATAGCGAAAATTGCATTCAGATTTAATATTTGAGCATTAGGGAGTTGGCTTAGGTTTCGCATTATAATTAAATTATTATCTCGTATTACTCGGCAGGCACACCTGGCGAGATCATAAAAATAAATTACAAAATAAATGGAATTGGAAATTAAACGAAATTTTATTTTAATTTATTTTTTCGTTGGCTTTGATTTTCGTTTTTTTCTTATTATTGACGCGTTTGGCAATTGCCCATGTAATAAAGAGGCAAGTAAATATTACGTATACGCCGCGTGTAGACAAACAAAATATTATGGTGCACGTACACAACTGCCACTCCCATAACGCCTATCCATAAGCACACACAAACGCACGAGCAACGAGAGGGAGTGAAAGGGAGTGCTGGCTGAGAGGGGAGAGGCGAGTGGGGAGAGATCTACTCAAATGCGACGCCTTTGATTTTTAGTTAAGGGCAACGAAGCAGCGACGATTTTGCCAATTTTGACAGACGCCGCATTATTTCCGCCACCTGCCACGCCCACGTTGTGTATGTGTGTGTGGCAAATATTGAAAATTGTACCTTCTATTCCCGATGTGGCTCCTGCTCCTGCTGCTGCTGCTGCTGCTGCTGCTGCTGGCAAACGTGCCATGGATTTGTAATGAAACGTGCAGCAAAGAGCTGAAAATACTCATACGCCGTGTGAGCCGAAAATTTTTACGAGTGTTGTTAGGCGTAATTTTAATGGCTCAAACATGCGAGGGCCTCTCATTCAGCCATCCACAAAAAGAAAAAAAAAAGTTGGCACGGATACCAAAGTGTTTTGGGTAGCATCACCGACACACACACACACAAACGCACACACCCGCATCCCTTGGCCCACCCACAGCTCTGCACACACCTGGAGTCGAATGTTCTACCGGAAATTTAATTGTGTGCGTGCTGGCACAGTCAAATTTCGCTCTCTGTGTGCTTGTAAACAGGTGTAAAAATAAAAACTAAGCCACTCGCACCCATCATTGTGTTTGCATTTGCGTTTATTTTTATGATCATGTCGCTCGTTACGAATAATGCCAATGCCGCAGCCAGCACACGAAAGGAACAGAGAGAGAGAGAGAGAAAGAGAGAGAGAGACATAGACGGAGAGAGAGAGAGAGAGAGAGAGAGAGGGATGGAGCTTTCTATTGGATTTAGAGCACTTTACGCTAGATACTTTTCCTTGTATTCTCCTTCAGCTCCCGCTGACGCACTTACAATGCCATCTTCTAGCTTCAATTGTAATTGGCATTTTAAATGGGTTTCGTTTTTGGGCTTCGAGTTGGGTTTGAACTTAATTAATTGTTTTAATTGTTGTTTGCCACAAATGCGTGTGAGTGTCTACGTGTGTATGTGTGTGTGTGTGTGTGTGTGTGTGTGTGGGTGTTTATGTGTTCGCTTGCCAAACAGTTTGACACGTCTCGTGTAAGCTTTGACGGTTAATTGCAATCATAATTAAATGCGTAAATCGAATTGTTTGCATTTACAAGTCAAAGTTATCCTTCATATGTAAATTGTATTTTGTATTAATAATATATTCATGGGCTATTTACTTTTCCGTGTAAAGCGGACTCTTCACTTGCTTTATAAGTCTTTATCCACTGCTTTCATTTATAAATTTTATTTATTTATTTATTTACAAAGCTAATTGCTAATTCAAATTGATTCGCAATTCTATTATTGTTTGAAATTGATCATCATCATTATTTCTCAGTATTTTATAAAGTTTCTTATACTCGTTCACAAAGCAGCAATATTATATGTATATTGTGCTTGCTCAATGTCTGCCTTACTTTCCATCCAGCGAAGCTAGTAAGTTAGAATTAGCTTTGAATGCGTACTTTTTGTGTGGCAGACACAGCAAATCCTTAAATTCTATATTTTTCGAACTAACAATTCAAAGCATGAGGGCTTTCTATAGATGAACCCTATATAATATAAATAATTTATTCCACAGCTTAAAAGCTACGTTCATCAAGTTTTTCTAGTACTATTTCTGCAGGCCCGTCCATTGTTAATTGATAGTTGATGTTTTAGACTTAACTAGCTTGAAAAACGTGTTCTTGGCATAAATAAAAAGTTTTATGCATAACAAAATAAATACTTCAATATACTATATAATAAATACTTTTCTTATCTGATATGATTGTGTAATGTATCAATAGCCGAATAATTACTTCTTCACTTTAGATACCAATTATGCTCCAGTTTGTGACTAATCATTTCATATATCCATGGCAGTGACCGCAGCAAGGTATGCAGCCAGCTAAGCTGCTCAAATGCCAGACAAACAAAGATTCCCCTCCAATCAACGCTAATAGCAATCGTGCCCATATCTACAATATCCTCAAAGTGCTTAGAAAACCAAAAGCCAAAATGCTTAAGGTACAAACACGCAAGCAGCCAGACATACACAGTAATGCTCAGGGCTGGGTATTATGCTTGTGTGGATGCGCACAAACACCCAAACACCCAAACACACACACACACACACACACACACATGCAGACACAGACAGACAAAACTATTAATTAATTTGCCAGGCATGGGCACTGCAGGCCATAGACATTGACATGGGCATGGACAGGGCATGGACACCGCATGTCGTTGACATTTCAGTCAAAGGCAAAACCAATACTCAACCAATCAGAATAGCAGCACATCTCTGCGTCAACATGAATGGATAGGGAACTTGACAATAACACCAGCTGAAAGCTTCAACTAAAACTTGTTTGAAAATATAGAAGAATTCATTTTCTTTCATGTTTAACTAAGCTTTAAGATTACATTTAATAAACTTGTTAAGCTTTGTGATTCATATTGACCGCAAGTCAATAAAACATTCTAGTTAAAATCTAAACTTATTTAAATTGAACTTCGATATTCTGGGCAATCGAATAACACTCTCACAATAGAGCATAGCTACACCATGATCGCAACGAAGCTCTTATGAGCTTTCAAAGCTCTTTGCTCAGATTCAAGGTAACATTAGTTTGTAAGATATATGTATGCTATGATTTGTTCTACTCGAGATTAATCCAATAGTTTAGCGATTTGTGAATTTTATATGCAAAGTGTCTAAATGGGAAAACTTTATATTGTTGCAATGGAAATTGGTTCAGGCACGAAGAGCAGGCGCCTAATGAGAAAAGGTAAGTGGAACAGTAACTGGGTATGAGTATATGAGAGAGCGAGGCAGAGTGTGTAGCGATGTTATCAAACAAATTGAAATCTTGCAAAATTCTTGCACTCGAGCACTCGATGTGTGTCTTAAGCTGTGAACTTTATGCTCTAGGCCCGAAACTGAGCTCCAGTTAATAAGAGACGTGTGTGCTTACATGTTTGTGTGTGGGCATGGGTGTGTGTGTGAGTTTGTGTTTCCTGGTAAAGTTTAAGTGGGTAATTTATGTTGAACTACGCACAGATATCGTGCTAAGAAAATTGCAGCAGTTGACTGCGCATTTGCATAGATTGGAGCGCTGCCAACTGTACACAAAAACAGAAATTTGATCTCTAGCAGAGGCGAAACGCATTTTGTTAAATTGAATGAGTGGGCGAGTGTTTGATATGTGACAAAGTGTTGGTCCACAGGTGCGGTAATTGAATGCATCCAGGCTCGAGTCATTTACATTCAATTAACAGTTGTGCGGTAACCACATCGGTATTCATCTAAGTATGCACGAGATATGTACACAGATGCTGATGCAGATACTCGCTCTTGACTGCTATGACTTTGCCTCCTCCATAAATATTCATTACAGTCGGCTAATTTATGCCTGATGAGCTGCTGGCGTAATGGAATCGAGCACTCGATTCTAAGTAGCTGCTGATTACTGAACTCACATCTACATATATTCATATAGATGGCCAAATTATGTAATGATTGAAGAGCTTCCTTGGAAGATGTTTCATAATAACTTGTTTATATGATTTATGATTACTTATTTATGTCACTGGAAGTACAAAAGGCATTTCTTTAATCAAATACCATATTTAAACAGATAACTTGTTGATCTCATTAAAGAGTTCTTATTAGTTAGTATTATTAGTAGCTTTAAAAAATTACAATTTTCACTGTTCTTTTCAGAGAAATACTTAAGATAATTGAATTATATTATAAATCTCGAGGTGCTTCATCGTTTTATTACTTACAAATCATTATATTAATTATTTTAGTCAATTCTTTAGTTACAGAGTATACAAAATATGTAGCTTAAAGTATTGCTTTCGCTATTTTACAGTATCTTCAGTTGGCCTGATCCGAGAACAGAAAAAATCGGTTTTTGTTTGATTTGAGTTTGTTTTTCTATGGCTGGTAATATATTTACATTGTGGCTCAAATCAAGAGCCGCCCGGTTTTCATTCAAGTTCGAAGCCTCGAAGTGGATGAAGAAGCTCTTTTGTTATTATTGGCTTTGGCTGGCAAAGATTTTAGCAGCTACTTAATCGTTGTAAACTTGATTTCAATGCGAAGACAGCAGTAGCTACAACAAAACTGTGAAAACACAAACAAGAACAACATTGAGAGATTGTAAGCAAACAATGTAACCAAATTGTATCAACAAATAAACATAAACAAACGAAGGACCGCAACGAAGCAGATCGAAACCAAAGGGACGACGTCTCGGGCTTGGGTTTGATTTGTTGTAGATGTGGCTTGCCGCGGGTCAAGTGCCAACAAAAGAAATCGTACACAAAATAAGTGGGCAATAGCTACAGCAACAAGGAGCTACAAGGACTAGCTCAAGGACCTGCTTGAGCTGGTGGATGCGTGTAAATGTTAAGCGAGAAAGTGTTGCGTGATTTAGTTGAGCCACGTTTGCTTTTATGGTTCAGTGTGTGACTACTGTGTGACTGTGTGGGTGCTCGACTGAGTGTGTGTTGATTGAATCGAGGCAAATAAGCAAACAAGAAATCAGGAAGAGCCACAACAACAGTTGGCTAACCCTCAGCTAAGCGAAAATTGATAAGCGCATAAAAAGCGATAGAGAGAGCGAGAGCAAGAGCGTGAGAGAGGCGAGAAACGTTGCCAGCAAATGGAACATACCCACAGGATATGCTCACATCCTGGCCAACAATTTCAAGTATTTGACTAATATAAACAAAGCAGCTGTAGAGGTCTGTCCGACTCGCAATACAATTAAATGCCTTAAGAAACTGTGCGAACCTGTCATTAAGTAGAGCTGCCAACCCTCTGACATTTGACAAAGTGCCAACTCAGTTAGGTCTTAAGTTGTCCAAAGTCTCTTCTCCAGCGCCATCGCCTTTGTCTCCCCTTTTCCTCGGCTGTCGCGTTGATTTCCGAGTAGTTTTGCGTCTGACATGACAGTTTATTTTGTTATCGTTATCAGACAGGTAAAGTCCGATAAAATGCAAACACTTTGGCATTCAAGTTCACGCAGATACCAACAATTCCATTTGCCAGACAACTCTGTGAATGATGTGCCCCAAGAGTTGTATGCTTATCAATCGAGTTCACTTTGTATTTTTATACCCTGAACCCATTGAAAAGAGGAAATCAGGGTATAATAGTTCTTGGCAAATATATGTAACGGGCAGAAGAAGGCGTGGCAAATCATAAAGGCGACTTAGCCCAGTCCCTCTGTCTGTATATTTGTAAGATCATGCTTATGTATAGTTATCGACTCTGTCATTTTTTTTTGTAGTTATTTATAGCATGGTAATTAATTGCATTTAAGTAGTTTCAATTCCAATATATTTATTATGTTTTTATGGGAACTACATGTGCCATAATCTTAACGCATGAGTCTATATTTCAATAATAAATAGCGATTTGTATGGGGGGAATATTGATTAGCGTATAGCTCCCGACCAGCTCTCAATATCAACGCCCACATAATGGCAGCAATTATTGTTGGCCATTGATAATGAGTGTGGGCCGTTGGCCAGAGGTACGACGAGCTAAGCGCATTAATTAATGGCGTACTATAAACAAAAATTAATATATATTCAATAAAATACAAATAAAAATCTAATGAATTGAGTGATTTGTTTTATCAATCAGTGGCAATGCCATGCAATGTTTTATTGTCTGCCGATAAGGTTTGCTGGCTAAATTGAAAGGTGCGTGCACAGGGCGCATGATTGATTTACAACGCACTTGTGAACTGGCGAATTCTCGTGTTGCTGTTGTAGCACTTGTTGTTGCTGTTACTGTTCGAGGCTCATTTTTAGTTGTGGGTGACCTGTTTGACTATCTAATTTTATCTGTGCACCGCGCTGTCGCCCGCTTTTGTTATCTTATCTCGCGCGCTTTGTACTTGTCGCGTACAAATTAAAGCGTCGATTGCTAAAAACAACAACAATAGCAACAACAACAACAACAACAACAACAACAATAGCAGCAAGAACAATAGCAGCAAGAACAGCATTAGTTCAATGAAAGAGACAAGACCGAGGCACATGATCGTTTTTTAGGAGTGTTTTTTTTACATGTTTTATTTTTATTTTTACCTAGATGCGTCAGTTATGGGCTTTATGTGCTTGCTGACACGATTTTCAAATTTAAATAAACACTAAAAACTAAATAAAAGTCGAACCAATACACTACAAAATTTACGTGTGAGGCAATTGGTTTTTCCCCTTTTTTTTAGTGCGCCTTGATCAGCAGCAGAGCCACGGCCAGGATGCCAGAGATCATCGGCAGCGACTGGGTGGCCGAGTTTCTGGTGCAGCTGCAAAAGAAAAATAAGAAAAAAATTAATAATCGATGAGTTACTCAACACTGAGAAACAAAACTATGCTCTTCTAATTTATAGCATTTTGCAACACTATTTACAAAATAATTTCATACGAACTATACTAAGACTAATTGATTGTTGCTGCCTATAACTGTACAATAGTGTTGTAAAACACTGAAGTAAAGTTTTTTTGAACAACACTTAACTACATTACGCAGTTGCTTGAGAATGAATGAAGTCATTTTGAGGTTAGACTATTTCTTTTTTTTAATCTATTTTTGTGAAGCATAGTTTTTGAGTTGCTATAATTAGTGATGTTCATAGTTTAAATATACTGTTATTATTATATTTTTTTAACATATTCTATGGAGTTTATCTTGCAACCATATGTTTTCACATCCACACATATATTGCTTGAAATACCGAAACGAACAAGAGACTACCAAGTCAGTATCTCTTAAATGGGTAATTAATATTACGCCTCAGACATATATATATATACTAATGATAGTTGAGAATAAATGGAAATGAGAGTTATTTATATTATGAACTAGCTTACCCTTCTTGTGTGATGTTTGCGTATGTGTTATTCTGGAAATTGCTGTACAATGGGAAGGCCTGATCGTTGGCCAATTTGATGCCCGTTGTGTTGTATTTGGTCGCCAAGCCCAGAATGAAGCCATAGCTGGTTGCGTTGTTTGCGGGATCAGTGTAACCGCAGCCCGTGATGTAGGTGCTGTTGACGAGCTGCAGCAGCTTGATGAAGACGGTCGGCTGGGCTGTCTTGTCCTGGTAGAAGGTGACATTGTAGCCCGTCTTGGCATTGGGCACCAGCGTCACATTGGCCGACTCATCGATGTTCGAGAAGAGCGATGTGCTGGAGCTCGAGTGCGAGGCATTGATGCTCAACGTCTTGTTGTCCGACAGCAGACCAACTTGGAATTCCAAGCAGGCTTTCGCGTTGCCAAAGGGATTGCGTGCCACTTCCAGCCAATTTCCGAACAGCTAAAGAAGCAAAGAACAAAGAACAACCGCTGCTGCAATAACTATTCCACTTGCACTGAGATCCGCCACACTTACTGCGGTATTATTCCAGTCCATGCTCTCGACTCCTGGTGCGCTGCAGTTCTGTGGCACGGCTGGTTGATCTTGGGCTGAGGCCAGGGCCAAGGCCGCAACGAGCACAATCACAATTTTCCACATCATTTCTGTTTGGTATTCTCTTTGCTAAATTCTGGGTTTATCACTGCACTTAGGTGTATATCCTGACCGACACGTTCGCTAACCTCGTTTCGGTTCGGTTCGGTTCGGTTCGGTTTGGTTCGATTGAGTTGACTCGTTTAACTGTCGGTGCGCCATTTGCTATTGTGGCTTTTATAGGTATGCCAGCCAGATACACGCAATGTATCTGTGCTGTGCCTTATCAACACTCACACACATATACACAAGACACACACACACACACATCGATACACACATATAGTCAGTCTTCGGTGCAGCTTACTTTCGACTCCGACTGACGTCTCTTATCGTTTTCCATTTGGCCACAATAGGAGGGTTTGAAGTTGAATGACTAAGCGCATTGGCTTAAGATATCACGTATACTACCTATGCACCGGAATGTACCTTCATTTGATTAAAAATTCCCCGCCCTATTATTTGCACAATAATTAAACATTTGAGCCTCCAATTGCCCACATGTGCCCTCTAAAATTAGCCACATTGACTAATGTCTCAGAAATAATATCGAATAGGCATACATCAAGTATTATCTATTGACAAAACATTTATTTATCTATTTGTAAATTGTTTATATATTTCAGCTATGATCTCATGTAAGCTATTTAAAAAAAGAGACTACTAAACAATTTATGCTAAATTATAAAACTTATTTATAAGATCTCTCTCTCTCTCTTAATATATTTTATGGAATTAATGACTGTACATATATATGTATTTTAATATATTTAACTACACTCCTCTTACTCATAGCCTAATTATCAGAAAAAGTTACAAACCTGTAACAAAGGCATTTTGAAAGATAGTATAGAATAGATATTGTAAGCATGTCTGATTTATATATACGGGGTTCTTTTACTGCGGTACATTCATTGTTTACTCGATGCAAACCTTGTAAAACAATATGGTAAGCCTTTTGAGGAATCTGTATATACAAAGATATTATACATATATATGTATATAAAATGGATATTTGCATAGACTGGCAGTAGCCAGTTTAGTAAACAGTAAAGAAAATGTTTTACAAAGCCGAAATCTGTCAGATAAATTAGCTCAAGTATTTATTTCCCAAGTATGAAAAAAACTATAAAATGATATCTCGTTTAGTTACTAAACAATTGAACAAGTTTTTGAAATCAAGTTTTAGTTCCTCCAATTCAATTTAAAAAGCGGAATTAGCCACTTAAAAATATATTTCTACTTTTTTTGTTTTTGCATAACTTTGTTCTTTACATTCGCCTTCTTTCTTCTCTGTGATAGGCATTTGAGTTATCAGCAATGGCATAATAATATGCATGTTATCAATACCTTACGGCCATTCCCCTATTAAGTATTAAGACATTTCTCATTCAAGATAGTATGATTCTAATGCATCATATATCATTTAAAGATCGGACTCTTTCACACCAGTTAAAGTCAAAGGAAATGGCTTTTGTAGTACATCAACAATATCATTACGTGAGTCACAAATGCTTTTATAGTATTTGACAATAAGAGAGCACAGATAGCGCACGGAAACGATAAATTGCGTACATCGTCACAGAACTGAGTACGGAACATTAGATATAAAAAAAAATAACGAAAAGCCCACATGAAAAGACATATAAACTGATATGCGACAATATTTTCACTTCTATCTAAACAATATAAGCACATAGAGGCTTTGCTGTATTTCACCAGAAATGTTATTAAATGTCTCGACTATCTCAGTTTTCAATTGAATGAATCGAAAAGTATTTTGATATTGCTTACTTAAGGATTTGTCAAGGCAAACTTTGTAGCGAAACTAAATAGAAACATATGTATGTTTGATCTATTAAATGAAAGTTGTTTTCCAACACTGGCTACAGCTATAATATAATATTTGAAATAAATGAAATAAAATAAAACAAAATGATTTCAAAATTTATTAAATAATTTACATTTTTCTTTACAAATGCTTCAGCCGTTTTACTGTAATTTATTTATGATTTTCTTTAGCTGCATTTACCAAAACTGTAACAGCTTTAAGCCTTCCTACCTATGAATATTTCTTCACTATTTGGTTAAGAGATAAATAACCAAAGCAAAAATGGCATAGAATACTGTAAAAGCCGTCGAGGGATCAGCTCCGTTTCCTTCACAACTGTGAAAAGAGTTTAGATATATACAGAGCCTATATAAAACTCGATATGCACGAATACGATACTCACGTGCCGTCTTGTGTGATTAAAGCCATGCTGCCGTTGAGGAAATTTTCGTACTGACTCGAACTCTGACTTTCGAGCTTATCCAAGAAGGTGGTCGAGAGCGTTCGATTTCGGGCTATGATCATGGCGAAGGCTGTCGAGTTATCTGTGGAATCGGTATAGCCACAGACGAAAGCGTAGTTGGCATAGTCCGTATCCAAGACCTTGAAGACCGTATAGGGCGTATACACAGGTGGATTCCAGTAGGTAAAGTTATAGCCGTCAGCTGCTGGGGTATTATTTGCTACAGTCAATGTTGCATTCATGGTCTGATTGACCCATGGATAAGTATACGTATTCGAATAGGTCGTATCGATCAGCACATTATCCTGCGTCGTGCTTAGTACTGTGAAATTGATTTGGGTGCAGAACATAGAGCCGACTGGTTGACGCGTAATCTCCCACCAGATGCCCGAAAACTGCACGCAAATAGTTCAACTGCTTCACCAACTTGATTAATTGAAGATCATTTGACATTCGCCTACCTTTTGCAGATCGAGGGCCATGCTGGTGCTCACATTGCAGGCCAGCGCAGTGGAGGCACCGTCATCTGCCTCAACCGTGTGACCACAAAGCAGGCCCAGCAAGAGGAAGACCGAGAGCAGCCCGAAGCGCCATTTGTCGCCCTTTGAAGACATTGTGCAAATGGTTTGCGTGAAGTCTGGTTCCTGTTACCGAACCCTCCAACATTCAGCAGTTGGACTGACCAGCCAACTGCTGATCATTAGCGCTAATTACCTGCCAATTAATCATATGATATCATAGCTCTGATAAACAGCAAACATGCCTGCAGTGTTGGTCAACAGCACTAAATAGGCGCCCTGCAGTGTTGATCAATGTCAGTCGCACATGGTGTCATGTGACGTGGGAACAGTTGATCGCTTAATACCCACAACTGCAATTACTTTCGACTACCTTCGGAGTCGAGTTGTGTAACGTTTGATAGCGTCTCGAAGAGAATTGCTTGTTGCCAATTGAAGTGGTCGGCAAACATAAATATATAGTCTTGTCGATAAAAAAAATCCAGACGGCTTTTGCATTATTTATAACCGTCTTTTTTCAGTCGACTTTCTTTCATATCTAGAGTCATTACGCCAATTCTAAGAAACTCTCCCTCTTTCTTTATCAGTGTTGAACAACGGAGAAAACTTGTGTTAGACTAACGCTAAATAGTTAACGGCAACTTGTCGCCATTTTGTCTTGTTGAACGCTGTAAAAACCGGTTGAACAGCTCAGACAGCCACATTAATTTTAAACGAGTTACAAGATCCGAAAATAGGGCTTCTGTGTGAGCAGAGAAAGAATGAGAGAGAGAAAGAGAGAGAGAGAGAGAGAGGGCGAGGGCTAGGGGAGCTTTACAACTTTCTGGTACAGTTGACACACATTTACAGTTATTTGGACATAGGCAGCTAAACGGCACCCGAGACGAAAACTTTCTGGCACTCGAAAACACATTTTCGCTCGTTGCAGAAGCCCGTGCCACGCCCACAGCTGCACGTGAAGTGTGCCTGAACTTTGTTTCAGGTGCGAGCTGCTGTGCCCCTTATTTAATTAAAAACTATTGCCAGTTGTGCCAAAAAAGTTAGCAAAAAGTGTTCCATGTCTCGCATGTCTTAATTATTTAATTGGGCCATGTGTAAAATTTTAATAAATAGAAGCGTTCTACCCAAAAATCTAGCTAAATATAACTACTACACGTATGTGAACACGAACTGGCTGGGAGCGTAAAGTTTTGATTAACCTTAAGTGGAGTAGAGCACAATTGCATAGATATACTAAATCTGGGCTAAAGTGAGGGAAAACTTTTCTGCAGCGCTAAACGTAATTAGTTTTCGAGTTAGACTTAGATTTCGACTTAAGATGTGCATGAAATTCGCTATAAGTAAACAGATAAAATATCAAAACTTATCAGAGCCAATGATTTCTCAAAATAATTGTGGCATTTTCGTGGAAACACAATAAATAACGCCAACAGAGAGCTAGTATGAAAATGTTTAATTAATCAACTTTCAAGTTATTCCCAGAATTAGCGCTGATAACACACAATTATTTAGGGGGTGGGATTTTGTAACGGTTGCCAGCAAAACTGAATATATCAGATACATTTTTGTGGTAGGTGGCAAACAGCGGCACGAATCCATTATCGCTTACAAATTTTGAAAGCTCTTCAAAGTCGTGCGATAAGAAGTTATCAAAAAGAAATTCATAAATTGAATTATTTGCTTCTGTTGAACTGTTGTTCTCAGGGAGTGTAGGATGTCAGCGTTCTATAATGCTTGCTTAACTAATTAAATTAATACTTGTTGACCCAGCTTTTCATATCTGGCCTTAGTTTCGTCTCCACTTCTAATGTTGGCAAGGTCAGTTCCATTTTTTTTCCTTTACGTGTTGATTAGTTTTTGCGATAAGCGAAAATAAAAAACAAATATAAACAAGTAAGCACAGCTACTGCATAAACACTAGATACATATAAAAGATATTGGCAAAAATGTTAAATAAATTTATTTATAATTATAATGATTACAAGACAAAAAAATATTGAAACTTTCAGTTTTTTCAACTTTAAAACATTCAGTTGCTGCTAAAAAATAAATTTTAATTTAAACTTTATAAAATAGCGAAAAGTATGTGAATTGCCTGGTCTTCTCTCTACTTTTCTTCTCTGCTCACCTGCCCCGTCCTCTGCTGCCGACTAAACTCATAAGTTTTTATACATGCACATGTGTATGTATGTATGTGTTACATGCAACACCTGTTCGAATTACTGCAAAATAAGTTCGCATTTTTGCACTCATATTCATTTGCGCTCAGTCGTAAGGAAATGGAAAGCTGCTCGCTCACTAATTGGCACACTTGATAACACACCGACGCATACTTAGACTCACACACCCACATGCACATACACGCACACACATATGTATGTGTGTACTTGCCAAAAGTAAGCATGCATGTATTTAATTACTCAACTAGCTTTGATGCTTTCATTAACACAGCTCCTCGCCTGAAACTGTAACTAGCTCAAGTGCACAGAGCGCGCTCGCTTGCTCCAGTGCAGCGTCTGTCAGTCCGTTGGCAACCGCAGTAAAGTGCGAAGACGCACACACACACACACTCGCTCGCACACACACACACGAGCAATCACACACTCGCACGCACAGCCAAGGAAAATAATTAAGTTGTTTATCTTAATGCAAACATTTCTCTTTCTGCAAGTAACTGTTAATTACACTCTGAGCGCTTTATGCAAAAGGAACAACAACAACAACAAAAACGTGTGGGTGAAGCGCAATGCAAACTTTCTATTAAAACGAAAACTAGCATCACTCGAGCACACACACACACACACACACACACACACAGATACGCTGGCATGCGAGCTCTCGTTCCTCTGCCCAAACTCTCTTATAATTTTGTGGGCTCTGCCCGCTCAAGTGCGCATTGCGCAAGCCAATTTAAATTTTAAAATAAGCACATTAACTGCAGCGCCCACTCGCACTCGCACTCCCTCACTCACTCACGCTCTTGATGTTGTTCTCGCACTCACACGCGCGCATATTAAATATGCCGTAGACTTATGCCTGTTGTCAGCTTCGTTCTCTTATGCGTTCCGCTGCTCGCACTCAAGCAGCTCTGCCTTGCTTCAGCAGCTCCCTTTTACATTCTGTTATTAACAGAGTTTAGTTAACAGTCTCCCCTTGGTTCATGAAATATATTAGACTGACTTTCTTTTATATTCATAATTTGATTTTTAATTATTATCCATATCTGCTTAAAGAGAGAAGAACTAATTGTTAATGGGTTTTACAAAAAATTTAGAAACTAACTATTTTTCTTTTAGTATTAGTTTTGTGTTTGCTTTTTTTTTTTGTTGGCATAATTGCTAATCATTTTAATTTAATTTAATTTAATTTAATTGATATTAATGTACGATTAACTGGCGTTTAACATTATAAATTCGATTAAATCGTTTTTTGCGTGTTCATCAAAAGATAATTAGAATACAGAGCCTCCATGCTCCATACGATAGTTCTTTGAGTTATACAAAAGTTAGTTTCGGTATACTTAGGATCGCGCTGATATGCTGTCAAAGTGCTTATACGAACTAAGGAAATCAACGAAAGCATAGAGTTATTTACAAATTGGCTTCTTCATCTTTTAGATTAACTCAAGTTTCTAATTAACTGTAGATTTTAGTTTTTTTTTTTATATATATTTGTCTTGCTTTGTCTTTTGATTTTGGAAGAACGACAGCAAATTCGCTTTGACATTTGTTATTGACTCGTCATAATATGTACAGGAGAGATTGATAAAAGTATTTCAGATTACAATGATAGTTGAATTCGTTTTCTGTTTTCTTTTGTACTGATATTGATAGTATCGGAAACCAGGTGTGCTATATTACATAAAGGCGGGCCTATAAGCCTGTAAGCCTATTAGCCTATTAGCCTATTAGCCTATAAGCCCAAATCTCCAATTGATATGTAATATTCAAAAACAGAGCGTCAAATTAGGAAACTAGAATGAGTCAAGCACAAATCATATGTCTGTATATAATAGATCTAAGTATTATTTATAGTTTTAGCTTGAGTAAATACATATATATGTATATGTATGTGTATATGTATGCATATGTATATGTATCTATGTATGTGTGTATATATTTATAGGGTTGTCTGGCTGCGATAGCTTTTTCGTTTCACTCGTTCAATGATTGTGCTTCTGCATAATTTCCTTTAATATTTCAACTTGTTGGCTTTAGCTCTTTATGTTTTTCCACTAGTTAGGGGTATTCCGTCTATAGACATACATACAAAAATCACAACGACTTGAACTGTTATCAAAGCATACTCTATGGCAAGGAGGGAAGGGGCTTGAGATCTTGGCTACGCTAAATGCTACCAATCTTAACGCTTATCTATATATTGTATGTCTGTATGTATGTATTTTATATACAGCATAGTTGGGTTCAAGTTCTAGTTATATGTATGTATATATGTATTTATATATGTATAGACTACTAATTATAGGATACATTGCATTGTGCTCATAGTATATGGAAAATTTAACATTCGCATCGTACAGTTCCTTAGCATGTCCTAAACTTAGCTGGGGGTCGAGGGGAAATTTCTAACGTTTTCTTATCGGTAATACGCATGCTATTTACAGATTCTGATACAACCTAGCAAGTGTCTCAATGGGCGGGGGCCATTAACATTTGGGTTAGCTCCTCGCGTCGTATTGTGTCTTCACTCGATATACCTAATGGGTGCTTAGTTTAACATAGTTTACAAGCGGGCTATCCACTATGTTAATATGATACAATTTATTTTGTTGAATACATCTATATATATATATATATTTAATAAGACTTTATTTATAGTTAATTATTTGTTGGTTGTTAATATTAAAACAGTCTTGTGAGAACCCTTTAGCAAAGCAAAGGCTACGTTAAATGCAATTTCTTAGCTGTTAAAATAATGTCAAAGTGATAAATTAACAGAAGTTTTTTGTGCGCGGCCTAAGAGTATGCTATACGATCCAGCCGCTGTTCACATATGAGTGCAATGTTAACTAACAGTTGGCGTATGCACATTTAAGCGCCATCCTAAAAGTATGCTACACTTTTAAGCGACATTCACTGTTAGCACACACTGCGCTCAAAAGCAGGCAACAGATTTAGGTTAAAATATAACAAATGGAAAATCTTTGTTTATAACAAAATTCAAACAGATATTTACAATGCACTGAAAGCTTTCCGAAGCACTCTGCAAAATGGTATGTTTAACAAAAAATAATTTAGCAAAACAGAAAATCAAAAGCCAATTTTGTTTAAATTTTTGTGATATTTTTTTATATTTTTGTTTTGTTTTTTTTTTTTTAAATGATTTTTTCAAGTTTTCGTTTTCGTTCGTTTGTTTTTTTTTTTCTTTTTCTTCACTTTAGTATTTTCATCCTTTTGTCATTCGCTTAAGAACTAAAATAACAAACAAAAGCTTAAAAATCCAGTTTAAATTACATATACTTAAGGTTGGACAATAAAAAGTTAGTTAATGCATAAATTACGTTATAAATTAGTTTGTTTTGTTGATTTCATTCAGTTTTTCACTATATTAAATTGTAGAATTTGGCAATCACATTGGAAAAACACTTAGGCGCTATAAGTTCTTTGCTTTCTAGAATTTAAACTGACTTTTAGCTTATGGCAGGCCCCCAAGTAGGATATACACACACATATATATATATATTTATATATATACGAGCTGGGGGGCGCTTGGAGTACCTAACTATAGCATATCTAGCTACGTCTATTGCTTTTACGATGTACACGCAGCACAGAGGGAGACAGATTGTTCAGAAATTGTCTGTAGTACACTTAACTATTGGCTAAATACAGAAGGAGCTTAGAAGCTAGGAACTACTACACGCTAACTGTACATGAATCGGGAGAGTCCTCTCTCTATCTCTCTCTCTCTCTCTCTCTCTCTTATTTTATATACACTCTTGGCTCAAGTCTGGTTGGATATATGAATATGTCCGATCTACGCCGGGGAGAGGCCGTTCGCATTGCCATTGTCCAGCTGCGAGGGGACTGTGGAGCAGGCGCTGTTGTTATTGTTGGGGCTGGTCGCCTCGTTGCTGCTGCTGCTGATCGAGGCGATGGGTGTCGTGGTGGCCGTGGGCGTGCCGGCGGCTTTTTTAGCCCGATGCCAGCCAAAACTCAATGCGGCGCTCAGCTTACTCGGCTTCAGCTGCGGCTCAGCCAGATCATAGTCCTGACGTCCAATCGAGCTGGCGGGCGTGTGATGGCTATAGCCGGAATCGGAGCCAAAGCTCGAGTCGCCGTAGGGCTGCCTGTAGTCGGATGCCGTTGTGGGCAGCAGCGTGGAGGCATAGGGTCTGGCCGAACCAGCACCGCCGACGCCCACACCCACTGGGCCCACTCCGGCACTGTCGTAGTAGTAGTTGGCATTGTACATCGGCTCTGCATAACCGTAGGCTGGCTCTGTGGCCAGCGGCGCGGCATGAATGCGATGATGTTGATGCTGATGCGCCGGCAGGCGTCGGTCCAGTAGGCGGGGCTGGGTACGCGCGCGCATTGTGGCTGCCATGAGACCGTTGGCGCTGTTGGGCGCATACTGCTGCACGCTCGGATAGCGAATGCGCTCCCGGTAGATGGTCGCCAATGGCGGCGCCGGCGCCTGGCTGAGCTGCGCGTTAATCCGATTGCGCCGCTCCACCTCGTGCTCGAGCGTATTGTAGAACTGCGGCGCCGTCGACCTGGCCAAATAGCCGAGGGACATCATGTTGCTGCGATTATCGTAAAGCGGCGCCAGATCCGCAATGTCCGCCGTGGAGCTGCTGTTGTTCAGTTCGTCCTGCGCTCGCTGTTGGCGACTGCGCTGAATGCGACGCAGCGGGCCGCCGCTTGCCAGCTCGTTGCTGTTGTTGTTGCTGTTGCTGTTACCGTTGTTGTTGTTGCTGTGGCTGTTGTTGGTGTGGGCATTGCTGCTGGTGGATGCGCTGGCCGTGGAGGCATCATGCGCCGTCGACGAGCCCGAGCTGAGCACGCTGTGTCGCTCCTGCTGTGGTGGCGCCACCTGGCTGACAGTGGCAGCAACTGCGGCTGCAGCACTGGCAGCTGCCGCACTGGTGCTGCTGCTGCTGCCCGCAGCTCGTTCGTGGTAGGGCGTGGCTGGGTGCGCAGCGCCCGTCAGCGGCGTACTGTTTGTTGTTTCCTTGTGAAAGCTGCATTCGCCAGGCAGCGACAGCTCGTCCTCGGCGAAATCGTCGTCCGAGTGCAGCGGCGGCTCCGATTCCCCATCCGAGTCCACGCGACCAGGGCCGAGCTCCTCGTAGACGTTATCATTGGACCGATAAGGATCCGGCCCAGGCGACGAGCTGACGAGGAAGGGCGGTGAGCGCGTCATCGGATAACCGCTAGGATAATGTATGCTCTTGCCCTGCAGCAGCTGTAAGAGGGAGGAAGCGAGAGAGAGGCGGAGTTAGTAAGAACTTTCACTTGGCTCGTGGTAAGCGGTTTACAGAACAGAACAGAACAAAATGTGTTGGTTGGCATGCTCGACTGGCGAATACCCTACAGCAAATGAGCAAATCCTGACCCTACGACTCTCGAGTATTGTTACAGGGTATAGCTGAGCACATCATATATGCTAATATGTTATGAATATGAATATTTTTAGCATATGAAGTGTTTTCGACAAAGTTAAGCTTGAAGCGCATATACCCAATACGCTAAATAATGCATTTACAGGGTATTTGCCAGCTTGTTACGTTGTTGAAACGGCGCAAAGCCGACCAAAGGCGAAAGGCAACAGCAAATGCCGCAAGCAATGAATAATAAATATGCAGAGCCAAACGGAACGTGTAAATAGGACCAAACAGGACGAAGGCGCAGCTTAAGGCGTGGCGAAGGTCGAAACAAAATAAAAACAAATAAAATGCAATGAAACTTAAAAGCGCAAAAGGAATCGATTAAATGGGAATGCAAAGCATTGATTGACACATGCGAGTCAAGCATGTGCAGCAGCAGCTCTCTGCTGCCATGGCCCAAAGGACCTGTTTATCAGACAATAAAATAAACACGCACTTCACACACACACACACACACACACACGGGCAGACTAAAGGAGAGTGGACCATAAAGAGGTATCAAGAAATATGATAAGCACAAGAAAAGGAACGAGACGAGAGTCGTAAAAGTGGCACAAAAGGCGCACGAGAATTAAGCCCAAAGGCAACACAGATAATGCATATACATATATGATTCGTGTGCGTGTGCGTGTGCGTGTGTGTGTGTGTGTGTGTGGGAGCTCTGGCAGGCTCAAGTGTGAATTGAGTAAGCGAAAAGCAATAGAACAATCAATGGCTGCGCATAAAGAAAGGATCAAAACTGGCATTAAGGAAATGTGGTCTCATTTTACACAGCTTCGACAATTGAATGAATGTGTGCGTGTGTTTGTGTGTGTGTGTGCGTGTGTGACAAGTTGACAATGACAGTGCAATGTTTTGACAGCAATTGTCGTAATATTAGAACTGACATCGAATCGCGAAAAAAAATAAGCAGAAGAAAAGCAACGTAAACTTCCTGCACGACAATTAAACAAAAGGACATCGGGTAAAGGTAAAGGTAAAGGGAAAGGTGTGGGCCACATACAAATACTAACCTCTGTGTGCGGATGCTGCTGGTAATGATGATGATGATGCAGATGATGATGAGGATGATGCGGATGCGGATGCTGATGGTGCGCGTGCTGATACTGATGATGATGATGCCGCACCACCAGCGGCCGATGGTGACCCAAATGCGCATCGGGATCCTCGTACATGGCATGATGATGATGCTGCCCGCTGTGCGCACCACCGCCGCCACCACCCAGGGGCAGGCTGCCACTGAGCGTGCCGCGCGTCACCGTCTTGCACGGCAGCAGGTTTTGCACCTTTCGCTTGTTCCTGCAACGAAATCAAATTGAAATTATGTTTGATTAGTAAATATATATATATGAGACTCTGGTTAATTAAAGCTTTATTCAAACTAAGCTAAAGCTCGGTAAAAGCTTTAAGGCAAAGCAAGCAAGAAATTAAAGGAGAGAGAGATGAGAGAGAGAGACCTCAAAGTACATCTACCTAAATAAATAAATGAAATTGTGACAGACAAAGACTCAGTAGAGAGAAGACACAGAGAGAGAGAGAGAGAGAGAGAGAGAGAGAGAGAGAGAGTGAGAGAGAGATAGAGAGAGAGAGAGAGAAGATAGATAAGATGCAGCTCGTCAAGTCTTAAAGCTTAACTTAAAGCTGTGTCATAAATAAAGTCTAAAGAGCAATGAAAGAGAGAAGAAAGAGAAAGAGAGAGAGAGAGAGTAAGAGAGAAGTCAGATAAGATGCAGCTGGTCAAGTCTTAAAGCTTAACTTAAAGCTGTGCCATAAATAAAGCTTAAGGAGCAATGATAGAGAGAGAGAGAGAGAGCGAGATAGAGTGAGAGAGATGGCATGTAATGAAGAAGGGCAATGATAACGACGATGACGTTGATGATGTTGTTCGCGCTGCGCTTAATAGAGCAATAAGTTTTCGGTCAGCAGCAGCAGCAGCAGCAGCAGCAGCCGCAGCGGCAGCGGCAGTGGCGGCAGAAGACCAAAAGACGAGCCAAGATAAATCGATTTGTAATGGCTGCAAAATGGACGGCTCTGACATGAACACAGCTCGCTGGACTGGCGGACTGGCGGGCTGGCTGGCTGGCTGGCCGGGCGAGTGGGCGGTTGGGCGTGTGGGCGTGGCTCGCCATGATAAATGCCAATGCGTGGATCGGGTGGTGCGGGCCAGGTAAACACGAGTCAAGCCAAAACAGCGGCAAATATTTCATTTAGTCCTTGGCAAATAGCCCAAGCAGCTTGATTAATAAAGAATGCGACAAACGCCAAAGAAAAGCAAAAGCCAGCGCAAAAAGTGTGCCACATAAAATTCAATTTAAATAAGCCACAACAGCAGCGGCAGCAGCAGCAGCAGCAGCAGCAGATAGAGAGTGGGAGAGAGAGAGGGACGGAGGGAGGGGGCAAGCTGGCAAGGACATGGCCAAGGAAGGATGTCAAAACAAAGTCGAAGGCGTTTTGAAACCGCGCGCCATGAAAATAATGAACATAATTAAGTGTTGCCCATGGCAAAGACAACATCAGCTAACAGCCAACACACACACACAGACACACACACACACACGCACACAATCTCAACTGGCATATGGCAAACTCTCAGCTGCGAAGCGCTCTCAGCATAAGCATAATGAAAAATGTAGAATTAAATTGACGCCACGTAGCATGCCCCAGGGCCAAGCATACAAAATGTATGAGTAGTGACTGGGAAAAGGGGGCGCTAGATGGGGGGAGGGGGGGAGTAGCGCTGGCTGTCTGTCTGTCAGCCTTGTAATGTCTTGTAGGTAAACATGTTGCGTTGTCAAACGGAAGTCGCTCGTAAAAACTCGCCTGCACACAAAATAAAAAGCGAAAGCCAACTGTCGTATCAGAGCATTTGATTGTGGGAGCACACACACAGACACGCACACACACACACACATATATATACATATATACGTTATATATATGTGTATTAAATATGCTAGCCTACTTTGGGGCAACGAGCCACGGCTAAGGCATAGGCGAAGAGTGCACACGCTTTGGCTTAAGCAATGGCAACACAGAGGAATTCAAAGTAGTGTGGAGGGTAGAGAGAGAGAGAGAGAGAGAGAGAGAGAGAGAGAGTGAGAGAGGGAGAAAGAGACATCGAGAAGAATAGAAGAAGAAAGCTTAAGCTATTCATTGTCAGCCAGCCAGCCAGCCAGCCAGCAGCCAGGCCAACGTTAGGGTATTTGGTGTGCGTTGAGGCTAAGCGTCGCTGTCGGCGTCTGCGGCAGCCTGTTTGCTTTTTGCTTAGCGCATGCGAGTGGAGGACTGTCGGGCTGTCTGCGTGCCTTGTAAAATATACTTTAAAGTAAATTAAATAATGTGGCATGCCACAAGATGACGCACAAGCCAAAGCCGGCAAAACAAAAGAGCAGTGGAGCCTTGCCTTGCCTTCGCCTTTGCCTTCGTCTTTGCTTCGACTTATTTCATTTCATTTCACTTACGAGGCGTAAAAATGAAATCAACGCGTGCGAGTGTGCGTGTGTGCGTGTGCGCGCGTGTGTGTGTGTGCTTTAACCCTTAAGCATCCTGTTTGATTTCGTTGAGCATTACGGCCAAGCTATTGCAATGGACGCAGCGTCCCAGGAGTGTCGTACACTTTGGCCAGCGCGTAAAAGAAAGCTCAAAAGCAAAAGTCATAGCTGAATGTGTATGTATCAAAGGGGTGAGTGGGGGTGCAAGGGTTGGTGCTTAAGCAGCTGCCCCAGGCGGCCTACCTTGGGGGCAAGCGTCAAGGGTTGCCTTTTGGCATCAGCAATTTACAATAAAATGTTGCCACGCCAACGCCAACAACAACAGCTACAGAAACAACAACAACAATGCAACTGTACGTGAGGGCGGAACCAAACCGAACCGAACCGAACCGAACATCAGACTCTAGTTCAGAGGGACTCGCCGATTGGGCAGGTGGAAAGGGCGGCCGTTTCTGATAGTAGTCTGCCAGCGTATCTTTTATTTATGAACTACACTTCGGCTGCTCAAGAGCAACAGCTAGAACAAAAGTCATTCACTTTGATATGCAAATGGTTGGCGAGCGGCAATCGCTGTGGCTTGCATTAACCCTAATTGTCTGTGTCTAAAACTGCAGCGATATCTCTATATATATATATATATATATATATATATATATATATATATATATATATAGATATATGGTATGAATAGATATGGCTTGCCTGCTGCACCGCAACTGCCACCAGTTGAGCCACAAACCACATTTTTGCGGTGCAACATGCAATGATGGAAGTGCAGCTCAATGAATTGCTTAGGCATAAAACAGAGCTAAACAGAAGAGCAGGCAGAAGGACAAGTGAAGCCTAGGATAGATCTAGGGCAAACAAAGAAATTCTGAGACTTCTCTAAGAGTTTCTCTAAGAGACAAAAAGTCTGAATCTCAATATAATTTTGCAGCTTTTGGGCAGAGAAAAACAAACTTGGACAGTTGGCCAGCTGAGCTTCAGGCGAACATTGTCTGCTGGCCAAAAGTCTATATGTTATAGATATTTAATCAGGTTCTTAAGGGTCTGCAGTTGATTATCTATTGCCGTGACAACCCTGGCCCAGGGTTGTCAAAGCTGGCTGAGCGCCGGCCGGGGGCGCAGGGACGTGGCAGCCAAATGAAATTGCAAGCAGCCAAAATTGATTTTATTTATTTAGCAGAGGCAGTCAACATTAATGGTAACACACACACACACACACACACACAGACACACACGCGCACACACATGTGGGCCATAACTTTTGTGAAGGACTGTTGCCAGGGTTGCCACCTATTTAATATGCATGAGCGCGCGGGCAAACGGCACCGCACTTGACTTTAGCGTAACGTAAAAAACGAAAACGAAAACAATTTAAAAATACACTGGAAAAAAATAAAGAAGAGGGAAGTTGAGAGCGCAGCGTCAACATTTTAATTTCAATTCTGCCTCTCATCTGCAAATATTTGCATAAAATTGAGCTTATTTATTGAAAAATTATTAACTGGCGACAATGTTAACAATTCAGGCACGACAAGCGCTTCAGATTTTTGCCATTTTTACCTACGCCCCGCCGCGACAACTGCGTGCAACACGTGTTGCATTTTATGCAATTAATAAAGTTCAATGTGCAAACATTTGCAACCAAAAAAAAAAAAAAAAAAAAAAGAGTTGGTCAAGTGCGCGGCTTCTGCCGCTTCAACTCTCTGGCGGTTTATTAAAATAATTAAGGTAATTATGAACAGGCGACTCGATGGACTCGTAATAAATGCCATTAATGGTTTGCAAAAAAAAAAAAAATAAACTTCATATACTAAATACTTTGGTATTTCAGCTTAAAAAAAGTAAATAAAATTAAAAAAAAAAAAAAACGGTAAAAAAAATTTATGTAATTATGAGCGTTTAATGAAAAAATATAAATTTTTTAAGTCCCCAAAGCGCAAATGTGAATTAAATCGCGGCTGCAGCTGTTGAGGGAACTTTGAAAAGTTGGCACTTCGACGAGGTTAATTGTGAGCGGGAAATAAGTTCATAAAACTGTGGGAATACTTGGCTTTAGCTACATTAAAGCAGAGGTTATGTTAGCCAAGTTCGAATATCTGCCTGCTGCACTAGAGCTATTCTTAAGCTTAAGATTCGAATACAAATCGAAATACTACTAGAGACCTGAAGCACTGCAGCAGCTTCGTTTGCTTGAATGAGTGAAGCAAAGTTTCAGTGTTGCAAAACGATCAGCACTAACGATTGTGCAACACTTGATGGCTGTTCGTTTTTTCTCATGCTTCAGATCTATTTTTCATTCCATTTAAATTCTGTATTAAACAGTTGCCACGCCCACTAATGTACCTTAAATTGCGATTTCATTTTCGTTCTCAGCAACTGCAACAACAACACCAACAACACGGTTTTTGCGGCTTTTATGTGTTGACATTACGATTATTTTATTTCCATTATAGAAACAAAAGCAAAACAAAAAAAATCCAAAGTAAAATAAATAAAATTAGTTGCTATTTTATTTATAGGTTTTCTATGTCGCTTTGTTGTTGCCGCACGCAACACGATAGTCCGCGCACACACACACACACACACACACACATACATATTTATGTATATGTATTCACATTCACATTCATATTCATATTTATTTGTTTGCTGGCGCCCATAAAGGCCAAAATAATGTGCCACATCATAAATGCCACAAAAATGGCGCTAGACTCAAGTTGTTGTTGTTGCGCTACATTTTTTTTCTTTTTGCTTTGGACATTCATTCACACACACACACACACAGAGAGAGAGAGAGAGAGACAGACAGACAGAGGGCGCAGCACGCACATGCAGATAGCAAATGGAGCAAGTTTTTGGAGCAACACTTAAAGCAGCAGCTTTTGCTAACTGTAAACATATACATGTACACGAGTGTGCGTGTGTGTATAATAAAGATACTCGTCCTGCTTCTCTGTATGTGTGTCCTGGTGTGCGTGTGTGTGTGCCCTGGTCATGGCCATAACCTCAGAAATGATGAAGCACAACAACAACAACAACAGCAACATTTTGCTTGTGTTTGCTTAGCCTCTGTTTACTCTGCCACGCCCCTTATCCGGCCTGTGCGTTCGTGCGGTCAGCAAACTTTAATGAATATGTATGAAAAGCGCTTGTAGCAACTGCTCAGCTCAGCTCAGCTGCCCGCCGCCAACGCCCACTACGATGTCAGGGCAATGAATATTGCCCACTGTTCGGCGTCGAAGCCGAATCGAATGTTGTTGCGGTCCCTTTCTAACATGTTGCCTTAACACTTGTTGATGTTAATGAGAAGCAGCAGACGCAGCAGCAGCAGCAGCAGCCGCAGCAGCTGAGAAGCACAGCTTTAAGTGTGACTGCACATCACTCGAAAGCACTGAGAGAAAATTTAAGTTTTAAGAGCAAGCACACACACATGCATAACTTTCGCTTAAGCGATCGTAAAGCTTCTGTCTCTTAGTATTTATGTGCTCTCGCACTTTAAAGCTTCAAATGCCAGTAAAAAGTTCACACAGTCGTGAAATCAAATAAATGTTTTGCTATAATTCATATGCACAGAGCAGATAACAAAAATTTAAAAAAAAAAACGGTAAATTTGGTTAACCCATTAAAACGTACAAACACATACATATCTGCCACTAACATGCTTGCACTCTATCTCTCACACTCGCACTCACACTCACACTTATGTACACTTCTAATGCTGTTCTACTCGAACTTCCCGCTTTCGTTGCCGCTCTCTTTGCTGTGCGTGCAAAAATTCTTTGGGCTTTCGCCTCGCCCGCTCCTATGCACTACATACATATGTATGTAAACTACAGACAAGCACCGTTATGTGAGCTGAGTTGTTTTTTTTTCTCATTTAGTGCTCTCTCTTAGTTTGCTTTTGCTGTGGTTTTGTTGGCTGCGGATTTCATTTGGTTTTTTTTTAGGTTTTCGTTGGTGAAATTGTTTTATTTTCTATTTTATTTCATTTTTTTGCACTCGGCTTAAAAGTTGATGTAGCTGTGTGTGTATGTGTGTGAGCACTTTTCTCACGTGTTTTTTCTTTTTTGCTCTGTGTGTTTAAAATTTCAATTTAATTTAGTTTTGGTTTTAAGAGTGCGCCCACTCACACACACACACACACACACATACATACAGCAAACACAGTCATGTAGGTCAGCACGGGAAAGTAGACTACATTAATTTTCGTTTGGCCGCCATTGCGTTTGCTTTGCTTGTTTTGTGACTTTAGCAAATGGGTTTTTACTGTTATAAATGCACACATACAGCTGCATAGTTTATATTGTTGAATCGGATTGTGCTTTTTTGCGCATTTCATGCATTTTTCATATGGCGCTAAATTGTTGGTTGGCCAACACTTTTATGGCTTATGCATTTTTCTGTTTGCTGTTGTGCAACACTTATTTATAGTTAATTAAACCTGTGAATATTGTAGTTGGCCACACTCAAGAATGTACATATACATACATATGTGTGCGTGTGTGTGTAGGAATTGGCTGACATTGAGCCATAGATAAGCCAACTGCATGTCAAAGATCGCTGCAGCTGAGCTTAAGCATTGACACGCACCAGACCTCAGCATTAAGCCGAGACAAGAACCCGCACAGCAGAGAAAGAGCAAGCGAGCTGCACTTAATTAGTCTAAGCACAAGTAATGCATGCTGCTATGCTCGCACTTTTTTGTTTAGCATGTAACTGTTTTGCTGTTGTTTGTACTTACTTCCAGACAAAGAGCGAAGAGATGAGCACAATGAGCACCAGCAGCAGTGAAAAAACCGCTATCATCGCTGAGGTGGCCAGTGATTGGCTGCTGTATAAGCTGGCATCCAGTATCTGCAAAAGAGGCAAAGAGAGAAGAGCGTGAGTTGAAATTACTTTGCTGTGAATGAACAGTAAAAGTAAGAGAAAGAAAAAAAAAGTTTAAGACAATGCAAATCACGACGCAACTCAAACACAAAGCGATTTTGCATGCGAACAACAAGAGGAAGAGCATGAGCAAGAGCAAGAGCAAACGGAGCAGAAGGCAGCAGCAAAAATTTCGGTAAATATGCCTAACGAATAGCAAACAAAAGCCCACGACGCTGTTAACCTTTTTTCTTTGGATTCGCACAGAGTTTTTGAAGATGGATACAATTGAGAGTGTGAGAGAGAGAGAGAGAGAGAGCGAGTGGGAGTGGGAGTGGGAGCCACAACTTTTTGGCAATCAAGAAAATTAAGGTCAAAACCAGTGAAAATTGCCTATGCGAAATGCAGATAAGACGCAAATGGAAGTAAAATCAATTTATTTATTTTTATATTTTGTTTTTTTTTTTTTCAAAAACTTCCCAATTTTGCAGCTTTTGCTGTCAAAGATAAAATGTCAAAAGCAAAGAAACAAAAAAAACTTTTCTTTTAATTGTTTTTTTTTTTGCTTTCTTTTTGTGGTCGAAAAACTTTTCGAAAAACAACGAAAATCGCATCCACCTGTCATTGGCTTCAACACAAAGCCAAAGATAAAGATAAACAAACAAAAACACACACACGCACACACACGCACATAAATCAGTCAAATGCATTTGGAATAATATTTTTTGGTGAGCACAAAGCGAGCGAGAGAGAGAGAGAGACAGATAGAGTGAGAGTGAGAGTGAGATGAAAGCTGCACTCGAATTGAGGTCAAGCTTTGACAGCTGTGCAAATAATTTCGCCTCGGCCAGTGTGTACACAACTGCAACTGACTGTGAGTGTGCGTGTGCGTGTGTGTGTGTGTGTGCGTGTGTGTTTGACTGTGCGTATGTAGGTCGCTTTTCAATATGTAATTGCATTTTTGTGCATACACTAATTTATTAATAAATAGTTTCTCATTGATTTATTTGCGCTGACACAATTTGCTTTGCACCCGGAAGCGGCTTGCCTCTATCTGACCCCAGTGGCGTGGCTGCAGCCTCCCCAGCTCGCTCGGTGCCAATTAATCATTTAATGTGGCACAGCTGAGCGCAAACAATAACAAAAGCACAAAACCCGCTCCCAATTTCATTCTCAGTGCGAGATAAGCTATAAAAATATTGACAGCCATTGCCGTATGGCGAAATTGTTTAAACTATTCAAGTTGGGCAAGGGGAAAGAGGATGGAGCCGGGGCAGGGGAGCCAACACGGGTAGCTGCCACCCAAGCCCATACCAAACTCTGCGTCTTATCATACAATTTTCAAGAAATTTGTTTTCATTTCTTGACGAAAATTGTTTTGAAAGCCATCCACAGACAAATCCGAAACTGAGTCAAACAAATAAATAACAATAAATTAAACAATTATGCGAGCTGCGCCACAGCAAGTGTGTGTGAGTGTGTGAGTGTGTTAAGAGAGGGGAGAGAGAGAGAGTCAAAAACTGAAAAAGAAAGAAAGAAACAAAATGAAATGAAATGAAAAGAAAGAAAACTCCCAAAGCTCATTGCTCGTAATCAAATTGATTAATGAGCTGCGGCGTGGCTCAGTGTTGTGAAGTGTCGAAGCATGGCGCGTGGGGAGTGGGACGCGAGATGTGGAGAGGGGGGAGCGGAGAGTGCCGATGGCGACAATTGCTGTGTGCCTTTGCTGACCTGTTGAGTGCGCTACGTTGACAATTAAGTTTCGTGGAGTTGTTCGAATTGTCGAAAAAATATCATTACAAACATAAGATTGCGTTTATGGTGTTTTTTAGATATGGAATTCTATATGATATGGTGTCGCTGTTATGTATACCTAATTTCCGCATGATAGCTTCACGATTTATGGATTGGATAGTTTCTCATCTAATTCCAGCATGATAACTGCAAGATTTCTTGAGTTATTCACAAGTAACAGCCAAATTTACATAATTTCAGCATGATAACTGCACGATTTCTGGATTGGATAGTGTCTTATAGTTCAACTTACCTAATTTCAGCATGAGATTTGGAAGATTTCTTGAGTTAGTCAGAAGTCATTGTCAAATATACCTAATTTCAGAATGATAACTGGACGACTTCTTGAGTTATTCACAAGTAACAGCCAAATTTACATAATTTCAGCATGATAGCTGCACGATTTCTGGATTGGATAGTGTCTTATAGTTCAATTTACCTAATTTCTGCATGAGATTTGGAAGATTTCTTGACTTAGTCAGAAGTCATTGTCAAATATACCTAATTTCAGAATGATAACTGGACGACTTCTTGAGTTATTCACAAGTAACAGCCAAATTTACATAATTTCAGCATGATAACTGCACGATTTCTGGATTGGATAGTGTCTTATAGTTCAATTTACCTAATTTCTGCATGAGATTTGGAAGATTTCTTGAGTTAGTCAGAAGTCATTGTCAAATATACCTAATTTCAGAATGATAACTGGACGACTTCTTGAGTTATTCACAAGTAACAGCCAAATTTACATAATTTCAGCATGATAGCTGCACGATTTCTGGATTGGATAGTGTCTTATAGTTCAATTTACCTAATTTCTGCATGAGATTTGGAAGATTTCTTGAGTTAGTCAGAAGTCATTGTAAAATATGCCTAATTTCAGAATGATAACTGGACAATTGCTTGAGTTGATAATGTCTGACAGCTCTATGCACAGCACTTCAACATGATAACTGCAAGGTTTCTGCAGTTAGTTAGATATTACGTGCTGAATATACTAAATTTAAGCATGATAACAGGAAGATTTCTTGACTTATTCACGAGTCACAGCCAAAACTGGCAAATTTCAGCATGATAACTGCAATTTATCTGCAATTATCCTTAAGTTTCTTGGCTAGTTTACTATTTTACTGAAATTCTGATATGCAATAGAATTGTATACAAAATTGCCGTATAATTATAAAAGAAACTTCAATCTCTCATTGCCCATTTATATTTCAACAACTGACAGCTATAGTTTGCTCTATGCTTTATCTTGGCTTCATAGCTAACTCATATGCTTGACTTGACTTGCTGCTGTACACTGCATGGTAAAGGGTTGGGCACAGCTGAATTCTCAAGATCTCTCATACGAAACAAAAAGTGAAAGATGAAAATAATGAAATTTCTGCTGCCTTCACTCAGTTTTTCCAGCCGCAGGCGTTCATAATCGATAAATCTATGCGAGTGCGTTTTAGCTATTTGTAATGCCCAAACACAAATGAGCTACATGAGTAGCTGACAGCCCGAGGAGAGAGGGAGAGGAAGAGGGAGAGCGATAGAACAGGGGGCACGAGGTAAAAGGCAAACATTGCGACAGTTTGACTGCCGCCGGCTTACAACTGCCGCTCGTCAGCTGCAAAGGGGGATTAGCCCCGACTGCCGGCAAACTCAGATATAAAAAAAAAAAAGAAAATACTCAAATAGAATTCAACTGCTGCCCCGCTCCAGCAAAAAAAAAAAAAAAAAAAAAGAGTTGCTCGCGTCTTATCGATAAGAAGCAGCCGCCCTGCGTCGTCTGTTTGCTCAGATAAGCGCATTTTCCAGTAGGAGTTGCTTGATTGAAGGCTTTCCATCCAGTCGAGGCGAGGCGACTCTGAATAGGTAGCCGCAGTCATAAATTAATAAGCAGAGCCGTGGGCAAACACTGGCCCCAGATAACGATAACAGTTTGAACGATTTATGCTCAGGCAAATAGCCAAAAAGTAAATAGAAGCAACAAAACGTCCCTCGTGCTGCCAACTTGTGCGATAAAGTAATTAAGCCACAAGGTATACAAAGAAAAAAATAGATATATATATATATATATATATAGATATATATGTATATAAATAGACAAATATTCATTAGAAATGATGGCACAAAGTTAACAGCATCGAAAGCAGCCTACGATTAGCTACTTAAGTGCTTTGGCTGCCTGCCTCATTGCGCTTGTTTTAAGCTGTTTAGCTCGAGTGCGGCTTTTGACCTGGCTTTAAACTGCTGCCAATTTGGACTAGTCATCATTCGACTACACCACCTGCGTACCCAGCAACTTTTCAACGCACGCGTTTTCATTTTCCTGATGAAAAACACAAAAGTTTGCAACAATGCCCAGTGTTGTGGAAGCCGGCAAAGGCCGGGTGCTTAGAGTAATGGAGGCTTGCAGCAGCGCACGTGGACGCACGTGCCACTTGCAGGCTCAACTGCCAGTTACCACCTACCACCTACCAACAACAGCAAGAGCAAGAGCAACAGCAACAGCAACAGCTACAGCTACAACAAGTTGGCACACTGATAACATGGCAAAAGTTTTCTACATGCGTTGCATGTGTAACGCCTTTTTCAACACTAGCTGCGGCGACGGCAGCCAACTTCGATTTCATTGCACGTGCATATCGACAGTTCTTGCACAGCCCCGCCCACTTGCGCCCACTTCGATATGTGTGTGTGTGTGTGTGTGTGTGTGTGTGTGTCTATGTGTTGATGTTGGCAACTTGGCGCAGTTTTGTAACCACTTGACAGTGCAATTGTTTGGAAACAACTTGTGATTGAGATGCATTTCCAGTTGTTCTAGCTACAGCTGCTCTCTCCCTCACTCTGACTCTTCTGTCTCGCTCTCTCTCTCTCTCTCTCTCTCTCTCTCTCTCTATGTTTCGCTCTGAGCCTGTTTAAAAGTTTCAGACTTAACTTCTACCAAAGAAATGTGCTGTTTAAGGCAACTCATTTTTTAAACATTTAAGGGCAACGACTAAAGCAAAGATGACAAAAGTTTTGCTTATTTATATAATATTTTTATATTATTATATAGAAAATCAGGCCAATTCAGCCAGCACAACGTTTATGAAAAGCGCAAGAGAGAAACATGGGAAAAAAGTCAAGGAATACAAGTTAAATAAAACTAAAAATAGCAAACAAAACGGAATGAATAAAAATAAATGCTGCCATAAATTGAGAGTTCGACTGCTCAGAAATAAGTGCACTACGCATATTTCCTTACAGCTTTAAAGTATTATTAAATCTAGTTAAATTGTTGCTACAAGCTCAGATGGCTAAACGAACATTTCTATAGACAAATATATACATATATTTATATGTATTTATATGAAATGGATATATAAATGAAATTTTCTTATTGTGAAAAGCCCGCCAGACAATTTTACATTTTGTGTTGTCTGCTCTGTCTCTCTCTATCACCCGCTCTCTCTCTCCCTCTCTCTGCGCTTGTTCGTAGGTGTGTGTTGTGCCTGTCTGCAGCTGTGTCTGCTATGTGTCAACTGTAAACAACATCAACAACCTAAGGCCACACCCTAACCTCTGAACTGGGCCCAGCCTCTGCCTGCGCTCGCCTCATCATCCTCCATCACCACCATCATCATCATCATCATCATCATCATCAGCAGCTGGAGCGTGCGAGCTCCAAAAAGCAGACTACGAAACTATGCAGCGTTCTGTAGACAATGGAATGTGCGACTATTTTGTATGGCATTCGCACGACATTTGATATCAATGTCAAGACATTTGCACTACCCAACTTCCAACTTCAAAACTCGCAAGCTCACAGACTCTCAAGCCCCAAACCCCTAGCGCCTAGCGCCAAGCGCCAAGCGCCTCTCACTCTCCTCTTAACCCTCTTTAACACGCTTTAGCTTTTGCTTATTTAAAGCGATTTTTCAGCTGAAGTTGAAATATTTTCGCCAGCGACCCAAGCTCAACTGGAAGGCAGCAGTAAAATGAAATAAAAAAAAAAAAAGGATTATTCGGCTGCCACGCCCAGCTGCAATCACTGTGAGCTGCTTTTGCTTTTCCTCTGCTTATTTTTTTTTTCATCTTCTGTTGCTTCTGCTGCTTGTCAAGTTGTATTTTTCTTCTTTTTTTTTTGTGGATTCTCGCATCGCGCAGCAAATTTAATTTCGTATGTTTGACGCGTCGTCCTCGTATTCCTGCCCCAACCCACTGTCTTTTGCTACCCCGCACAAAGCTATATCGAATCCTTTGCGTGCTGTTGCCACTTTAAAGACTGCAAACACCCTGTACGTTGGCTGTCTGTTCGTGTGGGGTATGCACAGCGCCAAGTCCATTGCTATGTATATGCCAAAAGTGTTCTCTGATTTACTTTTACAGGGTATCTTAGAGTCTATCATATTGAATATGTAGTTGTGACTTATATCTTGCTAACCTGTTTGCCCACTAGTTACTATTGTCTTATGAAATGTAAACAAATGCTTTATTCGTCTCTCTATTGATTGATCTATGATTGATCCAAGCATCTAGCCTGTTGAATATCCTTTTGCATTTAACTATCTTTCTTTAAGCTTACATTTCGTTAGCTTTACAGGGCACTATTCGGTCTTGCTCGCTGCTTTTCTTCTTCTTTGCGCTTACGAGTTGACAATTACGCCCCACATACACACACACACACACACACACACACACACACACACACACACGCTCATACACACAGCCAAATTGGCACAATTCCCGTTAAACTTATCAATTTGATGAGAGAGAATTTCGCACACGCACACAGACACCCACAACTGAAACGCTGAGACTTCCGAGCCACGATTTAGCCTCTTCCCCGCCGTCGCACTCCGCGCTCTGCGCTCTGTGCCCTGCGCCCTGTGCCTTGGCAGTTTTGAACGCTAATCCATTAAATTGATGCTGATGGCAATTGAATTTAAGCTGCTGCCGCACAGATTTCTAACGTATTTTACCTGAATGTCAGTTGGTGGAAGCATGAAATTGCATTTCGATAAACGATAGACGCGGCTATCGATAGACGCGCGCAAGTTAAAGCTGACATTAAGCGCATGTTCGCATTTGATTTGTCAGCATAAATCAGCAGCAGCAGCAGCTACCCACTGTCAAATGAGAGAAACAGAGAGAGAAGGAGAGAGAGAGAGAGAGAGAGAGAGAGAGGGAGAGATTCTCAAGTGCCCACACACACACTCACACAGTCGACTAAGTTATCTGGCGCTCGGTGGACCACACACATCGAGTTTGTTTTTTTATTTATTGAAATTTCTTTTTTCTGTTACATAAATGTCCAATATTAAGTGGAAAACACTTGAGTTTTCCGACGTGTTTGGGGCTGCCCCAGAAAGAAAAAAATATATATATATATATATATACATATATTTATATATATGGGAAATATGAAGATAGGAAAACATATCTGTGGGCACGTGAGCCTCATGTGCTTATCAGGGACAGGGTCTTCGCCCTGCTCGTCTGAAGTGTTGATGTGGAATTTGATCTTGTGTTTTGCTTTGTTTTGCTTCTCTCAGTTTTCGTCTGGTTTTCCCGCCTTTTGCCTAAACAAACAGGCCAGCCGATTAGATCAAGTGCCAGGTTACATTTGCTTAAGTTTCTCCTTCTTCCATTTTCCTGCTCATTTCTCGTCTCTCTTTTTTAATAAAAATAATTTGTAACAATATTTTTCTTTTCTCCTTTTTTTTTTTATTTTTTGTTTTTCTCTGCGTTTGGTTTCTTGAAGTTTGCGCTGAGTTTTTCGGGATGGTCGAGAGGCAGAGGCGGAAAATTCGTTGCGCCTTGCATGGCCATATGTTGCCACGTTACAACCCCCTGGCACCGCCCTTTAGCACCGCCCCTTGGCCAACTACTTGGGTTGTCCTTTTTGTGCTCTGACGCTTAACTTTTCATTGTTATTGTAATTTGTTGGCAGGAGGATTGGGTTGGCCAGCCTCATAATGATGACGTTTTTTCCTCTGTATATATTTATAAATTTATATATATATATATATATATATATATATATATGTATATTTTTTGGCAACAGCTGTTGCTGTGGCAACTGCCAGGACTTCAAGGCACAAACAGCTTTAAAGTGTTGCCTTGTGGTTGTCTGAGAGCCCAAAGAGAGCATAAAATATATAAATGGAAAACCGAGAAAAACGAAGCTAAAGAAGTGAACGTCAACTTGTATGTTTTTTGCTTGCTTGCTTGCTTCACTTTCAAATGAGCTGCAAATTGAAAAGGCTTTAAAGCGGAAGAGAAAATGCTTTAGAGGTTTGCATTTCATGTAGAGTTAAAGAGGTCTTAACAGACGCTTAACACTTGTGGCGCGCGGTTCGACTGTTGGCTAACAGCTTTTAGCATCAAGTTGAACTATGCCAAATACATGGTTTATATAACAATCAAACTTTGATGGAAAGCTATTCAAGAATGAAGACTGTAACTAAACTGTTGGCAGTTGACATACTGCTTAACGGCTGTTATTAACATGAGCAGTTAAGGCTACAGCTCAGCTATTTATATATTGTACCAAGCAAATCTCATAGAAATCAAAATTGATATAACAAACTATGTGAACAGATTCTTAACAGCTGTCAAGTCGAACAAAAAAAAAACAGCACACTAAACCACTTTTGATTACATTTGACAACTGTTGTTTGGTGATCTCATTGGCATATATGTATGCCATTGGCATATAGGCATGCCCGCAGAATGTTAATCTGAGTTTAACATTTCGAGCCTCTTTTGGCAACAGATTTTTGATCAGATGTCATAAATCGTGGACAATGCACAACAATCAGTTCAAGTGTCAAACACTCAACTTTTAGCACTTGCGCCATGAAACCCTGCCCCGCCCTGCCCTGCCCACCGCCCACCGCCCATCGGTGCGGCACCCCAATTACAGTTGAAAAAGCGCCTTATTATTATTATTGTTGTTGTTGTTGTTGTTGTTGTAGTTGCTGTTCGTATGCATAATGCAATAATTCAATAAGGCAACATAAATTAGAGACACCTTCAAAGGGGAAAATCTCAACAGCTGTGCACCCTATGCAGCTCATTAGGGTAGCAACCCTGCTCGCTGCGCATATTATAACTATGTGGCATATTATGGGCTGTATAGAGCTCGGCGCTGAGTCGACTACTTACCGGTAGGGCCTGGCAGACGTCGCTCTCCCATTGCTGTTGCGCCAGTTGCTCCTCGTTGCAGTCCTGCGGCACCACTGTGTATTCGGCTAGCGCCGGCGGCCGCGGCGGCGGTGGTATCAGGAACTGTGGCGGTGGTGCTAACGGCATGCCGGCGCAATCATCGCAATCGAACATGAAGAGCTCGGCATCCATCATGGTGTCCAACATTTTCCACATTTGCTGCTACTCTTCACTTTTGATATCTTTTTTGGTTTCTGATTTTGGTAGTGCGTGTGTGTGAGTGTGTGTGTGTGTGTGTGCGTGAGTGTGATAGTGTGATAGTGTGTGTGTATTTGAGATCTTGGGCTGCGTGTCAAATGCGTTTCCTGATCGCTGTCATCGCTGGACAGCCCTCAACGGCGGCGGCGCTACAAAAAGTAGTAGAGAAGAAAGAAAGAAAGAAAATGGAAAATGTAGTCGAGACTTGTGAATAGCTGGCCAGGACATCAGCTGGCCACAGCTGTCGCTGCTGTGTCTGGCACAATTATCTGGCCACCGTAGGGCTTGGCACGTCGCAAACAGCTCGCCTGATCCTGGCCACACTTCCATTGGCACATGCAAAAAGTTTGAATACACATACACACATATACATACTACTATAAGGATATTTGTGGCTCACTCCATTCACACCCCTAAGCGAATGCAACGATCCTAGCAGAACCCACCCCGATTCTCTGGCCACGCGGCTGTTAATTTTTATTGATTTTGTTTAATGCGTTTCTATTTTTTACTTATTTATTTTTATTTGCTTTGGCTTTTTGTTGTCGCTGCTGTTGTTGTTGTTGTTGTTGTTGTTGTTGCTGTTGTTGTCATTGTGCGTGTGTCCTGTTTTTAGCCCGTTCCATTTTTAGCACTCTACAGTTAGCTATATATATATATATATATATATATACATTTTCCTTTTCTGTTGTTCCCTTTTTTAATCCTGTAGCTAAATCTGTCGACTCATTGGCAATTGTTTTAACCCCTCCAAGTTTTTTTTTTATGATTATTATTATCCTTTTTTTTTCGCTGCGGTTCTGTTGTTATTCTTCACACATATGCTGACAAAATAATTGAGAAATTGCGTACAGTTTGATGAGTGCATTCGCAGCCTTGACTGTAGCTGAGCAGAGATCGGATTTCATCGATTGTTCTGCACTGTGCACAGTTATCGATAAGTGACAGGTAGATTGAAGCATAGATGAAATAACAGTTTTATTGCTAATTTGTGATATAATTTCATATACTTTCGATACTTATCGGTATATCGATAATTGACATTATTAAATTTAGCTGCAATCTATCGCTAGCTCAGCTACTTGAGCTACTTGCGATCGATTGTCTGGCCATTATCGATAACTGCCAGCGGCTGGATGCCGTTAAACTTGACAGTCGCATTCAAAATTGTTTCCATCAATGCAAAAATGGCAAAAGCCAAATCTTGCTTTGCCACAGTCCATGTGGATTACGTTGCGGCTTAAGCTCTCGACTGTCTGCCAGCTACTTGACAGCCGGGAAAACTCAAGAGCTCAAGAGTCCATGTGGCTGCTGCGGCTGCTGCGTGGGGTAAGGCCACGGCACATAGATACAGACAGAGAGAGAGAGAGAGAACGAGAGAGGCTGAGTGGCTGAGAGGCAAGAGGATGCAAGCGAAGGCAACATATGTTGCCAGTTGGGCCATTTAATTAGCTGCACAGTGAGCTGACAGTTGTCAGAGAGTGTGGCACTGGCTGAAGAGCAAGAGAGAGAGACACACAGAGAGAGAGAGAGGGAAGGCAAGCAGGCAGGCCAGGGCAACTGATAAGATCTCAAAAAAACTACAATTGTTGCTGTTGATGTTGTTGTTGTTGTTGTTGTTGCTGCTGTTGCTGTTGTCTTGCAATCAAATGTAAGCCGCTGTTGACATTGGAGATTAAAAGATATTAAAAACGAAGACGACGAAGCGAATCTGACACACAATGTTGCACTGGACAGAAGACGAAGACGAAGACGAAGAAGAAGAAGAGATTCCAACTTGAACTCGATATAATACAATGACAGACGGTTAGACAGACAAACCCAAAACCGACAAACAGCCAAGAGAGGCAGACAGACAGAGAGCGAGAGAGCGCGCGACGCACACACAACATGTCAAAGATGAAATGTTGTAAAGAAAATTGAATTGAATTGAATGGAATTGAAATTGAAACGAAGTCAAACTAATAAATAACAAAAAAAAAAAAACAAAAAATACATAAAATAGGAACAATATATGTGAGCGACTGAAAGATGCTCCGTAAAATACAAACTCAGACAAAACAAAATATGCAAAACCTAAGAGAAGAAGTTAAAGAGTTCATGAAACGATATTTAGCTTCGTGATTTTGGGCTCTGCAGTGGCAGCGCAACCTATAGGCAGCCTGGCTCAATCGACCCTAGCCGACGCCTAAAGGGTATCAGCGAATGCAGCACTCACGCAATATTGAATTTCTACAGCAAACTGCAAGCAAAGGCTGCATAACTCAATACCTAAATCTCAACTTTAAGCTTTAGTTTATTGTACTTTGTCGTCCCCTTTTTGCTGTTTTGGGAAATCGATTGAATTGTCTCGCGATGCTGAGACTGAGACAGAGACAGAAACAGAGACAGAGACAGAGAGACAGAGACTGTCTGCTGATTAGCTTTTGAAAGCGGCCCATTAAAAGCGCTGCTGCAAACCCCAAGAGCTGCAAAATAATGAAATAAATCGTGTCGAAAAACTTGGCAAAAAAAAAAAAATAAAAAGAAACATAAACGAGAGCAAAGGAAAAGGAAAAGGAGCTGAAGCTGATGCTGATGCTGATGCTGAACCTGAAGCTGTTGCAGGCGAGACAACGAAATCGATTTGTTTTGAGATTAAGTCTGGGACGCATTCAAAGGTTCTCCTGGGACGCACTGGTCGTCCGTCGAAGCGTGAAACGGAAACGTTTTGGACGACGCGCCAAGGAAGCACAAATGGAAATCGCAGTCCTGTCGAGGTGAGTAGTCGAGTAGTCAGTCGAGCAATTAGCAGGAGGCAGGAGGCAAAAGGCGGGAGCAAGCAGCGGGAGCAGCAGGCCAATGGAGAAAGGGAAGAAGCAGACATTCTGATAAGAGGGAAATCAAAGTGAAATGCTAGCAATTAGATAATTGGCTTAAAGTCGGTCTTGAGATACATTTTGAGAAACTACTTGAAGACAGCTGCACGCACAGCTTGTTATGATAGCACAGCACAGCACAGAGCACTCAAGGATTGAGAGTGCAAGAGGAAAAGCATTGGGAAAATCAAAAAGATTTTCCTTGCAATTAAAGCTGGCCAACCCCTTTGCTTACCAATTAAAGTATATCTCAATGCAACTAGTTAGAGAGAGAACAAACACACTTACTCCCTCCCCACTTACTTTCTCAGCACTTTCACCCAAGGCTGATTTATGTCTCTTATATAACTACTTGAGAAACAAAGAGACAAGGAGACATACAGACAAAAAAAAAACAACAACAGCTGTCGGAGAGAGCATAATTGAATTGTGCCCAACATGAATTTCGATTGGAAATTGTCTGCGGCAATATCAAAATTAGCTGGACAATTGTGAGGGGTTGTAGTTGGTTTTCCAGCCTTAGTTTTTCCTCTGTCTACTTTTCTTCTCGTTTATTTTTTTTTTTTTTTTTGCCACGCATTTAAATGACTCAATCGTAGCTATTGAAAAGCCAAACCACGTTTCGGGTCACTGTAACCGAACGCAGACGCAGGTAACAGAAAGCGAAACACATTTATTAGCTACAATGATAAATGTTCTTTCCAAGGATCGACAGTTCTGACTGTCTCTGCTGACTCCAGCTCCCTCTCTCACTCTCTGTGTTGCCTTGTCGCGACAGTCTGAACGTGTAATTTTAATTCGTTTTGGGCATAGGTAAACGATATGTCTGCCACTCAGGTAAAAAGAAAAAAGAAAGACAGAAATGAGAAAAACCCAAACTGCATTCGGCATTGAAAATTGAGACATTTAATGTAGTTAGTAGTTTGGTCGTTTGGTCTCTTTGGGCGAACGATAAGTGTTATGGGCTCTGCGGGATAACAGTTTTCCAATATGTGGAACAAATGGAACAGGCCTCGGCCAGTAAACGCTGGAAATACGACGAGGTACGATATACATTGCAAATTGCTTAAGGCCACAGATAGGGCAGTTGCCCAGCAAAGGGCGAGTTAGTATGCTATAGCATGATTAGAACATAATGAGCATAGTTTATAGTATGGCGCTGATTAGCTATGATTGAGCATGGGACAGTTGAGCAATAAAACTGAAGTAGCTTATAAGAAGTAGAAGTTAAGTTGATAAGTTGATAATTATCTTGCATAATATTGATATTATATGATTAGACATTGTTTCAATAAAAATTTCTTTTATTAAGATTTATTTTTTAGCTTTATTTTTTGAGATTTTCAATATTCAAAGTTGTCTGCTTAAAAATGTTTAATGTTTTCTAAAAATCATTTGAATATAAATTTATATAAAATTTTCCTCTAAAAATAAGTTTTTATCAAAATAATTTATTCTCCTTTATGTTATTTCCCTACATAAGATATATCCAATTCCCTTATCTACTCAATAAATTTCTTTAATTAAAATTGAACTGTTTATATCTAGCATAACCTTCTATATAAGTTTGGCACGACTTTTTAGTATGTTTAAAAAAATATTTAGATTTGATTTGTTTTAGCAAAATTTGTTTTCCAATGTTTTTTCATTACTTTTAAAGCTCATTTAATTCACTGCAGCTTACGAGCTGCACTCAACCAACTTGGGCAAGTTTTAGTCAAAAACTTATCTAAGCTTCCTCCGCTGCAGCGTCTGCTTAAACAAAACACAAAACTTCTTTGCCTGGCAGTTGCACTTAAAGCTATGCAGTGCTAGATGAAAAATTTGGACTTTAAAAAAAGTTCAGAGCTCCTAACTTATCTCTTTTTCAGTCTAAGCTTCCGCCAGCTTTGGACTTATTAAGCACTTGCGCCCAAAGCAAGCAACAAATTACCAAAAAAAAAAAAAAAAATAAAAAATAAAAAAAATAATACAAATCTAGGCTAAAATATGCGTTAGCCCCAAACCATAAGCAGACAAAAAAAAAAAAAAAAAAAATAAATAAATATATAAGGACCTACAGCAACTTGTGCCTTAGTTTACATATCATTTATTATTTGTTGTGCTTGTCCAGTCTCGGTCGAGGTGTTTGCGAGGCGCACACAACTAACATTGTTGCGCCCCTCCGACTGGCTGTGGGTCTGGGTCTGTCGCTGCTGCCGCTGCTGCCCCTGCGGCCACATTACGCTAAACTTTTAAATAAAGCAACGCGCCCCGTTGCGGCAGAGACAGAGAAGCTGAAGCTGAGACTCAGCAGAGGCAGAGGCAGTGACAGAGGCACAGAAACAGGCACCGGCAGAAGCAGTTGACGGGCATGTCACATCAATGTCACTCAGCATTAAGAGCAAAAGTGCGTAAAAGAGAGAAGGCGAGAGACAGAGAGCGGGCAGGGGAATTACAGTAAGCATGTCCTGAGACGGCTGCGATAAAGTTTGTTTTCTTTGCACTCGCTGCTCACTCTCTCTCTCTCTCTCTCTCTCTTCCTCTTTTGCTGCCTCTCTCACTTTCTCTTTGGCTGCTGCCGCCAGGCAGCTGAGCATGAAAAAACGTCGGCATTTACCTACCACTGCACTGGCCCCTGCCGCCCCTGCCCTTACCCCCTCTTCCACTCTCTCACTCTCTATCGCTCTGCGTCCGCCCCTCTTGGCTGTCGTGTAGTCCTGCCTTTTTCACGGCTTTCGCTTTTTGCGTTGCGAGAAAATTACAAGCGCATAACAAATATTTTGTTTTGAGATTTTTCTTCCATTTTTTTTTGTTTCATTTTCCGCATGCCTCAAAATTTACTGTAACAATTTTCGCGTGCGTTTTGTTTGTACATGTTTTTTTTTTCTTCTTCTGACTTCATCTTTTTGAGTTGCTCTTGCTCTTGTTTTTTTTTTGTTTTTGTTTTTGCTTAGCTTTTTCTTTTCGTTTGGCCTATTTGCATAAGGTGCTTAGAGCTTGTTTTGTTTCTAAGCCGCTTAGCATATGGCAACACAGAGCATGGAATAAGGGGCGGCTCAGCTGCAGCGACGACTCATTCAATTTTCGACTGTAATTCACAATTGGTTCTGACGCTGTCAACTATGCGCTGCTTATGCATACAATGTCGGCGCTGAGCGATCAATTCCCACGCAAACTGACTTTAATAAAGCCATTACGAGTCAGAAGTTATGTCAACTCTTTCCACGCACAAGTTACCTTTGCTTTTTTTTTTCTTTTTTATATATATAAAATATATTTCAGTTGAAACCACGCGCTGGGCATACTAATTAGGCAGTGCAAGAGAGAGAGGGAGACGAAGAGGCGGCTCAAACAAATAAATTTGAAAACAAACAGCAAACGGAAATCCTGTGAGCCTTTTGCCTCGACAGCAACAACGAAAAAACGAAGAAGAAGAAGAAGAAGAGAAAGGTACAGGTAGGGGCAAAGGTAGAGCTAAAGGTAAACATGTGTAGCACTTAAATTTCAATTTGCTGAACACACTTCAGCTCACAATTCGCTACAAATGTATCTGCCAGATACATTTGAGTAGCTTTCCAGCACTGAGATTTTGCACTTGCCAACACTCGCTCCAACTCCTTCTCCCCCCCCCCCCCTCTCTCTCTCTCTGTTATATATATTTATTGCGTAGGCTCGCGATTGAGTTATTATTTATTTGCAGCGAGGCGCGTTTAACAGCTCATTTAGCGCTTGTATCTGCCAGATACTCGCCTGTGCGCCTGTGTGTGTATCTGCAAGATACATTTTGCCCACTTGCCGCGCATCGTCATAAATTTGGATTTTGGCACAAGAAATTTATGAGTTATGCGCCTTGGCTTATTTACCCAAAGGATTAACGAACAACAACTGCGGGGAAACGAACTCCAGCAATAAATGCAAAAATAATGAACTTGCCGCCAAATGTGGCAAGAGCACACTTGTTGCGCCCTTTTACTGCCTTCTGCTAATAATTTAAGCAAATTTACGTTAAACAAAAAGTGTTGACACTTTGCTATAGCCACAGCCACAGTCAGAGCCAGAGCCACAGTCGAAGTCGCAGTCAGAGTCAGAGTCAGAGTCAGTGTCAGAGTCTAAGACCCAAACAGCTCGCTGAGCTAGTTAAACAAAGGTGTGTGTTTGTTGTCTCTCTCTCTCTGTGTGTGTGTGTGTGTGTGTGTGTGTGTGTGTGTGTGTTGCCTAACCTTATAGATGACATAAGTGCTATGCTGTATGCTCAACTTCTTTTCTCCTCTTCATTTTTCTACACTTTTTTCTATTTGGTTATAATTAAAGCTTTTGTCGGCACTTTTGTTGTTGTTTTTATAGTTGTTGTTGTTCTCGTTGTTGTTATTTTGTCTTCTTCTTTATTCTAGAAATGATTTGTTTGCTTTTCAGCTTGTGGTTTTCTTCAGTTTTTTTTCTGATTTTTTCTTAAACAACAACTGTAGAACTAAGGCAAGCAGTTAGGCCTGTGTGAAGTTGGCCCTAGGCCAAAGCAATTGCTTTGTGTTAATCTACAAAAATAACTGTAAAAAACACACTTTGAACAACTTTGAACACTTGCTGAAATGCTTTTACAATTGTTTCTGAACACTTTGCTTATTGTTTATATATAAAACAAAATCATAATTGTGCACGAAGCTAATAGACTTTGCTAAGGCTTTATCGAGACCTGTTACTTCTTTTTTTATTATATATATAATATTATTTATATATATTTATTTATGTGGAATCTACTTTAATTATTTTTTAATTTTTGATTTTTTTTTATTTTTATTTAGTATTATTTATATATACTTTTTTATATTTGATTTATATTTGGTTTATATGTATTACTGTAATATAAATTCTAAACAAAAATATAAATTAATTTTTTTTTAAATTTTCAATTTAATTTTTATTTATTATTTCTTTGCAAAATCTTTTTTGATAAATTTTTCTTTTTTTAATTAATTAATTTTATTTCTCTAGCGCAAATTAATTTTATTTATTTGGTATTTATATTTTTCATATTTATTTATAATAATAAATTCTATATGAATGTAATTTTTAAATTTATGCCAAATTTTCTTTCATCATTTTTTAAAAATAAAAATTGCTTTGCCTATCAAAATTTGAGTTGCAATCAAAGGAATTTTTATTTTTATTTTATTCAAAATTTTTAGAACTTTTTTTATTCACATTTATAACTGTACAATGTACATAAATTTTATTTTATAAATTCAAAATTCCAGTTTTTTTTTATTATTTTTATGCACATTTATTATATTATATTTATATATTATATATTATATTATATTTCTTGAACTTCTCTCTTGGCCCACAGCGCATTTCCTGTTTCGACACAGCACGAAATTATGAATTTCATAAGAAATTTATGGTATTCCCTCTATAAACTCTACAAGTTATCATGGAAAACGCGTAACAGTTTTGAGAATTTACATTTATATGTTTATCTTGTTATTGCTATATATGTTTATAAATATATATATATATATATATATATATATATATATATATATATATATATATATATATATATATATATATATATATATATATATATATATATATATATATATATATATATATATATATATATATGTAACTCAGAGTGTTTTCCAACTTTTATTTACGATATTTTCTCAGTGGCATTTTGTAGTTTCTTTTAGTATAAACGCAACACTCTAATAAATCTCTCTGTTGTCTCAGTCAGGTCTCAGCTAATGCTCATGGCATAGTTGCTCTAACTAAGTTACTGTTGCACCGATAACCGGGCTTATAGCTAATCTGCCCTTAATGCAACACCATCTGAATACATACATATGCACTTATCCGTATAACTGTGAAGCAGTTATAAGCTGATTGTAAGCATATCGATATCCGATTTGCTATAAGCCTTATAATCAATGCAGCTAAGTTAAAGCAATTGTACAATGAGAATTAGAACGAGAGAGAGAGCGTTAATCTGTCGCTGTGTTTTCTGCTGCTGCGGCTGCTGTGGCTGCAGCTGATAAGCTTTTTGGCTCGACCCACTCATGGAGCTGCATCCGTTCGTATTTTGCTTTCGCCCACTGTGTTTGGCTTGCTTTGGCGCTTTAATCCGCAGCTCAAAACTCTAACTGTTTCTCAAGATGCTCGCACTTATCATTTCTTCTTTTTTATAATAAATTTCTACTGCTTTTATTTATTTATGTTCATGTTTCCAGCAGCCTTTCAGCATTTTATTCCACGCGCTGTTTGGCCAACTTACCCGCTGTTTTTTACTGCCCGCCGATAGGAGAAACTTCAAAGATTTACAAAAACAACTTTTTGCTGTTGTTTATATCAGAGTTGGATCCAAAATAATTATTCGCACTGAATTCTTGGGTTTTTTTTTCTTCTTAATTTAAAATTTGTTGTTAATACACAGCTTTTGGCTTTGCTCTTTGATTTCTTGCACTGGTTTGTGTGTTGACTTTTGTATTTATTTCATTTCGCACAATTTTCACAACTTTCCCATTCACATTTTCCACACGGTTCAGTCTTTTGCGTTCGAGTTCAAGTTTCGTCTTCGTTCAATTTCGTTTTGATTTCTCACATAAAACACGCGAGGCGCACACGTCCGTTGGCGGCGACTGCGAGTCAAAAACTGAAACTGAAATTCAAAACGAGAGCCGAGCAGCAGCAGCGGCAGCAGCAGCAGCAGCAGTCGTTGTCGCAGCAACATCGTCGTTAACGTTCGGTAAAGGCAGCATAGTCGAACGTTGCACACACACACGCACATTCGGGCAGTGCCGCGTGCATGTTTGAACACGCTCGCAACATTTGACTGCTTGTGTTCATTTCACTAAGAAATGAACGCCACCTACGCTCGCTCTCTCTCTCTCTCTGGCTCTTTCGCTCTCTCAGTCTTTGACTTGGCAATATTTGTAATTGAACAGTTGAATTTGAGCGCTGCTTGTCGCATGTGTTTTTGTTGCTGCTGGACATTGGCGCGTTTTTTCTATTCATTTTTAAATAATTTTTTTTAGGTTTCTATTTAAATTCAATAAAATATTTGTTCTATACACATGTATTTATTGTTTTTTTTTCTATAGATATCGAATTACGCATGATATTTTTGCATTCAAAAAAGCTGTTTAATATTGATAATATTGTAATTAATAAAAATAATAACAATATTGGACAGACGATGTTCTAAAGGGGGTTTCCAATTACCAATTGGCTGATAATTGCTAAATATTTAGACATTGAAACAAATAAACTGTCGCCCACTGTACGCAAGTGATAATATTACAGTTATAATACGCAGCTGTTTCGTTGGTTCATTCTCTAATAAATCCCCAGACGGCATTTGGCCAATGCAAAACAGACAGCAGCCAAAGCCAATGACGAATATGCAACAGCAACAAAAGCAAAAAGAGAACAACAAACGGCAAACGGCAAACAGCAACAAGAACAACAGCTATGATGATGATCAAGGTCAATGTCTCGCAGTGCGCTTTTCCAGCGCTTGCTATCTGCTGTTGCTGTTTTTGTTGTTGTTTCAGTTCTGCTGTTTTTCTTCTTCCGTTTTGCAGCATGTAAAATTACACCAGCAATAACAACGCGACTGGGAGACCGGCAACAGCGGCAGCTCAATTTCGAAATTCGAACTTCGAAAATGAACGTTAGCTGCCTGCTCTCGCTCGCTCTCGAGCGCTCTAACGCTCTCGCTTCGCAACACAGCTGCGCTCTCGTCGCTCTCTTACGCTCTGGCAACATGTTGCCAACTACCATCGCCGCATGTTGCAACTGGCAACTGCATTTTCCCCGAGTTCTTCCGCAATTTGTTTACGCATTTTCCATTCGCTGTTTACGCGTTACTTTCACCTTTTCACAGTTTATTTTGTTTATCAACAATTCGTAGGCCTATTTATTTTCAATGCAATTCTCTTGCCACCAGCACTTGGGGCAGGCGTTGAAAGCGCCAGCTACAGCGTGCGGCAGCAGCCGGCAGCTTCAACAATTGTTTTTAAATAAAATGCTTAATAAATTGTTGCATGTTGACAGCAGCGGCAACAAATTAGTCAAAGTCGCGACCCCAGCCAGCTAAATCTGCCCCAAATCCCTGCCACCCAGCACCCAGCGTGGAGCTGGAGCTGGGGGCTGGCCCGAGGTTTGCGGCTTGCCTTAACTCATTAGGCGCGTCAAGTGAAATGTTTGTTGCTGTTGTTGCCACATGTAGAGCCTTTTTTGGGGAGGGGGGTGGTGCCATCGCTGCGCCCGAAACACATTAGCAGCTCATTTCATGCAACAAGGCCGCAAATTAAAGGCGCATTAGTGCCGCAGCGGCGGCAGCGCGGGGCGCGGCGGCGCGAAAAACTGCCAGCCGCAACAGCGAACTGAAAGAATTTCCCAAGAACTTCGCTTACCAAAGCCGCACAATTAAACAAAAGATGCAAAGCCAAGGGAAAATGTATCTGAGATACAAAAGTATCTCAATGTGGCAAATGTCAGTGCAGCAAGTTGCACTGCAAGCCTGAAAAAAACAATGAAAAACAAAGGAAAATGAGCAAGGAAAACTGCATCTGCACGCTACAAAAGTATCTCCAATATAGCAAAAGTATCTGTCAGTTGCAAATGTGCGCTAAAATCTCTACAAATTGCAAAAGTATCTCAAAGATACACATTTATATTAGAATATATCTGAAATACAATATTGAGATACATAAATTATGTTTGCTAAATACTAAAAGATACAAAATTTAATTTCAATTAAAGCCCTTTGAGAGCTGCAGCAAATAATTTCAATTAATTTTATTCCATAAATTCTTTTACAGTAAAAAAAGGGAAATAAAAAAAATATTAAAAATTTAATTGAAATTTTTTAGCAATATTAATAAAAAAAATTATTCCAAAAAACTAAATTTTTTTTTGCTTAGAGAGACAAAAGTTCAATTTGTTTGCAAGCCTTAAATTCTATTTATTAATTGAAAAAACGCCACAGCAATTGAACATCTCAGAAAGATACAATTGTAGCGTGTATCTTGTATCTTGTCTCCTGTATCTTCTACTTCTAACATAAATTTTTTTCCAAAAAGTTTTGATGTTTCCGAAAGTTTTAAAATCTCGCTCGTCTAACTAATTAGCCAAACAGTTGTCCTTTTCATATGGCACAACACTAACATACACGCACGCACACACACACACACGCACACACACGCAGACAGCTGAAGCGAACCGCTTTACAGTTATAATAATTAATAATTCCAGGGATAATCCGCATGTTTGTCAAAGTGATATGACCCAAAAAATGTTTTGCAAAACTCATACACAAAAACACCTAGCAAAAGATACACACACACACACGCACACACACACACACGCACACACACACGCACACACACACACGTTCTCTGTTAGGCATTCAAATATTTGGAGTGTCGCCAGGCCCAAAAATAAGCCAAAGATGATTTCGGCCCGAAAGCAACAACAACAACAACAACAACAACAAGACCTTTGCACATCTGCATAAATACTTTTAGAGTCCTGATTGTTGTTGTTGTTCTCGTTGTTGTTGTTGTTGCAGTTGCCAGTGAGCTGGAGCTTCTACATATATAGCTGGCTATAATTGTATTACACGCGCCCATGGAATGCTGCATGCACATCTGAAGTTGCTCTCTAATACGCACACAATACAGACAGACACACGCACACACACACACGCACACACACACGCACACACACACGCACACACACACGCATGCACACACGCATGCACACACATAGTTAATTGAATAGTTTGCTGGCCTCTGTATGGGTTTTTGAATAACTAATTAGATCTGCGTTACCCATTACCATGTTTTCGCTGTTCATTAAGAATTGATTATGAATTTGTGGAGCTAAAAGTGTTATTGAATAGAAATTCTATCTGGAATAGCAAGGTATATGTATTCCATTTACAGCTAAGTTTAAAATGAAAGAGAAAAATGATTTTTACCTATTTCTGATCTTGAATTGATCTCCGTGTATACAATGTGTCTATAGTTATTATTTATATTTATTTCTATTTAATTTATCATGTATCTTCAGTTAAAATATACATATATATATATGTATATAATGCCTTCATTTAATATATAATATACATATACAACTGTGTTCACAAAAATAGTAGTGCGACTGAAATGTTGCACAACGAAATTTAGTGGTTAAACATAATGTTTTAAAAAGACTTTGAAAAGAGTATTAAGACCGACATATACTATTGTAATAATAATATATAAATATAATATATTGAAATTGTTTTCAAAATATTAAGTTGATTTTGCTGATTTTCCGCCGCACTACTATTTTTATGAACACAACTTCGTGTGTAGAGAAATAAGTTTATATAATAAAATATTAATCTTTTATTAACTGAAATATCATTTATATATATATATATATTTTTTTAAATATATGATAGTGCTAAACCTTTCTCTAACCATATGACCTAATCTTTGTATCTAAGTCTTTTACTCTAAAATTGACTCACATCAAAGATGCAAAACCTCTGCACATATCTGAGTCTGCTCTAGTTAGTTATGTGAAATGTGACTTGTATCTGGAAATTGAACTTAAATAATCTTTGATTCCTCTGATTACATATAATATGTAACAGTTGGTAGAAGGCATAGCTGATGATTCATCTGGATCAATGGCCATGCGAATTTCGTTCGTTCGTTGCTCTGGCTTTCCAGATATCTATATGAAAGCTGCAGATTTGACACTTAATATGCAATCTGCTCTGAAGTTTAAGTTTCCTCAAACAATCGATAACTTTTGAATACTAATCGATTAATATATATATATTTAACTTTAGTTATTTGAGCATATTTCGTGCATCTGCTCAGCTAAAGTCAGAACTTTTTATTTATATTCTCCTAACAAACATTATCTGAAATATCTTGTTAATATTGAAAAGATTAACTTTTAAAGACAAAAAGTTACCTCTCGCTACAGATATACACCTAACATATTATAGTATAGAACAATTTGAAGCCGCAGTGCAAGGCATTTCCGCTGATCGCCTTTCCTAGAAGACATCACATCTAACTACGCCCAGTTTCCAGCTGATCTTAGCACATGTTCATCTTCAAATAGACTCTTATGATTCCGCTGCATTCGTCATCATTTACTATTTAATATACAAACACACAAACAGAATTATGATTGGCACAGTCATGCCCGATCAAATCACGTCGTTTATCTTGATAAAACAGTTGAACACCTCGAACCTGCCTGCTGCTTGCTAACCAATGCAGCATTATCTATAAGCAATTGAGTTCAAGTTCAAATCCCATGTAACTGAATAACAGAGCAGTAATCTCTTGAATGCCAGATAACAATTGTCATGCCGCACACAGCTATCCCCCAAGTGGGTGGGGGGGAGGTGCAGACCGTGTGCCAATTTCAAGTGCAATTATAATTTTTGTTTGTCATGCAAAAACAACAACAGTCACAAAAATGAAAATACACAGGAAATATTGCAAAGAGGGGGGAGAGTGGGGGCGGGGCGAGGCATAACAGAGTGCGTGTGTCTGTGTGTGTGTGTGTGTTTCTGTGTGTGGCAATGCGTCACGCCCACAATCAAAGTGGGTCACAGACAGACTGTTACAATTTGCATATGCATGAGTGTGTGCCTAGGTGGGTGTGTGTGTGTGTGTAGTAGTAGATGCTGCTGGTGTCCTGCTAAGCGACAAAGGAATGACTTCCTATTTTTTTCTCTTTTTGCCGCCCAGCTATTCTAATAAATTTGCGTTGAGGGCAAGAAACGGCCAGCAAATCGCCAGCGAGAGAAATATGCAAAGTCACACGGCGAGCAGCAGCAGGATATATGCCAGGATATATGTAGATATATGCATATGTATATATATATACCAGATATTTGTATGTATATTCTGCTATATATATATATATATGTAGATATATACATATATATATACCAGATGTATGTATGTACATATATTCTGCTCATAAATCAGCACCCAAATGTGCGCGGCTAGCGGGGGAGAGAGGGAGGTAGAGGGGAACAGATCGTCGTATTTGCCAATGGCTTTTACCTCTCATTTTTGCTCTACATACATTGCATTTGCATTTACACATAGCAATGTTACCTATGTTACCTGTGTTACATATATATATATATATATACATTCTATATGCATATCCTTGATATAGCCTCTTGTCGCTGTGACATTATTCTAATGTGCCCAGCTTTGACTCTTGCGTTCAGGTTTTTGTTTGATCTGTCGACCTCGAGATATGCATATGAACATGTGTGTGTGTGTGTGTGTAAGTGTGTGTGTGCGTGTGTGTGTGTGTACTCATTTGCATATTGTGTTTTACCTGCTGGGACATACTCTGGCGCGCCTTTGCCCCTCCCACACAGACACACACACACACACACGCACACTTGGCACACATTCGCGAGATGCATTCGCTTTCTGGCTGTAATTAAAGGTGTTAATGCCGTTGATAATTACACACGCCACTTCATTGCCCACCCACACACACACACACACACACGACTCGCAATGCCAAATGCCAAAGTTTGGCCCACTTCAGCGTTGCCCAAGGACCAGCTATCGCGTTGACCATAAATTCGTGGGCCAGCCAAAGCGTTTGCAGGCATATTTAATGCCCCGAGGTAGGCGCTATTTATGGGCCCTAGCTCAGAGACAATAATGGAGAGCGTTTCAGTGGGTCAACCGGCTAGGGCAGCGCACACCTGCGAACAGGTGTAATGCGAAACGCCTGAACAATGAGACAGAAAGTGCACGTGGATCGATGCCAATGCAAACCCTCTTTTAAGAAAGAGTTAAAGAGTTGCTGAGCCTCAAGCTCAAGTTAGCTGAGCTTTTACTTGAAATAATAAAATTATCAAGCTAAACTACAGTTTGAATGCATTTGCTTGGTCTCAGCTGCAGTCTAGTAATGGAGGCTTGAGTCTATAAGACACAAGCTTTTAGATGCTGATATATAGTTGATTATTGATCAAGACAATACAACAACATAATCTACATCAGCTATAATAGCTAAGAAGCTTGATCAACTGTAGAACTAAACTAATGTCTAATGACAACATCCATCAACCAGACAGGAATTCGAATCAGGATCTTCCAACGACATGTAATGCTTCTCGAATGATGATAGCCAACTAGATAAAGAAATAGTTCAAAGACAAATAAAATATATTTGAAAACAAATATCAAATCATTTGTAAGCCAAAAACTACTTTGTGTTAACTGCTATGTTAGACTATTTACTCTACGCTAATCTCTGAATGATACTCATCTCTTTGGCTGTTTGATTATTTTGAACCAAGTGAAATATCAATAAATAAGTCGCGACTAGGCTACCTGTTTATTTGCACTGGTGCAGGGCTGAAACACAAATGGCTCGAGGCGTTATTCATCTACTTCCAGCTACGCCATCTCCCAAGTGGGCCACTTGCCCACAAAACTATTTACAGTTCATTGGCCTTCGATGGAAATTGTGCGGACCGCCTGTGGCTGCAGCATATGAAATTACATGCGAAAACCAAGTTGCCCTTGGCCCCCGCTAAAAGGAGCAACAACAGGCTAAAGTCAGTGAGAGAGAGAGAGAGAGAGAGAGAGGCAGCGAAAACCCATTACACGCAGTCATGTAAACTAATTTAAAAGGCCCACAAAATCACCACCACCAAAAACAACAAAGGACGCGCTGAAGCTAGGGGGGGGGGAGGGTACTCTGGTGATGGGGTTGCCAACACCCTGCGCGCATTACCCCCAATTGCAGTCGAAAGCAAAAAAAAAAAGCAACAACACAACTGTCAGGGTTGACTTTGCTAATGAAGAAAAAGCAGCTGTCAGCTGTGCATTACAAGGCTCGGCCAAAGAAATTGCAAAAACTACGAAATTCAATCATTTCCCCACGCTCTCCCCTCGCTCTACCTCTCTCTCTCTCTTTCTCTGTCCGTGGCCCAGTCTTGGGCTCAAATCCCACCACCTCATGACCGCCCACGCTCCGGTTGCGCCCACTGCAGGTCAAAGGCGTTAATGCACATTTGTCGAACTCGGACGCGGCGCATGGGACAACAATAGCAAAAGCAGGCAGCAGGCAGGCAGGCAGCCGCAACTGTGGGAGCAGCAAGCAGTTGCTACTGCTGGTTTGGAATTGGTATCGTTCTGTAACAAGTGTCAGACTTTGGCAAAAAAAAAAAGTGTGAGAAAGACAATTTATGAAACGGTTCGCCCGTACAACAACAACAGCAATAAAAGGGGCACTACGAAATCAATGAAGAAAAATGTGACACGAAAATAAAAGCTGAAGAAAAACTCGTTGAACTAAGGCGAAGATGGACTACTCTAGCTGAGCTATTAGAAAGTAATAAAAAATTTAAAGAGACTTTAGACTAAAAACTGCAATGAGGCATATGAGTGCTAGAAAATCAATATAATATATTACTGCATATATATGCATAAGTATATACAGCTGTGTTCATAAAAATAGTAGTGCGACTGAAATGTTGGACAGCAAAATTTTGTGATAACTATTAAGATTAGCATATATTTATTTATATATACAAATATAATATCAATATTAAAATTTACAATATATACAATTTAATAATTAAACATTAAAAATATTATAATTTTTTATAGAAATATCGAAAACTTTAATTTATAACAGCTTGTAAGAAGGAATTGGCCCTCTATGCATATCATTATAGAATATTAATTATATAAGAATATATAAAATATATATTATAAAAATTTGTTTATCTAAGGTTAAAAGTAATTTCGATGTGAATGTGGCTAAGAAGCAAATCTTCAGATTATATTTTCTTTTCTTTTTAAAATAAAATTTAATAAAAATAAATGTATGATCGCATCTATGAATAAATGCATACAAAAATCTGGAGAATTATATAATAAATGAATAGAAAATTAAAATAAAAAGCTATTTATTCTACAGCGATATCCAGGTAAGCCTGAATACGAGACTATATTTAGCTGAAGCAACGACATGAACAGACATAGCGATAAAGCATAGTTGCTCAATCTCAATCTAAGTTATATTTCCAAAGCAAATGATTTCCCAAATATATATCTATATATATATATACTATACTTAATTCGATTCATATATAAATTCATCGCCGTCGTTTAGTCTCTGCTGAAAGCTAAAATACTCCACGCTAGAGTATCTATGCACAAAGGGAGTCAATTATTTGGCTGTGGGTGTGTCAGAGGGCAACAAAGTCACGGCAAAATCAATTGAAAGCAAATTATAGTTGCTGCAGTTAGATAAGCAATGGGGCAATCGAACAACGCCCAAGCCCAACGCCAACTGCTCGAGCCCAAACCCTATCCGCCCATCAATGCCAGCCAGCTGAGTTATGGGCCAAGTGTGAAATGGAAGCCGGACAAGTACTCCTTTCCTTTCCTTTCCTTTTTTTTTTTTTTTTGTAGTTCGCTTTCTTTCCAGATAAAGTGACGGCCCGAGGCGGCAGGACAATTTAGCTGAGCAGAGGACAACAACTTTTTGGGTCAATTTGCCAGTGCAGTGAGAAATCCGAGCATCCGCCCGCAAGCCAAAGGCGAACACAATGGAGAACGAGTGAGAACAGAAGGAGCTGGTGGGCTGGGGCCGTGGAAGGAAATCCAAAGAAATTGAGCTGAAATCTGATGATGAGCTGCATTTGTAATTATGCCAGGCAATTAAACGATTAAGCCAAGCGCCAAATGGAGCACGAGCTGCAAATCCTCAACTCCTCGCGGCTAGCAAGTGGGCGGCTTGGGTGGTGGCAGGTTGGAGGTGGGTAGATATCCAGGATTTATAAGGTGGAACCTGTAACTAATTGAACGAGAATTTGCTGCAGAAAAAAAAAAAAACGGCAAGCGAAGCCAAGGAATAAAAGGAATTGTGGTGGATGAGAAGCAACAAGAGAAACTCCGATAGTTTCTAAGAACTTGGCATAAGTTGAAACAAGGGAAGAGGAAAAATGCCCAAAGAAAATATAAAGGAAAGCCTGCGTAGGACTATGGGAAAATATAAGAATATTAAAGCTATGAGGGCTGATGTTATATTCCAAATGAATGATAAAACAGATTCATAGACAGAACCACAAAATTCACAACTTATGCAGAAGTTATGTGAATAGCTGAGTTGGGGCTACTATAATAATCCAAAAGTGGATTTAAAATGGAAATGATTCATTGAAAATCAACAAAATGTGCATTTCAAGTGCCCTTTGTTTTGGGACTTGGCCACATTTGTGTAAAGTTTAAGCTGCGGTTAAGTCAAGAATCCTTTGGCCTATAGTAATTGCATTGTTATGTGTGTGGTAAATAGTTACACACTTGCCCCACTTCAATCCCCATCATCAGCTTCGTGGGCTTAGGCGATTGCTCAGGGATGCCCAGCCTCCATTGACCAATTGGAAAGAGAAACATTTGCAAGACAGGACAGTCAGATGAACACTGAAACATGCGGAAAGTCCAGCGTTTCGTGAAGGATCAAGCAAAAACTTTCATTTATGTGCAACGCACGGCCATAAAACTTTTCCAAAGCGGACAGCGGGGGACTGTGTACAGACCAAAAAAGTCGGAAGTTCTGAAAGTGCGAGTGTTTGTTGCTCTATGACAGAAGTGGTGTTCGTGAGGGGTCTGTGAAGGGTCGTTGCTTAGTACTGTTGCAGCTGCAGCTGGCAAACATATTTGGCAATGCTGAAACGGAAATATTCGCACCATGCCGTGACAACAACAACAACAACAACAACAGGGACAACAATAAGAACTTTGGGCCATTTCAACGGCTGACAAGAGTGCTCCCAGCTCCAGCCCCTCGACCCCTCAATCACCATGCTCGACCACTCACAGTTTGTCAGTACTTTTGCAGGTTTGTCAGTTCTCTCTGTCTGTCCTTTTACACTCTCCCCCTCTCTCTCTCTGTCTGCCTCTTAGTTACTCTGCTTTGCTTCCTATCTGTACCCAACTCTCATCTCATCTCATCTCATCTCGATTCTCGTATCATTTCTCCATTTTTTTTTATTCTTAATACATATTTCTAAATGCATTTTTGTTGTTCAATTTCAAACTGCGTCTGCAATTTTATTTGCAGTTTCGCTTTGGTGCCACCCAGTGCCCAGTTCTTGGATTTCTTTACTTTTCTACTTTTTGCTGGCGTGTGTTCACCCTGCGTTCAGGATGTGGCTACTGATGGGAGTATTCTTAATGTTGCGATGCCATGCAACTCTAGTTCCACTTCAAGTCAAGCCATTTTAAGTTAAGAGATTTCAATCCCGCAGATGATCTCATTGATCTTAGCATCAATTATAGCTATAGAAATAAAATCTATTAGATAAAAGTATCTAGAAAATACCTTTTAAAATTCTTTAAGCTATAGATAAAACTTATTAAATTAGCACTATTTTCAGATTGTTTTGAGTTTTGGTTAGCAATCTGAGCAATTTACTTCTCATAAATAGCAAAAGGGTTGGTTATACTTAAAGTCTATAATCCTAACTGAGTTTGTATATCAGCCATATCACATAATTTAACTCGAATCGTTTTGAATTGATTTAGAAATACTTTAAGCTCAGCTGTAGTTTTAGCTACTGGGTATATGATAGTCGCGCATTCTTAGCCTAAGCACTGTCATTTGGTTTTTTTTTGTTTGCTGCTAGTTTCTTTAACCGCATTGGCAATGCGATAAGGAAAGTTTTCAGGCACGGCTTGTGGTTGGAATTGTTAGATATTTGAATCTAATTAGGATATAATGACACTTTTTTCTGCTCTCTATCCGCTTGGACCTCACTCGCTTTAGCTCTAGCACTCTAACTCACTCTGGCCTTATGCTGTTTATCTCAATTTCTGAGCAAATGCAAGTTCTTTAAGCGCAAGATTTCTGCTTGGAACAGTTCCATAAGGGGCAAAATCAAATATATATATTTTTTTGGTATACTCTGTGGAAATGCGAGTTTCTATTTTGGGCTTTTCGCATTGTGATGCAAATTCTGTAAGACGAAAAAGTTTTGATTATTCGCCCAGCAATTACATATTTTCTGGGAACCTTTTGCTAAGTGAAAGGAAATAACTGGCTGCCATCAATAAAATGCAAAAACTTGGCCAACAACTCGAAGGCGGCCACACGCTGTGCCCGTGCTGTCATTATCACAGCACGATGAGGAAAAAGGCGGCACAAAAAATGGAATAATTTAATTAGAAATTGCCACTGCTGTCGCATTGGACAACGAAAGCGAACCAAATTGGCTGCCAAGCACTGACAACACAGCCAGAGAGACGTAGAATGAGAGATTGAGCGAAAGAGAGAGAGAGAGAGAGAGAGAGAGAGAGAGAGAGAGCGAGCTAGAGAGTGTGTGAATGATTCAAGTGGAGGCAGTGCGTCCAAAAGGAGTTGCTGTTGCTGCTGCTGCTGCTGCTGCTGCTGCTGTGACTGACGCATGCAAAAAAAAGTGACAGCTGCTCTGACGGCCTTCACAGCAGAAGGAGTAGAGCACAGTTGGGAGTTGGGGTCAAAGGGGCCATCAGAGAGGGGCAGAGCTGCAAATGCAAACACTTTTCGCGTGAAGCGTAATTTAATTAAGTTTCGCACAATTTCAGCAAAAGCTTTTACAACATTGCAAAGCAACTGATTCAATTGCAAAAAAAGTGAAGAAATTAGATAGAAAATTGAAATAAAATTATAAATTAATTGCAATAAAATTATAATAGAAGCATTTAGTGCGCTTTCCCTTCATTTGGCACAGCAAATTTTTGTGCAGCTTGAAAGTATTGAAGTTGGGCAATGCAGAGAGAAAAACTGATAACACTTTAGTGCATACAATTGATGATGTGATGTTCTTTAAGATCAGCTAAATCTGTTCAAGAAGTAACTCAGTCAGTTTGGTAGTCTCATGTCTGACAGTGCCAATATATTGTCTGAAGAATTATAATGTTAACTGTTGCTAAGTTTAAGCAGATATTTCACTTAGATATTCAAATGAATTTGCTTGAGTAACTCCAGATTGATATTTGATAGTTGTAAACTCAGGCTGAACAGTATTCAGTTCACAAATACCTATATCTCAATGTTAATTAAGGCAAATGCGATTAGATTAGAACAAAACGTTGACAAGCATTAATCCGATTTTCTCGATCAACTCAGATACGAATGTAATAATTGTATAAAACTGGCTGACAAATGGAAAGTCGGCAACATGCTGTTGGTGTGAACAGAACACATCTATGGAATAATTATTTTCGTCTGGTTTAGCTGCTGATAATCAGCGGCTTTGGGACTTTGGGCGCATTAACAAATGCGTCTCATTAGGGAGCCTTATCTGGGAGCAGGCACTTGGCAGCATCCGTTGCCAGCTCCAGGCAACTAATCCTTTTGATAAGCAGAAAAGTAGCTCATTCAACTGCTGTTGGGCCCCGTTGTCGGCTGGGCTCAAAAGGTCAATAAACAAGCAACTTGCATTGATTTCAGTTTTTATTTCTTTCATTTCACGTCAGCCAATACACACACACACACACACAATTAAGCCAACAATTCACTGCTGGCCAAGAAATTATGGTGTCAGCACGGCTAAAAGGTGACAATGGTGACTCCGGCAGCCCCTCTCCCAACACTTAGCTGCTTAGCGTGGTGACAAATGATAGGCCCGATAGAAAGTATACGAAAACAACAAAGAAGACAAAAAAAACTGCTGATTTGGTAGCTGTTCGGACTAATGTCTGGCTGCGTAATCCTTTAACCTGCCGCCAGAGACAACTCAATATGCTGGGTCAAAGCGCGCCGACACATGAGTCGCCACGTTGGCCCAGAATAATGAAACCCGATTGAGACATTGTGCAGAGTTCGAGCTCGGACTGCAGTCGGCGTTTACTATAGGTGACAAAGCAGGTAGTCAAACGGGCCGCCACAAAAGGCAACCTCAAAGGACACTTTTACGTCCCAATGCACAAAGGGACCTCGAGTAAAACGTAGAAAATATATTGTGCAATTGGCACAATTAAACACACCAACTTTTTGAGGTTTCTGCTCGAAACTGGGCCAAGTTTTTGGCTGCGGCGCACAACTTCAAAGCGACATTTGTTGCCAATTGTTTGATTGTTTGACCAAAATGTTTATGCTTGACTGCGAGACAAAGCGGTCGGCAGAGAAACTAGTGCCATGTTGTAACTCTGACTGGGTCTCAGGCTGAGACTGAGACTGAGACTCAGCCATGTCCTGAGAAACTCAGCCAGCCAAACAATGTGCGGTCTTCACTGTCAGGCAGAACAATTTTCATCCAGGCGGAAAAACCGTGCAGAAAACATCAAAACCAAAGCCCAAACCCGACGCGCAGATACCAAAAACCAGAGCCCAGATCCAGCTCCAGCTCCAGGTCCAGGTCCAGGTCCAGGTCCAGGTCCAGGTCCAGGTCCAGGTCCAGGTCCAGTCTTCGCTCATGTCATGCCAGTTCGCACGCGGTGTCGTGTGAAATGCAAAACTCGCGTCAAAAATGCGCCAAGAAATAATTAAAATTGATATTCCCCCTCACTGAACGAGCGAAGAGTGGACGGACTGGCAGCTGGAGTCCTTGGACTGAAGCAGCAGCACAGTAGCCATGGCAAATATTTTGGCATGATATTTTCTCAACAACAGCTAAAATGCCGCACGCCAAGCGCAGAGCCCGAATCCGAGCCGCAGCAAACCATCAAAAACCCAAAGACGAGCTGCGGGGTGCATGAAGAGTTGCTCACTTGTAGCATAATTTGATTAAAATTTGCCACGGAAACAGCAGCAACAACATGAGCAAGTGTAGGTAGCGCACCAACAACAACAATAACTACATATATATATATATATATATATATATATATATATATATATATATATATATATATATATATTTATATATATAAATATATATAGTGAATTTAAGCATGCATCGGGCTTGGGCATTGGCTCAGCTCAAACGTGGCCTCGACATATTCCTTTGCCGCCTTTGAGAATTTTACACTTTGCGCTAACCTCAGCAGCGTCGGGCAACGAAATTTTGATTTTAGTTGCGTTCAAATATGAAAAGCATGTGCAGAAAATACATATACAACATATGTATGTATATATATATATATATATATATAGCAATGTATGTATATAACACATATAAATAACTGTTCAGCAGAGCTTGATGATAGCACAGGAAATATTTGTAGACAACGACTGTTTAGGATACTTCAGGATATACTTTAAATACAATCTTTTTCTGAAAATTTTACTATACAAATATATATATAGAATTTTTATAGTTATATATATATATATATATATATATATATATATATATAGCTTCTCTTTGATTACCAGCAATTATATTGAAAGAATATTAATTTTGATAATCCATAATTAAAACCGTAAGGATTTATATTTTCGATTTGCAGAAGCCACATTCAGTCAATGACAGCTATAGTATATTATAAACATAATACTTTCATTTGACAGACATAATATGATTTTGCTGAGAACTGAACGACTTTATTAAATGGGAAAGTCAACGGCAAACACTTTTAGAATACATATGTATGCTCTGTTGTAAAAACTCTATCAAGCCTAATTTGCAGTGCATCAAAATTATGCGTGACAGAGCTATGATATGATCAGCAAACTACTCTTTGGATTAAAGAATGGAGTATATAGGAAATGCGTTTGAAAGAAATGTTAAAATTCATTTTGATCAAATTTTTACAGCTCGACTAGCTAATATATACAAATATATTAAACTGTTAAAGAACGGTTAACATATTCAGTTGTATTATAAAACTAAGTCAATGCCTATGGCTTCAAAAATACGCTAAAACATACTAAGAATAAACCTAATTGGCTTTGACCTCTATCTAAAATGTATTTTAAACCTTTAAAGTAGAGCAAACTGAATAAATATTTGAATATGCAATGAATAAATAATAAGAAATAGAATACAAAAAATCAATTCAGGCAAACGAAGTTCCTCTTTATCTTATCATAATGATTATTAGATTCAATCAGAATGAATTGAACTATGTTAACTATGCTTTTGAGCTATGTTAAATGTTAATGTCTCAAAAATATCTAAATTAATGTTATTTTATCAAATATATACAAAATTAATACACTCTCTCAGCGTGTTACCTCCAGAGAGTTTAATAACAACTCCTACAGTAGTAGAGCGTATTTATTAGTCTGCCTTAAGCGCAGCCAGCCGCTGCACGCATATGCCCTTAACATTTTTTTTTACGATGCATAATTATACCCTTTTTGCTGAATCAGTTAAGAACCGGGCCGGCCATAAACGCAGCTCCCCCAGGGCCATCGTAAAAATGCTTTGGATTTAGTTTGATTTTAATAGGTTCGTGCTTAAATATATTTTTATACAGCGTACGAGATTTTGAGGCATAGCCTGGTGGCCGTGCAGCTGTCACTGCGCTGTCATGTGGTTCTCGATGTATGAAGATGTTGAGGCGGTGCCACGCCCACCTCGGCAACCTTGTCACCTTAGTGGAACCGCAACGGCACCGCAACAAATTAATTGCCAACATCGAACTCAACGCAGCACTCAATTGGACGCAAAATTCAGCTAGCTGCTCAGCAGGATACTCGAGTTTGTGTTTGTTTTTTTTTTGTTTTTCGCTTGTTCGTTTCGCCTTTAAGAATATGCTAAATGTCCTTGGCTTACCTGCGAAACGCACAGTTTACACTTCATTATCGCAGGTCAACCGATGCCATTAGCAGCACATTAGACGCGCAGCGAGTCCACCAACTGCACTGCAGGATTACAACCAACGTAAACTCAACCTCAAAATCTTGGCTTATCCTGGTCTTCAGCTAGCCGGCCACCTAGCGATTTCTCGAGAGTTGTGTGCACAGCTCAGCCTGCATTTAGTATTGTAACTGGCTAAGAATATGGCCTAATCAACAAAAGCTAGCCTTGGTTCAAGCCCACAATACTTAGGACTTTACTGGAATTTGTAAACCGAAAATACTAAACGGTTTCATTAGGCATAAACGGGTCAAAGCTGCTCTAATCTATACGATTCTCTAGCTATTGTTCTTAAGCAGATGATTTGCCTAGCTCCAAAGTAGTTTAACCAGTTTTGAATTCATAATATTCCATCTGAATGAGCAGTAAATTAATATATTTTACTGAATGGCAATGGAATCGAAATTCGTACTAGTGAGCTCAAAATATTTGTTGCTTTAACAGTTTTGGAGTAGAGTTTTTTTTAACCTTAAAGAGTCCTATATCCTGATTATATTTGAAAGAAATAAGACTCAAACTGTCAAGGAGAATAGATAAAATTTATAAAAATACGAGACTTAAATAATTAAAAAAAGTTAATTATATCTATAAAAAATATATAACAATTGCCTTTCGTAAAGCTATCAAGAAATGATCTTGAACAAATTTCATATTATATATGTATATATATTATATATTATTTATAAACAAATTTTAGTGGTCAGTCGCACTACTATTTTCATGCACAGTACTCTATATATCAGTGTATAGAGGCTATTAGCAGATGACAGTGATCTTTGAATAATAGTTAAGCGTTATATCAATTCCTATTCATATATATATATATATATATATATATATATATATATATATATATCAATTCATATCTTCTTTATATCTTTCTTTAGATTTCCATTGCTGCCACAACACCATAGCTAATCTAATTTTCAAACATAACTTCAATTTGTACTTCTTGCCCACTAAATATTCCCATAATCTATATTGAATTCTATATTTACCAACAAAATTCTAGCTAATTGAGCTGTAAGGCATGTTAAACTATGTTGGTAGCATAGCTAACTGAGCACGCAAAGCTGTGTTAGGTAAGGTTAGTTGAGCTTACGACACGCACACAGAGTCTCGACTATTGAATGCAGCCCCCATTGCAGCACAGCTGACAACTGAGAAATTGAGTTGAGTTGAGTTGAGTTGAGATGTGTTGGAAGTAAGAGATTCCAGGAAAATGACCTTTAAGAAAGAAAGAAAAAACGCAGTTCCGCACACAAACCGATCAACGGAATTCGATTTTCTTCTGACACGAACAAGAAAAACAAGAAGAAGACGAAGAACGATCGTATCGTATAGTATTGAACCCGAATAGATCTCGTTGCGATCAACAATGCACGCTTTAATGGCTAATTATAGACGGCGACTTTATGCTGCTTGTCACGCTATGATGAGTTGTCATAAAATCGTCAGAGAGTGAGGACAGAGAACCCGAGAGACATCTATGAAATTGGTGAAGATGCATTCGCTGTTTTTAGGGCCTGTCCGCTGCTGGCTTGTCTGCGGCCGTGTCACAGCTGAGCGACAGACGTGTCGTAATTGATTTTTATGGTCTCTGTCATTGTTTCGACTTGTTGGAAAAAATTCTTCATAGATCGTAAATCCACAAGACGTCGCTGCGTCTCTCACTGTGCGCTCTGCGGCGAGTTACGCTGAGGCCAGTTAGTTGCCAATTTGTATGCTTCGATCTGCACATTTATGACCTTGAGCCAGAACCTTGAGACTCACTCACAGTGGGGCGCTGCTTGGATGACCGAGCATAAACAAATTATCGACGGTTTGCCAGCCCAAAACTTTTTACACTCGGCATGAGTATGATATCATACGGCGGCGTTACTGTCCGTTGGACACTCAATGGCACACCTAAGGTGTCAAGGTTAAGCGTTGCCTTGCCTTGCGTTGCGTTGCGTTGCGTTCGTGCAGAGTCCAAACGGTTACACGGTTAGCCAAATTTATGCGGTATTTGCAACTGGGAGTTAGTTACGCTGTCAGCGTTGGAATTTGCGTGAGTTTCAATTCTATTTTGTTTTGTTTTGTTTTTATTTTTGGCTGCTTAGAAATATGCTGCAGCTTCTAGATTTCTTTACGCTTTATTCTAATAGCTCGCACCAAAGTTAGTATTATAAATAGTTTTTATTTCTTTACTGAGTTGAGCATGCAATTGCCTTTAACTTAGCGAGCAGTAGACGTTAGTTCTAATCATTATATTTGGCAGGCAAGTTTTGTGCGTGATCTCTTTTCATCATTAAAGTCTAGTTAATATCTATATTTAGTTTTTAAACATAATGAATTTGTATCTTTTGACATGAATTATATATTAATCTTTTAAATATCTATAATACTTAAGTATTTTTGTGTATTCCTGAATAATTTCCTCGATACCTTTAAGTATGTGATGACTAGTTATACCAAAACTCAGCTTTAAGTACCATTCTCACTCTATATCGCTTACATTTTTATTGCCTACACTTTTTCCTCTCTCTCTCTCTCTCTCTCTCTCTCTCTCTCTCTCTCCCTTTCTCTCTCTCTCTCTCTCTCTTTCTCTCTCTTGCATTCACTTTTAATTTTGAGTTATTGCAATATTAAGCCGGCATTTATATCAATTCTATCACAGAACCCACACAATACGCTCTATGATAGTCCTCCACAAGCATTTGACCCAACCAGCCATTAATTGTCTTAATTGCAATCCAAGCACCAGGGCACACCCCCCCCGCCCCCTCAACCACCTTCGCCCAGCAAGCAGAACAAATACGTTAACAAAACAAAGCAAAAGTCCAACAAACAATAGACCAAAAACGAGAGAGATGGCTATAGACTAGATAGAACTGATGAGTGCGTATCAGAGAAATATTAAAAATTAACAACAAAAAATAATTTCCCATAAATTCTCGTTAACGTCGCAACGTCTCTCACTCCCCCACCTAGGCACACGGCCATGCAATTTTGTTTTTGTTGCCGTTGTTGCCGTTGCTGTTCGCGCAGCCTAATTAAAGACAAACAGCGTGTCGTCCATAGCGGGAGGCAGCTGATCATCAGCTCATATAGCTGGGGACATTACTGATAAGCAGCTACTGGCCTCCTCTCGCCCGCCTTCATCGGCCAGCTCTCATTCTAATCCTCCTTCTCCCCTGATCAGACGCGTCTGTCGGCGCATCACACAATTTGTCTCATAATCAAATATCATTTGTAAATGTCAGAGCTGCGGGCGAGACTCTGCAGACTGCAGACAACTAGACAGAGCGGGGTGATATTTCCAAAAGTTATATAGATAAACTAGCTATCTCGCTTTCACTCTCTCACTCAATCGCTCTCTCTCTCTCTCTCTCTCTCTCTCCTTCTGTGTAACTTAATATGCATTTTAAATGCATGCGTAAACATTGATAGCGTATTGATGCTGATGAGCCTGCGGCTGATGATAATTATGTTAGTGCTGCTGATCATAACGATGTTCCAGCTGATCGTAATGATGATGATGATGATGATGCAACTGCCACTGACCGCTGATAAGCAGTGATGATGTAAACAAATGAAATGCAACGCCCTTAATTAAATTTGTATTTTTTTTCCTTCTTCATTTTTGCGCTCGTGCTGCCCCTTCGGACTGCCGCTTGGGCTCTCGCGTTTCCTGCTGCACGTAAGATCGACGTGGGACGCGGGACGAGCCTGGCGTTTTTAATGTCTCAATTTTCGGCGGCCTGGAAGTGGGCAAAATGTCTTCATAAAAACCACGCTGCAACAGACACAGAAACGCGTTAAATGAGCGGATCGTTAAGCGGCAACGGCGCACCGAGGAAGCAAGCCTGTGAACGAGCCAACAAGGGCTTATGTGGCATGCATCGCTCTGTTGCAAGCCCAAGTTTGAGGCTGCCTTTATCGTGGCTCTGGCCACGAGCATCAATGAGACTGCACAGCTGAAGCTGAAGCTGAAGCTGTTTCTGTTTCTCTTCTCCACTTTGAGTCCTCCGCACAGTGGTACAAAGCTTTCGAAGTTAAGTATTCTATTTGACTAAATAGTTTGAGCATTAACTTAGAGAATAAGCTCAGGTTTTTTCTTTGTGATCATAGTTAAGTTCCCAATAGCCCACTTTAATAGGCAGCATAATATATTCTCTATATGAATATAACCATCATCAAATCAATCCTTATGCACTGTAGCAACATTCATCATCAGCTTTGATGCAGCAAGCAAACGAAAAAGAAGAGTAAAATCTGCCCCAAAGAGACGCCAAAAAGCACAACAGTGTGCGGCAGACGAATGGAACATACGTAGCCCCCACACAGCACACGACGCCAACGAAGACGTCACGAAGCAGCAGCCACCAACAACAGCAACAACAGCAGCAACAATAACAACAACCACAACTCTCATCACATAGCATCAGTAAGTTTTTTTTCTGACTGTTGCAGCAGCAGTTGCTGCCGCTTGCTGTTTGCCCCCCACTCCTTGCCGCTGATCTTATCGGCAATTTGTCATGCAAAAATTTACTGCCGCAGAGTCACGGCCACAGCGAGGGCTGAGAGGGGCAGCGTTTGTTTATAATAAAACAAAACAACAAGAAATTGTTGCTCGTGTGGCTGCTGTGCGGCAGATTTTATTGGGCCGCTTCAAAGCGCTCGCACAGGATGTGCGACTGCGGCTGCGGCTGCGGCTTCTTCTTGTTCTTCTTTTCTTTTCTGTTGGAGCACAGCCCACCCCCGCCAAAGGCAAACGCAAACACACACACACACATACTCGCTTTCTCTCTCTCTTTCTCTCTCTTGGGGCAAGAGCCGCCTGATCAGCACGCATACCAAAAAAAAAAAAAAAAACACACGCACACACAGAAAATGTGTCGATTAATGCGCTCCAGATGCTGTGCTCATCAGAGACAGAGACAGAGCAGGACGGGCTGGGGCGGAGAGTGGGGCCGAGCTGACGACGTTGGAGTTGAACTGGAATGTGCCTTTGATTTGTTGGCGTCGCAACATGCCGCAAGTTCCACTTTTTGTTGTTTCGAGGCCATATAGGGGCATATGGGCGCGGAGGGCTGAACGGGCGCATTGGAAGCGGCTGGCTGACACTGATGAATGTCAGTCGTTTGTCAAAACTCAATGGAAAACTGACTCAACTGCAGCAGACTGGAAGGGGCAGTGGGAGGTGGCTGGGGTGCTCTCTCTCTCTCATAGGCAGAAAACCAAATGGAAACAGTACACAAAAACCCTAAATGAATAGAAGTGCATCCAGCTTCCAGCAGCACTCAATAGCTGCCCCCCCCAGGCATCTCTCTCCCTCTTCCTCTCCCTCTCTCTGTCTCTGTCTCTCTTGCTCCCTCGAGAGAATCTCTGGGTCTGGGTCTCGTGTCAATGAATGACGCCAGCGGCGCCGCAAGCATCGCCGGACACCTTTGGGGCTTGTCAGTGCTCGTAATTGTGCAACTGCTGAGGTGTTGTGGGCGCTTTGAAGTGAGCGACCGCCTGACTTTAATACGGGCTGTGCCACGTGTGTGTGTGTGTGCGTGTGTGCGTCCTGTGTGTGGCATTCGATCTAATTTGTGACATAGCCTCAATGAAATATGGTTGAATGACCCAGTAGCAACAGCTACTTCAGGGTGGGCGCTAAAGATTCCAAAATAAAACTAAGATAGCAATAGAATATATGGTGCACTGAATTTTCAATTATTCTACTGCCTGCGCTAGGCTCACTCTCACAATTATCTTAATCAAGAGTCTTTAGAGATGAGCCTCTAACAAATCCTGGCAAACTGCTGCTTAGCTTTTAGAGCAGATACAGATCATGAAGATCAAACAGATCATCTGCTTTTGGGCCCGCAATCACAAAGAGCACTCGACTCGCGTACCTGACGGCTGTTAAAAACCACAAAATATGAAACACATTATGGATCGTAAGCGAACGCAGCAACACTCAACAGTTAGCCAAAGCGAACATCCTGATGAGCAGCCAGTGGAATGGCATAGCACTTGAGTTTTCATTTCATGAGGAACATCAGCCAAGTGGAAATTGGACCAACAATAGAGCAGAAACCAAAGACGTAAAACAGTTTCTGTCGACAACAGTTGTTGAAGCGAAATTGAAAAAATATTTAAAATACAATAAAATATCTTTTCTCTTCGCCCCCGCTTCCAGGAGCACAAAACAACAACAACAAAAAAGGTATAGAGTCATTAAGATAACAATCTGTTGCTGAAAAATTGAAAAACTAGATGAAAACTGTAATAGAAATTGTCATTAAAAATATGTGTGCGAGGAAAAACAAAACAAACCCAAACACAAATTAAATGGACAACATGTGTGCGCGGGATAACAGCGAGAAAAGGATCCAAGGGCCAGCCAGGACAACAGGACAACAGTTGTGCTGATGTGTTTATGTTTGGAGGAATTTTTAGTAAGCCCAGCAGAAAAAAAAACTCGTTTGTAAAGCTGAAAAACTGAACGGAAATTACTTTTTAAAATAAACGAAAAAACGTTTGCCAAAAGTAAAAAATAATACAAATATTTTTTTTTTTATTATTGTGATAATATTTTTTTTCCGTCTGACCTGTAAAAACCGCAACAAAAGCTATTAAATGCCTGGTCCGTAACGAACCGAAAATTTGCCGATTGAGTGGCAAGTGGCAAGTGGCAAGCAGGTAGCCAATAGGTGGCAGTGGCTGCAGGCCTGCAGTGTTTTGCGTGAACTATGCCTCGTTCTGCTTCTCTCAACTGTATGATTGAGTGGTTGACTGACTCGCCCTCAAGGTCCAATGGTTAGAGCACTGCAATTGAACAGCTAGCCCAGTTGGGCTACGGTTAATATAACGCCGCAATTAGTTGCGCTTCTTTATGATAAAATACACTGAGCGAAAACAGTCAAGCTAGAGTCAGACAACCAATCTCACAAATAATACAAATTAGAAAATTCGAGAGAAGTGTAAACTCTAACACCTTAACCTTGCGAACTGAGATGTTTACTAATTACTAAAATAGTTTAATAATTTAAATAGTTTGAAAATGTCTAAGTATATAAATTAATCTAATAACGTATCCAAAAAGAAATATATTATATATATTTCTCAAAGTGTAAGCAATCTCAATTGGCACGAAAGTTATTTATGCCAGGCACACAAATTGCATTTGCAACACTTGAGAACATTGGACATACGAGGTAATGCTGTGGGCAATTCTGGGAGGTCCCCGAAGCTTGCCGGCCGCGCTGACAGCAGCCGAAACCCAAGACCCAAAACGCAAACGCCTGTCAACACAAGAACGGGGGGCCGTACAGACGAACGCTCAGATTGATGGCTGTCACAGAAATTTTGACATAACAAATGTCAATTCGAGACAAGAGCTGAGTTTCCTGTGCAGATAAAGAGACAAAGCCATAGTGACACAGAGATAGAGAGAGTGAGAGAGAGAGAGAGAGAGAGAGAGAGAGAGAGAGAGCGAAGGAGTGGGATAGCTATATAGAGATATTGTGTAGTTTACTCAATGAAATGCAACTAATGTTTATTTTCATAGATTTTTGTCAACTTGTTTGCTTAAATCGAGGGCTACACAAACGAGACCCCATACGACCCATAGATTGTATTTTTTCAGTTTTTGTTGGGGTTGTTGAAACATACATATGTGTCGCTCGCCTCGACAAAGTTCTTGAGAAACGACGCTGCCTTCCAGTTGTTCGCTTTAACGAATTACACAAAATGTAACAGATTTTTAATGTATATATAATTGTATAATTATATAATCTGCAGCAGATGCGCTCCGCCCCACAAGAGGGGCAAAAAAAACAAAAACAAAAAGAATTGGGGTAAAAGCGGCGCATGATGTGTGTAAAAGGGAAGTGCATTAAGAAAAAGTGTCTTAAGACAGCAAATTGCTGCTGCTAAGGAATGTGACAGCCTGTGAGGTATGAAGGATCAACATGTCGCTGTTGTAAGACTTGGATTTTTATTTTGACATAAACAATATTTCAAGAGCAAGCAACAAATACGACTGGTTGGAATTTTGAAGGGATTGTTGAATTCAATAAAAAAAACATTGCTCACTCCAAAGACTCCAAATCAAATCAAGAATTCAAATACTCTAGAGACAATAAATTATATTTTAGTTACTTATTTTTTTTACATTAAAGATCTACAAAGCTATTTCATTAGGACGAAACTTCTATTTGCATCTAAATTACGTCTCTATCAATTTCATATCATATCATATGCTACCTACGCTCCTATCGATAGCATTCACAATCTCGCACCGATCTCGCACCGCATTTTGATACAGATCAACAAGAAAGAGGAGGTAGTTATAGATAATACATATATGTGTATATTTTCGGCTGGCAGCAGCTGCCAAGCACCGGCCACGCCCACTCATAACGCCCCACAGACGAATATCCCAATGGTATATATACCATTCGTGTGCTAATCACAAGAAATTCGAAGAAGAAAAAACCACAGGCAAAAACGAAAAAAGAGGGGAAACGAGAGTACGAAGTCGAATCACGCGCCGCAAACAAAAGGATCAGCCCGAAAATTGGAAGTCGGTTAGCCGAGGCAGCTCTTCCCCTGCCCTCTGACGCTGCCATGCCGCAGCGGGATAGCCGCTCGTACGACTGACGATCGGAATTAATTTTGAAACACTTCAAAAGCAGACGACGCCACACAGTCCACACGCTCCGCAACGGGGATCACTTGAAATAAATTAATTAAATATGCCCGGGCAGAGACTGTGGCACAACAAGCAGAGGTCCAGTCGCTGTGGCAGGAGGCTCCCTGGAGGCCAGTAGGCAGGCAGGCTGGCAGACAGGCAGACAGGCAGACACAGGCAGCGACTGGATGCAACTTTTCAACATTGTTTGTGTCAAATTTTCAAATTTAGTTGTTAAACCCGAAAAACGAGACAGTCGGGCCCGAGAGTACGAGTACAGTGAAACCTGGCCAACGACAAGGCGTCGCAGCACATCAGTCAGCGCCCAAAAGGCACACACACTCACTCTCTCACTTACACATGCAGAGTCCATAATTATGGGTTATGCCCTGGTCTTGCCCCGAAAATGGCAACTCAAAAGGTTCCGTTTGCAAGCAGCAACTGAATTTAGACATTAGACGCCTCAGCATCGGCCGCATTGCCACTTATTGGCAATTGAGACAAGACTCCTGCTCCTGCCTGCTTCAGCCTGTACCTCGGTACTGTTGTTGTTGTTGTTGCTGTTGTTGCTGCCGCTGTTAGCAGGTAGCCTGGGATCATGCACTGTTACCAGTTTTTGCATCTTTTGTGGATAACCTGTCATTAGCCTGGCCAGCAGCGAGATGCAACGGCTGCCTCCTGATTGCTGCTGCCTCTGTAGTTGCTGCTGCTGCTGCAGGCGTTGCTTGTTGCTTGCTTTGAAATTGAGACATTTGCAACACACACTTATACTCGCACACACACACACACACACACACTAACATGCTTTGCATGACACCAGCGGGCATTCAGACTTTGCCACAATGCTTGCAACCAGAATATGTCGAGTGTTGAATACCAGAATAATTCTGACTGCATTGTTGCTGCAGTTGCTGACTGCCTGACTGCCAGTTGCTTTTGCCCTTTCTGTCTGTCTTGATTCGATTTATAGTTTAGAGAATACATCTCATTATTAGTTTTACAATTAAACAATAATAAAATAAATCACTTCTTAGCTTCATTTTGGGTACTACTCCAAGCCTATATATATTGTCGCTGTAAAAACTAGTTGGGAATTGGTGTGTAAAAGCAGCAATTGTGGCTGCATTGAAGGGAAATTGTCAAGCAGCTTCAAAGCGAAGAAATATCCCAAGTACTTGCAACTATTTTGCATGACAGCGGCGTTAAAAGGCAAAGACATCAAATTGAATGGCCCCAGAGAACAGCCAAGGGAGTAGTAGTTGGAGCAAGCAGCAGGCTGAAGTCAGCAGTCAGCAGTCAGCTGGCAAGTCTAGAGGCTGCTGCTGACTTTTTATGACTGCGGCTAATAATGCAATTTGCTGTGGCCGTGGCAGCAACTGACGCTGTGCTGCAGCTCCACTTGAAGAAGTCGCATCATTTGACAAGACATTTATGCGGCACTTGGCGTTGCCAATGCTAAATTAGGCGCAACTGGCAGAGTGAGCGGCATCAATTGCAGGCAGCCAGCAAGTAGCAGAGGCAGTTGCCAGCCTTTTTTCCTTTACTTTCGAAACGCATACGCAATTATTCAGTTATGACAAACATTATGCGATGCACTGCTGCGATTTGATGCTGATGCTGTTGCTGCTGTTGATGTGATATATGCGTCATATGCATTGACAAGTTGCCTCTTGTAATGCTCTGTCGTTTGTGGCATGCGGCGTGTGGCATGCGGCATCTTTAGTGCTCGTTTAGCCAATTACGTGCCCATTAGACCAGCTGCAATCGCATTTCACACAATTAAAGCGGCCAACCGCAAGGTATTAAGCCAATTGCAACAAATCAGTGCAAAGTTTTCAGCTGCAATCCAATTAGAAACTAAAATCGAATTAAATTATTCAATTATGCAAAAATTGCTGTAAATCCCATCAAATCATTTGACCTGGTTTTATATTGCACGCCCGAGTGATTATTGATCCAGCCACAACTTCAATTGAATTTAATTAAATTTTGTTTATATGAAACGATCAAATCGTTTGCTAAGACGAAATCAAATTCAATAAAAGCAATCATAAATTTAATAAAATGTTAATTTTGTTCAAGCAAATTGGCATTGATTAAAGGCGTTGCACTCTAATACGTGAGACGGTAACCAAATTATCATTTAGCATTGCGAGTTACCTATTATGTCTGCTAATTGCTTCAAGTCACAGCAAATTGGTTGCAGACTTTTAGTCTGAGTTAAATCTAAGATTTTTCTCTCTTAATGATAGTATTCAATCAAACGTAGAAGAGTCACATTGAGCCTGACATCGTCTTACAAAAGTCGGTTGCTCTCTATTAGATTCTAGACTCAATGTTTCATTTGCTTACTAGAGCATATGAACTTTTAGCTCGTGAGAAAGTCACTTCTTTCATTCCTTTCACTTTTCACTATCTAACTGTAGTTAATATTGTCAATTTTGTACTTTGAGCTATATCAATATAAATGAACTTATAAACCTACCCAATGTTTATTTGCCGAAAATAGAATTATAGTTCTTAGCACCGACTTCAGCTCAATGAAATATTGTATTTATGCTGTAAGCACCTTCCGAACGCCGTTCCCACGTTACTTTCATAGGCGACTCTATGGCACAGCATTATTTTCTACCTTTAAGCTTCGGTTTGCACTCCCAAGTATTATCTTTAGCCTCTTCGTAGATATAGTAATCTAACCTAAACATGACTTTTATATGCTTTGGATCATGGCATTTTGTTATGCATATACAGTAAGAATATTTACCAACTAAGCTAACCTTTAAGCTTAACCTTCTGCTGACTTTAATTTTTTTATTTACTTTTTGCTTACAGCGATTAGCTACAGCAAACACTGTGTCCACTTTCCCTCAGTGTTTGCTCTGAACTATTCCAACTTAAATTCATTTGATATCAACTAAAACCGAAGCCAATCCAAATTTTCGACTGGCTCTTTATCCCAGCTGCTCTTACCTGCTCTTCCCCGGCTCTCTGTGTGCTGAATATTGATCTATTGCTATCGATCCCGAACATTACTCATATCTACGCCTGAGCATCACATTTATCTTGCTGTCTTGCTGGATCTGCGACCCGGGTTTTCACTGCCGACTACAACTTGTTTACAGTATCCAATTACCCCCGAAAGAGCTGAAGAGCTGAGGGCCCCCCGAAGCGACAATCCACATAACCAAATGTGTTTAGGCATATGTGCGTGTATGTGTGCTTATGGCTATGTGTGTATGCGTGCGTGTATAGATATACACAGGCAAGACAACTGTAACGACATGTCAACAACTCTCTTGACTGCATTTCAAGGTAATTGCCAGGAGTTGAGACAAGACTTCACATGACTACCTTCTATAAATTATTGAAAGTGAGTTACGTTTCATGTGGAGCCATCGGTGGCAACTCTGGCATCGCGTGTCTTTCTCTCACTCACCCTCTGCATCTCTCAACCTCATCTTGGCTCTGTTTGTTTGTTTTTTTTTTTGCTTTTGTTTTTGTTTTTGTGCCGGCAATCGTACTTATCTGATCATATGAACTGGAACTGAAACTGAACAACTGAACTGGGCCGTCTTTAAAGACTTCTCCTCTCGGCTTTATCAGCGCACATCTGGGCATCAATAATGTCTTTGTTTAGCCAGTTGTCATGACAGCAGAGGTAGATCGAAAACCGATCTGAAAAATTCACTGTTGACACTTGCTATAAAACTTAACCAAGACAGCGACTTCGACTACAACTGCAACTGGGACTGTGACTTTAAGGTTTCTGGGAATGCCTGCCTGGGCCATGGCCAACTATATGGCAGGTGCTCCCACTCCTTGAAGGGTGGTCAACATGTCACATATAATTTATGTACTCCACTCTACTCCCCATTCCAGTACCCAATTACAATCCCTCGACCGATCTCATTTTCTCAGTCGTGTTGACATGTTTGTTTACACGCGCTAATTTCGTGTACCACATATAGAGACCCAACTGCATCTGTATAGATGATTATATCCACAGCTAATAATCGCTGGCATAGCTCCCCTCGAATCTCCATCTCATATGCTAGGCGCCCATCGCCTCCAACTGTCAGGTTTTTACTCATTGCCCAATCGCGTGTTGTTTGTTTGCGTTGCTGCAAATGTTTTTCTGTAGTACTCTGCTTTATTAATTCGGGGATTTGGGGAATTAGCTGATAGCTTTGAGCCAGGTCTGTTCGCTCAACTTCAGTTGCTTGTTATTTGTTTGCATTTGAAATGGACACGGAATGAATTCGCTTATAAATATGCATAAATTTATGCCGCAAAAACAATTTCCTTTTGCATGCATACATAAATACATATCTATATATATATATATATATATATATATATATATATATATATATATATATATATATATATATATATATATATATATATATATATATATATATATATATATATATATATATATATATATATATATATATATATATATATATATATACATATATTTTTATATAAATATATATTTATTTTTCCCCCATATCTCGAGAAATGTCAGTTTTGTTTATGAGGCCCGCACCCAAGGGAAACTGCAAAGATGATGCCGAAAAAACAAACAAAAAAATATATTTATATATATATATATATATATTTATATATTAATAGGTTCAGGGAGTTGATATGAGAACTAAGCGCAAAGCCAAAATAAAAAGAACTTTACCAAATTATCAAATGCAATACAAAATTTGTGAAATGAAGAAAAAGTAATCAAAGTTGGGTTTGCTTATTTAGTTATGCAGTAAGCGTAGTCAGACCTTTGCTCCATAAACCAAGTTCTAGTTAAAGTACATAACAATTTTGTTGGAATTATGAAAATGCTGTAGCATTGACAGCTTTATAACCGCGCACTTCCTGTTAACGTGGCGCCAGCTCATATATATATATATATCTCAACTAGACAACTGTCGAAATTAAATAAACAAAGGATGTGACCAAGTGACAGGGCTACCGATCGATGTGACCAATCGAAAACGTAGCAAACATAATGCTGATCGGTTAGATAAGAGCACAAACAGAAACAGAAACTGAAAATGAAAATGAAACTGAGACCCAGAGCCAAACCCTGACCCAAGACTGAGTCAATTTCATTCAGTTTAAATTGTCAACGTTTAGATCAGAGGAGTAAGAGAGCAGCTCTCTCACTATCTCTTTCCCTGCAGCCAGTTGGCGTACAAAAAGGAATTTATGACTTGTGTCACTTTCAGCACCATCAACTCGTAACTCAGACGCGCCGGCCCGTCGAGCTGAGCATTCCCAACGTGAATTCCACGTATGCGCGCTTGAAAAATTAAGATACAAACATGCTCAAGGAGCAGCAGGCACAAGGAAGATCGCATCGCGCAGCCCATACATACACACATAGATGATTGTTCCATGGCAGGCGATGCAGGCACAATAAGACATAGAGGGAAAGAGAGAGAGAGGTAGAGGCAGGGCAGGACAGGGAGCTCTGGCGACACTTGTGTGCAAGCGCGCAATCGCTCAAGCGTTCAGCCAGCCCTCGCCTACCTCTCGCCGCCTGCTGACTGCTACGAGCAATTCCTACAGTTGCTCCGGCTGCTGCCAGGTCTTTGAGATAAGTGCGTGGCGATAAGCGCGACAGACGACAAACGTTTCATTGGCCTGCGTCTCTGCGCCTGCGCAAACTGCTTGGGCACAGGAGCTGCACAGGCACTCGTCAGCCCGTCGGAGAGGGGCAAACACAGGGACTGGCAGAGGCACTGCCGTCCACAGCTCGAGCCATGCAAGAAGCTTGAACAATTGCACACTTAAATGGCTGCGTGTAACGCACTTGGCCAACAACTTGCTGAAGGCGCCTACTGCAAAACAAAAGAGGCGTCGTTTGACCAGGGGGCTTTAAAGAGTAGAGTTTCTTAGTCAAACTAGTGTGGCTTGAACTCAACTTATATTGCTTGTATTACAACTTTATAAGAACATAAATTATAAGCTGAATACATCTTATTTCTAAGTCTTGTGACTTCAAAGAAGATTCAATAAAGTAGCTATGATGGCGAAATTGCCAAAGCAACAGTTCCATATGGAAATTTCTTATAAGAGCAAACCAAAAGGAGTTGATCTATTATATATAACAAAATTTATTATTATTATTTTAATATAGAATCTATATAAGTTATTAAAGTTATTATATATATATAACAAAGTTTTTCAATATAACAATATAATTTACTATTTTCATCAGTGACTAGAATCATCAGTTTTACTTAGATGTATGATATGTCTAGTTACGAAACTACCTTCGACAATGTAAAAGATTTTATGTTTAAAATGTGAATTTTCTAATCACAGTTTCTGTTAATCCTTTTTAAAGTCTAAGTCTTAGATTACAGCTATATTTCTCTTCATTCCTAGAATCCTTTTTTTACAACAGCAAAGTAGATATAGCATTATCTAATCACGCAAGTACTTATGATTTGTGCTCCTTTTGTCTACACCACTGCCTGCCTCTATCAACGGGTAGGCATTTAACACGATAAGAAAATATTTTAAAGGATTTTTAATTGCTTTCAAGTGGCCGAACGATTCAGTCACTTAACGAAACACACTTTCAAAATACTTGCATAATGTTGTCAGTCTGTTGTTGACAATGTCATCTAGAGACACACAGAGAGAGTGAAAGAGAGAGAGAGAGAGAGAGAGAGAAAGAGAACTGTCAACCATTATGTTCGAGCAGTGTTGCCAACTGCCACTTCAAGGCAAATAACTTAATGAACTGGGCAACATTCGTAGTCACATTCCAATGCACCTGGCGGCGCATTCTTTAAGTTCTGCAGACAAATCGTCTACTTACGACTGAAATACTTATGGCCGTAGACTTCTCTGTATGACAATTATGTTTACGGGACTAATTGCGGCGATTATCTAACAGTTTAGCGATAATGAAGGCAGTAAGTGGATGACTCCGATAAGTGGATTATGTGCCCTCGACACATGTGAATATCATTTATATCGCTGCAATCAATTAATGTCAAGCGACACCCGCATCAACGACGCTGCCCCAAGGCGGATATCAAATAGTCATCGAATATCGCCTAGTGTGTGCTGTATGTTAGAATTATAGCTAATTCTATATGAGAATAAAAGCCCCAGCCGAAAATCTACATACATACATTTATAAATGTCCAACCATTTGACGTCCATTTATGCATATTATTTGCATAAGCTCGAAATCCATTTGATAAATATTCAATTAAGTGCAGTTCACTGCTATCCAAAAATGTATACATATACTCCGTATATATTATTCTGGCGTAGATAATTATGCAAAATCTGGAAAATTACAAAACGTGTAATGCATAAGTTAGCATGCGAGGTATGTAAATAAATGACTATTAGATACTCCTCATAAATACGAATAGCTTTAATAAATATTTATGACAGGATATATTCGAAGTTTTCGTTCATATGAAAATGTTGAAATAAATGAACTTTTATTGCTATGCAAAGTGTGTTATGCATCTATGAAACTAATATCTAAAATATCTAAGACTAAATAAAATTCGTTTACTCTGTAAGATCAACTGGTTCCATTTAATCGTACATCAAAGCATTTGAAGTCTTCCTCCGTTAATGCATAATCCGAAATATCTTTCTTCTGCACTTTTGATGACAATTCAATGCTACCCCGCTATGCTCCATTTAGGATTAGAGAGTATAATTAGGAAATTCAACAAGCGTATAATTTAAAGCATAGTCCGTAAAATTACAAATTAATCGAAATTCAATTTGCAATGTAAATTCAAATATGAGCACTTATACAACAAAAATGAAAACTAAATAAAAAAGTCGAGTTCGTTCCACTCTAGACGCCCACAAGCTGCTGACACCATGTGGCGCCCTCTGTTGGCCAGCAGCTTCAAAGTGGCCGCCTTTGACGTCTTCGTAGACGCTAATTACCTTATGTTAAACATGCGCTTTGTTCGCGCTTCCTGTCGTTAATTCTGTTGAAAACATTTTATTGGCCATCGAAATGCAATTAAAAGCCATAAAAAAATCAGAAATGTGAAAAATAAAACAGAAGACAATATGCTGTTGCGGGCCAAACAAACGTAGCTGGCGCTAAAGGTCTTTGAGTTTTAACACCCTTTCTCAAACCCTTTCTAGAGGACGGTATGGGACTTAAAAGATGTGTGAACATTTGGTGTGAATTTATAAAGCCTTCAACTGTAACTGCAAACAGGGGAACAAACGGCTTTTGAGTTGAAAAAGTAAAAAATAACTGACTGACAGATTGATTAGAAACTTATAAATAATCAATAGCAGCCAGCGACATTTAAATTATTTATGAAAATGTTTATATTTAAACAAACTTACACATAAAATATATTATATATTAAACATTCGATATTTTTATATATTTTTATAAAAATGTATTTACTCAACTTGACCCCGACGTGATTTGAACACGCAACCTTCTGATCTGGAGTCAGACGCGCTACCGTTGCGCCACGGAGTCGGTTGAAATCAAACCGCCTCAATTGTCAACTTGAAGTAAAATTACAAATCCAACGACATAAATAATATAATCAACGACAAAGTGTTCTGAATAATCTAAATTTAGCTAAAAATATAAATTAATAGAGATTATTGATAACTGCAATGTTTTTTTTTTCATTCTATTATCTATAATTAGAATGATGTGTGTTGATATACCTCAAATAATAAATATTGCAGGCATATCAAAGCATTTGTTTATGAATTTACACTAGAACAAATCGGGAAATTCGATGTCCCACTTCTGTCTTACTCTAGGCCGTTCGCCAAGCTATAAATAGACGAAAACTAAAGATATCTGCGAATCAACTTATTTAAAATGTGCATACAATGTAAACAAATTCCTCTCATGACATAGTTAAAACAAATCCGAATAAAGATAAATGTAAACAAAAATAGTATTAGAATACCATGGTAAACTATATGATAATTATAGTAAAAATATTATTTATTATTTTGCATTTACAAAAAACGTGAATATTGATTACTTTAGAAGTAAAAACTCATAATATATATTTTTTTAAATATATATTTTCATTTATCTTCAAATATTAATTAGGCCTTTGAGACTAGATAAGATAACTCTATCAATTTCTAAAATTATAGATTTTGGATAGTAAAAATATAAATAAATTTGTGAATTATTTTTGAGCGATTCATAATAAAATTGCAAAGTCTTGTAGGTCTTTCGAGGTTAGGAACGATAAAATTAATATTATATATGTAAGTTTCGATTTTATCGTTTCATACAACATTGTCAATATTTCCGAATCATATTTCAATTATAAAAAGGATTTTTTTTTAACTTTTATTACATATATTTAATGTCAGAATTCATGGCCAATAATAACATTCGAGTGCGTACTTAAGTTTCTATTGAAATTGCAGCACATCTACAATATCTTTATGATTCCCGCAACGCTTCAAGTTCATGAGCGATTTTAATGACCATTGCAAAGGCTGTAATCAAACAATCAGGGAATATATCATAAGACGTTGTAAGAGGCGGAAACTTCGAGTTTGAGATTGAGATGGTTTGAGTTCGAAAAAACGTTCGAAATGCATTCTCTATGCAAGCAACTACTTCTAACGATTACACATTTTATGTGCACTTTTCAGTCTTTACGAGCCTCCGGGCACTGCTTAGCATACAAAAGCGACTCTGGGCAGGCAGCGAAGGGAGCTCTCATATCTTTTAATGACACTTGCCACAGCAACAGCCACAATTTGTGCATTTTTGTTAAATGATTTCTTTGGCTCATATCTAAATCTAATAAGTGTACGTATATGGATATATTGTACAATATCTAAACATACATATATATATTTATATATTTCTCTTTTTAATTTCTTTTCAGAAGAAAAGTGGCCATAAAAGTCAAGGAGCGGTCATAAAGTCGACCAATCCCTCGTTGCCTGCATATCCCACACCGCTCCATCTATTGCCAGCTCTTTCTCTCTCTCTCTCTCTCTCTCTCTCTTTCTCCTTCGCTCTGACTGCTTTACAGTATGCTTTGGGCTTTGTTGTGGCCAAAAGGTGTGAACTTCTCGTACATTTCTTTGCATCCTCTGATTAATATGACTCAGAAGCAGCAGACGACAAGGCAATCAAAACGAAAATGAAAATGAAAACGTAAAGCTAAAGAAAATGGATAATAAAATTATAAAATGAAATGTTTGTTCCAACTTTATTATATGCGGAATATGGTATGCTGTCTTATTATTGTTGTTTTTGTCCAGGGGCTGATTTGTATCGAGCTGCTTCCTACTTTTGCCGTTTTAACAGCCTTGGGACATGTTTTGTTTGTCTTTTAATGCCCTAACAAGGGGATGGTCTTATGGTATTGCCACGCAATGTGCGACACTTTGAAGGAACAAACCTCAAATGTTACAAATATATTTGAGATTACTTGGCAAAGAGTTTGATAGAACAAAATGCCCCAAGTTCTTGACATATATTCATTTTACCTTGAGCATTCTGCATTTTTATTAGTCTTGTCTTCAAATTTGCATGCAACATTTTCAACATATCTGACAAATGCCAGTGTATTTAAGTCGTCGTCGTTTTTCATTTCATTCAGTTTTGATTTTACGACAATTTTCAAAGTTTCTTTTAGCTTATTTTATGCGCGTGTCCTTTACGGATGCATTAGACGAGCAAATGGTAATGGAAATGAAAATGAAAAATCCTCAATTCATTTTTATGCCTCAACATTAATCAGACAGCTGACGGATCTCTGTTCGGTATTGACTGCAGCGCAACGCATGCCAATCGAGAGTTATCGATAGACGTGGCGCACATCTCTGCGCACTTCAAAGGCAACGCCACTTGAGCTCAAGAGTTTGTCGATTCAAAGATCGCATCGAAGTCGCTCGCGGCATGTGGCAAACATGTGATTGCAAGTCGAACAGAGCAGACAGGCTAATGAAGCCATTAGCAGAGCCTTATCGCAACGGCCAGGATAACCGGCAATGGCATCCTTGACAGCGCAACGTTTGGGTCTCACAAAAGGTCTACAAATGTTCGCCTTCGTTTTGTTCATTGTTTGCCACAGTTTTGGGCAACTAATACACCCAAATTAGATCAAGATCAGCTCGGGGCCATAATAGTTGTGGCAGCTGTTCGCTCTTCCGTCGAACTGAGCACCAAGCGGATTTGGTAAACCGAATGCAGCCTGTACAATCGCCTCGCTCCTCTCTGCTGATCATTGCCCATTAATTTCACTCTCGACAGACGTTTGGCTCTTCCAATATCTTCATCAACATTGCTGTTTGTGCGCCTGTGTGTGCGTGTGTTTGTGTGTTTTCGGGCCTTTTGTGCAGAATTTCAAAATCATGATAACACCTGATCCAGTTGGTCATTAAGCAATTATTCAGACAAGAATTTCAGAGATCTGCAATTTTAGGCATGAGCATTGCAATTTTCGTATTCGTATTGAAGCAGACAGCATGAGCAGAAAATTGAGCATAATACGAGAATAACCCGCAAACTTTAAGGCGTGGGAAGGCTTGACAACCAAAATTTACCTAAAATTCATGCGATAGAAAGTTTAGGAAGACTAATTCATGAATATATTTTGCGAGACTAGAGTAAAGGTGTTTGAATATTGATATAGAGTATGGAATCGTAGAGAAAAATGATATAACTAAGTTTTGGTGCATGCACTGGAGTATTAATAAAGTCTGTCAAGTATATATGGGCTTAGTCTATATAAGATTGCTACGACTAATGCAATTCAGCGACATCTTTGTATAATTATATAGAATGCATATAATGCAAAACTAACTACGATTTGATGGGGCTGCAACTCGCGACTCTGATCTGGCACCAAAATATAAAACGAACGACCGAGAGCATAATGAGAGTGAGTTAACATTCATCATCTTAAACTTATCCTACATCCAATGCGGTGATTCAAATATCTAAACACCAACTATCAACAAAAACTTCTGCATAGTAATTAAATGGTTCCAGCATGTGAAATATAAAGTACGCAGGGCACATAAAGTGCAAGGTAAATTTAATCTTAAAACTCGTTTCTGTGCTCTTTTAAAGCTTAACTCTCATAATTCTACTCACATTCTTTCAGCTCTCGTTGGCCATTAATAAGACCCTGTTCCACATACGCACACATAAATCTCTTTATTTATGAAAAAAAAAAAAACAGAATTAAATATATTTCCCATCCGGCGCTTTACAAATATTGCGGCACTTAAACACAAATGCTGCATCTAATGTGCATCTGCTGCTGCAACTCCTGCAGCGCCCACTACAGCCACGCCGTTCCCCACTCGCCACTCACCACTCGCCACTCGCCACTCGCCACTCGCCCCTCTTGCCACTCACCTAGTACTTGATTTTTTCTCTCACTCACTCACTCACTCGCGTGGTGTCTTGTTGCTCCAAAAACACTTTCCAGGCAATTGCAACCACGCAAGGCAAGTGCAACAAGCGTCGCACAAGCTGCACCTACTCCTCCCTCCCCCCATAAAGCCCCATTTACTCTTGTCTCCTTCTTCATATGTTCGCCTATGTTTTATTGCTTCCGCGCACTTTCGCTGCCTGCCACGCCCACGCCCATGCCGTCGCATTCGCAGTCACAGTCGCTGTCGCTGTCGTCCAGAGACTAAGACCAGAAGCTTGTTGCAGTTACATATGCGAGAAAGTTGCAAGTGCGTTTAGCACTTGACGCAACTGTGTGCGGGTGTGGGCGGGACTTGGAGGCGCAGCATCCGCTTAAGCGGCAGCTATGCTCGCCTTGTTGTTCTTGTTGCTGTTGTTCAGCTTGTCTCTGCGTTGTTGCCACATTTTGGCGGTTGCTGCGAATGGTTTCCTGTCACATGCGCTGCCATAAGCCAGGACACAAACACACACACACACGCACCCACACATGCCGCACACACATGCCACACACACACACACACCCACACCCACATAGACATTCCCTATCTGTAGCTGCGTCTGTAAAAAAGCAACAGGAGCTGCTTGTACATCCTGCAGGATACAGGCCAGCAACTGTTTCACTTTCGCTACCACATTTTGTTGTCTATTCCTTTTGCCAAGTGGCAGGCAGTCGTTGTTGTTGCATTGTCATTAAACTTTAACCGCGGCATCTGTCACTGCCGCAGTGCTCGACACGGCGGAGACAGTCGACAGGAACTGCCTTAAAGCCTGCTAAATTTTAATTGCCGCATGCATTTACAGTGCTCGCAGCAAAGAGACAAAAAAAATCAAATTAAAGTGAATGTGGAGCAAATGTGGCTGCCACAGTGTGTTGCAAATGCTTTTTGTTTCCTTCCATTTTTTTGTATTTTTTTTTTTTGCTGCCTCCGAATGCAACGTTTTTATGGTCGCCCATTCTGGCCACAGTTTCCATATATCAAGAATTAATTAGCGTAATGCAGTCAAGAGCGAGATGGCAATAGCAGAAGCAGCCAATTTTTTAGCCATCTTGTTGCATGCCACACAGTCGGTTAACTGCTCCTTGCCTGGCTGCCCGGCTCCTGGCCAACTGATCGTGAAAAGTGTTTGTCGAGCTTCTTCTTATTTCTTTTATACATGTTTTTTGGGTGCATAGCTCTAGCTGGGGCAGGCAGACGCTTTTTTATGACCATTAAATATGCGTGGCATTTACATGATGACGCGGTAGCTGCTAGGAGAATGCTGCAACAGCTTTGCGCACTAAATTGGATGAGATTACCAGCTTAAAGGACTGTTGCATAGCGAATAACGCTGGAGTGTATAAAGTGTATAAAATGGCAAAAGAAAACTAAAGCGTTTTGATTTGCTAATGAAGTTAAAAGAGTTTTGCGGTGTAGCGCTTAAAGCATTTAGCTAAATTACGTGTAGTTCCCAGTAAGCTGAGCATGACGAAAGAACAGCCTGGCCACTCCTAGCAAATGGAGGAATCTACAAAGCCTCGAAGCAGTTCCATTAACAATAAGCAAATGGTTCCGGTTCAAAGTACAAGACTACGAGATGCTTAACCGACTGTTTCAACAAAGTAAGTTGCGCTTTAGCTATGCATTGTTTGATAGGAACAAACATAGACACAGTTTTGATACTAAATGGGAAGATTTGGTTTTTATATTCGTTAATAGTTTTTATAGCAAATAATAATTTTCAGATTATACATAACTATGCCCTGAGAATTAGAGTAAATACCAAGTCTCTAAAGCTGTGCAAATGAATCTAATTTAGTATTTTAGTTATCTAGAGGAGCTGTCAAACGAAGTAAATGTAAACACTTAATTAAGTAAAATAATAATCCATCATGCGGCTATCCAATTTCATGTCCCTAGCTTTAATGAGCTGATGGAAATCCTTATATACATGGTATATCAATATCAATATCAATATCTGGTGAAATTATATAATCAATTTTAAATAAAAACCATTGACTTCTTTTTATCTAAGACTCGTATGTGTAGTCTAGGTCTCTTGAAGTCCTTGCAACTTTTACTCCATTGCTTAAACTAAACAAGACCCAATTTACAACTTTTATATCCACTTCAGACTCGCCAAAATTTCAGCTAGTTGTTGGACACCAATCAGCTCAGTTGCAATTTAAGCTTTGCACTGCGCCTTGTAATTCAAATTAATCAGCAGTCACTTTTCCGCCATTGGGTATTTGCCCATTCGCAGTGTATTAATTAAATTTGCGCTAAATTAAAAGCTGTTTTTATCCTTTTGTGAGAAGGCAATACCCATGGCATTCCTGCAGCAGAAAGCCAAAAAAAAGAAGTTTGCCGCTGACAGGTGACCAGGTGAGCCGCTAGAGCTGAAGTTGGGCCCGGGGCGAATGTCTGGGGCTGGGCACAGCGCCATTTTGTAGCCAGCTGCATGTGGCAGGCGACAACAGCAGCAACAGCAACAGCAACAGCAACCAAGGTGAACCGCAGCACCAACAAAAATGTTGCAAGCGGAAGAGAAAACGCAAAAGCCAAAAGCGTTCAACCAACAACAACATTGCGCAGTGTGAAATTTTAATGCACAAATTGCTGACTGCAAGTGTATGAGTGTGTGTGTGTGTGTGTTGGTGTGTGTATGTGTGTGTGTGTGTTGCCCAACAGTCAGCCAAGCAGCCAACCAACAAACATCAACAACAGAAACAGAAACAACAACAACTAGCTGCGATGCGCAACGTCAAAAGCAAAAACTTTTGTTGTCAGTCTGTGGCAACAGCAACAGCAACAGCAACAGCAGCAACATCAGCTTGAGGCAAACAACAACAACAACAACAACACGAATGAACGGACAGCCGCATTCATTGGCGGCACAAAGTTTTCACCTGTCGTCGAGTCAGCGCGTTGATTGCACCCGCTCAGCTTCACCTAAGCCCCGCCCGCACCTCGCGTCTCTCGCTGATTGTTGCCATTTGTTTGACGATCCTCGCGAGTCGCGTACGCCATGTTGCAAGTTTGCAAAGGGGTGTGTTGTGTGTGTGTGTGTGTGTGTGTGTGTAGGTATGGCACAGTCAATCGTTGGCCAGCCAAGCGTCACGACTGCGGGGTTAGGCGTTTAGTTTTTTTTTGCAAAGTTCTTGGCCATTTTCGTTTTTTTTTTTTTGCCCTCGGCCATAAAACTATTCGCATAGGGGAACAGTCAGTCGTTGTTGCCTTTGGGCTTTATTGTTGTTGGCTGTTTGTTTATTGCATTCATTTAGCGCATTCTAAAAAAATAAGAAACCCTTTTGCCATTGTTATGGCACTGCTTAAGCAGCCAGCAAGTTTTATGGCGCCAACACACGCCATCTTAAAAAGCGAATCAACCAACCCGAAGCAACCAAAACACTTGAGGGTATAAAAACGAGAAGGGGCAATAGCCTATCAGCACTTTAAGTTTAGCATGGAGTGAATATTTTTGGAATACAAAATCATATGGCTCAAAGAAAAGTCTTGTAGTGTTTGGTATGGGTATGGATGGATGGGTTAGCTAAATAATCTATTATTAAAAAAATAACTTTTACATTTTCTTCTAAGAAACTTCAATCGAATATTAATGTATATCTTTTTAATCATATTTAAATATATATAAATGAAAAATTGTTCATAAGTTTTCTTTGTTGAAATAAATAAAAGTTATTAGTGAATTTATAAATATAATAAAGACAAAGAAAGATATTTCAATTATTTGCTGCTATAAATTGCAGACGATAAATGTTTTTGATAGACTACAATTTATGCAGCACTTATTTCCTTCTTGTATATTATGACTATCATAAGAGCTGTGCAAAAATCCTTTGAGCCAAACATATCAACTCACAAGCCTTCAAATATTTATATGGAATATCTGAAATATATATGAACGAAACACTTTTATATTTTCTACATAACATTAGTAAACTAATCGCATAATTTGACGCAAACTCCTTTTTTATCTTTATTTCTTATTTGCAAATTTTGTATCATAATTTAGTGATTTCATTAATCTTTCCCGTTCAGTCTCAGAATTTAACACACAATATATACCCAAAAACAATTGCAATGTTATTTTGTTTAGATTTTTTCGGCTGTTATTCCCACATGAGAAGCTCTTCCCATATCTGCATAGTTCAATTTGATCATAATAATACAGCACGCACCTGCTCTAATTTCCGATTTTCGCTTGGTTAATACTTCTTCCATTTGATTTCATTCAATACTTTGCAGTAATTCCCAGAAAACTTTCTCACTGATCTTTCATTTACCAGGTCTTGGCCTGATCTGTTGTCTTTTGCTGGCACACACAAACTCTGTGGCCATTTCTGTGCCGCTTCTCCTTTGACTTGCCTCCATCACATCTGTTTCCCATGTTTCGAGTCTTTATTCGCATATCTCTCACTCTTTACATAGCATATTTTGCCGCTTGCGTCTGCGTTGTTGTTAATTGTTTGTTTTTGCACTGACAGGCAATGTTTGTGTTGTTGCAGTTGTTGTGGCTGGAGCTGAGCAACACCCACTTCCTGTTTATGTTAATTTCTTGCACGGTCTGGCAACGCTTTTTATCAGCAACTACGATGGAAGACAATTGCTGCATAGGCACAAACCATAACATAAATCTTGGCCAGCCTCCCCGGCCTGCCCAGTTGAACACACAATTCAGCCGAAGCTTTTGTTGGCCGCCAGTGTTGGCAACTGCAGTAAAAATGTGTGTTTGAAATTCCAGACGAAAATGATTGGCACGCAAAAAGGGCTTTCTACCTAAGAGGTGTTCACAGCCATTACGTGCAGCTCGATGCATTTTAATGATGTGCCGGACGGGCCGCAATATAATTTCAATTTTTGCATCTTTCAGCTGAAAACTGGAAATTGATTGCAGCAGCAACTGCCGCAACGGCAACAAAAGGCTGCAACATGCAACAATTGCAGTTCGTTTAATGAGCTTAAAAATGCGCAGAACAATGAAGTTCCAGAACGCAGCCGAGTCGCTAACCCTGCCTCATGCATCTCTCTCTCTGTTTCTCTCTCTCTCTCTGCTTCTCGATTCAGCCTGGCAGTCAGTGTAATTAAATGCAATTTTATTGCCACGATCAAGTGCAAAAGGGCAGAAAGCGCAAAATGGCCCAGCTAGGTGGGCTATAAAACAGGCTCTGAGCGATAGCGGAACCAAGTGTTGAATTGCGGGCGCTGCTAACTTGATTTATGCAACAGTGCCGCCCCCTGTCGGCCGGCGCTCAAACTTGTAATCCTTCTCTTCCTCCACCCTGCTTCAGCAAGACAACAATGACGGAGTAATTAATTTCAAAGTAAACAATTTATCAAGTGCTTGCGGGCTGTTCAGCCGTCCGCCAGCCGTCCGCCAGCCAACCAACCAACCATTCAAGCAACCAACCAACCAGCGTTGAGTTGAAGATCCGACGGACAACTGACAGCGAGCGGAAAGCGCTTCAAGTGGGCAGCGCCAATTGCCAGTGTTAGCAAGCGCCACAAAGTGTGCCCCCGGGAGGCCGCAAGTTCACTTCAAGTGCAGCAAACGCAACTTCAGCACGATGTGAATGCTCCCATGCGCACTCCAGCTGCCCGATGTACATATGTATATATATATGTGTATATTTAGACATTGATTCGTACTAAACATAATATTATTAAATTTGTGGATTTATCTATCAACTTTGCCTAGTTCCTGAGTTGAGCTTACATTGAATGTAAGCTTAAAAGGCAATGCAGCTATACAAATATTTCATGCATATTTTATTTTCTAGAATTTACTAATATCGCCTGAGTATTAATAAAGAAATGTCGGCAAAAGGCAATTAATTGGAGCAAAACAGTTTTAAATTTTAATGCCACAATCTAATTCATATTGAATCGCAGTTTTCTCTAAAGGTAAATTACACTCATGTCTGTATGAGCCCAGAATTTATGTGCGTCGCCTTTGAAAATATCCTTACAATCGGTTTTATGGAAATCCTTATAGTCATATCCATTTAAACCTCTTATAGATAATTTATTTAAAAATTCTACCACAAATCTACTAATATAAACCTTAATAGATCATTTACTTAAAAAATCTCCCACTCGAATGAGAAGACAAAATTTCTACTCTAAAATTATCGATGAGTTCTATGTACGCGATGACATTGCTCTACGTATTTGGGCAGAGAGTTGAAGCCTAATTTGTATTTTTAAGCTAAAGAAGATTATGATAAAAGCTAATTGAATCAACATTACTAGTATAATAAAGTTTAGAACACCTAATCAATTAAAAATATGTTAATAATATATAACTATGAGAAATATGTTGTATATTTTTGATTATATTATAATTTAAATATATTTTGTCACTTTTATTTTTGCAAATTTTTTGTTTATTTCACTGTTACTAATTTATATTAATGCATAAATATATATATTTTTTTAAATAAATACATATATATAAATAATCAATAAATATAATATAAATAATCAATTTTTTTAAATTAATAATACTCCGCAGATATCGTTAAGCTTGTCATTCTCTTTTCCAACTACATCGGCTTTCGTCTAACAAGTATTAGGCAGTCAGTCACTGCTGATGGCAACATTCTTACTTGTGTTTAATTGGCCCTTGAGTCGAGATGCCAGGATAATAATCCCAACTATAATTAAGAGTGCCAAAAATATAATTCCCGGCTGCTGCAGTTTGCCGAGCACTTTTCGGGTGGCCACATTAAGCATTTCCGCAAGAAATTTCATTAAAATCAGCTACGTGCTCATCAGCATATAATCAAGGCTTGCACTCGAGGAGACGAGGAGCAGAAAAGGTTGAGAGTAGCTCGAACTGCAATTTAAAACAGATTACAATTATTTGATTGTTCTCTCTTGCTCTCTCTCGCTCTCGCTCTCCCCCTCTCTCTCTCTCTCTTTCGCTCTTTCTCTTTATCTCTTAATCGAAATTTACTGCTCTTGTAACTGGGCAGAAAGTTTCTTGTGCACACAGCCATAAATTCGCTCCGATTATTCCGAAAGTATTATCAAGATATGCAAGATTTTACGCACTTTTTCTTAACGCCAGAGGGCGCTGCCATGAATCATGCCACAGTCCAGAGTGAATCATTAGCAGTATGAATAAATGAATGAATCGCTTGTCTTGTGGTCTGTTGCTAAAAAGAAATGCACACACATGCCACTCACACACACACACACACACACGCACAACACAAACATTCAGTTGAAAGCTAAACAAAACTCAAACGAACCGCTGAGCCCTGTCGCATTCGCATTTGGCGTCCGCCAGGTTTCCCTTTGACAGATTCATAAATTAAGACATTCAACAATAAACAAATAAACAACACCAAACACAATGCAACAACAAGTTTGAATACTTGTTAAAAAGGTTGCGCGACTATCAGATGCCCTGTACATTTGCATCTCGTGTGCACAAAGTAGAACTTTTACTTAAATATAGAACATAGAATAGACTAAAATATACATTCAAGTACTTTACTATACTACCTTGTACTTCAGTCACATCTGTATTTCTCTATAGAGCTTCTGTTTGGCACATAGGGATCGTAAGATACTCTTCCACTTTTTAATACACCCTTTTTGTATATATTTGTAGGGCATACAATAGTGCACGTGTTTGTGGTTTGGCTTCTTTTTGTTAATAATAAATGCAGAAGACAGCAGCAGGCAGCTTCAAAGAGTTTGTCAAGCGGCAAAGTCTGTCGCTAATTATGCGAATGGCAGACCCCTACCGCCCCCCTATAGACACGACCCGCTCCCGTACGTAGTGCCATCGCACAGTCTTCCCGCATGGACTGTCTGCAGCAATTGCGTTACACAAAGGCGGAAAAGAGCGGAGAACGCCAAAAAGCCAAAAAGCGACGGGCCGAATGACATGTGAAAATATGCAAATGCAAAATATCAAAAGTGAATGAAAATTGAGTCTGGTCTGTATTGTTGCTACGGGTCTGCGGAACTTACTGCGGCTCAGAGGAGAGACAGACCGAGAGAGAGAGAGAGTGAGAGTGGCCAAAGTGGTGGGGCGGGTGAAAGGGTTACTTCACTCATTAAATATAATGGCGAGACAGAAGACAACAGACGGAGTTGTCAACCACACTACGTTTTAATTATGATGTCGAAATACGCATTAATTGCCAGCGAAAAGCGTGTGCACCCTACTCGCGGCTACACCCTACTGCAGTCAAATCAGCTTGACAGCAGTTTATGCAATTTTGACAAGCATTTTAAGTGTGCGTCCATGCGTCGACAGTTGTCAACTCTTATTGTGCCCTTCATATATATATATATATATATATGTGTGTCTACATCACTTTATCTACATAACCGACTTGAATTCAAATCTAACTAAACGCCAGTTGCTATACGTAGGGTATACAGGAAGGGGGACTGTCACGCAACTGCACTCTGATGTTTCTTAATGCATTTGGACATTTGGCACTTAATTATTTGCAAATGTGAAAAGCATGAACTGCAACAGACTAGGGTGCTGCTGGCTGGGGCGGGGAATTAAAACCGAGGTCAAAACTTAAAAAGAGGACAATTGCTGGGCGACAGACAGTTCAAAGGAAATGCGACTGAACTGCGGTTTAATTTGAACTTTTAATACATTTAAATGCATTTGTATATGAGCATACTAAAAATATGTAGCTAAACGAATTCGGTGTTGAAGCTAAACATAGTTCAGCTAATTATTTTTACGGATATTGCTCTACTTAAAGCTGTCTGAGACTCTTGATTAAAGAGAGATAAATAAATAAAAAATTGCTTTAAACTTAAAATACACTTTTGATTCTATTTTACCATAATTTAAGATTCATTTATGCTCTGAAATGCTTTTGCCACAAACTTTATTCAAATTAGAAAAATATCTTGAATTATGAAGTAAAAATATGAAGCCTTCTCTGGCGTACGCCAAGTGAATTTTCGAGGGGACAATTTAATCAACTTCAGCTAATTGGAAACTCTTGTATTTAATTAACGTGAATGTCAAATTATTTGTGATAAATGACATAAAATCTGAGACTCGAAAACTTCAACTCTCAGTTGGTAATCATGCTGCTGCAGCAACAGAAAAGGGTTTCAGCGGGAGTTTGCTTATGGGCCCAACAATAGGAGTCCCAGACGGATAATTAAGTGGTATCCATTCAGTGGACGCAATTGCAAATCGCTTGCCAATCAAATGAACCAAGTCAGGGACAGCTGACGGTCAGTTAGTTAACGGATGTGATTTATGGTAAAGCTTATATTAAAATTTTTGGACTAGCTTGAGCCGTAGACAAAAACCGAAAGCTGATTAACAGCCGCAGCTATAGCAAAGCGTGCGTGACGCCAAAGACAGGCCAGACCGGATGCTGCAAAAGCGAGGTGAAGATAGATAGATAGAGAGAGAGAGAGAGAGAGGTAGACACATAGCGAAATATGGAAGCTTTTTGGAGCTGCTTTTAATTAAAATAGACAAATGGCGCACGATTGAGCACTCGGTGGTTCGTTTAGCCCCGCCCTCTGCAACCGCCGCTGGCGCAGCTGTGCGCCTAATTTATGAAAAATTCACAAAACGAACTTATCAATCATAATACTAGACACTCTCCATAGCCCGCGTCCTAGCCTTAACTGTGGCTACATTGTTGGACGCTGTCAGCCTTTTTTGGAAGTCGTGGCACGTGCCATGCTGCCGGCAAAGAGCTGCTGAAGCTGCTGCTGCTGAAGCTGAAGCTGCTGCTGCTGCTACTGCTCAAAGGCAACAATTCAATAGAAAAATTGCAAAAACGTTGCAAAGAGTCCGCTAGCAACATTTCTTCTGTTGCATTTGCAGTTGCACTTGCCAAACAGCAGTTTGCAACGCTCATCGTTTATTGTAATTGTGTATGTGTGTGTGTGTGTGTGTGTGTGTGTGTGAGTAAGAGGAGCGATGGGGCCACATCGGAAGTGCGGGACACCGACCGAGTGCCTGATGAAGTTGTTGATAATGCGGTGGATGCTTTACTTTAGCCAATTTGGCTCTGGCAGCCGCTCAGCAATGACACGTTGTACGTGACCTGTTGGCCAAATGCCCACTGTGAAAGAGATAGGACGAGCACTGAAAGGGATAGAGAAAGAGAGAGAGAGATAGATAGTGAAAAGGAGGCAAGGCGCTGGTCAGGCTTTGATCAGGCTTTTAGCTGCCAGGTAGCACATCATTTATCAGTCTCGCGCAACTTGTCAGAAATATAAAAGGAATTTCTGAATTTTGTTATATGAATAATATTAAACAGCCAACAGATTATGTTAAATTCAATAATGATTCAGTTTTAAAAAAGATTTCTCTTTGAAAAATTATTAACACAAAATTTATTTAATTATTTTTAAAAATTAATACTAACTTAGGACTAAAGCGCTGACTGCTAAGTCCTTCAGCTGGGAATACATATTTTATTCTTTCTTTAATTAACTTTGTATATTTATGCATTATGTTGTTGGTATCTATTTTAGTTACATATCAAAGCTCGATTGATAACTAATGCGAATTTAATTTAAATTTAAATTTAATTTAATTTTCTTTACAGAAAGTAAAAAAAATTTCAGAATTTCATTTCTAAGCTGCTGCAGAATCAAAGGCGAGACACGCGACTACAACAGTAAATATGCTGTTTGTCTAAGTTGAAGAAGAAGAAGTAGAAGAAGAAAAACATAAATAAATAAAGAGACAGTGACGACAAAGCAGCCAATGAAATTTCCAAGAAATTTTAATTATTCAACATTTTTAACGCCAGGCAAATGGGTAAGAACCGAAGAAACCAAAGCAAAAAACCGACGGCAAACTAATTAAAGACACGTCCACCTACAAAAAGCAGGATAGACTGAAAGAGAAGCTAGGAGTAGCGGAGGGGCAGGCACTCCACGCAAGATCTTTGGCAGAGCAGTTCGAAAAATCATACAAAGTTATATAGTCATCAAGTGTACATCAATCATAGGCCGCAAGAAGTTGGGAGTCTCGGCTGATGGCTGCTTTGTCTGCGGCCACAAAAACAAAAACTGAAACCACAAGAAAAGCGTGAAAAATTGTCGGGCATGACGCAGTTCGTGCAACGCATCCCCAGTCAGAAAACAACAGCCGAAGAAGCAGACTAAATGCATTTGAGCATTGCTAAATTTGGCCCAGAAACCACGTACGAAGAACTGGCAGGCGGGCAGGCAGGCAGGCTGAGTCAAGCACCACGCAGCACCACGCGGCACCACCAAGCACCGCTGATGCTTCGATGCCATGTGTAGGCATTTTGCTGATAATTAGCGGCCTCTGCAAATGTGAGGACTTTGCGCCCTAATTGATAAACGTGCCAGCCAGCAACTAGAGTACCCGATACCCAGTTCTTGGTGCTTGGTTCTCAGCTCCCTGCTCCCAGTTCCCAGTTCCCAGTTTGCAGTTCCATTCCCAGTTCTTTCGCAATGCCCACACCCTGTTGCCTCAGCGTCGCAGTTTCTGCCAGGTCTGCGCTTGTCTAGCGCCCCGTTTGTTGCCGCCTGGTTCTCTGGCTGCTCCCCTGTGCGCTCTGGCGTAAAAATTATCTTAATGGACAATTTAAGAATCACTCATTGTGAATTATGCGGCGCATTTAGCTGCCGAGTAGACTAGTAGTCGTTGCTCCAAGATCTGGGCAAATGGGCAAAGGAATGTTTGCTGTGTCGTAAGTTTTCCGATGCCCTACCAGCGGGGTATTTAGTTTGTTCTCAGTTGGTTTAACATATTTATTAGAATTGATTGGAGTCACGATAAAAGCAACTTATGCAGTCGCTATATTTAATGTAAAATTCTAATCATAAATCAACTTATAGCGCAGCTTAAATCTAAAAATGCTTAAATGCCACTTGAAGTTTTTATTTTCTATTTCAACTTCTTTTGTAAAGATCTCAGATATTGATGTCAGCTGTTCCAATGGCTCTGCAGACTCTAGAAATATCGAGTTTCTATGCAATTTCAGCTTACATTCTGCTAATTACTTTCCCTTTAGCATTGAAATAAACATAACAAAATAGCAATCTATAGCCGAACTCATGTATTATCATTATCTATAGTCATTCTAGAATAATACCTTCTAAGTTTCCTATAGAGTATTAAGACATTCGTTCACCTTCTGCTATTTGTATAATTTTTGTTTCATTATTCTTGATAAGCATTGCAAAAGTTTTGAGTTCGTAAATGTTTTGGAAAATCTTCAGCGAGAGGCAAATGAAATGCGTAATGTGTGGAAGATATCTGATGGAAAGAGCTGCCCATTACCAAACCAGGCAGGCAGGGCCATGTGTGCCACTCGAGAATTGTATTTTGGGTCTAGGGAAATTCTCTAACTCATCACTCAATGTTACAGCCGCTAAAGACAATCAACAGGCCAACGAAGAACTATGCAAAATTGTTATAGAACTTAGAAGAGGGACGGCAGGTTGCAAGCAGGATCTGTCTCAGAGTCTCTGTCGCTGGTGTTGTCTGTCAGTCTGTCGCTTTGTCTGCTGTCTGCTGTCGGTTCGGTGCGGCCCGTCGCTTTATTCTAATGACTTTAATGAAATTTTTAATTCCCAGCAACCAGAATTTATTATTGTTTTATTTTGGGGTCTGAAATTGTGATTGCTCGACGGCTCTGTCGCATGTTGTGTGGCCACTCAAAAATAAACCCCCGGCAAGAAACGAAGTGAGGTGGAGTCAAGTGATGTACAGTGAAGTGCTGTACGGTGGGTTGGGCAGCCAGTTCAACTGGTAGCAGCAGCAGCAGCAGCAGTAGCTACAATTTCCAACTTCAAATCTTTCAGGCCAAGCTGCTTATGGCCAAGCGAGATAGAGAGAGAGAGAGAGAGAGAGAGAGAGAGAGAGAGGGAAGAGGGAGTTGGGAGCTGGGACAAATGCAGATTAATCAACTGCTCACTGAGTTTACCTAGCCGCTCTTTCTGATTTGCAGCCCACCACGCCCCGAACGCCCCCCTTTTCGCTACTGCCGGCTGCCACTTTGCCAGCTGATTAATGTCTTACATGCGACGTTTTAATACCAATTTTTTATGCATATTCCAAAGCGACTAAAACGCAAACACAAAACGCGCCAAGCAAACTGAAAAAGTTGCAGTCACTGCAGCCGTGACATTTCCTGTGCGTGCGTGAGGCAAACTACAGTGAAGCTTAGCTAAAAGGACGACAGTAAATTAGATGTAGATCTATAGTCAATAATCGAAACAGAACAATTTTGAAGTATGTTGGACTATTTGTCAGCATAATCGCTTCGATACAGTGAAGCACGACTGAAAAGACTGTGATATTAGCAATAAGTTACCAATAAATATATACAAATATAGAAACTTATTATATACATAAAATATCTGGATATTTCTTCTTCAATTTGAATTTCTGAAAACTGCATATCAATGAAGTCACCCTATCTGTTATAGCCGCACTCTACTGTACTCTTATAAGAGGGCCCCCCAATTCGCGCCAGTCAGAAATATTCATAATGTTGCTGCTACTCGCTGGGGGATTGAAAGGTGTTAATGCCAAAAACTTGCACAAGATTTGTACACAACTAATTTCAGCATATTCACAGAGACGGAAAGTTGACAACGGACTGACATCCGAGAGACCAAAGCTGATGCCAAAAAGAAAAAAAATTAAACTGGAATTGAGCCTTTGCGGCTCTGATGAACGATGAGCAATTGCAGCTAGCTCTCAAAACACGTCTCTTTGGCCAGTTTGGTAATTAAAAAGAAATTTTGTTGGCCTGCACGACGGACAGCCCAAATACATCCTGTTCCCATTTCAGAGGCGCCCCTCTAAGTGAGTTAATAACCTTCCAGTTATTGGTTAAGCGCTTCAGGTTCAGCTTTTCTGAAGCATGTTATATCATTGTGTTAAATTAACCAATTTTCGTTTCATTTCTATTTTACCTCGTTTCGTTGCCAGTTAGCGGCAGCGCTTTGTGCCACCTAAAAAAGTTGAATTCAGGTGTCATTTGAGGCACCTTTTTGATGACTGGCCATGACTGAAGGCGATTGCACCTCACAACTACTCAATCACCTGAACCAGCCTAATGAGGCACGTTGCGCGTTGCGCATTGCGCGTTGCACGTTGAACGTGGCAACCTTTGGGTTGCATCCGAATCACTTCCGATTTGGTAATGAACAGGTAAAACGAGCAACAGCTCTAATTGGACTGGTGCCAGCGCTGTATAGAAAGGCATTTGCCATGGCTTTTCAGGTAGAACTACTTAAGCTATAATACAAAAGAAAATAACCACAAAAGATGACACACAATTACTTAGATATAATTTTCTGAAGGCTCAAATATATTAGCAGTCAGTTAATAATAATCCTTAGAAAATTTAAAAAGAGTTTTTGAATAAATAACTAAAAAAAAATGGTGGGTTACGTTTGTAATATATATTGAGTACGTTATAGTTTACAAAATATTTAAACATATCATAAATAGTTTAATAATATATATTAGCTCGAGTATCATTCTTTGGATAATGCAGTATATTTGTAATCTCCCCTTGGATAGGATAGTTTGAGCTCTTCTGAGCCTACGGAAATAAATTAAAGTATTGGTTCCATACAAAAATTTTAAAACTTAAATATCAAACTGTTTTTTTGACAGTGACTGTTCTAAATAGAATTTTTAAATCAATTTTTAAAAATTTTATATAGTTTTATTTAATTAATTTAATATGAAAATATGTAGAGTTTTAACATAATTTAAAAGTAATTTTATATTTATTTAAATACTATTTAATATTTATTTAATAATATTTGGCTTCACTTTAAGAAATGCTGAACTCTTTAGGGATTTCAACATTTAACTAAGCTGCGTAATCAACACAATTTATTAAAAAAAAAATTACACATTGTGCTCCCCTTTTTTATGCACTCGCAGACACGCCTACCGACTCCTTGGCGAAACTCAATTAAAATCTAATTAAATTCTACCGGTATTTCATTCAATTTTCGCTGGTACTAACTCATTCATGTACACTTAGCCATACACATACACACACACACACACACACACACACACGCGCGTACACACACAGCAATGTTTAAGCAGCATGTAAACAGGCACTCATAATGCTGCTGTGCACAACAATTATGAGCAGCAACAACAACAACAACAACAGCAACTTAGTCGGCATATCATTGACGAGCACTCAATGTCAGCTGCAAAACAAGCAATGACAACAGGGCAACATGACCACGCCCTCACAGCCCCCACCCCCCCCCCTCCTCTAAAGCAAAAAAAAATAATAATAATAACGCCCACACACGCACATAGCTCAGCGCTCAGACACACTTGAACCATGGAGCAGAAGAAGCAGAGCAACAACAGCAACAACAAAATGAGAGATAGGCAAATCAACAACACAAACTCAACGGAAAAACTTTACAAACTCAATTTTCATTTTTGACAACCCAAAGAACCGCCCACTTTTCGTCGAGCAACAGCAGCAGCAGCAGCAGCAGCAGCAGCATTAGCAGCAGCAGCAACAGCCAAAAATTGTTCTCATATTTAAGAAAAATATTTGTTTATATGTGGATAAATTTACGACTACTAGAGCTTCAGCCAGTGGGAGGGTAGTTAAGAGAGGGATGATGGTGTTTACATTATTATCTTTAAGAAGGTGTCAGCCGCAGATGCCCCACTCCATCCACTGACAGATTCATCCAAGGCGAGAACTGCCAACCTCGACAACCCACACACACACACTCACACACACACACACATGAGTTATTTATAAGTTGTTGAATTTTCATTTTCATTTCAATTTCAATTTTCCGAAAATTTCATTGTCTGAAGGCGGGCAAAATTGTCAATTGCCAGGTGAGATTAGCATATCAGGCGCCCAGGGAGCAGCTGCCACAGTCAGCTGCCTCGACGTTTGTGTGCTTCTCTGTGTGTGTGTGTGTGTGTGTGTGTGTGTGTGTGTGTGTGTGTGTGTGGCATAGGGTGTGTGTCAAGCTTAAGAGTTATGCACAAGTTCTCGAAATCAATTTCAATTGCAAATCGTCAATAGTGAAGAAAACGAAATACATAAAAGAATCTTTTGTCTTCAGTTTAAATTACTTCCTAAGACCTAAAAGTTATATTATATCTATGGGACAAGCCTTAAAACAATTGAATTCTCACTATATGTCAAACTTTAAGCAATGTCTAAAGTGATCTTTATTCAATTTCACGTTAAACACTTCACGGGCTAAGAAAGTAATATTTAAAAATTATGAAATATTTAAATGAAGTTCGCTCGAAACTCAATTGCTTACGATTCGCGGAACATCTTTCAGGTTGCATATAAGAAATCCAATTATTTCATAATAAAATCAAATGATTGCACACTAAATCAATGCTGTCATTTATTATATTTGTGATTTTTAATGATATTTTCTCTCTCCCGGCGACGACTGTCAACAGCTTTCGTAATTTATGTGCCGCTGCCACGCCCACTTGACACCGAACAGGCAGGCCATGTGAACACACTATATGCATACATACATACATATGTATATAGAGCGACATATGGCCACTGCGAAGACACTGTCTCGATCGACATGTAAAGTGGGCGTGCCTGTCGCCCAGGAAGAGTTGAACATGGCGCGTCGATGCGATGCGATGCGCTGCGATGCGATGGATGAGCGATTTCTTTTTGGCTACCGCATTGGCTGCTACACAAAATGGGCGTGGCACCAGTACAAGCACTACAAAGTCGTTGACATATGCAAGTGGCGTACACAGCGAACCATACATATATAGACCACGATCCGTGACCGATCTCAATTGTCAGAAACGTTTCGGTTGCGTCTCGTTTGAAGTAGATGTTCGAAATGAGAATGAAATCGAAAGAAATAAAGAACTATAGGCATTTTATTGAAGTATAAGCTATTAATAGGCGCATCATTTTGATGAATTGATGGCTCCCCAGTGGATCGATCATGGGCTCAATACATATATACATATATATATATATATATAAATATATATATATATATATACTTACATCTATATATATATATGTGTGTATATATGGCAGCTCCCTAGACTGTGGGCTGTGGGCTGAGGACTGAGGGCCGCCTATCGTCTGGGGCCTCGTTGCGCTCGTTTTAGTTTTGATAGTTTTTCAAAATGTTTTGCTCGCTGCTTTCGCATCGATTTTTCTCATTCGGCATTTTGTTTGCTCTTTTTTTTCTTTTATTTTCGAGATTTTCGAAATATTTTCAAGGATGCATGGCATGGCTGCGTCTCTGCCAGTGCCGTGCAGTCCCCGTGGCTGTCGTCTTCGCTGTCTGGGCAAAATGTCGTCAAGTTAATTAAGTGATTTATGCGCCTTGAGGTCGCGCGTCTACTTAATTATCAAATAGTGTGGCATTTGGGGAATGTTTTGGGAATTATTTTCATGCCCAGATTTACTTTCGCTTGCACTCTCTGCTGGCATACAGGGAGAGACTATATAAAATTGGTTTATAGCTCCTGCTCCATATAATTCCAGTGGCTTATGTTAAAGTAGCTGTCAAATAGAGGCAAAACATATGCGACAATACACAAAAATGGGTTGGACACTAACTAAATCACTGACTCAGCTCTACATGTGGCGAAGCATACATTTAATTGAATTAAATCAGAGATTTGAGTGCATTCCTGATGTTTAAATACGAGAGTTGATTGAACTTGTAAAGCGAACCAAAATGTAGGAAAAAATTAAAATATAAATTTAATTTCAATTTCGGTCATTCTATATATGTTATCTGAGTGATCAGGAGATTCGATTGGAGAAGGAACAAAAGGCAAAGGAAAAGAGAGGCAGAGAGACAGAAATAAATGTGAAATAAATAGAAGGTGTGAAAAAGAGAGTGAAAATGACAAAAAGATATAGAAAGAGGGACGACAAATATTGGTATAATTAAAAATAATAATATATTATATTAAATATATATATATTTTTCTCTTTAAAGATAATTTGATTCAATTCATTTATTGTTTATTCGCAATTATTTTATTTTTATTTTAAGTTTTATCAATTTGCGATATTCAGCCTTGACATATCCAACCTCTAGACTTCAAGCCCCTCGATGATCACCTAAATCAAACTTAGAGTGCATTTCTCTTAATTTCGAATGAATCCTGCTCCACAATCATGTATCATAAGCCTATAAGTAAAACTTGGCTTAAAAAACTTGGTTTTTAATTAATATTCTCATATTGTCACACGTCACAGCTGCATGACACGGCGTTGCCCAGGCAAACGTCAAAGTTAAATATCATTTTCCACAATATTATATACATATTAAAGCTCTTCTTTCTATAGGATGGCATATTGCGTAAAGAGCCAGATCCTTTTTGCTTTTATTTATCAATACGCCCGAAGGATCTGCACACAACAAGGCGATGTGCCTTGTCTGTTTGTCTGTCGTGCATGTTTGTGTGTGTGTGTGTGTGTCTGCGTGTGTGTGCGAGTGCTGCTGTCAGCCACTGTTAACATTATCCTGCTGATTATTGTGCATGAAAAATGGCCAACAGGCAGAGAGCGTCGAGCAAGAGTGAATTCCGCTTTGCCGATATTAAGGCAAGAGGTAAATAAGGGCGAGGGTCAGAGGAAGCTCGAGCTTTTGGCCAGATTATATTTGCATGCATTTATCGATATACGCGCGTCATTTCGCTGCTTTTTAATAAATTTCGGATTTATGCAGCGCAACAAAAAGTAAAGCAAGGAAGCAAAAAGGTTCTGTCTCCTGACCCTAGTTCCTGACCCCTCAGCGCATTCAATTAACAGCGCACATAAATTTACTTTGGCCTTAATAATGCAGCTGAGTCCCGACCAAGCATGCACAGGCTTCATATCCTGTTTATTTAAAGCAGCGCATCTTTCATGTGTATGCTACACACACAGACAACTGTGCATATGTGCGAAGCGAGGTATTTTCATAAGGACAACACGGGCGACGGCTTAAGTTGCGGCTCATAATTTATTGGGGGCCAGGTCAGCACACTATTGGCCAGGTCTCAGTTGTCGAAGCAGGACATATATGAAAATGGCGTTCTAATTACTTTAAGCGGCCAGACGGCTGACCCAACCCAGACGCCTACAAGGCTGCCCCCAACGATATGAGCCCTGCAGCGATTATTGCCTGTTTGCCCAACCAAAGGATAACAAACGCACGGCCTGCCGCTTGCCCTTGTCGGCAGAGCCTTTGTTGTGGGCAGCTGAGGCTCGTCTATTAGCTGACCCTTACACGCAAATCTCAGTCCTGCTCCAAAACTAATTGCAATATGGCATTGCATCCTGCTGCTAGACCGACAGGAGGCGTGCGCCAACGCATCCTTGTGGCCATCAACATCCTGACAGCGCTGTCATGTTTGGTTGCACGTTTCTCCTACGCCCAAGCTGGCGTTTGACAACTTGACAACATGCAAGGGCGCCTATTGTCTCAACCAGGCCGCACATCCTTTGAATGTTTGTGCACGCATCACTGGCAAGGACATGCCAAATTAAAATGCAATATAAGCGTTAATGAATTTGTGCAGTTTAGGCAGCACAGCCGCATCGACAATCCCAAACGAAAGGCAAAGTTAATGAAGTGCTCAGTGGCAAGCAACCTAGCATGAAGGGGTTAAGCCCATTCAAACGTGGCTCAAGCAGCTCTAGTTATACTCAGCAAAATGCATTGAAAAAGGCTATATTAGCTGTGAGTATATGTATTTGTGATAACATGTCGAGTATATCACTCAAATTGTTTTCAAATGGGGAAGTAATAACTATATATATACTATACATATTATACTATACACATATTGCAAATGTTTAATATTTTGAATAGAATTGAATTTGTATTTCTTTTAAGAAGTATCTAGCTAGTCATACATTGCCAGCTAAAGCACTTTTTCCGCTTACTTCGTTGACATGGCCAGAAAGTGCCGTTGATATTTCAATGTGTTGTCATTTTTGACATCGCTGACTAATTCCGCAGCCCCTACTTTGAGCCCCACTCACACCCTATTGTCCTGTGCCTTTAGCCACACGGAAAAAAAAGAAGGCAGCTGTCAACATTGTCCATCAGTTTGCATTACACTTCCTGCCCGACTCCCGTAACAACTGCCAACCCTTTTCATGCCCCGCGGTTCCACTTGCTGCCCAAAAGGTCACGGAGTCGGCAAACGGGGCCGAACGGGGTCGCCTAATTTAGTGGCGCACAATGTTAAGGATATTTAAAGCAAATGAGTGCACATTTATAATGACAACAAGGACAGCGACAACAAGGATCGTTTGCTCCTCTTCCACAACTTATGGCAATTTATATGACAGTGTCATTAGTTCGGTTTATGCAGCAGATGACAAAGCAGCCAAGAGATGCAGAGTAACGTGTACGCCGGGCTGTCGAAAAAGGCTTGACACGGTTATTAAATACCCTAAGCAGCAATAAAGAGACCAAAATTTCAGTATTTTCGTATTATGATACTTTGAAATGAATATAAAGAAAATGTAATTAAATGAAGAGTATATTTGACTGAATATTTATATTGTTTTACATAAAGCTATAAGTTGTAGTAAGAGCTGAAAACACGAAACTATTTATAGACTTTTAAATAAAAAAAAATATTTCATATATTAAAGTACTTTTGAATATAATTATAATAACGACTTTAATAATTTATCACACTTTATTAGAGTTAAAAATTATATTTTTACCCGAAATATGAAATGTGTGCTGAACGATCAAGAGTTGTTATTTATTTGTCTACAGCGCATTTCGACTGCCTGTCAAACGGAACATTTTTGTGGTAGCTCCACAGCTTGGCTTCATTATGCCCCGACAATTATTTGCATTACCCGGCCATACACATTTATTTGTACATATATATTAAATATAGAAAAAGGAACAGCTACAAAGCAAATTAAGGCATGACAAGAAAAAATGCGCACAGCTGAATGAGTTTTGGTTTTCGCCTTATTATGTATATATATATATATTTTTTTTTTTGATACAAATTGAAAAGGGACAACAGGACACGGCATAAAAGCGACCGACGCTGAGGACAACAGCCAGAGGACACTTTTTTCTTCTTTTTCTTTTTGGACAGACGTTACCCTAATGCATAATCAGGTTTAAAAATGACAACAGCGAAAATAATAACGGTCCCGAAAGTGCCAAAGGAACAAAGGCAATCAGACGGCAAAATATAGAAAAAATTAACGCTTGCAACATTCTGTAATCAAATTTAATCGAGAACATTTTCTATTGTCTTTCATCCATTACTGTTTCTGTTCTTCTTTCTAAATAGCAAATTGCTCTGTTGGCGTTGCTTACTGATAGCCAACCTGAGAAATCTGTTTGAAGTCTTGCCAAAACCAAAGAATTACCAAATCCTGATGTGAAATTTGTTCTCTTAACGTTATTTCTCATAAGATGCTACTTGTGCCAAATTCACTGAATTAAAAGTCTATCTTATATACATATATTTAGTATTGGCATATACCTAATTTAATAATAATATTTATTATTTATTTTATTTATTAATTACATTATTAATATTTATTTTATTCATTTATTGATCAATTTTTCATTGAAGACGCTACATTATCTCCGCCAAAGAATCGGATCAAAATTACATACATTCTTTATTTACATACTTTTGATAAACAAACATCTTAAGATATTTAAAAATCAGTTAGGGCTTGAATGAAAGTGACAATGAAACATTAAACACAATTGAACTACAGACTTAACATGGCTGAAAGCAATACTGCGTAAACCCATTTAATTTGATGTAATTTGAAAAACTTGTTTTCATTAGTCATACTTCAAAATTCGTTTGTAATTGAGCTTCAGTGCAAGATAAGGGATTTTTCAGATTTTAAAATAATTCCGTTTTCCCACCTCTCTACTGCAGTCTCACTCCATCGGAAAGGTGAAAGGTTACTGCTAACACGTACGACTTTCGTATAACGACGACAGCCACTCATTTGTCATGGACCCGGCTCATTTCGCAAAAAAATGTTTCAACAATCTGGCAATTACACACCTCACGCATCAGACGGGGCCAACAGCGAACAGCCACCCCCATAATCCCCGACCCCACAACTAAGGGCGAGCCAACCCCAACAGCAATGCAGACCAGACCTGAACCAGAGAATTGTCAATTATTAAACTTTGCATTGCAAATGAAAACATATGTTTAACAAGCGGTCCAGAGACGAGCCCCCAACCAACCGAACATATATATAGACACACACACACACACACATACATACATACACATACACATACACATATGCAAGCTTTCATATCCGTTTCCGGCTATCAGCATTAGCCAACCCCCGTCACTAGCCTGGGCGGCAGTTTAGCATTGCACGTTGGAAATTAAATGTTTCAAAATGAAATTCCTCAATTGCAGTCGCCACGCTCAGACGCCGGCCGACACCGTTACAACTGTCAGGGTGATGGGTGAGGTGTGGGCTGTTGCGATAGACCCAAAAGCAATAAATCCTGACACAGGAGCTACACAGCTACAACTACAGCAACGGCAGCAGCAGAAGCAGCAGCAGCAGCATCAACCCTTGCAATTGCTGCCCCGTTGGTAGTTGCTTTTCAAATTGCAATTAAACGTTTTACAAAACCACGCTGACCATTCGTCTGAGAAGCTTCAACCACCCACAGCCACAATACCGAGCCCAATGTTAGCTAAACAAAGACTCCAACCCCCAACTCGCGGCCACAGCCCGAGCCCAATCCCTAGGCCAACTTCAATTCCTGGATCAGCCCTAAACTCCAATTCAACTCACACGGCCTTCACAACTGACCAGCGTCGTGGGCTGTTGCGTTATTTCCGCTTAAGAGACGCGCCTCGCCGAGGCTACCCAACCCACAAACCCCAACCCCTAGTTGACTGCTGCCGCTACCGCTACCGCTGCTGCTGCTGCTGCTGCTGCTGCTGTTGGAAGCTCTCATTGACGCCGTGCTTAATTGCGTTTGTGTTTGCGTCCGCACATTGAACGCACATTTTTGCACGTGCTGCTTGGGCCCAACCCCCACTCTCTACTCTTGTTACCATCTCCACCCAACCCTTAGCTTAGCACTAAACGCAACACTGTCTGTCCTTCAGGTTCAATTTACAATTTTTCATTGCCGTATTTAGGGGCGCGCTTTGTTATTGCCACGTGTGAGTTGCGCATTTTTAGCGATTCGCTGCGGTTGCCAGCCCGTCGTTCTCCTCGCTTGCCTCCGCTCTATCAGCCGCAACCGCTTTCTACTAGCTCAAGCGCAAATAATTAAAAACTTTGCCAACTTTGCGCAAAGCGTCGACATTTTTTTCATACATTTTTAATAACCAAGCACTCAAAATGCAATTAAATCTTGGTCAACTTGTTGGCCCACAGCGTCGTGTGGTTTGGCTCTGCTGTGGTGCAATGGCCATGCAACAGCTGCAAGCGTGAAATGCCACCAAATTAAAATTCCAAATGCAACAGCAAATGGTTCCAGCTCCTCCCAACTCCTACTCCGCCACCTGCGCACACAATGACCCATCGCTTGGTGCCGCAAGGACACGCATTAGTTAAGAGCTGCAAAAGTGGATTTTGAATTCAGATTTTACGTGGAGCAGCGTTTGGTAAATGGAATTTGCGTAATGCTCGTTCATTAGTTTGCCAGTTTTCCAATAGCTGAAGGCAGCCGCTGAGCCAGAGCAGAGGTGGGACCATCGCAGATGTACAGCTGATGCTCTGATGACAAAGTATGAGTTTCGTTTTAAGAGCACGTTTCGATACACTGTACAAAATAGTGTATATAGATACAGATATAGATACAGATATAGATATAGATATAGATATAGATATAGATATAGATATAGATATAGATATAGATATAGATATAGATATAGATATAGACATAGATATAGATATACATATAGATATAGATATAGATATAGATATAGATATAGATATAGATATAGATATAGATATAGATATAGATATAGATATAGATATAGATATAGATATAGATATAGATATAGATATAGATATAGATATAGATATAGATATAGATATAGATATAGATATAGATATAGATATAGATATAGATATAGATATAGATATAGATATAGATATAGATATAGATATAGATATAGATATAGATATAGATATAGATATAGATATAGATATAGATATAGATATAGATATAGATATAGATATAGATATAGATATAGATATAGATATAGATATAGATATAGATATAGATATAGATATAGATATAGATATAGATATAGATATAGATATAGATATAGATATAGATATAGATATAGATATAGATATAGATATAGATATAGATATAGATATAGATATAGATATAGATATAGATATAGATATAGATATAGATATAGATATAGATATAGATATAGATATAGATATAGATATAGATATAGATAAAGATATAGATATAGATATAGATATAGATATAGATATAGATATAGATATAGATAAAGATATAGATATAGATATAGATATAGATATAGATATAGATATAGATATAGATATAGATATAGATATAGATATAGATATAGATATAGATATAGATATAGATATAGATATAGATATAGATATAGATATAGATATAGATATAGATATAGATATAGATATAGATATAGATATAGACATAGATATAGATATAGATATACATATAGATATAGATATATATAGATACAGACACAAGCGTGAAGTCAATGTATACAACTCAAAGTGATTAGTCATCAAAAACTATTAAAAAGTTAACGAATAGCAAAGGAAAAAGAAAAGATAAAAGAGAATAAAAACTGGCGCACTCTCTGGATGGAGCATGTCGAACAGTCTGCAGACCAAACAAATTTTGTGAGATGGCAAAACTTGCGGAAGTTTAATTAAATGCATCTTTTCGCTCAGTGGCTGACTCATTTAGCATGTAAACTGTGCGCCGTGTCGCTGATAAAATTAAAAACCATTTTAGAGCCACAACAAAAAGCCGAAGAAGAAGAAGAAGCCACACGACAAACTACAGGACAGAAACTGCGCACATGGAAGCCAACTAGATATGCTAACTAGAGTGTACAACTTTTTTCGGGGGCAGGCTGTAGTATTTGTTATGCATGTGTGTGTGTGTGTGTGTGTGTGTGTGTGTGTGTGTTGGGTGTGTGTGTGAATGCCATGACAGCTGGCAGCAGACAGCACCTATATATGGGCAGAAGGAAGAAGGATGGGCGGCAAGGATTACCGTGATGGTCATAAAAATTTCATTGGACATTTTTAGTGAAGCTGCTGGCCGTGTGCCGTGGTTGGTAACAGTTGGTTAATGACAGTTAAAAGCCATTTGGCTAAAAGTTTTTTGCATATTAAAAACATATTTTGGCAAAGCTGAGCGCAAAACAAATTAGTATAGCCGCACGGCCAAATAGGGGCACAGAATGGACATGACTGAGCCAAAATCAATCACAGCCAATTAGGCTAAGGCGCTTTTTATGATAGGAACCAAAAGCCGGCGGGTCGGAGCTGGGCGGAACGTCTGATAGTTTTAAGTCCCGTCGTTGATGTCCTGCTGCTGTGGCTGTTTCTGACATTCAAAAGGAAACAGCAGTCGGTAGAGACTGGCCATTAAATCTAATCGCATTAAATGAGCAGCTCTATCAAAGCCCGCAGCAACCACCGCCACAGTTCCAAACAGCGTGCGCAAAAAAAAAAAGAAAAAAAAAAGGAAGCGAACTTCAGTAGACAGTAGACAATCACAGCAACAACAGAGACAACAAGTACAACAATCCGCTGACAGTTAACGCAAATTTATCGATTGACGATTAAAAAGGACGTTGCCAGGCGACAGTCGCATACCAAATGGGTTCCTAGGGTGCTTCTCCTACGAGTAAAAACGAAAATCACAGGAAATTAATTACAATTACGCTAGACGCTAGACGATAAACGCTCTATGCACCCCTAACACCAAACACGCCTAACAAAAAGGAAGCACAGGGCAAGAATCCGCGCCATATGGTGGTTTACTGCCTCAGTGGCTATCGGGACATTTGCCCAGTTTTTGTTCGACACATTTTTAGCATTTTAAGTGCACGAATCAATTGTGTTTGCTTATCAAATACGTCCACAGCAAATGTCAAATCACAAACTGCATAATCCCCTGGAACAATCATAATGATATTGTGGGTTATGGTCGGCAGCGAGGGTGGGTTGGTTACTTGTGCTGCTGCTGGATGGATGGAAACAAATCGATTGGAAAATCACAATAAAAAAAAGTGCTTTGTGTGCGTTCTATGTAGGAGGCTGCTCTGAAAACCAACGATAATCAGTGTATTGTTGGGCTAAGTATGAAAATTTGCAGATTAAGTGAATAAAGGATTAATCTGACAGAATCGTTTTCCAATTTAAGCATTGATGAAGTAGCGCCATAACGACTATTTTCATAAATGTACTTAAGTCAGCTCAGCGAAAACTTCCCGCTAGAAGCGAAGGGAAGGGAACTTAGCCAACCACATTACTTCTCGACATTAGTTAATGCTTCAAGATTTCTTGTGGTATTATATACATTTATATTATATATAAAATTTATATAAATAGTGTATAATCAAATTGTATTTTTGAATTTAACAAATGCTTTATAACCCATACCATCACTCGTATGGAGTATCAAAACTAAGCACACAACATTTCCTTTAGTTTCCTTCAACCGTACTCTAATAATTTCCACTTATACCAATCGATAAGTATTAATTTTGTATTAGAATGTCTGAGTTTCTGCTCGGGCATCATTAGTATAAGGACTCTTGCTTCTGAGAATATAAAGCCAGCACACCATAAGCATCATTGGCAAAAGAAAAACTTTCGCAAAAGGAAATCCCTTTTAAGGCCAAAACTTAGCACAGCTGCGCATAGTCGTAGTCGTGAGTCACGAAACAACCCTGCTGCATGTGCGTGATTGACAATCGAAAATATTAAAAACTAGTTCCCTCGAAAATCCCATTGCGTGCTTCACGAATGTATTTTAATATGTAAATCCTATTTAAACTAAATGCAGACTGCCGAGCGTGATTCACTTGAACTGTTTAAGCATTCCGCATACACATATGACTAATGTGATAGCAGTGGCACCCTCTCTTCGCCATACTGCCGATTATGATGTTTAAACAGGTGAGTAGAATATCCCAAGAGCTTCATATGTTGATTCCAAGCTTAAATATCCCAAGGATATTTCTGGTTTTCTCTTATGAACTGGCCACATCAAAGTGTATCGCATTTGAAACCGCAAGCCAATTTAAATACCCACATGTTGTTTGTATATGAAAAGCGTTCAATACCCTATACAAATTAGGCATAACAAAGAAAGCCACAGAGCTGAATATGCCAGAAGACCGTTTACGGTAGTTTTGGAGATTTAGATAAGGGAAAGGGCAATCAGTGGCATTATACATATATTATATATGGGGTATATCGACTGTGTGCGCAGTTATTTAAGCAGAATCAATCAAAATAAACTGGAAACTTTCCCAAATCAATTGAAAATACTTAAAGAAATTCTATGAATATTGTGAGTCATCACAAATACAAAAACAGGGTATTAGCCACGTCTGCTAATGCCAACTAGCACTCTCCCGTTCTGTTGTTTATTCGAATGTTCGCTTATGCTGTCAGTTTTAATGTATTTAATATTTGCTTAAGTCTGTCCCATTCTGAACGGTTGGCAGTCAAGCAAATTGTGCCCACTTTTTTGGGGCTTTATGCACAATAAATTGCCCACAGACCAAAGACCAGAGATCAGACAAGAGCCCCGAAACACCGAACCCGAACAAGGAGTGCGACTAAAATGGCCTCAAGCGTGTGCGCTATATGCCTTTGAAGCGCACGCTTGAGTCGATGCGAATGTATATTCGTGCACGATATGAGTGAGCTTTGAGGGTTTGAGGGGCGTCGCGGCATATCCTTATGCTCACAGACTCGTGCTCAGACATGCTTTTAATTTTGCGCATTAAGCGTAGTTAATCCTTAAACGCCCCTGAAACGCTGCTGCATATGTAAATGGACGCGTTGAGGTTAAGGACTCGGGGTAAGGGGGTCCATCCTCGGCTAAGGGTTGTCATTAACAGAACTCGTCGCGCAACAGCTCACTTAATGTCATGTTGTTGCATTCAATGATTGTCTCTCGACTTTAATTTAAATACATTTTTATATGGCTATGACCGCTTAGTAGCCAGCACAACCCCTCTACCTCCCCGCAAAGCGTACTCAGCGAAATGCGACGTGACATGAAAATTGCATTTGGCCGTATCTACACATCCTCCTTCTGCTGCCCCTCTCTGGCTCACTCCTTCCTGTAATGCTGTCTGGCGTTTTTAGGGTGACCATATGCTTGGGTATTCTTTCTTTTCTCTTTTTTTTTTTTGTGGCATTTACCGCCCTCCTTTTGCCTGGCTTCTTTTGTCTATTTATGCATTTCACCGCGAAATAGGATTAAACGCTTATGTAAAGGACCCAATCAAAGTTGCCCAGTCGCGCACACCTTGCGTGACGTCTATATATATATATATATGTATATACATATATACATCGCACTGTAGCACATATGCCCCGGTTCCCGTAGTGCTGGCCCAGCCCGCAAATCCGCTTTTCAAATCCTATCAGCCTCCCCTGCCCGTTACCCTCGGCAGCTCGCCGAAAACTTTGTCGCATTCTGAATAGCAAAAAAATTCCATTTTCAATTTGACAATTTCTTGCGCAAGTAGTTTTATTTTTTCTGGAGCAAAGGAAACAGGGGGACAAAACCATTGCATACTTGTTGGTGTCCTTCCAAGCTTCTGAGTGAAGCGCCTCCCACACAGAACTTGACCATTCTTACGCCTTATAATTTCTGATGTCTTTAATTTGTCTTGCCCGAAGGCAAATATGCTGCTCGAGCAGCAGGCAATCGTTCGCCTAAGCCGCAGCAATTTTTATTATGACAGCAACACAATAAAAGATACAACAACAACAAAAAGAAAAAGAAAAAAACATACAAAATATAAAGCAAAAAGGAAAACAAAACGAAAGAAATATTTAGAAACGTGGCCAACAAGTTGTACTGCAAATTTTGTGGTCCATTTTACACAAATGAAAAGTGAAGCACGCGAAATTTATGTAGCGTAAAAAATTTCTGATGATGTCCTTAAATCAAAATTTAAATAAATTTTCTAAAATAAAACAGTGGGCGTGCCATGTGGGCAGCACTTGGCTGTTGCCTCAAGTTTTTATTCCTCTTTTATATTACTTTTGCCTACACATATTTCGTATTTATTTTACTTTTTGCTTCCCTTTTCCTCATTTTTTTTTTTATTATTTGCTCACTCTGAATTTATTTCTGGCCCACGATTATTTGGCATTTTGCATTTGTGCACGCCCCTCTGCCCTCTCGACGCGTACCGCCCCCTTAGGCCACGCCTCATCATAAAACTTGGACCGGTGCTGGCCAAGGCGAAATGCAGACAAAAAAAGCAAAAAACATAATCCGTTGTCTCAGCCGAAAGTTGTAAAAAGCAAAGTAGCTGAATAAAAATACATGACCTCATATATATATATATATATATATATATACATATACATATATCATATATCACGGGCAGATTGCTTTGGCTTTGCGTGTTTATGATTTTCTTACTGCTCTCCCTCTCTGACTCCATCTTCTCCACGCCTCTCCGAGCTGCTCCAGTTTTCCCTTGGCCATAATTTTCATCTAATACGAAATATAATTGCATTATAAAATTTTTGTGCGCGCATGATTTGTGGCATGTGAAGCAGAGAATGCCCACAAAGTATCCATAGATAAGTTTGGGGATAAGCACAATAATCACGATGCCATATTTTCTGAGGATTGGACTCTGAACGCAGAGCATATATCTAATTTTTTTCTCTGCAAATTTAGTGGCGAACATTTATTTCTTTTTATCAAAATAATAATGTTAAAAAGTTTAAATGGTTTTGTATTTTGTCTAACGTTAATCCTTTACATAGTATATATTCATATGTGCTGATGTATTTCTCTCTCTCTCTCTCTCTCTCTCTCTCTCTCTCTCTCTCTCTTTTTCTCTCTATCTATCTAGCTTGCTAAATATATTGACTTGAATAGGAAGTTAGAATCGTATCTGCTAGCCAAATGGCAAGGCAAAGCAAATAAAATAAAAGTTTCAAGTTCAAATTTCTGTTAGGAAGATTAAATAATTATATTGAAGCTGACGATGGCAAAATCTAAATATCCATTTGATTCAGCTTAAGCATATTTTAATGTATTTTCATATCCAACTATTATTTTTATTTATTACTTAAAAGCGCCTTTGAAGTATTCGCGTGTAGGCTGTCTGCCTGCGGCTCATTACCATTTGTTGATCCACCTACTTAAGCCTTGAAAATCCCCACTCAATTGCCATTTATTTAACTGCTTAAGGCGCGCACACTCACACCGACACACACACAGACACACACACGCACACACTGGGCAGTATGCGGTTCATTTGCGTAAGAGAGCCGCATGGAGAGTCCACTAGAGTCCACTATTATAGTCGTAAATATAACCGAACTGGAGCACTTCAGAAATCGAGTCAATGACTCATAAAAATGCCAAAAATGTGCGCCCAGCTGAGTAGTGGCACACACACACACACACACACACACACACACACACACACACACACACACACACACACACACACACACACACACACACACACACACACACACACACACATACAATGAAAGAAGGTCTTTCAGCTGGGGATAGCCCAGCGCAACACGCTCGCTTGTTTATACGTATGTATATATCTATTCTTTCCTTTTCTTTTCTCTTTTTTTTTTGTGCGAAGCGTTGAAATTTTGCGAGCTTATCTTATAAAAATCATAAAATTTGCATAATAATATTTTGAAATGTGGCCTTATGTCTGCCTGTGGGTGTGGTTAGGGCGGAGGCGGGGGCGTTGGCGGTGACCGTGAAGTCCAGCTGCGGCACATCCTTTTGGCCAGCGGGCTAGTGCTCGCATATTCGCATATCCTTTTATGCTGATGATGAAGTGAAAGTGTTGTGAATTATGGGCATTAGCTGCGAATGCGCATGAAATTGGCTTGTGTCGTGGCTGGGCGTGGGTGGTTCGAGTGCGGGCGGCACTTAATGGACTCGCATAATCTTGACTATTGCTGGGATTGTCTGCTGGGACCTGAACGACGGCAGCTGTTGATCAAGTGCCATGGATAAGCGGCACATCCTTGTTGTTCATCCTGTTGTTATTGTTGTTGTTTTTTTTTTTATAGTGCAAATATTTGAACTGCTTCTAAATGCAGTGATTTCCATGGGGCAAGGATTAACTTCTCACCAGCTGTGGTTACCAGACGCCGCCAGGGCGACGACGACGACAACGACGACAACGGCGACGGCGACAACCAATCGCCGCGACATGCGACACGCGACCCGCGGCACGCACGACTCAATGCGCAAACAAGTACCAACACACACACATTGAGTGAGTGGAAGGATTGGCGCGTCCTGTGTCAATAAAACTGTACGCATTATCCAGGCAGGTCTGCTGGATTTTCCTTTTCATTTCTTTTTTCATCTCTGTGTGCGCCGCTCGTGCGTGTAAAATCATTCGAAGCGTCGTCCATCAAAGCGAAAAGCACTTTTCCAAACGCACCCACACCGGCTGCCGCTCCAGCTAGCTCTCGGCACTTGAAGTTATCCTTATTGACAAACACTCAACTCTACGCATCTTAACTCATCAGACATGCAGACGCATTCTTAATGCGCAACTCTCCCTTAAGCACAGCGAAATGCACATTTTGTTTATTTTAATTAGCGAACGCAATAAAAAAAAGCAAGCGAGCGGCATTAGGTGAAGTTTATTTTCTATATTTTTTCTTCTTTTCCTTATCAGTTTGCCAAACTTTGGGCTAAGAAATTCAATTGCTGCGGGCCAATTTCGTGGCGCGGTCGTTGGGACAAACACAGCAGCTAAATTAGCCAGCCATGGGAGAGCTGAGAGTGGCGCTTGACTTTCAAGTGGATTATTAAAGATGTAAATGAGAAAAAACGTATGGCAAGCGAAATAAAAAAGATGCTCGTGAAATATTCAAATTGAAGACAGCTGAGAGAAGAGAATGCACAGTGAACAACTATGAGAAAAGTCCTAAATTAATTGAAGGATTAAGAAAATATCAATGAGTTGTCGACTCCAAAGTAACAAAACTTTGGTTGGCTTAATATATTTGATTTCTATTTTCATTAGTAGTCTCGATCAAAGTTACTCCTCCCAAATCTATAACGACGAATGCCTCATCAGCAACAACACACTCAAAGAGTCAGAGACAATCTCAAACACATACTTTGTTTTCCTTGAGATAATGTATACACTTTAACGATTGCATCAATAAATAGTAGCGAACTGAGCATAACTTCGCAGTGTTTACCTTGGTAAACGTATGACTGAAGTAAATCTAAACACAAGTTTTTTATATGCACTTAGAAATCTGCAGACCCATACAGATTATGGCAGCCAGACCGAAGCTAAACTTGATGCAGAAAGACCAAAGCTCGAAACTAAAAGCCAAAACCAGCCAGATCTCATACATATAAACATGCGATTGTGCAGGCAGAGCCATACAGATGTAAATGTTTATGTTTCCTGTGGTCTGCTCTGCACTGCTCTGCTCTGCTCTGCTCTGGTCTGGGGTGGGTGGAAGGATTGGGTGTAGCATGGAGGTTGACTGGGTAATCGTAGAGAGATGCTGGCACAGTTCTGTTATTATCATTTCATGTGTTTCTGGCTGCTTGTGTGTGGTATTAAATTCTTTCTTTTTTTCTCCCTCTCTTTTACATTTGGAAGCGTTGCCACACTTTTTAAAAATTTATTAAACGCGATTTTCTTTTACTATTTCTTCGTTTACGCAACCAGCTAGGGAGAGGGAGAGATAGTGAAAGGGTGAGACTAAAGGCAATGAAAGAAAGACTCACAACACATGGACACTGGGGAATGGAGAATTTGTGCAATATTTTTAATATTTATATGGCAACCACACAAGCACACAAATCATCAGCAGGCGACGTTAGCAGAGCAACACGAACAAGAAAAGGACCCCAACAAACAAACAAACAAACAAACAAAAAACAAAAAAAAATAATAATAAAAAATTCCCTGTAAATAATAAATTCCTGCACGCTACAGCAGCAGCAACAACAACCACAATAGCTGGAGCAGCGAAAAGCGCGGAATTATAAACCGTGGAAAACTATTACCCCAAGGATGCTCAAATCCAAAAACACACACACACACACACACACACAGACGCACAGGCAGACAGATACACACAGATACAAATACGGTTACGTGCTTGGCGGAATATTGCAAAAATATTGCAACAACAACACAAATGCAAACAGAAACAAATGATAAAGGACTCCAAAGTCAAGGCGAAGCCCAGATACTCTATAAAAGGCAATATCATAATATAATTAGGTATAAGCACATATAATGACTTAGACAAGAAACAAACTGGAACTTAAATGGAAAATGAGTTTGGTAAATAAGAATAAATAAAGAGATAATAAGATGAAGTGAATTTAGAACAGAGGTGAGAAGCAAGGAGAGAATCGCAGCAATGATCAAAGAGTTAGAAGCAAAGGTAGAAACATCAAGCGAAAAGTTAAATGTTGAACTAAAATCTGAATAGCAATATGTTATGTATCGCAAAGAGAAAAGTGAGCCGAAAAGGGTAGGAGACATTATTAGACAAAGGGAGGAGCATAGCTTGTAGCAGCGTGAGCGGGAGACAAACATAGAAAGATAAATTGATATCTAAAAGAAAGATGCAGAGAAACCTAAAATAAGAAGAGCGTGAAAAAAGAGAGAGAGAGAGGGTGAATCTTAAGGGCGATAACAAGCGAAAGATAGCATCAATGAGAAAGAATAGGTAAATAGGCTAATCAAAGAGAATCAAATAAAGCTAGTAAGAAAGCGAACAAAACTGAACTGTTTTTTGCTTACTTTTCGTAGCCAATTGTGTTGATTGGCTGACAAGCTAAATGCACTATTCGATATACCCTACAATTTACAGACATGGCTATACATTGGGGGACTTTCATTTTTTCTCGCCAATATTCTCGCTGATGAACTTTTATGTTGGTAACAAATACAACAACGCGAAAGACAGAAAAAAATGGCGAATGTTCGAATATTCATTCATATGCAGACAACAGCAGCAGCAGCAGCAGTAGCAGCAGCAGCGCCCTCTAGCGATACGCTCCGTAACTCCCATTTTCCCCTTACTAGTTAACCTGCACTGCCAGCAGCAGTTGACTTATGTGTGTGCGTGTGTGCTTGCATATGAGTGAGTGTGTGTGTGTGTGTGTGTGTGTGTGTGTCGTATGCAAGCACCGTGCATATTTTTTAATTGAGTGCGCGGGGAATTGATTGTCAAGGACGTGAACGTGGTCCTGACTCTGAGCTATGGAGCTATGTGGGCCACATGTGGAGGAGGTTTGTTGGCTTGTTTGGCTGCCGTTACCGTTACCTTTTGGCAATTTGTTTCTGTGTTTGTGTGTGTGTGTGTGTGTGTGTGTGTGGCACTATGAATAACAGCACTTGACTTGGTTCGTTTGTTTCTCTCTTTTTTACATTTCCCATATTTTTCATATTTTTTACAAACAGTTTTATTTTTTTTTGTTGTTGCTTCCATTCTCTGCAATGTGCAAATAATATGAGTACTTAAAGAGCTTCAGCTGCCTGCAAGTGGATGATTCCATGGCTATAGCCTTCGGGTGGCATATAATAATACTTGAACATAAGTTGAATATGCGGCAGGCAGGTACTTCAATGTATTGCCCTGATGGAAAAAGAGTTGAGCTCGATTTGTTCATTAGCTGTTGTATTGTTGCCAAAATAGAAAAGTTCCCAATGAAAATAAAACTATTAGCATTGTTAGTTAAACTAAAAGTAGGTTGCGTGAACAAAAAAAAAAAAATCTGTTGATAACAGTGTAATGCATATGTTGTACGGCAAAAGGTTTGAGCTTAAAAATAGTTGCGTAAAATTTTAAGTTTTAAAATTTGCTTTAAAGTTAAACTCTCATCAACAGTCGAACGAAAGAAATATATACTTAAGTCTTAATTGTCGAAGAGGAAACTGCAATTGAATCGAAATGAAATGCAAGTATGACATAAGCTACCAGCATGCTCTATACATATTTTGTTGCTCTCTCTATATCTCTTTACAACTCACTGTTTTACTAGCCGTGCCTTGGTTGCATGCATTTCCTTTTGCAGGTTTCTATATCCGGTTCACAAATAAACTAATATAACAAAAGGCACACTTGATATATGTGTATATAGCTAAATGCAAGAGTGAAATATGTTTATAAAAATAAAGAAGCAAAGCGAGCATAGATAGATAGCACTATATACATACATACATACATACATTCATACATACATTCATACATACATTCATACATATGTATATAGACAAAAAACCTTTTGGGCGGCAAACACTCTTTGCTAATGTATCATATGGCCATGGTGCATCCCTCCACATTTCTAAAATCCCATTCACTTAACAATTTGCAACGAACAGCGAAACAAACTGCGAATGAACTCGACTCAACTCAACCATTTTGCATTGCTGGGGCGCATAGTTTGCTAGCTATGGAGTAGATTCATACTTTCTTTTTTTTTTTTTGCTGTTGTGTTGTTATTGCACTGTTATGGCCGCCATTTTGTGTTCGTGTTACAGTTACGCAGCAGCAACAGTGCACTGCAATTTCCGTTTGCCGCGCCATATAAATAAACATTTATTTTGTGTACTGCTTCCCACACATGTCAACTGCCGCAAAAATATCTCGCGCAGCGTCCTCGACAGTTCCCCTCGCTTGAGACTCTCTTGGCTTAGTTTTCAGTTTACCGTTAGTTTAATTAATCTTAATTCACGACTACAGCAGAAAAGCTGCGCCCCACTTCACATGCACAGATTTTATTTATGGCCAAACCCCCCAAAAAGAAAAAATGAAATAGAGACAAAAAACCAAAAGGAAAAAGTAGATTTGCTAAGCCCCAATGAGCTCGACTTGACAACACCCTGTGCTCGGCTAAACGCACATAGTCTAACCACCACCCCAGTGAATTTTTGCTAAAATTAAATAGAAACTTTTCAACATTCAGCTAAAAATACAAATAAAATCTTTTGTTCTTTAATAAAATAGTCTGTCATCTTTTATTCAGCATTCGCTCGCTCGGCATATGTCAAAATATTTTATCTGCCAAACTTGCATGGCATTCATGACCTTTTCAGTATTTTTAAACTAAACTATTTCAGCCATGTAAAAGCTAATGAAAAGTCGACTAAGTCGAATTTGTATCAATTTTTTGACATGAATGCAAATATTTTGCAGTTGCAAAGCGATATCGCCCGCATGTTTGGCATTTAGTTCAATTTTTGCTGTGCGATACTCACAAAAAATGACTAAAAATTCCAACTAAAAGGCTAAAGCTAAAAATGTTATCCCTGCAGAAATAAAAAATAAAATATAAAATATTTCCAACTTTTTTTTTCTTCTTTCTTTGGTTGCAAATATCGCATAAATTGAATTATTGAATTACTATTTTTGATGGCATGGCATATTGAAAGACTGCCACGCCCCACTGCATTGTATGTGCACTCATATTTGCATAGAAATCGAGGCGACGCCAAACTGTATATCTGTATATACATATATATATATATATATATATACATGTATATAATATATATATATTTATATATATTTCCAAATAAACAGAGTGTAGGATTCGCTTTTCAAACGCTGTTTGATGTCTTTGTTTACAGAAAGCCAATACAAATTTTATTTTCACATTTTTTAGAAATATTTCAAGCATTTTCTTTTGTTTTTTTTTTTATGCGCTTTAATGCAATTTCCATATCCGCTTTTCCTTTTGTGCCACATAACGGTGTATTTCAAGTGCAATGCAATATATAATAACAGCAAGCAAAAGGTAAATGTGAAATTGGAAAATGTAAAGCAAAGGCTAAAAATGCATAGGCAAATGACCGTTTTGACTTTTTTGAATTTTCATGAAACAATTTAATATAAAGAGTATTTTTAATTGAAGAGCTTAGAAATACTCAATTTTATTATGGCACTTAGCTGATTTATAAATAAAAAAATGGAATCAAGTAAGACTAACAAATGCTTAAAACTCCTATATTAAGAAATAGGAATCAACTTTATATAAAAAAGTTTTTGAGGTATCTCAGATGATGCTAGGAGCCTTTTTGAAGAGGCCACAAACACCCTCTTTAGTACTTTTGATACGAAGTTTTGGTTTCGTTCATCATATGTATATGTATATATATATGGTTGAATATCTTATCCTATGTTACCAATATTGCCAATTTTGAATATTTAATATAGTTGTCAACTATATATTTTCTTTGAAATTGATTATACTTTAAGCAATCATAATTTTTGAAGCAACCATTCGCATACTTATGCGATATTTGACAAAGAAAGAAAGCTAATAACCTAATGTTCCGAATACACTCATATGCGATACTTAAGTGCAGATTTATTTGCCACTTCCATTATACACATATCATAGCGTGTTTCCCATTTCCCTGGCCAAACTACTTTCAGTCGAGCACTTAATATAATAATAACCTAAATGAATATGTTCATATTGATGGGGTCGTCTTCAATTCATTTTGTTTTGAATGGCCATCAATGCAATTGGTTTCATTTCGTGCCTGCCAATAATCAAGTTATCGAGTTATTCTCTCCCCGTTTGCCAGGCAAGCCGCCCAACTCCTTTGTAGCCTGCCGTTATCCTGTCGCTCATCTCGTGCGTATTCCCTGCATCTGGTCCCAGTGCTGATTAGTTGTGCAGCTCCCGCGTCAACCTTTGCGTGAGCTGTCAAAGTGACAAGCGAATTGCAGCAAAAACTTTGCGCTAACCCATGTAGACAGTGTACCCCCCTCTACCCTGTGTCCTACTCCCTCGTTCACCTTTTACATTTGGTGTCCCCACTCCTCTGTCGCTCAGACGTGTGCCCACTTGGAACAACGCAGATCTCTTTCTATCTTTATCTTCAGCATGAAACAGACGATTGTTTCCCATAAAATATATACGTATGTATATATTTTTTCTTCCTTTGGTGCCGTATGAATTTTCATGCATTTTAAGGCCACATCCCTGGTGTATTTTGGCACTCGTATTCTTCTTCTTCGTCTTCTGCTTTTTCACTTGAGCTGTCAGTCAAAAGTATGCCAGGGTGTGTGTGGGTGCAGCATACGTGTGGTTTTTCAGCCTGGCCGCGTTTTTTTATTTCGTAGTTGTTTTGCTTTCGCTTTTGACAGCTAAATGCAGAAGAAACAACATTGGAAGACTCTCTTCCCGCCACTCAGTTGTCAAATGCTTCTGCACTTGCTACGTGTAAGGCACTCCCCCTTCTCTGCTCATCCACCTCGAATGCTTTTAAAAAATGTTTCTTAGCAAATTGTTTGCCAAAATGCTGCTGCGAAGGCAAAGGCAAAGCAGCAGCAGAAGCTGAAGCTGAAGGCAAACAACTAGCATCAAAAATGACGCTAATGGAAGCCACTGTCATTTACCTAGAGAGAGAGATAGAGAGAGAGAGAGAGAGAGAGAGAGAGAGAGAGAGAGAGAGGGGAAAAGTCAAGTAGAGGGAGAAAGACAGCTCTGCTCTGGGTAGGTGTTCTAGTCCCTGACATGCCCTGGCAGTTGTGTCATATACGTTTAATAAAAAAAAAAACTGTATGCGCACTGCGTTAATTGAAGCTGCCTTACGTTTACTTCTTCTGCTTCTTCATGTTGTATTTTGTCTTGTTGCTTCTGCCACATATTTGACAGCTGCCAGTGCTGTAAAAGAACTTTATTTATCTTGCGGAAAACATCGACAAGTTATTTACCATTGTCAACAAGCCTGACATCCTGTAACTTGCAATAACAGTCGTAGCTGAAGACACTTTTAATACCTGGCTGCGCGTGTTGGCTTACTTATCAGCGTGCAAAATGTGTTTGTCTGAACTGTTCAACTAATAAATGTTGATTTCAATGTTAAATGTCATCTATGGATAACTAAATCAACTCTAGCATTTACAGATGTTACTCTAAAGAACAGCTAAGTCAAACTCATTTCAATAGAGCTCTGCTAACAAATGTAAAAAATTGAATTGAAATTGATTTAATGGTGCTTAACAAGATATCAAAAAAGTAGACAATAATCGAAATTGAACATTTCAGTTATTGTTAAAATTAAAAATTTATTAAATTTTATGTACTAACAGAGTCGTTCGCAATCTTTAACAACTGTTAAATGAGTTTTAGACATTTCACTAACAGCTTTATGTAATTGTCCTTGAATGTTAAGTATAAAAGTCAAATATTGAAAACTTTATGCTAATTTAATTGCTATTAATATCTGAAAATCATTTTAAAATTTCAGAAAAGTAAATTTCATTAAGTTGAAAACCCGTTTTTGACTATGTGAAATTCATTATATTTGATTATCGAACAAATCTGTGTTAGTTCTATAAAAATTATGTAAGGAGCTGTTAGCTCTTTTTGAATTGTATACTAAGCAGTAATTGATATAATAATCAAAGCAGTCTATAAAAAAAGCCAACTAGTAGCATGTGAAATATGAATGTATTTATATTATTTTAATTTTATTAAATTTACCATTTGCCTACCCATACGAGTGACCCTCCTTGAATGGAATGCCAACTTATTTATAATTCTACAGCATATGCTAATGATCTATTCACACTTTCAATTTATTTCAGCTAACCAGCGCTATCTCATCTGCCATTTCCACTTCAACCACGCCCTACAACGATTCACTCTGCCCTTATCGAACCTTAGTCGAATGCAATCGTGCTGCGTCTGTCAGCTGCTTTGCATATGCCTTGCATTATCCTGCCCGGGGAGAAATAGTGGTAGACGTGATCGGATTAGCTATTTTATTAGAAGCTCTCAAATATACTCTATGTGCATATATATATATGTTTATATATAGGTCTATATGTGGGTACATATATGCCTTTTGCCCACACGCTCGGCGCCCGCAGTTCGAGTGAAAATTGAAATACGTTTTATTTATGTAATATTCAATAAAGCAAGCTGAGCCGTCGAGCACACCTACATGTGCATATACTATATACGTATATATAAAAGGATAGTATAATATTTTGTTCATTTTCCTTTTTTTTTTAACAAAAATGATAAAAAGTTACGACCGCACGTTGCGGGCATAGCGAGGACACCTTTTGGCATTGGCTTTGGCTTTAGCTTGACTTTGACAGAGAGGTGAGAAGGTGGAGCACGGCAAAGGCGCTTATGTATGCGTTGTATAAATGAATGCATAAGTGAATCACTGAGAAACTGGCGAACTGACTGACTGACTGACTGACTGACTGACTGACTGACTAAATGCATTGCGGGTCTTTTACCGATTCAATCACTTGAATAACGCCAGCCACAAATTCAGCTAACTGCAAATGTTCAATACAATTTGATTATGATGGAATAGTGGAGGGTTCGCAGGTGAGTGTGTATGTATGTGTATGTATGTGTATGTGTGTGTGTGTGTGTGTTGGGTCTGTGCACTTGATTGAGTGCCTTGCCCTGGCATTTGAGTGGCTTTGAGTGCCAAGTAGCGTCAACGAACAACTCTGAATGCGAAAATTGCATAAATGCATGGCACTTTTCAGCGATTGCGATTTCCATTTTGTGCCACCCTGCAGAACCCATGTGTTAGCAGTTAGCTGCTTGACGAAGCTGCTGCTGTTGTTGTTGTTGTTGTTGTTGTTCTTGTCTGTTTTCAATATTCAAAACAGTTGGCCATATGCAAACGTTTGGCAGCCAGCGTCCAGTACCAGAGGGCCATGACCAGAACCGAAAACAAATGCACGCAAATGACCCAAGCGCTGGACAGAGTTCTGTGGCCCTTGGGGCAAGCTACGCCGATGAAGGACAACAACAAGTTAACAGAGAGAAGGAGTGTATGTACGCGTATGGTATGTGTGTGTGTGCGAGCATGTGAAGCACTCTTGTGCAATCAGACAACAATTGTTAATAATAAATGCATAATTTGCAATTGGATTTTGAATGTTTTCGCAAGTACCTAAATGGAACGGGTTGATTAACGAGCCAACCGAAGGAGAGCGAAAGAGAGGGTGGGAAATGCATGTAATTGATGTGGAAATGTGGTATGTGGCAGGGCCAAAAGCTCCATGAAACAAGTAGCAAGAGCAAAAACTTAACATTCACAGATTATGCAGAAAAAAACGTTGAATGTTTTGGTAGGAAGGAAGAAAGGCAGCTTGATAAATGAGCTTCGAGAGCAACTTAGAAGATAGGTATTAAAAATATTTGCATATAAATATATGAATATGCAAAAGAAGTGCTCGTTAAAGGATTAAAGTTCAGACAGGAAGGCTTACGAAGCAAATCAGTTTTATACAATTTAGATTGGCAGCTGCAACAACCATAAGAAAGAAGTATATGAAAGGCAACTTTCTGCTGATGAAAGCCCACAGAAAGCAACAGACTAAAGAAGTAAAGAGGACACGCGGCGTACAGACAGCAACACAAGGATCAGACAATATCTTCTTTGATTAATGACTGAAATGAACTGGAAGAATCTTAAATAAAGATATGGAAAATTACAAAACAATTCAATTTCATATATGTATGTATGCGAAGCCTGGTCATAAGGACTACGCAGCCGGCAGGTGTGTCCTGCTTAAAATTTTTCAGCCGGTTTGTTACCGCAACTAATTGGGTTTACCCAGGCGTTAACTAATTATGTGGCTTACATATTCAATAAATTTGGAATATACATTTTTATTGCTTTCGATTAAAAAGACATCAAAACTGAGCTGAAAACAACAAATGTGAAAAGAAACGAAAAGAAAAGAAACGGAAGGGTGGGCAGTATATAGCGTATATGCGGGCTGATTATGGCCAGGTCCATAAAACTTACATATGTAAAATGCTCAAATTAAGTTAATTAGGTGGCAGCGCATGCAAAGGCGTTGAAACTGGTAAAACAGCTGCTTGGGCCAAAAATTAGAGTTGCGACCCAAAAGTGAAGGTATTCGAAAAACGCGTCGCACCTGCCGGAACTCTTGGCCCAGAAATGTACAAACAAAATATTGGTTTGAAAGAAAAACCAAAGCAGCAGCAGCAGCAGCAGCAGCAGCAGCGGCAAACTCGACCAACTGGCCGAGTACAAGTGGAGCCACGCCCACTACAAAAGTCGAGCGCAATTATTGTGTTAGTTGCTCTGTGTTGCTCATTAAAATTGATGTCTTAATTTGAGGAGTTTTACATGTAGCAGGACACGCACAGACACACGCTCACACACGCTCACACACACACACACACACAGGCACACACATGGACACAGCATGAGGCACCCTGTAATTAGGCGCCGCGGCAACAGTCGAAGCCCAACTGGCTTGAAGCCCTACGAATTCCAAAATGAAATGAAATTGTTAACAAATGAATTTTACCTCAAAAATTGGCTCGCGGGCAATATGCAAGAGGATGAGCCAGAGTCGGAGTCCACAGATTGAAACAGGAGCTGCCGCTGCTGTGGTGGCTGGTGCTGCTGCTGCTGTTGCTGCAATCTGCGAACCAGTTAAATGCAAAGACAAATAACGAGAAATGCACAACAGCATTGCCTTTTGATTACGCGTTTGGTCTGCTGCAATTAAGGCCCAAGCCCGCGCTGGGAGCTGAGCTGGTGGGGCGTGCGCGTTATGATGAAGTTGTCAGTGGATTGGGCTACCGTTCAGACGCTTTTAGCCGCAAGCATCAGGCAGCAGGCAGCAGGCAGCAAGCAGCAAACAGCAAGCAGCATTCAGCATTCATTGGCCAACGCCTGCAGCTGAGCAAATGCAGCTCGGTGTTGGCTTTGTTAAGCAGCACCCAAGAAAATGAAATACTAAATCAAATCGATTTCAACTTCTGGCAGTTGTTCTCTGGCGCCAAGTGTATTAGCACGCCTACCAAAATGAGTTTACGTCTAAAAAACAATTTAAGCTCTACTGTGAATTGTATTTTGTTTAATACAGTGAAGTTTCATTGGTAAAAGCCTAGGTTAAACCTGATGATGATTGAAAAAGCAGTTTTGCACAGACTTCTAGATATTTTCTCTTAATTTACTCTTACTTCATATATTTAGCTATCGATTATATATCAAACTAATCAAAAAAGGCTTTTGGTACCTTTTTGTGAGCTTGAAAGCCGACTTTGGACAGATTAAACATGCAAGTGTTATTGATTATATATATATCAATAATAGTTACGGTACACATATATAGTCAGTAGAAAGTAATAGGTATTATCTGCAAAAAAGAAGAGCAATTCCCATTATTTAAAACTATGTAAGAAACTGAATTGGCTTAGAGAATGTCCCAACAAATCTAAAAACAAAAATAAATTGAAAGCTGAACACTGAGCGAAAAGTAATTGACCAAAAACATTATGGAATTACAAGCGCTTATAAAGTTATCTATTGAAATGTTTGTAGAAGTTTTGCCAAAAATTCTGTACGTTAATTCAAACGCATAAAGTCTTTTTATATCATAAATGCATATAACATCTTAAAGACGAAAAAGATGAATGCAAAAGGAACGCCACACATATACACAGCCGGCTGGCGGAGAGCCAGCACCACAGTATCCCTTATCCCATGCCCACATATAGCTCACATCCTGGCTTTGATTCGCTTCAGCATTCGACATGCCCAGTGACTGGCAGTGCACAAAAGGCATTGTCCTTGCTGCTCAATGTATCCAGGTAGACCACACGAGCACACGAGCACACGGACAACTGCTCGACGTATGCATTTTGTCAGTTGTTGGCACGGACATCCTTGGGAGAGGCTTCCCTTTTATCATAAAGCTTTAGTTACGCTACTTTGATTTTGGATTATTGCCGGGCATTTGACTACTAGCTGCTAAGGGAAGCTGCTCTTGTGATATAACAACATAATCTGCGCTGGACATGGACAGCTGCTTGCAGTTGCGTGCAAGCAGCTGTCCCGCTCCTGTTGCTGCTCTTCTTGTCTTTATGATGCTTTAAGGACACCCACAGGACACGCTACTAATCACAAGTCGTTGTCGTTGTTGTCACTGTTGTCACTTCCTAATGAGAGTGCAACACAACACCGAAAAAAAGAGAAAAAAAATTGTGTATGGACAGAGTTTTAGGAACAGATCCATGTGTATCCTGTTGTCCTGTTGGCGTCACGAAGTACCAGACACTTGATTTCCCAGGCCGTATAATTTTATGCGCGCGTTTCGCAGGCGTCAAAGTGTCAACTGTCAAATGCGTCGCGTTGTTTCAACACTCAGCCAACACACTGCCACCGGGCCCCCTAGCTCCCGCGACAAGGTCGCCTCAACGGCCCAGACAAGTCTGGTGCCTGGACAGACGACAATTCACTGACTGTCTGTCTATCTGTCTACTAGACCCTCTGTCAGCTAGAAATTGGACGCCAGCGACAAAGACTCGTGTTTATATTTAAAATGTCAGCACAACTGGCAATTGGATAGGAAACATCCTGTCTGGGCATGAGTGCACATTGCATGCCTTTGGTACACTGAGAGGAAATAATACGAGTATTCGACTTAAATTCAGTTTAAGTGTTTCCCAATTCTAAGAATGTTTTTGTGCTGTTGTTGTGTTTTGAATTCAATTCATGAATAATTATTTAACACATATATTACTACATATATTATATTTTCAAAAATACTCTTCAATGATTTGACTAAAATATAAAAATATGTATTTCTCACAGTGTAGAACTCAGCTCCTGGACTCAACTCAACAGCGTCATCATCAGCGCGCTCAGCTCATTAGCATCGTTGTGTGGGCAGCTCTAGTGGGCCATCACACGCTGATTACCATGCACATTATCCACACACTCGCACACACACACACACACACATGCACACACTCACGTTGTAATTGCAACTAGTTTAGAACTGTCTCATTGCTACTCAAGAGTCCTATGCCTATCCTATGCCTATCCCTGGCCAATCATAAATCTTTTGCCGGTCAGTGATTTTAAAGAGCGCCAGCAAACGAGCGCATAAATATAAATCAAAGCATATAAAATGGATGTTCACAGTGGCAGGCTCTAAATGTGGCATTATGGGTGTAGCGTTACACAACACTGAACGAGTTTGGAAGCATCAAATTTCACCAAAAAAAAACCAGAACGCTCGCTCACACTTGAAAGGCAAAACAAGAAAAGAAGTGCACACAAGGAATATGCGATAATTGTGACTTAAATGGAATTTTCAATAAGTGTATTTCCTTTTTGCAATTCCCAAGAAATGCATAAAAGGATACCTTAGATTATATAGAAAACATTTAAATACAAGGCAGAGAAGATTTAGGATCTAACATTTATGAAATACCTCTTTACGTCTTTTCGATTCGGTCTACAAATTCCAATTATGTTCGCATATTAGCTAAAAAAAAAAAATAACTAAATAAATATTATAAAAAAGGAAGGTTTCTTTATCAAAAAGAATAAATTTTTAAAAAATTTCGTATTATTTTAAATTTTAGCAATTACCAATAAAAATATACGAGTTAAGGCTCCAGCAAGCATCAGTCTTTCAAATCGTGAAATATATTAATAAATATAATATAATTCACATTAGTTCAAATTAAATACTCTAGCTATTAGGTATACATATATAGATATATAAATCTTACATAATAAATCTTCACTCCTGGTGCTTTTGCACAAAAGTTCAACTAATCTTTATTGGCTATCCCAGACGCATATTAGCCCGCCTCTGTACCTATTCCATTCCATTTAATCCACCCAGGCTAGACATTCAAAATATGTTTCAACGTCGAAGCGAATGCTTTTCTCCTTTAAAAATATGTAATCTATGTAATATTTGGAACAGAAATTGTTTCTTTTTTTTCGGTTTTCTTTAATAGAACTTAATATCCAAACTGACCAGCGACGATAACAGGGGCCGGTCAGCCTCTGAAGCAATGCTTGCTGTCGCTGGCTAAGAACTTTTGCCGGCCCCTTTCTATTAGTTCCCTTTTTTATGGTTTTCAAAAAGGGGGTGGGGATTGTAACATTATTTATAACTCAGTGGCGCAGGGATAATGCCATATTAAATGTCAACTACACTAGACACACACTCATAAGACTTGTGGGACACACACAAATCCCAAACATGAAAAATCTATTGCTGCGTTCACGTTTTTGGTAACGTTGCGAAAGTAAGTTAAGTCCTTAAGATGTCCTGCAGCGACACAAAGGCGGAAAGTAAATCCATTCGAGGTTACCTTTGCTCCACGGTCCCTGACTGCGGCCAGCCGCTGGACCGTTGTCCTCCCTTGTCCTTTTGTCTTTACGCCCCAGTGAGGGCTCTTTGGAGCAGTTACACGAGATACGAGAATTCATCCGCATCACCCGGTGGCCGAGTGGTTTTGATTCTTTTTGCCACTCATTTTTAATTCAACTCACATGCTCACATCTGTTGGTCGCTGGAGTATCCTTCCTGTCCAGTTTCTGGCCGCTACATGCTCCATTGATTTATGCGCTGCCAATGCTCGCGCATATCCCTGCTCTGGCCTCATTGCCGCATTGTTCATCATATGCCTCGCTGCCCGCTTTGTTTCCATATATTTTATATATTGGCCACATTTGTGGCTCATTTTGTACATGCTCCGCATGTCTGATAATGACCACAGAATTTCATTATCCATTCGAAATTCGTATTGTAATTAATTTAATATATCCATATACATATATATATATATATATACATCGCTCATAAGTATTCTGTCGGTTATGCCAAAGGACCTGTCTGTGCTTAACTATCGCGGTATATCAGTTCGATTATGCGGCTTGCACATCAAAATTGTGTCGAGTTAACCCAATCACAGTGTGTGAATGTTTATAGACATAATACAGTTTGAGTTGAGCTAAAACCTAAGACCTTAAGTAACCTTTAATATATAGTAATAACATGAAATATTAATTGAATATTTGTAAAGTATTCTTCAATAAAATCTGTCTAGTTTAAATACGAAACTGTAATTTAGAAGCAAATATTTATATTTATATATAAATTTTACATATCGGCCCTTAGAAAAGAAAGAGAAAAGTATTTTTTAAGAATTTCTAGAATTTATGTGTATTTTATAACAAATCCTCGAATAAACACAATTAGCTTTTGGCTTATTCCAATTAATAAATGCAAAATTGATCATATTTAAAGGTTCTTTCTTGTGTGGCTTGTCATCAGTCTATCAGCAAGGCGATTCATCTTTGTCTACATATCTTTCCTGCTTAATCCCTTTAACCTTTTAAAATCTCAGCCATCCATCATATAACTAAAGTGAAGCAAGTGTAGTTCATGCCAGGAACGAGCACAGCCGGCACTTGTCTTCCGTTTGTTTGTACTCCTTCAGAATGGTAAATAAATACTCAGGAGTGAGAATGAAAGGGCGAGAGCGAGAGTCTGTGGAATTGGCCACAATTGCCAGCCGACGGCCTTTGTCTAATTCTATCAATTTAATTAGTTTCCTGCGCTCCACTCGGACTGCAGCTGGAGCTGGAGCTGGTGCTGGTGCTGGTGCCGGTGCTGGTGCTGGAATTGCTGCCCAATGCATAGCAGCTCTAGTCGCATCACGTACCAAAAGCGAGCCGTCGAGTCGTCATATTCTCTTGTGGGCGTTGCTGCTGTTCACAGCTGGTGCGAGTACGTATCAATCATAACGGCAATTGACTACCAGATTTTTGACTTCTGAATCCTTTGACCCGCCTTTTTTGTAAAACGAAAAACTGCATCTCTGAATTCTTTGACTTCTGCTCAATCACGAGCATCAATCATTTGAGCACCCGATTTTCATTTGTACGTCAACTCCTACTTTCATCTCAGACTGCGCTTTGTGGTCCTTGTGGTTTCTTTCTTCTTCTTCTTCTTTTTTTTTTGTTGTGTTCAGGACTTGCTATCTCAATTTCAGCAGCTGATACTCAGATCCGGCACTAGGCACACCCCGGTTGACTCTTTGTTGTGTGTCTGTGTGTTGTTGTTGTGCATTGTAGGTGTGAAATGCTCAAAGCGCTCATGCATATCCTGTTGACAGGCTGCGCTGACTGTATGAGCCGCCTGCTGTTCCTGCCGCTGCTGCTGCTTCTCCTTTAGGACTCAGCTCCTTTGTTGTCCAGCCGCTTATCTGCCCGACGGCCGGCCGGCCTGCTTGCCTGATTGCCTGCCTGCCTCTGTCTTTCCTGTTCTTTTCTTTATAACATGTGTTTCACAAATGTTCTTTAAAACCATCCTCATCATCGACTGCAACACAGGCATTGTTCTCATCTTCTACGTCAATGTGGTCGCCTATTCTTGACAATTTCTTAATTTATGTTCGTCCTTTATGCGAGGCGGCAGCGTCTAATAACTCAATTAAATGCCAGCTTCTCCTATCGACGACAGGCTGCGCTGCGAAATCTCTATAAAAATGTTCGCATACCTTAATTCAATATCCTGGCAAACCGCAAAGACAGGATACGACGTGTCGCCCGCCACGGAAGCAGAAATCATTATCATCATCAATGACAGGAATATCAATTTACGCACGGGGAAATTAACAAGGCGACAACAGGGGAGCAAAGTAATCTACAGACGTTTAATTATGTCGCGGTGTGAGCGAAAAATGAATGAAGAGAAAATTCGCGAATAGAGCTTCCAGCACAGTAGCAGCGTTCATTTGACAGTCGATGTTCGTGAGCACTTTAAAATGCTGAGGGCAATTTATGGAAATATAGTATTTAATACTAAATAATAAGCAGTAAAAGATATTTACTCCAATTGCAAGTTTTTGTTTGAGTTTATAAATTACTAATAAATTCTTTGCTAATGAAATCAATTCAGCAAAATTTTGATATGGGTTGGTCTTATTAAGATGACTATATATTTCTAGCATAAATCAATACGTATATAATAATATTAAGTATAAATCTTGTCGAATTATTTCGAGTCAGGCAGCAGGGGACACCTCCAATTAGTTTGCTGGCATTCAATCCAAACTCTGACTCATGCCAGGACCACTTGTCAGCGCCGGAAGCAAAGCAAACTGCATGAAAATTTGCCAACTCATTGTTAACAGAAGTGAAAATCGAGGAAACTGCAGAGAAAATGACAGAGAGAGAGAGAGACAGAGAGAGAGAGAGACAGAGAGAGAGAGGCAGACAACACGTAAGCCTAATAAACACTCGAAGCAATTCAATGTGAAAATTCAGAGAAATGTAAAGCAAAAATAATTGCAAGCCAGTGTTAAGAAGTGGATTATGAGCAATGCGTACTTGTGGTCTGGTCTGTGGCACAGGTAGATTTTCGAGTTTTAAGAAGGCGTATTTTGGGCGTAATTAGTGGCCTAGAGGCTTAGTGAGCATAAGAGAGGATGCTTGACGTGCGTCTTAGGAGCCCTTCATAATTAAAAGATCTGTGCCTAAAGCCGCAATGCTTGCCTATTAACCCTGCCAGCAGAACCAATCGAAGCACTTCATTTGCATACCACAAGTTCTAAAATCAGCTTAAAATCTTAAGGCAAGAGCAGAGTAGGCGAGCATGTATGATGCAGACTGTGAGAAACATCGATATTATTAGCTACATAATTGAGCTATTTATAAAGGCTAGGCATAGAATGATGTAACGTTAGGCATTATGATTCCCAGTTGCGTTGCATGTTCTGACTGGCTGCCTAAACGAGCTGTGAACCGTAGGTGTTGGCCCAAATCACGACACCAGACAAAGCCAACGCCTCCGCCCAGCAACTGCGACTGGACACCTGCACAATGGATTTTGGAATACCATGGGGTAACTCTTAATTAAAAGCTGCTTTTCATTCCCAACACACACACACATATGCACGCCAGCTCGTTGCAGCTCACAGTGTGATATCTGCTCCTCCTCTATCCATTTTCACCTGCTAACAACAACAACAGAAAAGAGGTCGTGAAAATTTATCTCACTGCCTGCTGCGCTGTCTGGCTGCTACCCAAAAACGAGGTGCTGAGATCTTAAATTGACTTTGGCCGCATGCTGATGCTGATTAGCTGCTGATAAGTTGAGGGCTGCCAACCGATCCGCAGCAATCAATGAGAATGTTATGTAAATTGCTTTCCACCTATTTCTCACAGCCCTCAAAGCCCATTTCCATTTCCATTCTTGAAACTAATCCAACGACTCATCAATTGGGCTAGAGCATCTTTGACAGCATTGTTTGGACCTCAACTCTTTATCAAGCAGTTGCTCTAATCTGTAAACCTGCTCTAATGTCTTCATCATCTTGAATTTCTCGTAGGTGCCTAAACGTATCTCATTGGCATACTCTAATAGAAATTTAAATAAAAAAAAAAAAAAACAAAAAAAAAACTTTTGCCCAATAAAGATATCACAAATTTGTGGACATTTCTTTTACGTTTTATCAATGTTTATAATGCCGAAAGATAAAAACACTTCATTAGCCGCGTGTTAATCTCTTTCAAATTATTTCTTAAACCTGAAGCGTGAAAGTTGCAATGATCGACTATACAAATCAAAAGAATCTAAAAAAGAGATTTAGATTAAGTGATATATATGATTTACATATTATAGGGCATCAGCCAACAGAGAGATATTCCATTGGAAAATAAATGTGCGTGTTTAAATTAGAGTTTCTCACAAAACTTTCTTTTCTAATTCACTATTTGATATACATATGTAGCTCGTATACCTCACTAACCATAGATACAAATATACGTTTCAAGTTAAAGCTAAAATGGGAGTTTAGAAGAGGTTATGAGTTTATGCCCCTTTTTCAAATGTCAATTTCAATTTTGATATAAGAACTTAAGCTGGCATCTTTCAATCAATCGCATCGTGTGTGTGTGTGTGTGTGTGGCTCTCTTGGTGTTTGCTCGCCGCTCCACTCTCAAGCCTAAACACATTTAAGCCGCTACTAAGTGTCATGTTGAACACATGTACATCAAATTCAATCATATCAAGCGGCGACCCCTTTTTCGTCAGCACCGGGCGGGATGGTCGGATTCTCGACTATAGCATAAGTACAGTTATGCCAACGCCGGCATGAATATGGCGAAAGATGTATTTTATGTGCTCTGTCATTTGTCTGTCAATCAGCTGTCGCATATTTTCTGGCAATAAGGGTTAATTTACGCTCATAATCCTTGCCCCTGGCTGATGCCTCTGACAATTTGCTTGCACAATTTTGTCACACAACATGTCCTCTAGGCTAAAACAACAGCAACAACAGCAACAACAGCAACAACAACAACAACAGCACAGTTTTCGGTGGAAAATGTTGGCAGGAGCATCTATTGATTTTTAATGCTGATTGACAGTCAGTCGGAAAAGTCTAACAAGTCTCTCTCTCTATCTCTCTCTCTCACACACATTCTGTCTGTCTGTCACACATTGATTGACAATTGGCCTTGTCACGCTGCATTTTCTAAACTGGATTTTTTTTTTTTTTTTGAAGATTTTTCGACGCTTTTCGCAATTACGAAAATTTGCATAATTTTTTGTTTGATTGCAGCTGGGAAGGGGCAAAAAAGCAATTCTGTGCTAAGCTCATTTAATTGCCGCATAATTGTCCCACGGTAGAATACCCTCTACTATCGGACAACAGCTTTGCCATTAGAGGGGGCGTGGCAACACATCAATTAAAATGCGAAACATTTGACGTGTCCAGAGCGGAGGAATGATAATAGCTGCAATTCCCTCGACCGCAGCCCAAAAAGCTAATCATCCCCGCAAAAGGACTCTCGCGCTCACATAATTGTGACACATAATTATTGGTGCGACAGTGCGACAGTGCGACAGAGGCAAAAGGTTGCCAGCAATGCCGCAATAAGCGCCAGAGGGGTTGCCACGCCAGCAGCCCGCTGGCTTATTCACACATAATAGTTGGGTTTTCATTTGCACCGTTGCGCGAAAGTTGTTGCTGTTGTTGTTGTTGTTGTTGTTGTTGTTGTTGTTTTTATTGCAATAATTTAAGGATTATATTCATAAGTCCGGCAACAACGTTTATCTGCAACTTCAGGCACTGACTGGAATAGTTGATGTATGCCGCAGGATGGGAAAAAAAATACTGAGAGAAGGAAAATCAAACGAAGCTCGGTTAACTCTAGGCGACTACACGAATGCACTACTTTTGCTGAATATTGAGTGCATAACATTCTGAGTAAAGGCTAAAGAATTTATTTTTAATTATGAACTGAATGTAGGTGAATTATGTTGGAGAACTAAGTTTTAGATAGGCAACCCAGCAGGCACTTGGAAAGAAAGTAGAGCAAATTTTAGTACGCGTGTCAGAAATACGGCAAGGAAAAAGGAGATAGTATTTGTAGTACTACTTTGAATTCTTACTCTGGCTAATACATTTTAATGCTCTAAGATATCCCATTTCCTCTAAAGAATCCAAAGATGACAAGCTATATTATAGAGTTTAACAGATGGACGCCTGGTTCTCTATAAAACAAAATACATGTTTAAAGCAACTTCACTTCACCTCACTAAGCCCATGCATGCAAACAGTGTCCAGAAATCAATATACCCCAGTGCAAGCAGCGCAGCGTGGAGGAAAAAAAATGTAAACCGCAAAATTAATGAGCAGAAAGCAAATGAAATGATGCACGAAGTGCGCCGACGGCTGCTCGCTGCAGCCATTGTTCCAGGGCAATTGGTGGTGCACAGAGAGACAGAGATGCAGAGAAAGTGGGTGCAATGGTGGTGGGGTGGTGGGGTGGTGGGGTGGCGGTGTGTCGGCTAATGCAAGCATACGCTTGTTTGCACAATGCTCCAGAGCTCTGCGCCTGATGCTAATCGCCAGAGACAATTTAATCTCTAATCAAAATTCAAAATCGCAAATTTCCGAATTGCCAAATGAGAAATGCGAGATGGCAAATGGCAAATGGCAAATGGAAAATGCTGTGGGTGGGTTGCCGAAGGAAAATAAAGGGGGAAGTGCTGGCATGAAAATGCAATCAACCATTTGCCCCCAAGACTTGCGCATTAATGAGCTCATTAAGCCAGAGTTGGAGACAAATGCAAACAGTGCCGAAATGGGAACTGCAACTAGTTGAACAGCTCGTGTGTTTGCTTTGTTGAGAAAATTGGAAAAATATTGTTGTTTATTGTTTACACAGGCAAAGGATTTTCACACGTTGCCCGCGAGGCTATAATATTTCCTTTACTCATTTATGTGAAATATATGTATGTGAAATAGGGCAAAAGTTAGGGAGGACTGGAGTGTGCGTGTGCGTGTGCGTGTGCGTGTGTGTGTCTGTTGGCTCATTAAGAGCAATGAACGGCGCTGCGTTAACAAGAAAATGCAACAATTCGAAGCGCAGTCTCGAGAAAACAAAACAAAATATATCGAATCGTAACCAAAACCAAAAACTAACGAGCTGCTTGGTCAGCGCAAAGGATCGGCACGCGGGCTTTGAAGTGCAGCGCGCTCAAGGCATTCAAACAACAACAAGAACAAGAACAACAAGAACAACTGTGATTTTTTATATGATCATTTGTTTGTTTGATTACAGCAAACGGATAAAAAGAAAAGAAACAAAAAATACCCCGCCAGGAACTGAGGAGAAAGCCGCTCGCACAGCCACCGTCCCTATCTCAAATAAATCCAACTGGGATGCTGTTGTCCAACTTCGACTGCTTCGTCTACTCCTTGTTGCTGCACTGCATGCGCCGCATGACCTGCTGCCAGCAAACAAACAAACCCAAAACACAACTCGAAATTCACAAATCCTCCAATGCACCTTTTCTCGAAAAACAAAAATCATAAATGAAACGAACACAAAAAGCAAGCGACGCGCGACGCTGTGCAAACAGGAATCCTACGTAGAATTTGAGAAATTCCACTCGATCAAACAAGAGACGCATGTAAATAGTTGAATGGACCCGACAAATAGTTTGGGAATTGTCAGGTCATTGTGTAATCGTCACTAAGCCGACGTCCCCAGACTTAGGATTGTCCAAAAAATTAGCATTAAATGTCTGGCAACATGTCCCGGCAACTGAACACGAGACGAACATGAACGGATAAACCCTAAGAAGAACTGAACTATATGTTAGGTTGCGGAATAGTTATAAACTCAACAGACTAAAACTCATTTTCAGTCAAGTTGTTTATGAAACTATTGAATGATAAAAGTTGTAGTTGAACTACGAGTGGTTGTTCTGCTGACTAACCGACGCGAGTAGCTGTTTCAAAAACAGATTAACAGTTTCGAACAATCTACCATACGTTAGTATTAATAACAGTTAAAATAACAATATCATTTTCAGTATAGAAATTACCTATGAAATAAGCAATTACGTATATTTTTTGTCATCTGCGTTTTAGCACACACATAAAAAATTCGACAAAGAGAAATTTATTTCAAATGAAAACATATTTTTCACATTTTCAAAGAACATTGATTGAAGCCCAATATTGGCGAGAGCAAAGATCTACATTTTATTGTTAATTAGTGATTCACACAGCAAAATTTAATATCTTTCAAATTTCCAGCTGAGCAAATTAGAAAATAATTTAGAGTCTTTACCCTTGAAAGACTTATTGCAGTGAAAAGAACTCAGTTTTCAATGAAGCACCCTTTTCCGTTCGTCTTATTTTCCTTTATAATACCAATTACGAACCTTCAGTTGATTTCTTTGACTCTATTAAATTCAACTTTTTTCACTGACAATAATAAAGAAAAAATTCACAGCCACTGAAAAAATCTTTTCATTGACTGCTATATAAGCGCAGACGTGGAAATGGGCATAGAAATATCTCAGGAAATATCAAAATAATAAACCACGGGCACACGCGCCGAGGACAGCCTTCACTGAACACGATGATGAAGATGATGGAGATGATGGAGATGATGATAGGAAGACCGAAGGCGACAAAGACGTCGACGTCGACGACGACGACGATGTGCCACAAATAAAAACGGTGAGGAAGTTGCCACTCAACGGCGTCAGAGGCAGAAATATGTTGTCACCGGCTTATCCTTGCACATACAAAAACTCCACATAGTCAAAGCCTTGGCATGCATATTTTCTATACCCTCACTGAGTGTACTCTGGAATTTATCAACAACTATGTAACATACTGCAGAATTGAAAGAAGACTGAGACAAGAACCTATGCACTTGGTCTATTGGAATATTTATTTGATAACATACATATATTTATATTGGCTTAACTTTAACGCAGCTTCCTTCATGCTGCAGCGACTACTTTAGGTTTGGCTTTTTTAGTCTGATGGAGATGTTATATAAATTAATATAAATATTTTAATATTTTGTGTTATTCATAGGAACAATATTTATTCTCTTATATTTGCATATATTTGCCTTTTTCGTTGATTGATATTTTATCTTCTACTATCTGCATGAGGCTTTATGTCAAATTAGCTAAATCGATATAATATAATTCAATAATATTATTTATATTCGCACCATCCCTATTGCCTATTTCAGAGTATATCAGCTATGTATGGATCCTCGACATCCAGTTCGCCCATACATATTTCTTATTTTTTTAATATTTTTGAATTTCCGCAGTTTTATTCGCCGTGGCGACTGCCCTCTTGATGCCTCCTGTTGCCACGAACGTGCTGTGTGCGCGTGCATCGGGAATCACACTTTAATTTACACTTGAAAGACTTTTCACGATTTCCCACACGGCGCTGGGAAACGTGTCCGCAACAAATGAGCAACGACAGCCCATAAAAAAAAGTAAATTCAGGCATACAGGAATACGCACAGAAATGTCAGGCGCAATAATTCGATTGTCCACTCAAATGAAATCGAATGCACAAAATCACAAATCACAAATCAGGGAGAACTATCGAAAAAAAAGAAAGAAAATAATAGAAACTCGCAGGGGTTTCGGATGTTGGGGTAGCTGAAGGGAAATGCATTTCCCAAGCAATAATAAACAATAATTGTTGTTGTTGTCGTTGCGATAAGCATATTGCACACTAGACTAACCAACACTCCCCATTTCCACCTCTCACACTTTCGTACATTAATGGCAGCCAGGACAGGCGCTCAAGTGTTAAGTGTCAGATGCAGGATAAGTGCGTGCAGCGACAGGATATGTGTTTGTTTGTTTGCTCTATACTCTTTGCTCCAGCCCGATGCGAGTGTGTGTGCGATTGCAAACACATCAGCGACAGGCACATTTTTAATGCGTACTCACACAGCAAGATGGGCGTAAAAATCACGATAGGAACTTACAAATGACAGGACATGCGACTTGCGCTCAAATGCAGCAGGCAGGAGTCTGTGCCGAGATATGCTTGATATATAAGGGGATAAGCAGAAGCCCTCAAACGGTTGACCAGAGTCAAGTTAAATTTGTTGGCCTGCACTCTAAATGTTATCTCAATTGCAGCAACAGCAGCAACAGCAGCAGGAACACAGCATAATAGAGGAATATGTTTTAGAGTTGATAAGAACTTAATATGGTGTGAACTGCATGCAGTGTTAGAGCTAAGCATATATGATTTCTAATAGAAGTTCAATTTAGAAGCAAAGTCACTGTCAGCTTAGTCTACACATTGTATTTGATATATACGAATCGTACTAAAGGATAAGCCGAAGCTCTTTTGCTAATCACTTTTAACACTCGTTAGCAGCTAACAGTAGCACAGTAGCACTACATACATATGCATGTAAGCCAAATCAAAATAATCTCTTAGCATGTTCACATGCAAAAATGTGTTAAATTAGATTTTGAGCTTTGCAGTCATTCGGATTTGTTGTTAGCCCACAAAGCCCACATATTACAGGCAATTAGTCGCCACAGAACACAGAACTTTCCTGGCATGACAACTGCGTGCGGGCTAATCCGAGGGCTTTGGCCAATTATTTATGGCGTTGCGTAACATTCGACTAATTCGCACTCGTGACTTGGCATTAGTCAACACTTGGTGTGCACATTTTCCAACACTTGCAACTGATTTATGACACTTTATCAACTGAGCGACTAAAGTAGTTGAGTTATTTTATGCCGAATAAAAAAAAAAACTATGCTTTCAGTTGATTTTGTGATGTCGCTTCGCATAGATATAGACAGATGCGAGGCCAATATAAATACACATTCTTGCGCCTGACATCAAGTGGCCCAGGATCTGCATATGCTGTGCAGCGTTTAGCTCTTAATATTATTCTAAATATGCTTTTATTTATTTACGCTGTGGCTGCAGTCGCTCTCCACGTTGTTTGCACAATTTTCCGCCTGAAATCATTCTGCCACCCAACTACAGGCGGCAAGCAGCAACTGTTGCATCCTTTTAGCCCAGTCAGCCTTGCAATTAAGCCAACTCTCAACAAAATGACAATGACACGCACACACACACACACACACACACACACACACACACACACACACACACACACACACACACACACACACACACACACACACACACACACACTTTTAGTAACATGGCAACTACATGAGTTGCTGCTGGCTTTCTCCTCGTCCTTCGCTTCTGGCGTTGCTTTGTCACTCGTTTATGTTGACTCGCTTTTGGCATTTTAGCTCATAAAATGCAAATTATGTTGGCAATAAATGTTGATAAATTGTTTTTGTAATCTGCATTTGTTACTCATGTAAGGTCGACTGCATTGCCTTGCATTGTGTGCAAACATTTAATACGACTACACTTAGCGCCAATTCGTCTTAATTAGCTCAAACAAACGGAAATTTTGCAAAATGCATCTGAATATTTAATTTATATCCAAAGCAAACGTACAAAAAGCTTTACTTTTACTAATTGAAATTGCTAAATTTCCATAAATAACCCTAATTAACAAGATTAAATGAAACAAATTTAATGAATGTAAAAGTTAGAGCCGAATTTTGCTAGTGAAACTTTCTGCTAACAAAAACAGACGAATTGCTAAAAGTTAAAGCTTTTTTATGCGACATTCCGTTGGGATGATTTTTAATTGGTTTGGTTTATTGTAAGCATAGAAGTTTGTGTCGGAGTTAGTTCAGAATTTAATAAATCTATTTACTTTGAAGTATATAATCGGACAGCTCGCTACAGCTGAACAGAAAGAGAGCATTTATACAGAATTAGAGCTATGACTGACTTATTAAAAACCTGAAGAGTAAAGTTTTGTTCCACTTCTAGACAAACCAAGACAGAGAGCATTTGCAGCCTCATTAACAGAGTGAGAAATACAGAGAGAGAGAGAGAGAGGCAGACAGTCGAAATATCTTAATTAGTCCAAATAAACAAAGATATTTGAGGGAAATTCCTTACGAAACAAATGGCCCAACTCAGTTTTAAATAAGTTCTCAGACAATGCACACTTAACTGAACTTCTGCTTCTTCTTTTTCCTACGTTTAACGTAAAATTAAAAAAGTTTTCCATTTTAGTTACAGCCACGCTCTGTTCAAACAAATTGTATAATACGAAAATGAAGCAGAAAATTGTTAACTGCGTACGAGATGCTCGTTATTAAACTTCGACTCATTGTCGGTTTCAAATTCTTTGCTCGTTTGCCTTGGTTTTTCAGGTGTTTTGAAAGCATATTAAGAAACCAAATTAGTGCAGGCAAGTTAACATTTAATGATGCTCAAATTGCATTACGTTGCGCTGGCCGCTGAGAATTTTAACCTGGCTAACGAATCTCATTCTTCAGCGCCATTAAAATGTAAAAAGTCGTAAACTAAGAATTGGTAGGGCGTCTCTCAACCAAAATAAAATAATAAAATAACATTAGTACCAATTGGGCATGATCAGCTAGAAAATACCGCGTATCCAATATATAAGAACATTTTTTATATAAAATTAATATAATTATATATTTGAAGAATATCCCCAATCCCTCACACATCAGATCATTTCAAATCTATTCTACACTTTCAGACTTTCTAATTTAGAAAATGCAATAAGAAATACTTTAACAGAGCTTCAGAGGCCTTTTTCAGTAATATCTATTACAGTCAACTATCTACTGTCGAAACATTTTCTTTTCTTTTTTCTTCTCTTAAGTAACAAACTTTTTTAAATTTATTGATAAAAAGTTGTATTCATCTCGAACATAAGCTAAAATATCAAATATCGAAATTGTTTATCATATAAAAAGTGTTCACATAGTAGAAAATCCATATTTGATGAGCTCCACATATTATTCTGAAGCATCAAATGAGACTTCCTATTTGGTTTCAAATTGAAGCTACAGGGTGTTTGCAATGAAGAACACTATCTGAGTAGTGGGCAGCTGGCAGACAGACAAAAGATGAACAGTCGAGCGTGTGGTAATTAGAATTAAGAAGCATTAAGAAAAACTCAACAAAATTCACACAATGCGCTCAAAGCGAAAGTCGTAAATAAAGCCATAAAAACGTAAAAACTGTAAAGCCAGTGACTGTTTTTCCTGCTTCTCTTACCAAATACTTTTTTATACCATTATTTTATTTTATTTTTTTTTTTTTTTTTGGAACTGTGGAAACTTAATTAGTTTGAAGAGGCAGAATAAGTGCGAGCTGCAAGGCGATAAAGCCCTTCGGCTAGATAACAATTAGTTTGGTCGCCAAAAACTTCCACTTCAACTAATTTATGAATGCACCTTGTTGACAATGCCGTTTTGGACAGCTCGTAAAATGCGGTTCGAGAGGCCCATAAAAATAATAGTAATAACCAGCAGTATAACAAAGCAGCCCGAGGGGCTACGACCTGGGAAAAACAGCTGCGTGGGCGAGCTATCGAACAGAAAAGAAACAACAAATGAAAAATGAAAAATGAAAAACGAAAAACCTGACCGACCAGCTCTCAGAAATTACAAGCTCGATTGATTCGCAATGCCAGTGCACAAAACTCCATTCCCATTATTTCACAATTCAAATATATTGAGCACATACATATATATCTGTATATTTATATATAGATTTATATTATTCACATTTTTGCTTACCTTGTTTTTTTTTGTCAGCTTTAATCCCGCTTGGCTTGGTTTGGGTCGGGACTAATACCCAGCGCGAGCTGTTGACATGCAATTTGTTGTCCTCGTCCTGATCCTCACATCCTGCACTCAACCCCAAAGGCGAACACAATTGACATTTGCCTTGGCTGCAACAAAGGCAGAGCTGGTTGCAAATGCGGCGTGCGGAATGTGGATTTAGCTGCAGGGACTCGGGACTTGCCTCCGCTGCAACTGCAACGGCAACAGCAGCTATTCGGCTTATACAATTGTAATTGGCCATCCTTGTTTTGAGGTTTTCCTGTTTGTCAACTGCACAGAAAGTTTTTGCGTGGAAAACGTGATTAATGCGGCGTGTTTGAGGCTTATGAGTAGCGTAAATATTTGTAAAATAACGACAAATATATAGACAATCTTCAGTATGTTCCCTACTTCAATAAATTTATATATGTACTTATGAATAGCTGAATAGCTGAATAACAAAGAAATCTCTTAGTCATATACTACACTGACTGAATGCTTTCGGGTTCCATCAGCCTAATCCCAGAACTTACATTGTATTTTACATTTGAAAAGCTGAACTCATTTGTATTTAAAGAAAAAATGTATATATATTAATTGCATTGGCATAAAGGCTGCCTTAACATAAACTGTCTTAAAAACCTTTCATTTCTTTTGTAAAAAAAATAACATAATTTTGAGGCAGAATATGTCCCCTAATCTTTGGTTTCACGTCAACATATTTCACTGCATAGTCTAGATCTCAGATCTAGAGCTGTGAAATTTAATTTCAAGTTCTGCCACACACACATTCGATGTATTAAACGTAGCTTTATCCTTTTAGTTAGCCCCTAGCCAAGTATCTTCAACATGGAGCATTCTTAATTGTTGTGCTGCAGCTTTAGCCTCAAGTATTTATGGTCACATGTGGCATATTTATGAACTGTTTATTGTAAGCCAGGCCAAGCTTAAGTAATTCCCAGCGTATAACTTAATTAATTGCAGCTAATGCAATGCTCGGCGCACAAAATGAGAGGAGCGCAACAGCAAAAACAAGCGCAACAACAACAACTAATGGACATGGCAGCAGGATATCTCCTGCCACATGTTGCAACAATAAAAATGAGAAGAAAAAACATAAGAAAAATTGAATTATATATGTGAAAAGTGTAACATGAGCAGCAGCAGCAGCAGCAGCAACGGCAGCTAGCGAGCTGGGCGTGGCGTAAATATGAGAATTTAATAAAATATGTTTAATGTAATTTTTGCACCCAGCAACAAGAGCAACCGGAAGCACTTGACCCGCATGGACTACACGAGGCATCCACACAAATGCCAAGTGGAAGCTGCAACTAAAACTGGGTGCGAGAGACAGCATTGGGGGCGTGACACTAGGAGGCGCATGTAGCAGCAGTAAGTAATCTGGCAGTCGAGTGGCATCCACTGCAGCCTTAAGGCCTGGCTAATTGGGTCAGCTTACTACCCCTATAACCCTGTCTATCTTTCTCTCCCTCCCTGCGTGCAGTTGACCGGATGTGTTGGCCAGAAGATATTCTGAGCTACATTCTAAATGAATTTAAAGCAATTATCTAAATTATTTGTGTTGTATTCATTTTGTATGCACAAAATCTAAGCAGCACTTATGTGAGCTATCATTTATTTAAATGTTATGAATTTAATTTCAAAGCTCAAGAAAATGTTGACTCAAAAGAAATCAAATTGTATATACATATATACTTTCGCAATTTATTGAAATCGAATTTATGCTAGTAAAAAAAGACATTGCAGCTAATAAAAATAATTAGACAAAAATATTTTTTAGAAATTAATTTAATCGCTATGTTTTCATGCAACAACATTTTGAAGAAAATTTTAAATTAATCCTAAATTTGTTCATAAAATACATTCAGACATAGTTTTATTATTAAAACTCACATTAACAGACAGACTTTTGTCTGTAGCAGTCGCTGGAATGAACTTAGAATACTTTAAGCTGTTTCTGAAACACTCGGCCTTTAACAGGATTCGTCTTTGCCCGGCTAGTCAATCATTGCCAGCTGTTTTGTTCCTTTTTATTTTCAAATATTTTTGTGAGGCTGCCAACTGCATTTCAGCTGCCACTTGGCGCAATCATTAGTGGCATTTGAGCAACAGCAGTCACCCCAGCACAAACAACAACAGCAATGTTGAGAAGGAATCACCCACGTACAAAAGATGGCAGCTTTGCTTTTGAAAATACAAACGCACTTTTCTTCGCAAAGCGCAAATAAAACATTTCCATGGCCTGACGATTTGACAGGTTTCAACGGACGTGGAAAGTGAAAAGGCATTGGATATGAGGTGTGAGTAGTAGCAAGTGGAGCACAGAAAGCTCTTTGGCATTGCCACTCACAGGCGCTGCTTGGCCTCCCTCCCTCCCTCACTCCCTCACTCACTCACTCACTCGCTCACTCACTCACTCACTCACTCACTCGCTCTCTCTCTCTCTCTCTCTCTCTAACACCAAAGCGTATTTGAATGTAGCGTATAAATTAAGCGTAGCCGTTGGTGCGTTTTAAATTCACAAATGCTTTGCATTTGGTAAGCCAAATGGCAGCAACAACAACAACATTAACCACAAGCTTACACACACCGCACTCAACTCTGGCACAAACACTCAGCAAGCCACGCAACAACGAACTGCATTCATTATGTTTATGCCAATGCTACAACTATTGCTCTCACACTCACGCCTGGACTCGCCTCCTCACTCACTAAGCTTCTCTCTCTCTCGCTCTGACTCTTGACGACTTGGCTGACTTATTTGCATTTTTCGTGCGCCAAAAATGGCTAAAAATACTTGACTAATGTTGTTCCCTGTTCATCTTGTTGTTGCTTTGACTGAACGGATTTAATATGATTCTAGTGCATTGAAGTGATTTTTCAACGCTGCCTGATGATGATGTTCACGTTGTGCCATTGCTGTTGCGGCTAATGTAAATGGCTTAGAGATATGACTGCAGCATTGGTTCTTGTAAGTTATGCATGCTCTAAGCTTGGCCCGACAATGGAGCTTGCTTGCTAAACGTAGGCAGGATGCGTGGGTTATCCTTTCCCTCACAATGGACAGGTCATTTATTAGGCTAACCAGCCGAGGACTGCAATGCGGAAACAGCTGCATGAGAGCAATGCCTCTTGTGTTTGATATTTTGCACGCCTCGAAAAAATACGGTTCAGATAATTGGCTAACGTGGCACTTTTTAGTGAAAGTTGTTAAACTGAACTAATTAAGACTTGGCCTACTAGTCTTCAACTCTGTTTAATATTCTTCTAACTAATCAGGTTAGCACTACAACTAAAGTAAGTTTTGTAGGTGAATCCATATTTTGAAAGGAAATTTCAAATGTTCTTAGAATTTTCTTACAGTTTTATTTTGAATTCCTTATCTTATTTGATTTCTGAACACAGAAATTTTCATCTGGCAGCTACTTTTTTCAATGTGGATTTGTGATGTAAGCTGAACATTCATTTTGACATTGCCTGACAGTTCTAGGAAGTCAAGCTTAACAGCATTTCCCACATGCCCAAAAGCCATGCAAGCCAAGCGACTGAGAGCGGAATAGTGCGAGAGATAGCGATAGAGCGATAGAGCGAGAGAGCAAGAGAGAGCAAGAGAGAGCGAGGCACTGGAAGAGTGTGCTTTTGTTTAGAGCTTGAACTGGTGGCAAATTTATGGCTTGCCTTTGGCTACTAATGAGTTTGTCGGCATCCGTCAGGGAGTTTGAAGGGCGTTGAGGCCGGTATTTGGCGCCGGGGGAAAGGATAGATGGAGTCGACAGCTTAAGCCATGGCAGCCGGCCTTGAGGTTCCTAGCGTAAATGCATGGCCGTAATGGGTTAAAAATGCGTAAACGGTTTTGGGCGTCGTAAGCTTCTTAGGTATTTTGCATCAGATTTGCCATAAATTGAGTTGAGAGAGGGGCAGTTAGAGAGGCAGGAGTCGGGGTCGAGGTCGCTGGCACGGAAACAGTATTGTTGGCGGAAGCATTTTGATTGATTTACACACACACACACACACACACACACACACACACACACACGCACACAAATACACACATGTAGTAAATGCAGTGGCAGAGAGAACTTCCTTCTCTAAACAGCTCATCTTACTGCTACTGCTACTGCTGTTGCTGCTGTTGCTGCTGCTGGAGTTTGCCATTCCATAATGCCAAAATGCGGCAGTATTTCTTCAACTTCCGGCATTAAGTGCACACAGCAGCAAATTAATTAAGTGACGTTGCCAGGCTGCGACGAGTGTGTGTATGCATGCGTGTGCGTGTGTGTGTGTGTGGATGTGGATGTGTGCCTTGGGCGGGGTCAAAGTGTCTTGTCAAATTAATTAAACGCACACCAACGACAATATCTGGCAGTCGGAGCATCAACTGCACTTATTATCCCATCTCAAGTTATTTTGTGCAGCTTTGCAGTGGCTTTCGTTAAGCTTATCTCGTTTACACCTGCCCGTGTTGATCCAGTTCAAGCCAGCCATCACCCGGAACAACAATAGCAACTAACTTCAGCATGACATGCATTCTCCGTCAATTGAATTCAAAACAAAATATTTTATATTTGGCAAGAGCTTAAAGAAAATATAATTAACTCACTAACCGCTAAGAATTTCGGAAGCTTACTAGATAAAGGAAGCTGAAATGTCTGACGGTAAGAAATTAAATATTCTTATAAATATATATACATGGAGCTCCTAATTAAGTTTTTATTAAAAAAGATGAGCAGCAATATATGAGACTTATTCTAATCAATGAAGTTCCTTAGCTCATAGAGTAATAAGTTTGCGTACTGTGTGTGCAAGTTTCTGAAATTAGCAGACCTTTCCATTCAGTCTATAAAGCTACAGAATATAGTCAGCCTTTCTTCTATAGTTGACATATATATATATATATATATATATACAGCTTAGCTGTCTCAGATTGCAACAGCATGAAATATGTGTACAAAGTTCAAGACTGAAAAACTACTCGAAACAGCCCAAGCTAGCAGCTTTTCGATAGAAATAATACTACTTCATACTACTTCAGTAATAACGAATCGCTCATTGATTTTTATCATGCATATGTTTACTCTATGGAGACTATTTTAATCATAGCATAGCTCATAGCCTCGATCAAGAAACAGCTTAGAAGTCATTGATACTTCTAATAGCATACATTTTGGGGCATTCAAATAGGGACAAGGGCGAATTAATTTTGGTGTTCCTTCGTCCATCGAACTAAATGAGCACAAGAGTCAATTTCAAATCCAAGCTACTAAAAACTGAACCAAATCACTGAACACCAAACACAAACTGCAAACGTTTCAATAAAAACTAAGCCGCAATATTGCTATCTAATGCGTTGAAATCCTTTTGGACTGGGTGCCAAATAAAAACACACATCAATGTCGAGCATCAGGCAATACGCTCTAGTCCCAATCTATCTCTATTTTTTGCAGTTTGCCTAATTTCGCCCAAAACGACCCAGCTAAGCTGCTCCTCGCCTTCTCCTCTGCTAGCTCCCTGCCAATCAGCTCACTAAAAAAAACTATGTCACTAAAGGATTTTCGTGTAGCTTTTTCTATTTGCCATCAAACTGTAAACCCATTCGATGATGGTCCCCAATTGAATCCACTCTAAAAACTTTTTAAGCTATCCCAAAAAAGTATATATAAATTGATATGCATATTTTTTTTGATGTCTAGGCTAATCGTTCTGCATCTTTTTGTTTATGAAAGTGAAAATGCAAATGCGTATGCAAATGAAAATGAAAATGAAAATGAAAGGGAATTATGGATTTCGTAACGAGTGAAAGTTGTCCAAATATCTGAGAGATACATTTGTGAACAGAACTTATAATTGATATGCAAAAACGATAAAAAAAAGGCCTAGATAAACTTTAAGAGAGCATAGATTGACAGTGCCAGACTAGCAGATACGCAGTACCAACTCTCTTTACACATATGACAACTATAAATTAAGACTGCAAATATGTTTGGGTTTTTCTGTTTTACCTTGAGCCAAACCAGTCGCTTAACAAACATCAAAACTTATATGCAAACCGAGACAACATTTAGGGATTTTTAGTAATATTCTAAAGTGCAGTTAAGACTGCTCGACTAGCGGACTCTTCAGCTGTGATTTCTCTGATATCGAAAGCTGTCGATATTTATATGAATATTGCATAGCTGAGTAACTTTACGAGAAATGCCGAAATGAGTTGAGGCAGGTCTCCTTTGGGTTCGAATTTTAATTAATTTAGAATTGAATTCTCTTGGACTTTAGGATAACAAAAACCTTCAACAATTGGCAATGTTATACTAATTTTTTTTTTTAAAAAGCTTTGTCTTTGACAGACACTAAGGCACTACCACATCCAACATGGCTAACAATTTGTTCATTTAAATATAAAGTTCCACAAAGTGAGTGCAGTAATAAAAAATGATTTAAATCTGAAGGAATTCGCACAGCAAACAAGTTTTGGATTTTGTAGCTTAAGCTTGTTGTTTTAAATCAGAAATAAATACTATATTTCAGAATGAAAATAATATACATAATTGAAGCTTCCAATTTCTGCACTCTGACCGTCAGTCAATTTGTAAAGTCTCTAAAGGCTAAATCAATTATTCGCACAGATGTCATCGGTGTTGTTGTTGTTGTTGTTGTTGTTTTAGTTTTAGTTTTTGGCAAATTGCAGCTATTAAATAACTAATTAGAATGATACGAATGATGACAACATTTATCTGTCTGCGGCCAGCAAAACACACAAACACACACACACACACACACACACACACACACACACACACACACACACACACACACACACACAGACACACACACACACACACACACACACAGGCACACCCAATTTTCTGTCTTCTGTCTCAATGAAATAATGAAATTTTCTAATTGCCATTTTGGCAAAATGCAGCTGAGGCTAAAAACTTTTCCTGACTTTAATTTAATTTTTAATATTTAAGTTTTGACCAGCATAAATAAAGACACACACACACACACAAACACACACACGCATTAACACGGACGCACGCACAAGCAGACATGGGAATTGAAATCTTAACTGCTGCATCTTTGAAGTAAACCAAATGCCAATATTTGTCTGGCCTGCACTGAAAGTCTGAGTACATCTTCGAATGGATGTTCATTTGTGCTCTCGGCTGCTGGGCAACATGATTTTCAATTAAAATTGATTTTATGCAAATTTTCAATTAGTCAAACACATTTTATCATCAACAAGAAGGACGAACAAACAGGAAACCACACACACAGGATGCGTATTTGCTCTCTCCCTCTCGCCCTCTCTCCTGCAGCTCAGCTCTTGGAGTTGGCTAAAAGACTCTTGTGCAAACCACTTGAGATAAATAGATTTTAAGTTGCAATCGCTTTTTATATGCATATTTGCTTCTCTCTCTCTCTATATATATATATATATATATATATATATATATATATATATATATATATATATATATATATATATATATATATATATATATATATATATATATATATATATATATATATATATATATATATATATATATATATATATATATGAATCTATGTGGCTATGTCTCTTGCTCAGCCACGCCCCCATCTTCCGACTGTTTGTGTTGTTTATCTGGAGTTGTTGTCTCTTGAATGCTGATTAAGTAATTGCATTTGCCCAAAATTTTACAACATTTTGGCGTTGACTTCATTTGCGCTGCCTTTCAGCGTCAATTACGAGAGCTGAGCGACAAAAAATTATATATCTACACAACTTTTCAGTTCTTTATAGTACAATATATATGTATGTATGTGTATATATAACATTTTTACATACATATGAGATTGTGCGCGGGTGTGTGTGTGTGTCTATCGCCTAATGTTTTGCAGCGCTCACTAATTGCATTAAAAAGAGGAAAACCCGCTGTGCCCCCGGCCACCAAAAGCAATCTGACGCTAGCCAAATTATACAAAGCATGAAGCAAGAACTTGTTAGCCAAAGGACACCAAAATTAAAATACTCTTACAGCTCTATAAAAGGTGCGCTATTGATCAAATATTGGAATCTATTAAAACATTTTGAGTTTCGATCTAGACTCTTAGTTAAAGTGACACCAGAATGAGAGCTGCAATTTGATCAGCAAAAGAACTCAAGAGCTATAGAATATGCCGTTGCACTCAATATATATATATATGTAGACTACATTTTGTCTTTTAACAGGACATTTCCAATTTAATAACCAAAAATATCAATCGCTGATGCTAGGCATGACATATTCCATAGCAAACCGATATGCATGCTCGCTCTGCAAGTGTATCCCAGAACAGACGACGACAGTCTAGAGACAGTTGAATAGTCAGTTAGTCAGATAGTCGTATAGTCTGTGCATTGGCACACCCACCCCACAGGATAGAAAATTTATATGTATATATATATATATAGGTGGGGCTGTTGTTTCCCTTCTCTTCTCTTCTTGTGTCTTTTTCGCTTTTAAGTTGCAATTTGGTTGCATGTCACTTGGAAAATGCTTTCAGACATTGTTCCCAGGCTACTTCACATGATGTTTTTCCATTAGTCAGCTGCGAGTCAAGCACCTGGTAAGCGTTGCCCTCCCTCCCTTTCTTGTCCACGTGACGTATGCTTAATTTGCACTTAACATCAATCCCAGAGGTAGGATAAGCAACCAGCAGCAGCAACAGCAGCAGCAGCAGCAACAGCAGCAGCAGCAGCAGCAGCAGCAGGTCGCCAATTGCAAGCAGCAAGTGCATACAATTTTTACTTCCACTACAAGCAAAACACTCAAATGAAACTAGACTTACGGACAGTGGCTCTGAAAGTAATAGAAATGCTTATTGTATACAGCCTCTTTCTATATATGGCAAACAATTCTAAGTCTAACAGGACTGTGAGTAAACTCTAGCAATCGACTAACAAATATTAATAACATTTAGCTCAACATATTAAAGAAAACTTATTTAATTGATAATCGAGAAATGCGCAAGTCGTTCACAAACAAATCATTGAGCCATGTGTATCTACTACATCTAAACATACCTAAACTTTGTCATTGAATGTGATTGGCATGAAAAGTAATAAAGTCATGAGTTGAGCATGGCAACATGCTTTGCAATTAAGTTACGGTTTTCGTTGTCCAAATATTAGCACTTACAATTTCAATAAATGCAATAGCAAGCGCATGGCCAGGAGACGACAGCTCATTTGCATGTTGATGTGTGTATTTGCCCAAGCTGATGGCGAGCTGGAGACATTTGGTGAACAGCCACAGAGCTCAATAAGTTTGACTGGCATTGAAAGTAAAGTCAGTTGAAGTGTAGAACACGCTCAATTTAGTTGAGGAGAGCGATGAACCACAGAGGGTTTCAGAGTGGGTGAGGTTTAGACAGTTGAAAGACAAACAACAATGGCACGCACTGATTTGACCAGGGTACAGAAACAGGATACCAGAGCCCAAGCACTGTAGTAAATAATGCAAAGAAGACAGCCAGACAGACGCTGGAGCTTTGATTGGCCAGAAGACAAGGGCCGGCCAATTAGCCGGGTTGGAGCTGGCCAGGTTTGAAATGAACCTGAACCTGAAGCCGAAGCCAAAGCTGAAGCTGATGCTGAAGCAGACGTCAACAGTGAATGCCTGACCAAGTGCATGAATAAATAAACTGAAGTCACTTGACTAGTTAGTCCTCACTCCCCGTCTCTCTCTCTCTCTCTCTCTCTCTCTCTCTCTCTCTCTCTCTCTCTCTTTCTCTCCCTCGCTATAGCTCTCTTGGACTCACAGTCAACACATGTTAACAACTTGATGGCCAAAAGTCAAATGGCTTAAATGCCCAGCACATTGTAAGCAAACAGCGCCAGTCCCAACGGCCAACGGAGAACAGGATACTAAACAAAAAGAGAAGCAGAAGAAGACAACCGAACCAACAGAGGGACATATGCAAATGCAGGCAAATAAAATTATTATTCAAATTTTTGGTATGTCCCATGAGCGTTAAACTAACAGCTACGACTACAATGGACAACTTGGAACTTAACATGAGCTTGTTCCTCATGCTGTTGCTGTCACTCTTAGCTTCGTCTCCTCCTCCTTATCTTTTCAATGGGGTGACAGTCCAAACAACTTCAAAAACGCTTCATAAAGCCCCAGCAGCAGCAACAGCCGCATTTTAATAATGAAGATGATAATGTTGATGGTGATGTTGATGTTGATGGCAGCTCATGTAGCTGGCTGACAATTGGAAATGAAGCGATCAACAGTTATGTGCTGATGATTGCCTTTAATATGCACAGTGGGACAAAGCTTATAGCGGTTGAGTGAAGATAACGCAAAAACATTTCAGAACAGAAGACTGCTGGTAAAGCTTTCATTAACTAGAAAAGATCTTCAGAATTTAGTCCAATTTGTTCTAGTGCTTTAAGTGTTCAGTTTTTATAATATTAATGAACTTTCAGTTAAGACTATATATATATTCAATAGTTATTGAAGCACAACGAAAGGTGAAGCACGAAAAAGGTTAACTTCGGATTATTTGTTTTGTAATTTATCGATATTGTTATCGATACTGTCAATACTGCTTCTGTGAAGTTTCAAGATCAAAAGCAAAACCACTATAGCTTAAGCTATTATATAGAAAGTGCTTGGTCAAGAAAGCACATTAAGGATTCACTGATTTAAGAATCTACTTTAACTATCTCATCAATGAATAAAACTAAAACTATCTCATATATAACTAACTTACTATTAATTATTACTTATCGTCTCAACTGTCTGGCATGCTATTATAAATACGATACTCCAATATTAAACAATCAATTTTTATGAAGAGCATGCAAAATGTCAATCACAATTCCGTCGGGTTCCAGCTCCTTACGCTAGAGAATACGCCCGTACGTCGTCTTTACAGTTCACATTGTTTTAAGGGCAGAAATGTCAGCCATTAGCCAGCTTGGCTAAATGTTCTCAGGCCGCAACAAGCAAACGCTAGACAACAAAAGGTCAGCTCCTTCTGTTCTGACTGGCACACAAGGCAACAGTCCGACAGACAGTAAAGTGTTACGCCCACAAATCACGCCCCGTACATGCCAACCACACGAAGAAAACAAAATCCGAGAGCCACCCAAATGGCAGCACAAAAAAATGACAAGAATTTTACAGCCAGTCAATTATGGCCAAGAAGAGGTGGACAAAATCGGACGAAAACGGATGGTTTGCGACTTCAGGGGGGGGGTGGAGGGACTTCGCATTGGTCTGGCCTGAGCTCTGGCCTGAGCTATGGGCTGGGCTGGGCTGGGCAGGGCTGGACTGGTCTGGTCTGTGTGCTGGTCTCTGGTAGCTTTGGCTAGCCAAGCAACAACAAACCCACGACGAAAAGCAAAAGTTGTTGCTGTCTCATTGTTGCTTTTGTTGTTGTTGTTGTTCTTGTTGCTTGTGTTGTAACCAAAACGCGCATTTTCCATGCGATTGGCATCAAAAAAAAAAAATGTAAAAAGGCAGCAGCAAGCAAAAAGTGGCCAAAAGCTAGAAGGGAAACGAGGCGGTCCAAATCGACATATTGACAGACTAAATGGAGTTGTGGGTTTTGAGTAGTAAATCAAGTTAGGCACTTGCAACACTCACACACACACACACACACACACACGCAGACTGTTGAATACATAAGCGAAAATTGCATACCGCAGAGAATTTACAGAAGAATCCGACATGAAAACAAAACACAGCAAAAATTCTCATATGCGGACACTATGAAAACCTGATACTCTATCATTTGTTTGGGTGCAACTGCTAAAAATAAAAGTTAAACTACATTTTGTATCAAAGTAAACATATGAGAAATCGCTTAAAATTGTTAAATCATACGAGTTTAATATTCAAATTATTTTGTAATCTCTTTATTATTATTTCATGGGAAGAAAACTCTTCAAATGTGATATTTATTATGATCTACTTACAAATGCAGTTCCTTTAAATGATTTTGCTTTTCAAAGAGAGAGTTTTGACTTTGTTTTAAAAAAAAGATCAAATCTGTTTATATGTCTAGAGATGTTTCTAATATGAATATCTCTTGGCTTTTTGTCTTATCTCCTGCATAATTCTTGAATAAAATCTCCGCTCATAATCTATCTTAAATAATTGCTGCTAATTCAATGAAAAAGCCTTCTCAACATATAATTAAAAACTTTTAAGTGCCATCAAAAGTGATTCTATTCTTCTCATCAGAAGCCAACCCATCAGGATCACCTCTATTTGAGGCTTGTCAGCTATTACTATAATGTCATACATTAATTATGACAGAGAAATTTTGTAAACTTTCATTGTAGACTCAGAGTTCTATTATACATGCGTGCACGTATATGCCGTAGGTTTGCTTCTTCATTGAAAAGTTTTGTTATCCTCTTCACGTTGACAAGTTATTCTACACGCCCCCTTCTAAAAAAAAAGTGTCCAAGCCAAAAGCCAAAGGGTTTAAAAAGCTTCGTTGTGTCTGGCGGTCCGCTGAGAACACTGTTTGGGGCAGCTTTTGTTGACTGTCAAGTCGGAGTGGCCAAATATGGTTGTTAGATTGCTAGACAGAAGGAGTTACCGGCCAAGCAGCAGCAGCAGCAGCAGCAGCAGCAGCAGCAACAGCAGCACTTCCCACCTCCAGCGTCAGCTCCGGCTGATGCATTGAGGCATTTGCATATTTTTGCTCGCCAAGTTGTGTTTTTGTTTCGTGTCTTGTCTTCTCTTGGGAACTGTCTTTTTACACTGCAGCTGGAGTTGAAGCTGTAGCTGTAGCTGAAGCTGAAGTTGGAGCGGATGGCCAGCCTTTTGCTAGTTTGCACAAAATCAAAATCAAAGCCAAAGTTCGTTTATTGCCAACGTCGGCAAATGTGGCTGCCACTCGTCAAATGTTCCTCAACGGGCTGCCCCGTGAGACAACTTAGTCAGTTGTTGCCACTGCCACTGTCACACTGCCGCTGCCAGTGGCACGCATTGTCTCTGCTCCGTTTGCACGCAAATATGAAAATCACAACATGCTCGCATCGGCTTGTGTTTGGCCTTTGGCCAGAAGAGGCATCCAAATTCCCATGCCGTAAACTCGATCGATGCGCCACTTGGGGGAATATTTATGCAAAAGTCTGACGCCCCCTCACTATTCGCCCCAAAAACTCGTTAGAGCCGCGTTGCATTCATTGTGCCACTCGCATTGATCCATAAAACATGAGTTGATTCCATTTTGATGGAACCTGGCGTTTGCGCATTGCATCTAAACTAAAAGACACTTTTCTCATCAGCTGCCAAATGCGACAATTTCTTGTAACACAAAAGAAACCGGCAAACGATAAGCTGATAACTAAACTAATATTTATAGAAATCAATCAACATTCACTTAAGCCACAGAGTTAAGAACTAAAGTCTGTGCTTCAACTTTTTACGCATCAAACACTTATTGATATTGGCAGGAATTCAAGTTTTTTAAGCATCGTCTGATCGCCGGAAAAGTCTGCCTGTTATCGCCTGTTCCGACAATAACTTCATTAGCAGCAAGCCGACAAACACTCGACTTGACCACATGAAGCTGGCCAAACAATCGTCTGCTGGGGAGCCCCAATACTAACTTTTAATGGGTACATGGATGTGTATGTGTGTGTATGTCTGTGTGTGGGAGTGTGTGTGTGGGCAGCAGTAAAAATAAGCAACTATGTCAAATAGAGCCCCAAAGTGCAGCATGCTTGCCTAATTGGCATCTGTAAAAGGTTCTTCTACAGTGCATTTTTCGATGGGGCAGTTAGTTAGTTGCCTTGTTGCTTTTTTTTTTTTTTTGCAGTGTAACCTCAAGACTGTGTGGCAAGTTAGTCAAGTGTGCGGCGCATATTTGTGGAGCCAGCCTCAGCATTTATTGACATCTCATGGGCGTGGCTGTTGGCAGAATTTACTACAAATTGGCAGCCGGGCAGCAAGCAGCTGCCACTTGCCACTCGAGTCTCACTCTTGCTCAGTTGCTTGGCAGCTCTATGCAACTTTCATTAGTTTTGAGTGGGTGATTCTTTTGTATGAGTCGCCCCAGCCCCCACACCTGCCCCGCCTGCCACGCCTGCTGGCCTGTTAGTTCAGAGTTCAAGCGAACAAAACGCCCAGAGGCATTGTTTCAAGTTACCAAAATTTAATTAGACAAATTCTTAATTGATATCATATGGCCAACGCCCAATTGTCGGACTGCTCTCGGCATCTGCTGCCTGGCCAAATGCAGCAAAAACTTGCACGTTCACAACTTGCCACAAGGCACTACGCCAATTATTTGCGTCTACCCAATGAAATGTTAGACCACCAAGTTCTTTACAAACTCAAACAAGCTGCTTCGCCATAGCAGCAATAGCGGCAACTACGAACAGTAGCTCGCAATTATTAAGCGTGTTAGCTGCAAAGATTAGCCTTAAAACAAAAAATGAAGAAAGAGTATCTGAAAGGCTAAGCACGTCATTAAAAGTTTCCAGCTCAACCAGGCGCTAGGCAGTGCATATTTAATGCTGCAGCAACCTGGATTCACCTGGATTAGAGTATTCTGCAAGGTACAACACACTTAAATACTTTTGTTGAAAAGAATTTCAAATGAAACTTATGAATCTTATAATAATTAATATTAAAGGTTAATTTTAGTTGTTAACCCTGCGCCAAATCATTATCAAAGAAAGAAAATGTTTTTTAGAATTGTGTAATTGATTTGCTCTTTCAAAAATAATCTTTTGGCTTATGAGACTACAAATCGTTTGGAAAATATGAAATGCTTTTGAGCATTTAGGTAGAGCTAAGAAGGCTTATCGCTCGGTTTGGCTTCTGAAATCAAATCGTGTTTCAGTCTTAAATAAACAATCGCATAATTAAAGCAGCTCACAGCCTTCGGCAATGTGGGACAAGAGCTAAACGATGCCAAGAACTTGCGGCACCGCCCCACACCATCGAACGCTTTGTTTAACTGTCTGTTGTTTTATATGTATGTATTTATGTATGTACGTATGTATGTATGTATGTATGTACGTATGTATATATATCCCCCTTTTTTTAAGTGTAGCAGCGTAGATTTCAGCTGCCAAGCAAGGAGCTGAACGGGTGGCAAAGGGAGTTTGCCTGATTGTTTAACAAGTGGCTGCGTGGCTATAAACCAAACTAGACGTGTACCGGTGTGTGTGCGCGCTTTGTGTCGAGAGTTGTCAATAGCAGGCGATAAGCACTGCCTGTACAGAGGGAGAGAGAGAGAGAGAGAGAGAGGATGATAGAAGGGGAGCGAGGGGATGTTATATACATATAATGTGCCTGCAGGTTGTAATATTAATTGTTTTTAGCGTTGAGCACTTCTCGAGCGAGTCAAAGGATTCTCTGCGTTTGGGGCGTTGCACTCACCAAAACGAATTAGCAAAGCACTAAAAGAATATTGAGGTGGGCGAATAAAAAGGCAAGCTGATAGCAACCTGGTCAAAGCGGTATCGAATGGCTTTGACAGCCGCTGGCACACGTCCCCTTACCAAAGGGGGCTCCCCTCTCAACTGTCTAACGAAAAGTATGCTTTCAATTTGCAATTAAGCGCCACGACACGGTCAGGACACGGCCAGGATATGGCCGGGACATTGCTTTGATTCAATTAGCCAGCAGCAGCAGCACTGGTAGCAGCGGTAGCAGCTGCCAAGACACGCAACCAGAGCAAGGCCTAAACCACATGATCCGACAAGATTCTCGTTTCATTAACGCTACGAAATTCGATTAATTGAGTATTTGTGCGGCTTTGCGGATTCGGATTGGGGGCGTACACGCATCGAGCATTCGCAATACAGCGACTGCCCATAGCGCCAGTTGTCGCCAACAACAATTGTCAACGCTTGACAAGCCAAACTTTGTCGCTGAGAGAAGGCAGTCGCTCTCTCTCTCTCACTCTCTCTCTCTCTCTCTCTGAAACTCTTCTCCTCTCTGTCACTCACTCTCCCTATTGGTACTTCCTTCACATGTCACCTTGTGTCAGTGACATTTCCGGCTTGCTTTTGACTTAATTTGATTAAAAGTTTTGTCGCTGGCAATTGAAATTCGTCGTTCGACGTGGAAGTTCCTAAGCTGAGAAGCCAAACTCCCTTATACAGCAAAACCAAATTGAATTCAGGGCTAAACACTTCACAGCATCTACATCTATGGGCTTTAATGACTTAATTGTCTGTGCAATTAGGCACCAAGTGACAGGCAGACTTTACTTTAAGTAACCAAAATAATCACAAAACAATTTTAATCCTACGGTAAACCCATTAAATCCAATCGACTGAGCTTCAAAACGTCGATATTTCGGCAGAGAAATACTTGGTTTAATGGAAACAATGACTGACGCCACCTGTTGGCGCATAGCGGAAGTATGCATGGCAAAAGGCAAAATCAAATAGTTTCAAGTTAAGTAAAGCTACTAAAATGATAATAGAACGAACTGGAATTAACAGAAGAGCATGAGAGCTGAGAAAATAATAAAACAAGCGAGGAGCATAGAGAATAAAATTACAGCTATGAAAGAAGAAATCGACAGCAAAAAGAGAAATATAAAAAAAATCAGAGCGAGAAGCTAAGCAATACACAATCAAATGGAAATGAAAACGAGAAACTAGTGAGAAGTTAAACGATAAGCTAGACGAGAAGGAAAACAAAGAGAAAAGTCAAAAGGCAACTGAGAAACGTAACAAGGAATCATTCCAAATACACCCACGAGTCTAACCCATAGAAAAGTTTAGTATGCTAGTATGCTATCAAAACTATAAGAGATGAGGCGAGAAACATTTGAGCCACTTTAAAGACAATTACATTGCTGATCATATTGCTGCAGCAATTAGGAACTTGATTGAAAATGTGTAAATCTCGTAGCGACTAACCCACAAATCATGGAATGGGCGATTGGAAAGTGAATTGATTTGCGTCACGGCTAGCTCTGTTAATGAAGTCAAGTGCTTGGCAATGTAAGCCATGGTGTGTCTATGACAGTTGACATCCAGTTCAAGCTTCATTTGCTTACATTAATTGAGCTTCTGTTTAGTTAAGACTGAACGAATTGAAATCACGAAGAGTTGGTGTGAGGGGGAGCGGCAGATTCATTAAGCACGGACAAAGAAATCATTTGCCAAGAACACTTTCAAATCAATTCCTTTTTATGCCATTGAATTTTTTTAATTAATTTCGCCTTTACCGAACTACAGTTTAGATATTGATTTATATTGCATTTAATATTAATCTCGCAATTGCTTCAAGTGCCTGGCGGGTTGCAATACTTCAATTTGCTGATAGACGCCTTCGTCAAACGATTTTTTAATTTCATTTGCCATTCTCTACAACTTTATCTCGCGCTCCATCTGCGCTTTGATATAGCGCAAGGCAACATTTTTCAACATTTGTCCAAAGAGCTAGGACGACGACTTTGGTGGTCAATAATGAGAAATTCCTTTGGCTGCGCTCTGTAATCAACGACTAAAAAACGAAAGCAAAAAAAAAAAAACAAAATGAAAACAGAAAAGAACGAAGCAAAAACAAAGCCAAGTATTTGCACTCCATTCAATTAAGTAATGACACAAAGCGTACCCCAAAAGCTTTGACAACATTGCTTTCCTCGACGAAATCACTTAAATTCTTGACGTTTCGTATGGAGTCAGACACAGACACAGACTCAGAGTCAAACCCAAACCCAAACCCAGAGCTATACCAAATGCCCCTCCAGCTCACTCGCATGCTACTGACATTTCAGCAAAGCATGCACGAAATCTTTCGCTCAGCTCCTCGAAAGGACTAACAAACACTTTGGCTCTGTGTAGTGCCTGAGTGGCACTGAAGTTATTCGATGCTTTGTTTTGCTGCGCTCGGAAATGTCAGTTGCATGTGTATAAATAATCAGCTAAGTCAACTTCAAATGGAAGAGATGTGTATATGCATAAATAAATATAACGTATGCGCCGCGTACATCTCCCAATACGAATTGCACATGAATTATGCCCTGCCCCATTCGTTTGAGTCTCATCTTTTGGGCTAATCAAAGCTAAACAAAGGACCTGGAATGAATGAAACAAACAAAAATTCTCATTACAGACCCACTCACATTTCATTTGCTCTGCCCGAACGCCCGAGCGCCCAAAGGCCGTAAAAGTCAAATGTGGCACTTAAAGTGGTCCATTTGCAGTACGGTATAAAACTGAGAGCACGTCCCGGGATCCCACAGGTGTGTCCGACCAGCGTTCCACAGCCACAGCCAAAATCTCTCCCACCAACCGCTGTAGCTTTTCAAATTAAATGAAATGCGTAAAAATGGCAACAATTTGATTTTGTCAGATTTTCGGGCAGACAATGGTCGAGCCAGCATCCCCTCGGCTTTTCTAGTAGAAACGCATGTTTCATGCAATCTTCATTCCAACTGGCAATCCGAGTCCCCGAACACTACCCACACTCTCGGCAGTAGGTATTGCACGCGCGGCTCCCAAGTTGCTAATTTAAGTGTAATAATCCTCAAAGCCAAGGAAACGTGAGCCAATTTATATGCAGGCATTAGAGGGGGCAATCGTACGTAGAGCTTAGAGGGTGCCACAGCCGGAGTTGGGTCGGTTTGGGAGTTTTTCATCGGAGGGGAGATTGCCAGCTACTGCAATCACCTGCTTTGTTGTTTGGCCATTTTCCCACACGAGCTGCTTCAGACTGTTCCTCTTCGCCCGCTTCCTTTAAAATTATGACAGGCAGCCACAGCAAACAAACATCCACCCAACCGGTGGCTCGCCTTGTTAAAATAAATTTAATATTGATTCAGCTTTTGTAATGAGAAACGCGACGTCATCAAAAGTCCACTTAAAACCCGAGGCCTAGTTGAACAGTGCTTGTTTTAGATGCTTTTCAAGGGGATGCGTTGGCTGGGCAGTGGCGCTGAGGGGAGAATTGTTTTAATGTATCTAGGGATGAATGTTGTCTATATGGCCGTTGTTGACCCAGCCCCATTGTCGCTGTTGTTGCATTTTGTCAGCCAAATTAAAAAGCTCTTAAATTATGCTGATGACCAGCATACATACAGCATGCCACCCATCAGGTGTTAGGCTGGGCGCTAATATATATACGTCGGGCGGGCTTTTTCATTATGAAGCCGGTCATTGAGCGCAGACAGCAAAAGCACTTAACACGTCGCCCGTTTTCATTAACTATAAACACAAACGGCCAAACGGCCGAACGGGGGCGAGATCATATCTGAAGGGAAACGTGTTGGCAAAGCCGCAAGGTAGGCCTTGAATTACTGCATATTGTGATTGTAAATTTGATGCTTAGTTTAGTGCACCATAAAGCCACAGTTAGAGCTGCAAAATTTCAAAAGCTTATTTCACTTTCCAAATATGCTATACAAAAATATGAGTTGCCACCAAGCACATTCAAGCCAAGCTAAGTAGCTTCATTTCATATTTTAGAGTTTTAGTTTCGAGCCTGTGCGCCGTATCATCCGTAAAGTCCTGCTCGCACTGCCTCTTAAAAACCTACGATCCTACTCCGAATGCCATTTGAAGCGCTTTAAGTTGCTGGCTATTTGGTTGTTTGCCATTTAGCATAATGCCACGCCCAGTTATTTAGAGGGCAGCTCATTAGACGCCCAGTGGGGGGAAAAAGGGTTTCGTTTTGATCCTTCGGGCACTTGTCGCATTCCATTTTCGGTTTTTAGACACAAATAAATGTTGAGTTTTTGATACTGCCCGCTGTGTCAGCACGAAATGAGATGACAGTTGCCGAAGCCATGCCATGGAGCCCATTTGCTGGGCTGGCAAAACTATTAGCCAGACGTGCCTCAATTTTGATAAACCTCAACCCTCAACTGAAAATGAAAATGAAAATGAAATGAAAGTCCTTCAAGTTGTGCTCGGGCCAAGAGAAATGCAATTAATTTGAACGCCAAAACTCATTAATATTTTGTGGAGGCAGACACTCGAAAAGTTGTCCTTAAAAAAGAATTAAAAAAAAAAAAAAAAAAAAAAAGCAAAAGGAAACCAGAAGAAGCGGAAGAAACCGTGCAACGACCTTTTTTCAGTCCTTTGCTACGTATTTACCTCAGGTTAATAATAAAGCAGCCAAAGGCTTACGTATTATTTGCACACAAAGATGAAAACAAACTTGTTGCTCCACTTGCCACTTGCCACTTGCTACTTGCTACTTGCCACATGCCACATGCCACATGCCGCCGCATCAGTTGAGTCGAGTTGGCTCAAGTCGAGTCGACTTTCCATATAAAATTTACCTTTTTTCGGCGCAATGATTTATGGCCAAAGGGCAACAACTGAGCAGGGCAGAAAGGATTTGTGGCAGGCGCAGGAAATGAAGTTCAAGGCATCGCAAGTAGTTTCGGAAGCCAAAACAAAAAAAAAAAAAAAAAAACAAGCATAAAAGAAAGTAACGTTTGCAAAGTGTTAAAAAATTCTCAACTCTACCTCACTCAAATTGAAAGCGCACTTGAAGCTGTCCAGCTTTTCTTTTGCCTTGCCTTCTCTTGCCCGCATTTCTTCTTGAGATTTTTTCTTTACTTTCGTTCGGAGGGCTACGGTTACGGTTGCCAGCCGCTAGGCGAGGCGCAAACTTTCATTGTAGTCCTGGGATTTTGGGCGCAAACAAAATTAAGCAGTCTGCAAGTTTTTAATTAAAAAAGGACGCGAGTGTGCATTAAGCAGCTACAGCGCAAGGTGAGAAGCCAAAGCCAAGTGCGCATTAAAGCTAACGCTAATTCAAAAGTACTTTAAGGCATCAAAAACAAACACCCCTACAAATTTCAAATCGTATGCTGCGTTACAGTCAAAAAGTAAGATGTAAAGAGTTTTTTTCAAGATGAAATATATTTTAAGCGTGTGTATTATATAGATTAGATACGGATGATCCACATCAGCTGCGTTTTAACGAAATTAGTGACTGACAAACGAATAGAAGCTAAAATGCCGAGGCATTAGTTTAACTATCTGAAACTATCCATATAGGATATAGATCTGCGGTAGCTGCTAACCGATATAATACTAATTCGTTCAGTAATAATACCATTGACTTTTTATGAGCTTATTCCAAAACTAAACCTTGGCAAGCTTTATTGTAAAAGAATGAGTATATATGAATATAACTACTATATATATAGGAATTGCAAAATCTGACAAACTTTGATAGATGTTCAAGCCTAGCAGCTGCAAGAGAAGCAGATTTTAAGTCACAACAAATCTAGAATCAATAGTAAACTATGATTGCAATAAGTAAAGGTTAAGCTAATTAATATATGTTTAATATTCGAATGCCCTGTCCATAAAACTTGAATACATAACAAACCAAAAATGTTTACTCTAATGACTTAAATTGTTATTGGTTTATTGCAACAGAGTTATTGAATATGATATTGTTGCACGCGTGAGCAGCCAAAACGGCGCATGTGAATAAATTGCGTGGCTGTTGGCAGGAAATTTGTTTAATCTGCCAACAAATTGTGGAAGACACGCGACTGGAATCGCCACAGCCAACGTTCGACCAGTTTTTTCTGTTCAGTACAGCGCTGAGCTGAAAGCTGATGAGATGCAAATGGATTGAGCGCGATAAGGCGCCAGGTGAGAGACGAGAGGCGGACTCAAAGACAGACGACTTCGACTTCAACTTGGAGTCGGAGTCGAAGTTGGAGTCGAAGCCGGAGTCGGAGTCGGACTTAAGAGTTAAACGTGGGCCGTTCGCGAGCTGGTAACGCCAGCTTATTATTAACTGTATAATTTAGTGTGTAGGCAGGAAATTGATTTATTATCAGCGTCAGTTAATTTTTAGCTCCCCTTCTCTTTCTATATATATATATATATATCTTGTCATCTCTCTCTCTATCTGCTGACCCCACTTTAGTTAGGCAGCGCAAATCTTGGCGCTTTATCGAGAAACAAAAAAATAAATTACAAATTAAGTTGTTGGCTCCCACAGTTAACCAGCCGGGTGACAACAACTTTAACAGCAGCTTTAACAGCAACTATTTCGTCTGCAGATAAGCTAAGAGTCAACAATCTTGCACCGTTGTGCTGAAGCTGTGCGGCAACCATTCGCTCTGGCTTTGGCTTGTAATTTATCGCGCCTTCCCTTTATATATATATATATATATATATATATATATATATATATATATATATATATATATATATATATATATATGTATATCTAAGCTTATCTTCAGTTTTTGCTGTTTCTCGCCCCAATTAATCTCTCAAGCAGTGGATAAGAAGCTGAAATAACTATAAAGAGAAGGCGACGGACATTGCCAAGGCCGCGCAAAAATTTATTTTATTTATTTATAGTTTTTATTTTTAATTTTATGATATATAAGTAAAATTTAGGCTTCTAAAAGAAGAGATTAATAATTTATAAAAATATAAACTAAATTTAAACTAATAACATTCAATCAGGGAAACGTACCTATATAATATATATATATATTTATATATATTATTTCTATATTTATTTTATATATATATGTTTCCTTTCAACTTGCTCTGTAAACTCTGAAATTGTAAGAAGTAGAAACTATAAATGTAATAGGAAAAAGCTCTTCGCTTTATAAAAAGAAAATAGAAATCTGATTTGTAAAAAATAAATATCTAATTTGATATCAAATAATAACTGTCATCTACGTCAAGACATGCTCTGCTCTGCTGTAATATTTTTGCATAGCATTCAAGTCGTTACGTTCTCAGACCCACTCATTTCCGACTGAGACTCGAACTCAAACTCAAACTCGTAAAGCTATCTTCACGCCTAACCAAATGCCTTTAGCTCTCATCACTGGACATCCTTGCAGACTAATTGCTCAGCTGTTGACCCTAACCGAATATGTGGCAAAGTCAAACAGGAAATTTGCTGTCGATAGACTCTCGGAATGCAACTGAATTACCAAATGTCATTTTTGGTTTTCAATAGCATTGACATTGTTGGCCTAAAGTGTAGCAGTTGTTGTTATTGTTGTTGCCACTGTTACGCTGTGCAGTCAGACATTCAGTCAATTTTAGAGTGAACTCTGCCATTTGAGCTGTGACTATTTCCAATTGCATTTCGTCAAATTTTCGTCAGCTTTCAGCTTTCAGGTTTTAGTTGATGTTTTTGTTTTTGTTTTTGTTTTTGTTTTTGTTTCGCTCTGATCGAAGGGACAAATTGCTATTAAATTGCCTCACAATTGCAAAATGCCATAAATCGAATAGCAGACGAGTCTCCAATAACCCAATAGGGTTCGACCTCTCCCGCCTCTGGCTGACTGCGGACACCCCCTGCGATCCAATTTTAATGGTCTGGTTTTCCGCTTGGTTAACTCAATTTGCGTGGCTACTTTCAATTAGGTTTCCGCTCAGTTTTGTTTGTTTTTTGTTTTTTTTTTTTTTTTGTTTTTTGGTTGGTTGAAAACTCATTTCACTTAAATAACAAATAGAAATGCATTAGAAGACTCGGAGTGATCGACTAAGAGTTACCATCTAGTTTGGGTGAGTATTGAAATAAAGCAATAGAACTTCAGAATATTATCTCAAATGCTGTCAAAGGTTTTAATGTATATTTAAATATTTTATTTAATATATAATATAATTATATAATTATGGTATTTAAATATTATTATCAAACTAAACAAACCCAACTAAATTCAGAACTTAACTGATTTTTACTGCATATCTTGTTAAAACATCAATGAAGAGTTAATTACCTCTTAACAGATCCAATACAACACCTAGTCTAATACTCCCTTCATTCGCCTTCGTTTTGTAGGGAATGACAAAATATTATTTGTTTATTTGTCGCAAATAAAATGTCCATTAACATTTAGTTTCTAGGGTTCCGTTCGTTTCTATTATTTGAAGTTTTATGGACTTTTCGTTGAACTCGTAAAAATAGAAATGTTATAGTTGTCATTTGATGTCAGTGCCACAAATGGGCTTTGACGACAGTCGCCCAGAGCGGGGGCGTCACAGGTGCAGAGTGGCTCGCCTTCCGGTGCAGGCGAGCCGCACATTGGGCATCTCGTTCGAGTAACCCGATACTCAGACGGACCCACCCAGCGAGCAACTCAACAATCGATTGACTAATGAATCAATTAGGGAGGCCTTTCGGCCAGTCGCCAAAAAACCTGAATTCGACTTCAAGTTTTATGCACACTTAGCAACGTTCGCACTGGGCTGAATTTATCACCCGGTTTTAAGGAGCTGCCAACAAATGCAGCCACAGCCATCAAGACGCGTCGCTGGCTTTATCAATGCGAATGCATCAAACGCGAGATAAACGGGAAATTATTTCAAGCAAATAATCGGAATTTAATGTGACATCCGACAGGCGACAAGAGTCCCGAATCGCAAGTCACGAGCCAAACAAACCAGACCGAATTTAACGCAATTGACAGATCCGACAGATCGACGTGCATATACCCTTTAAAGTTTGCCTTAAGCATTTAGATTTCTATTGGGTATATTTAGCGCTTTTCTCAATTGATGTCTTTTCAGTCTCCTGATTTACCAATCATGCTGATTCCATATCTTGCAATACTATAATCTACACATGCTCTTCACATATTCGTTTTATATTTGACTAAATATGTATTCCAGATATTAATATATATCTCATGATTAGCCAACAATCGTATCGTCATCCAATCATGTTCGAGTGCTCGCTTCTTCATACTCAATCTTCAATCTTAGAGTTCTCATGAAGGTTTATCAGTTGGATAAATTTCTCATAGCCATAACTGAATAATTAAACAGCACAAACTCAATCTCGATAAATATTTTGCTATAAAGCTGTGATTCAAAGCGAATACATATTATATTCAAAAAAAATCGAATGAAATATTAAACACGCTTCTATAACAAGGTACCTTTGGTACCTGCCCGTTACTTCGGGCAGCTGATGTGACACCTTGTCCCTACTCAGGAGTTGCCTTGCCTTCTCCGCCTTTCCCCTATGCCGCATATCAATAACAAACGGACAATGGCAGGCGGAGTGTGTTCCCTTTCCGAGTGAAGCATTATTGAACTGTCAATGGCTGTGACAAAGGGTTAAACGTGTCACAATCGAGTAGTTTCTCAGTCTTCTCCTGTTATTTTTTTTTTTTTTTTTTTTTTTTGGCAAAGGGTCGCAATGCATTAAAAAAGTGTTTACCATTGGCTGTCATGTTGGCAATGCCATATGGCTGATATCTGTAGCACTCCAAACTGATTGTCAATTTGATCAAGGCTTTTACTTTCCATTTTGAAATGATATTAAAAACGGCCCAGGTAAGGCTAAAGCTCAATATTATTTCCCTCAAAACTTCTATATTAATGAGGATCGCAAGGAAGAGGCATCTAAACTTTCATTGTTCTTACTTTCTTTGAGTTTGGCTTATCATGAAAATCGCATTAAAGAATTCTTTGGGCTCGCATAAAACTTTTCTATCTGATTCATCTGAGCTTTCAGGCTCACAAATCATAGCCCAGCCTATGGGAAACATTAAGAATTGCAATATGTTTGACCTAATCGGAACACACAAAATATTTATGGCATCAAATTGGCAAGGTTCGAGACGATGCTCGAGACAAGGGACAGACCACTATGATTGGGCTTGGCGGCACTCGACGCTTTTGTGGGTCAGTGTCGAGCGACGCTCATCAAAGCGAGCTGCGTAGAAGTAATGGAGAGGGAGGGGCGGGGTTTGTTTGTCTGCTCAATTTCAACCTGGAGCTGTGTGCATCATCATCTTTGGTAGTTGGACACGTCACTTTTCGTGTTTGATAAGGATCCGCAGCGAGAACAAAATCAAACCAAAGAAATGAAGGCAAAGGCGAAGGCGAAGGCGAAGGCGTGCGCCCGAATATATATTCGAATTTTATTATGCATGACAGCTCCAAGAGCAACAACAACAACACAAACATTAACAATGGACACGCCCACAGCTCCAGTCATGAAGTCAAGCCTGTATTGCCAACAGTATGGGGGAGGGGGAATGGGCATCGGTTTGTTTTTTTTTTTTTTTTTTTGGGTACCTGTCTGACAGCGGGTTGCCGGCCTGTCGGGATACCGAACCGAATGCTTAGCCATGTGAAAAAAGATTGCGTTTTTCATATTTTAATTTTACTTGTTTAACGTTTCGAATACGATTTTTGAATATCGATAAGCTGCAAGGCGGAACATTTCCCTTTATTGTTGCTTTTGTCGTTGTTGTCGTTATTATTATTATTGTTGTTGTTGTTGTTGTTGTTGTTGTTGTTGTTGCTGTTGTAATAATTCTTGGGCTTGTTCTCTGTATGCCGTTTGCATGATTATGTAACATTTTCCTACACTCACTCTTCTCTCACTCATTCCCTCTCGATTTATATATTTTGACAAATGATTTCTAAATGAGTGGACACTTTTTTCACCCCTGCCCGCCCTTCCAGCACCCATTCCCGAAGTTAATAAAAAAAATATGCTTGGGTATATATTTTTGACTGCTGGCAGCAGGTAACGGCACACGAGCATGTGTTTAATTAATTAAGTCGCGTCAAGATAACAAGCAAGCAGCAAGAATGAACGATACAAAAATCAACAACGATTAATCGAACGCTGACTAATGCCCCAACAAGGACGGCATATCCCAAAAAAAAATCCGAATGTTATTAAATTTTCATAAAAAGAAATTTCAGAGAAATGTAAAATTTCCTATTATTTACACATAGTACAATATAAAAAGAAACGAAATAGCTGTGATCTATAGAACATATTGAAATTATTATAAATATATTAACAATAGATATAATCAGCAGTTGACACCGGACAAAGATTACTTAAATTTCTATGATAGTTACATAAATACATATATTAATACAAATACACCATTATTTAGTTAAACGAAAACTGAATTACATTCATTGAATGCAAATAAAGGGAATAACTTAAATTTCCATAGAATGAATTTCCAAACTGCAAGTGCGTGCTATCGCAAGTCTCACATACATATGTACATATGCATGCATGTGTGTATGTGTGTGTGTATATGGGTATACATGTATGTATGCTTGTAGAAATAAAAAAAAAGCATGCAATTGCATGCAATTGAATTCATTGAATTCGATTATACTAGCTATTTAATTATTAATCATTATTCATAGTAACAAAAGAAACAAGCCCTAATAGATATCAATTTAAATCTTTTGTGAAAATATTGCGAATTGCACGTAAGCAAACCAATTGACATTGAAAAGCGCAACATGTAATTCAGGCTGGCAGTGCTGTTCATTCTCGCATTTTTTGTCTTGCATATTTACATACATACATACACATATGAATATAGGTATGTGTATGTGTGCAGTAATGCTTTCCAATGGTGTCAAAAAGTCATTAGTAATCTAAACTTTGGCTGCCATTCAAAAATATACATGTGTTTGTATTTATGTACATATGTAAGTAATGCTCAACTATTAAAATCACAACAACAAAGTACTTTGACATTTTTATATGGAATATATTTAAACTTATTACTATTTTTACCATATTGGCCGGCAGCATTTTCTCCTTTGCCATTTCGTAAAATGTTGCTGGCAAATGCTGCGTTACTTTTATACATATGTATGCACTAAAACAATTCGAATACGCGATAAACAACCACTCACTGTTCACAATTATTCCAAAACTGAGCGAAGCAAAAGTTAATTTTGGCTGGCAATACTGTGCAAGCCGGCCGGCTAGTTTGCGCTCTCTTCTTTTCCCTCTTTCATTTACTTTGAGACTTTTTTTTAACAGTAATGAGAACAGTGGGCGTAAGAGTATTTTTTAGAGTCAAAAACGTATACACTTAAAAATTTCATTAATTATTATTAAAATAAATGCATAAATTATTTGATCGTATTTTAATTGCCAGTAACATGCAAAATGCATATCAAAACTCAATTTGCAATTTTAATACACAGTGCAAACAAATAATTATATATGCACGTAAATAAAATTCAAATATATATTTATTGTATGTATGTGTATGTGCTTACAGATATACGTATATAAATAATGTATGCGATTTGTTTGCATTTGGCATTTGAATTGTTTAATTTGCACACATACTTAAGTAGTTACAAATTGTATGTACATATGTATGTACATATGTAGGTGTGCACGTTTATATGTTTGTATGTATGTTATACTATCACGCTATACACGAGAGCAATCGAACAGCAGGTCCAACAGCTGGGCTCATTTTATGGTTCACTTTGCTGCTATTTTTACAAAGATCGTGCCTCTATTCTTTTGCACAGTCACAGCACCATAGACATACAGACGACAGACCAAAGCAAACTCGGCAACAAACAGCGGGAAAACAAACTCAAAGCTAGACGCCGTTAGTATGTCTCGATTGGAACGGCACAACATCTGCGAAGCAAAGCTGCAATTAAAGTTGAGCAACAATAACAAATTTTTTTCTTTTTATTCAAAAGTCGTTAATTCAATTAACTACTACAGGTATATCTATATTTGTAAATATGTACATACACCCATACACACATACATACATACATGTATCATGGATTTTATATTATTAACTACAATTTTCGCAAAAGCCTACAAAATTGCCAACTTGCTGCCGAACGAACGATTCGAGAATCAGTTGAAGGCAAACAACCGAAGAGGAAAGAAGCATCAGACTGAGCAGCATTAGCTAAATAACGGCGCATTTCCAACAGATTTTCAACAGTTTGTAAAAGTTTACAGTTATTATTGCAGTATGACAACTACCTTTACGATCAATGGACAGCCCTTCACGGGTAAGTTTCTATACGACTAACAAATACTCTGCATCAAATTTAAAAATATAAAAGCTATAAAAAGAATTAACATACAAAAAAAATCTCCCTCTCTCTCCTTCTCTTTCGCATTCGCCTTGTAGTGAATCTGAGCAATCTGCCGGCAGATATCACGTTGAACACCTTTATCAGGGAGCATGCGCAATTGACGGCGACGAAGTTCATGTGCCTGGAGGGCGGCTGCGGCGTGTGCGTTTGCGTGTTGCGCGACGGGAAGCGCAGCTGGGCAGTCAACTCGGTAAGGAAGGGTATCCCGATAACTAAAACAATGAAAAGCATCAACATTTATTGCTCGCCTTTGATAGTGCCTGACTCTGTTGAATAGCTGCGCGCAGCTGGAGATTGTGACTTCGGAGGGGCTGGGCAACATGCGAAGCGGCTACCATCCCATACAGAAGCGTCTGGCCAAGCTGAATGGCACCCAGTGTGGCTACTGTTCGCCGGGATTTGTGATGAACATGTACGGGCTGCTGGAGTCGCGCGGGGGTCAAGTGAGCATGACGGAGGTGGAGAACGCCTTCGGCGGTAACATTTGCCGCTGCACTGGCTATCGGCCCATACTGGATACGATGAAGTCATTTGCCGTGGACAGTTGCATTCAACTGCCGCCGGAGTGCGTGGACATTGAGGACCTCTCGGCACGTAACTGTCCCAAAACGGGGGAGCGGTGCGCAGGCACCTGTATGAAGTCCAATTTGGTGTACGAGGATGGCAGTCAATGGCATTGGCCGCAGTCCCTGAGTGAACTGTTTGAGGCATTGGACCGGGTGGGCAAGGAGCCGTTCATGCTGGTCGGTGGCAACACGGCGCATGGAGTTTACCGTCGTGCGCAGGACATTAAACACTTTATTGATGTACGCGCCGTGACAGAGCTGCACGAGCACAGCAGTGAGCCGCAGCAGCTGAAATTGGGTGCCAATTTGAGTCTCAGCCAGGCCATGGACATTCTCAAAGAAACTACCAACAAGCCAGGCTTCGAGTATCTGCAGCAGCTCTGGGAGCACTTGGATCTCATTGCCAATGTGCCCGTTCGGAATGTGGGTTTCCACTCTAACCTATTTAAGCTTCTCTCTGAACGGCTCTTTGTTGCAGACTGGCACCCTGGCGGGCAACCTATCCATCAAGAAGGAGCATCCAGAGTTTCCATCCGATGTCCACATCAGCTTCGAAGCTCTTGATGTGCGTGTCCTGGCCTCGAATAACGCCAAAGATGAACAACAAATGTCACTGGCCGACTATTTGTCCTCGAAGGATAAAAAACTCGTGCTTAAAGCATTTCTGCTACCGGCTTATGCTACGGATAAGTTTATTTACGATTCATACAAGGTAGGGTCTTATAATGCACTCCCGAAAGATATCTTAAAAGCTTACTTTCCTCATCCTCCGCAGATTATGCCACGTGCACAAAATGCGCATGCGTATGTGAACGCTGCCTTTCTGCTCGAGCTGGACGCGGAGTCGAAGGTGAAAAATGCTCGCATTTGCTTTGGCGGCATTCGGCCGGACTTTGTGCATGCAACGGCCATTGAGCAGCTGCTGGTCGGACGCAATCCCTTCGACAATGCATTGCTGGAGCAGGCATTTGGCAAGCTGTCGACTCTGCTGCAGCCAGATGAGGTGCTGCCGGATGCATCTCCCGCCTATCGCATGAGTCTGGCTTGTGGACTGCTGTATAAGTTTCTTTTGAAACGTGCCCCTAAAGAGGCCGTGAGCGAGACCTTCAAGAGTGGTGGACAACTATTGCAGCGTCCATTGTCCTCGGGCACACAGGTGTACCAGACCCAAAAGCAAAACTATCCCGTTACGCAAGCGGTGCAGAAGGTGGAGGGCATGATTCAGTGCTCGGGCGAGGCGACCTACATGAATGATGTGTTGACAACATCGAATACGCTGCATTGCGCTTTTGTGGGAGCCACCAAAGTGGGCGCCAGCATAGAGCAAATTGATTCATCGGAGGCGCTTAGGCAGCCCGGCGTCGTAGCCTTCTATTGTGCCAAGGATGTGCCCGGCACAAATACATTCAGTGATCCGAACTTTGGCTACGAGCCAGAAGAGATATTCTGCGCCACACAGGTCAGACACTATGAACAGCCCGTGGGTGTGGTCGTTGCCCTAACTGCAGATGTTGCGAAACAAGCAGCCGAACTGGTAAAGATCAGCTATGGCCAGCCGTCTGCTGGGCATAAAATATTGCCTAGCTTAAGCGATGTATTGGACATGTCACCGGAGCCGGAGGCGTCGCGCATCATTCGTGAGGTCTCTGCGAAACCGGGCAAGTTGAAGTGCTCGACGACGGCGGACAAGACTGTGCGAGGCGTCTTGCAGATGGGACTACAGTATCACTTCACCATGGAACCCCAGACAACGGTGGTGGTGCCCTTCGAGGATGGTCTCAAGGTTTACTCCGCCACCCAGTGGATGGATCACACGCAGTCGGTAATCGCCCACATGCTGCAGCTGAAGGCAAAGGATGTGCAGCTGCAGGTGCGACGCTTGGGTGGCGCCTATGGCGGCAAAATATCACGCTGCAATCAGGTGGCCTGTGCCGCCTCTTTAGCTGCTCAAAAGCTGAATCGACCCGTTCGCTTTGTGCAATCAATTGAATCGATGATGGATGCGAATGGCAAGCGCTGGGCCTGTCGCTCCGACTACGAAGCGCATGTGCTGGACACTGGAAAGATTGTGGGTCTCCAGAATGATTTCTACGAGGATGCCGGCTGGAATAAGAACGAAAGCCCCATCGATGGACATTCCACATTTACCGCAGCAAATTGCTACGAGTTTAACGATTCCAATTATAAAATTAATGGAAACGCTGTACTGACAGATGCGCCCAGCTCAACCTGGTGCCGAGCACCCGGATCTGTTGAAGGCATCGCTATGATGGAGAACATAATTGAGCATGTAGCCTTTGAGGTAGAGAAGGATCCAGCCGAGGTGCGGATGCTCAACTTGACTAAAGGCAACAAAATGGCAGAGCTGCTGCCGCAGTTCTTGCAGTCGAGGGAGTATCAGGCGCGACGCAAGGAAATCGAGGAGCATAACAACAAGAATCGTTGGATCAAGCGTGGGCTTGGCCTGGCCATAATGGACTATCCCATCTTCTACTTCGGGCAGTATCCCGCGACTGTAGCAATTTATCATGTGGATGGCACAGTCGTCGTCACCCACGGCGGCATTGAAATGGGTCAAGGTAGGTAGTGGTTGATCAGCTCGCTTCGAATGTAATACTTTTATTTTCCCTTTATTTTATCTATGAGGCATGAACACGAAAGTCGCCCAGGTTGCCGCCTATACGTTGGGCATCGAGTTGGACCAAGTTAAAATCGAATCGTCGAACACCATTAATGGAGCAAACTCCATGGTAACGGGTGGTGCTGTCGGCAGCGAAAGTCTTTGCTTTGCAGTTCGTAAAGCCTGCGAAACGCTCAACGCTCGACTGCAGCCGGTAAAGAAGCCCAAAGCCTCTTGGCAGGAAACAGTGCAAGCAGCATATGCTGCGTCGATCAATTTGATCGCCTCGGATCATTATAAAGAGGGCGATATGCAGAACTATCATATTTATGGCATGGCATTGACCGAGATCGAGCTGGATGTGCTCACCGGCAGCAATCAGATCAAACGCGTTGACTTGCTGGAGGATGCTGGCGAGAGCCTCAGTCCCAACATTGACATTGGTCAAGTCGAGGGTGCATTTGTCATGTGCCTGGGCTACTGGCTCAGTGAGAAGTTAATCTATGATCGACAAACGGGTCGACTTCTTACGAATCGCACCTGGAACTACAAGCCACCTGGCGCCAAGGATATACCCATTGATTTTCGCATCGAGCTGGTTCAGAATCCACAGGCCAGCAGTGCTGGCTTTATGCGCTCAAAAGCCACAGGCGAACCACCCTGTTGCTTGGCTGTCAGCGTCGTCTTTGCCCTGCAGCAGGCATTGCAATCGGCTAGAAAGGACGCCGGGTTAGCCAGGGAGTGGGTGCGTCTGGGTGCACCTACCACACCTGAAACATTGCTGCTGAATGCTGGACATGATGTCAAAACGTTTAGACTTAAGTGAACAAAATTCAATATTATAATACAATTATATAAATATGAATACGTCTTTACATGCATTACAGATGTGTTCTCACATCATCCAAATATATTTACGCTATACATACGCACATATACATATGTCTATGTATATATATATATACATATATATAACCAAGCTATTGATTTATTTTATTAAATCATAAAAGTTTGTTTTGATGAAATAAATTCTGTCACAATAAATGGGGCTGCCTAGATCTGTATCAATAGCGCAGTCAACACGATCGTGTATGACTCTTTCCATACTAAATCAAATAATAATACAAATTTAACTGATCTAATAGGCTTAAAATACATATATTTCATAAGAAGAATCAATTGGAAAACTAAACTGAAACATATCCTTTAAAGATAATTGATAGTATGAAACTTTATTTATAAAGCGATCGATAATCGTTTCTAAATATATGCCATCTATATATTATATACATAATTACTGGACAGGCAAGATAAATTTAGCCGAAAACGAGTTTTGAAATTTAAACAACTATTTCTCGACATGGGAGACCAGATGCTATTAATTGATGCTCTGTTTGGCTCTTCAGATCATGCTCTTCTCTTTCCACTCTCTTCTAAGTTACGTGCAAATACGCATTTTCATGAACAAAGTTAGTTTGGAAACTAAATCAAATCAAATTCTTGATGATGAGCCCGGCTACAGCGCGAAGTTATCAAAGAGAAATAAAAAGAGGGAGAGAGAGAGCATGTAAGCTTTTGGAAGTGTGCAAAAAAGCTTACCTACCTAAACCGAGAGAGGGAGCGGGAGCGGGAGAGAGCGCTGGTCACGCGATAACGTCAGCACGATTGCCGGTTAAATGTGCTTTTGTACCTAAGCCTGAAACGTACCTGCATTGTAAATGTACATTTCTTTTATAAATTGTACCAATATGTACTTTTATATATATATTTTTAGTTGAATTAGAAAATAAATTTAAGCTGAAAACTAATTTAATAATAATAATAATATCAAATAATAATAAAATTAACAAATAATAATAATAACAATTATTAATAATAAAAATAATAATAATAATAATAATAATAATAATAATAATAATAATAATAATAATAATAATAATAATAATAATAATAATAATAATAATAATAATAATAATAATAATAATAATAATAATAATAATAATAATAATAATAATAATAATAATAATAATAATAATAATAATAATAATAATAATAATAATAATAATAATAATAATAATAATAATAATAATAATAATAATAATAATAATATAATAATAATAAAATTAAAAATAACAAACTATTAGCTAATTGTTAAAAAATAAATTAAAAATAAAAATGCAATGCACATAAATATGTTTAATAATATATATAAATAATAATATTGAATTTTGAACACTACTTAATTATAATTCTAAAACCTAGATAAATTATATATACATATATATACTTATATGTGTGTATAAATATTCATATTACTTTTTATTATTGATATTATTTTTATTGTAATTTTATTGTGTATATATTTTTTTAATTTTTAATAAAAACCAAAACTCAAGCAACAATTTTGCAGTGTGCAATAACTTTTAGAGATCATATTTTTTTGGTACATTCCAAACGTGAATAGTAACGTGAACGTAGCGCTGGTATGAGTAGACTTAAAATTTTGCACTCTTAGTAGAGCTCGATAAGCCTCAATGAGCGGGCTGGGCCAATAAATACGCGAACACTCGGGCCACCGAACTACAGTACAGCTGAGACAAGCGTGGGCTGAGCATTGAAAAGAGCAAAGTTGATTTCCAAAACTAGGAATAATAATTAATAATAAGTATAAAGTAAGTGCTTTCGATAGACGCAAAAAGATAATCAACAGATAATGTCGGCAAGTATAACCATTAACGGCGATAGCTATGAAGGTACGTATATACATATATACAAATGTACATACATATGGGTATACATACATATGTACATGCATAAATGCTTACGTATGTATTCTCTTATGTTTATTTAGTTATACATAGTTAAATATGTATGTATGTATGTATATAACATCAGAGATAACAATCTTTCACATAATACACAAATCAACAAATAAATTTGCATTGACATACATACATACATACATACATACATATGTATGTGTGTATGTGTGTATAGTTAGATGCATATGTATGTATGTATAAGTTGTTTGCTGTTTGCTCTCTAATTGTAGCAATTAGTAATTAGAATTTGGCAGCTTTAACGCAATTGTTGGGTTAATTTTACAATATTTATTTGACTTTTGTTTCTTTGTCTCTTTTCGTATAATATTATGAAGCCCCATCTTCAAAGTAGATTAACTATATTTAATACTTAATTAATTGCGTTAATAATTTGATTTAATAGTGCTGAGGCATTTTATTTCGAGCCACTTGATATGTATGTACTATGATCTACATATATAAATATATCTAAATAAAATACAAAACAAAAGAAAATAATAATAAGAAATTTAAAAAAAAACACACACAAGTAAGGGTGCTCTAGTCGAAATCGCTCAATTAAGAGACATTTCAATCATTCTACGCTTCTTACATACCACACGCTTCCTACATACATAATAAACAACACAAGTTCACATATATATTTTAGTGCTGTACTTGGAATGCATTATGAGCTTGACTAATGGAGACTAATGATTTCATAATGCAATTTTCAGACCGTAATAAGGAAATTTAGGTATATGCATATATTTGAGGAAGCGAAATTCTTTACTATTTGAAATACGCTTTTCTTTTCAATTTTAGTAGAAAGGTCAGAGGAAGTCAAATGATAGTTTTTTATCGATAAATGGGATGAATAAAACTGACAAGTCACTCGGTCTGCTATACCATACAAAAAAATGTAAAATTATATAAGAAATGTATTTAATTATCATTAATATACAGACATAAGTAACATTCCTTTACTTCCTTTATTTGGAATTTTTTTTTTTTTGTAGTATTTACAAACATCTATTTTTTGATATACCACAGCATTAGTGGTAATGGTACAATTTGTATGACCGTATCTGGATTATTTGCTTAATTAATATCAAAGTAAATCTTTTTCTCAGTTAATCTGTCAATCCTGGCCGCTGACATCAGTCTGAACACGTTTATACGGGAACATGCCGGTCTCACAGGCACCAAATTCATGTGCCAGGAAGGTGGCTGCGGTGTCTGTGTTTGTGCCTTGAGCGGTGTTCATCCGGTGACCGGGGAGCTATGCACCTGGGCGGTCAACTCTTGCCTCACGCTGTTGCACACCTGCCTGGGTCTGCATGTGACCACGTCAGAGGGCTTGGGCAACAAGCGTAAAGGCTATCATGCCATACAACAGCGTCTGGCCAAAATGAATGGCACCCAGTGTGGCTATTGCTCGCCAGGATTCGTGATGAATATGTACGCGCTGCTGCAGTCACAGGGCGGCCGTGTGACCATGGCCGAGGTGGAGAATGCTTTCGGCGGCAACATTTGCCGCTGCACCGGCTACCGCCCCATATTGGATGCAATGAAGTCCTTTGCCGTCGACAGCAACATAGCAGTGCCAGCCGAGTGTGCGGACATTGAGGATCTGAGTAGCAAGCAGTGCCCCAAAACGGGCGAACTCTGTGCCGGCACCTGCAAAAAGAGCCAGCCACGAGGTGTCCAACAATACGCTGACGGCAGACGCTGGGCCTGGCCGCAGACACTGCCAGAGCTGTTCGAGGCACTGCGAGCGGCTGCCAAGGAACAGCTGCCATACATGCTGGTCGCGGGCAACACGGCTCACGGCATCTACAGACGCAGTGCAGAGATCAAATCCTTCATCGATGTACGTGCTCTGGCAGAGCTGAGAGGCTATAGCTTGGCCGACAAGGTTCTTACCCTAGGCGGAAATCTCAGCTTAACCGAGACCATGGCCATATGTCGCAAGCTGGAGCAAACCACAGGATTCGAGTACCTGGCCCAGGTGTGGCAGCACCTGGATTGGATTGCCAACGTGCCAGTACGCAATGTAAGTCACGGGGCAGCTTTGCCAGAATCGAGTGCTCTCAAAGCTTTTCCATAATACCTCCCCTATCTTATTTGTGAGCACTATTATCAATTTATTTTGTAATAACCCAGGCCGGCACTCTGGCAGGTAACTTGTCCATCAAGCACGCACACTCCGAGTTCCCCTCCGATGTGTTCATCGTTTTGGAGGCTCTGGATGCAAAGGTCATAATCCAGGAGTCGGCGGACAAACAGCAAACTGTCAGCTTGGCCAACTATTTGAAGCTGTCCATGGAAGGCAAGATTATTCGAGGAATCGTTTTGCCTACCTATTCGAAGAAGAATGTTCTCTTTGATTCGTACAAGGTAAGAAATGAGTTTGCAAATATATAAATTATGCTTAATACCCTGTAATTCAATTGTCTACTCTACTTGGAGACATTCAGTCTGTATAGATAAATAGGACATAATGAAATATCTTCGACCATTGAAGGACCTTCTTAATACAACTGTTTAGCTTTCCAAGAAGTAAAAACTATCTCTGGTAAAGTCTTCAAAGATAACTATTATTGAGTTTTGTTTAAATGTAGACAGTTCTTTCTGTTTTAAATACTTCTTCTCTAATATATTATATTCTCCATATAGAGATTAAGCCATGTCCAATATATCAGTATGATTCATCTCCAATTTGTTTGCTTTTCCCTCCTCAGATTATGCCACGTGCACAGAATGCGCATGCGTATGTGAACGCTGCCTTTCTGCTCGAGCTGGACGCGGAGTCGAAGGTGAAAAATGCTCGCATTTGCTTTGGCGGCATACGGCCGGACTTTGTGCATGCAACGGCCATTGAGCAGCTGCTGGTCGGACGCAATCCCTTCGACAATGCATTGCTAGAGCAGGCGTTTGGCAAGCTGTCGGCGCTGCTGCAGCCAGATGAGGTGCTGCCGGATGCATCACCTGTCTATCGCCGCAAGTTGGCCTTTGGACTGTTGTACAAGTTTCTGCTGAAGGCCGCTGCACAGCGCCAACAGACTCTGGGTAGTCGGCAGGTAACTGGAGGGTCTTTGCTGCAGCGTCCTGTCTCGAAGGGACATCAGAGCTTCGAGACCTTCGAGCAGCACTATCCAGTGACGAAGCCCACCGAGAAACATGAAGGACTCATTCAGTGTTCGGGAGAGGCTACCTATGCCAATGATCTGCCCACGCAGCACAATCAGCTGTGGGCGGCCTTTGTGACGGCAAAACGCGTTGGCGCTTTGGTCAGCAAGGTGGACACCACAGCCGCTTTGGCATTGCCTGGCGTGGTAGCTTATTTGGATGCCAAGGACATTCCTGGACCTAATTCGTTGAGACCCAAAACAACCGATGATTTCTTCTTCCCGCAGGAGGAGCAGCTCTTTGCCACGGGCGAAATCAAGTTCTATCAACAGCCCATCGGCATGGTGCTGGCTACATCTAACGCTCTGGCTCAACGTGCCGCCGAGCTTGTTAAGCTCAGCTATGAAGGCGGCGCCAAGGAGGTGCTGCCCAGCATGAAGCATGTGCTGGACTCTGCTGCATCTGGCGATCGCATTCTTCACCCTGTCAAATCAATGCACGACAAGCTGCACCTGAATGTTGCGCACGATATCAAGGGCAGTGGCAAATTGGATTTGGGACTGCAGTATCATTACTTCATGGAGCCACATACGACGGTAGTGTTGCCGTTTGAGGGCGGCCTGCAGGTTTACGTGGCCACACAGTGGATGGATCTTGCGCAGGATGTCATTGCCAATGTATTGAAGCTGAAAACCAATGAGGTGCAGGTGAAAACTCGGCGCATTGGCGGCGGCTATGGTGGCAAGGCAACGCGTTGCAACTTGGCCGCAACGGCAGCTGCTGTCGCTGCCCACAAGCTCAATCGTCCCGTGAGATTTGTGCAGTCGCTGGAGTCCATCATGAATACTACTGGAAAACGTTGGTCATTCCACTGTGACTATGACTTCTATGTCAAGGCCAATGGTAAGATAGTGGGCATCGAAAGTCGTTTCTACGAGGACGCTGGCTATCTCAAAAATGAGACGCCCATCGGACATACGGAGCTTTTGTCCAAGAACTGTTACGAGTTCAGTGATAATTACAAGTTAGATGGTTTTATGGTCATCTCGGATTCGCCTAGCAATACATCCTGTAGGGCTCCAGGCTCTGTTGAGGGCATTGCGATGATGGAGAATATCATTGAGCATATTGCCTTTGAAACTGGCGTCGATCCAGCTGATGTGCGCTTCGCCAATATGTTGCCCGCTCATAAAATGGGCGATATGATGCCCAGATTCCTGAAGAGTACTCTCTATCGTGAGCGCAGAGCCGAAATTGTCGCCCATAACAAGGAGCATCGTTGGCGCAAACGCGGTCTGGGTTTGTCAATAATCGAATACCAAATTGGTTATTTCGGACAGTTTCCGGCTACGGTTGCTATCTATCACAGTGATGGAACAGTTGTGGTCTCTCACGGTGGCATCGAAATGGGTCAAGGTGAGCAAAAAGAGCATTAAGGGATAATTAATGAGAAATGACACAGAAAGGAAGTTTAGAGTTAAGTCTGATAGATGTTCTCTTCAAAACATAAATATATATTTTTTTTAGGAGAAAACAATTTGGAATAAGACTACCACAGATTTACGTTCCGTCTGAGTTTACTCTTCTTGAATTTGCAATTGTGTAATATTTGAATGAGAACTTAGATTTTTTTATAGACTTTTTTATATAATATTTCAAATATCAATTAAATTCTCAGTTATTTGTATGGCCTGAAATAACGCCTTATTTGCTAAAATGTCATGCAAAGGCTTAAACAATCGTCTAAAGGCTTAAGACTTATACTTACACCATTATTGTATCTCTTCTATTATTAGTATGTGATATTTACATTACTAACATGTCATTTCCGTGTTTTCTTTTATTACCATTATTTTACTTCTTTATACTTACTTCCTTAGTATCCTCTCAGTGTTGCTCGTAATTTTGCCTGTTGCAAACTTTCATCTTAAACGACGCGCTGAACTATTTATATGCAATTTCCTAATATCTTTTCATTCGTAGAATACTTTTCCACAAATCTAACCACATCCCGACCTATATTGATATTGATACTTTACTTTCAATTCAATGGACTAAAAATATTATCCACCTTTATTCTAGGCATGAACACAAAGATCGCTCAGGTTGTGGCCCATACACTGGGCATTGCAATGGAACAGGTGCGCATAGAGGGTAGCGATACGATTAACGGAGCCAACGCGATCGTCACTGGTGGCTCTATAGGCAGTGAGACATTGTGTTTCGCTGTACGTAAAGCTTGCGAGACTCTGAACTCGCGCTTGGCCCCTGTGAAGGAAGAACTGAAACCAGCAGACTGGCAACAGCTGATCACTGAGGCATACAACAGAAAGATCAATTTGATAGCCAGCGATCAGTGTAAACAAGACGATCTGAAGCCGTACTCGGTGTGTGGCCTGTGCCTTACTGAGGTGGAGTTGGATGTGCTCACTGGCAACTATCTGATCAACCGAGTTGATCTACTCGAGGATACTGGCGAGAGCTTAAATCCCAATGTGGATATTGGTCAGATTGAGGGTGCCTTTATGATGGGACTTGGTTATTGGACCAGCGAGCAGATAGTTGTCGACAAGGAGACAGGCGAATGTTTGACAAATCGCACCTGGAACTATAAGCCGCCAGGTGCTAAGGATATACCAATTGATCTGCGCATTGAGCTGCTGCCCAAGAGTCCCAACAAGGCGGGCTTCATGCGTTCAAAGGGTACGTCTTGAGATAATATTTAAAATTTAACTGGATTACTTAGTTCAAAATTTCCCTTTATATATAGCTACTGGAGAGCCTGCCATTTGCCTGGCCATTGTCGTAGCTTTTGCCCTGCAGCAGGCGCTACAATCTGCACGCGATGATGCCGGACTGCCCAAGACATGGATTACCCTAAATGCGCCAATGACGCCAGAGCTGCTGGTCTTATACGCGGGCACCGAACCAGCTCAGCTCAGGCTGAGCTAAGGTCATGCTGGAACGAGCTCAACCAACTTTGTAGTGAAACTAGCTTCTATTCTCCTTTTTAGTCTTTTGTACATATGAAAGTCTGCAACAAAACACCTAAAAAGTGTGAATAAGCTTTAAGATAGTCTACATCTGCAAGAATAGCTCAGTCAACATAGTCATGTATATATGCTTTATACTATTAAATGGCTCTGTTTAAAAATCAAGTTAATTTTTATGTGATTTCTAAAGATTTTGTAATTAAAACAATTCTAAATTGGCCTTTTTTTATACTCATTCACGAAGAGTATATTGATTTTGTGCAATGTCCGTCCGATCTTCCGTCTGTTCATCCATTCATGCAAACTATTTCGACGCTATTGAAGCTAGGAACTTGAGATTTTAAATATTTATGTACTGTTCACCTCTTCATTTGATTTATAGTTATCGATAGTTTCTAAATGTATTCCATCCATATAATATTTAATTACTTGAAAGCCAACACTATAGACAGGTCAATATAGGCGAATATGAGTAAGAAAACTCAAACAACTATTCCTGATGCCGCTAATTGATGCTCTGTTTGGTTCTTGGGATCATTTTCTTCCCTACTCATTCTCTTTATAAGGTACGTGCATAAACGTTTTTTCATGATGCCGGGAACGAAGTTTGTTTACAATTGAAATCAAAACAAAAATTTATATAAACAAAAGCTCGCTTGACGATACAGAGAGAAGTTATTAAATAGAAATAGAGAGAGAGTGAGAGACAAAGAGAGAGAGAGAGAGAGAGAGAGAGAGAGACAAAGAGAGAGAAAGAGAGAGAGGGACAAAAAGAGAGAGAGAGAGTGAAGTACGAAACTTTCCGAACTGCCTAAACAAGCTGAGCGAAATAGAGAGAGCGCTTGACACGCGATAACGTAAGCACGATTGCCATATAAATAAATTTGTGTACGTAAATCTGGAATGTATACCAAATATATATATATACCAATTTTGTTGGAAATATATGTATATTACTAAGGACAATGTTGGAAAGTAAATTTAAATTAAACAATAAATTCGGACGGATTAATTAAATAATAGAATACCTCAAAAAATATTAAAATATTAAAATCAACTAAATTTATATTTAATAATATAAAATGTTCGATGTTTAATCTTTTTTTTTTAAATATTTGCATAAATTTAAAATTTGTAGGAAGTAAATTGAAAACAGCACCCATCAAATCGAGTATTTACTGTGCCGTAACTTTGAAAGAGTACCAATTTGTTGATACTTTCTCAAGACTTGGGGCAAACGTGAACTGAAACGTGAACGTAACGCCGTTATTAGTAAACGTAATATTTTGCACTCTCAGTTGAACTTGACGAGCGTCAATGGACGGGCTAGGCCAATAAATACGCGAGCACTCGGGCCCCGGAACTACAGTACAGCTGGGATCGGCGTGGGCTGCACATTAAAAAAAAAAAACAGTTGCGACACGTTGTGAAATACATTCCAGAAGAAAACTTATATACAAAATAAAAATAATATATAAAATATCATACAAGTGCTTTTCATAGATAAAACGCAAATAAGAATCTACAGATAATGTCGCAAAGTATAACTATCAACGGCGATAGCTATGAAGGTACGTATGCATACCTATATATGTATGTATGTATGTATGTATATCTGTACTCTAAGGCATACATACATACATACATAAGCATTTCTAGACGTACATACCATACATGTGTACATATGTATATGAAGTGTATTAAAATTATTTGTACTGGACTGTCGAACACAGTTAACATTGTATGCCTGTATGTATACATACATATGTTTGCTTACATACGTAACCAGGCGTATCTAAATAGTTTCAATGACTTTTATATAATATTAAAGATAACAATCTATAAAATTTCACAATACGTATGTATGTATACAGTGTTTGCTTCTCTATCAGCAATGCGAGCTTAACGGAATTGTTGCCTTAAATATAAAATATTTTTTAATGATTGCTTTTATTCTTTGATCGTTTTTTCATTTAGTTTTTTTTTATCATTAGGCCCTATTACAAAAACAATGAAATATTTTTAATTTAACATTATAAATAAATAATAAATGTTTTAATTCAATAAATGGTATTTATCATTTTTTAGAACTGAGATTTTATTTCGAGCATATTATGGTACTAATTTATCCGAAATAAAATCTCAGTTTAGAACTGTAGTTCTAATGCAATGATAAATATATACGTATGTAATACATAAATATATTTTTATATATATTTGATTGTCTTAATAAACATCAAATGTTTTTGTTAGTTAATCTGTCAATCCTGGCCCCTGATATCAGCCTGAACACGTTTATACGAGAACATGCCGGTCTCACGGGCACCAAATTCATGTGCCAGGAAGGTGGCTGCGGTGTCTGTGTTTGTGCCTTGAGCGGTGTTCATCCGGTGACCGGGGAGCTATGCACCTGGGCGGTCAACTCTTGCCTCACGCTGTTGAACACCTGCCTGGGTCTGCATGTGACCACGTCAGAGGGCTTGGGCAACAAGCGTAAAGGCTATCATGCCATACAACAGCGTTTGGCCAAAATGAATGGCACCCAGTGTGGCTATTGCTCGCCAGGATTCGTGATGAATATGTACGCGCTGCTGCAGTCACAGGGCGGCCGTGTGACCATGGCCGAGGTGGAGAATGCTTTCGGCGGCAACATTTGCCGCTGCACCGGCTACCGCCCCATATTGGATGCAATGAAGTCCTTTGCCGTCGACAGCAACATAGCAGTGCCAGCCGAGTGTGCGGACATTGAGGATCTGAGTAGCAAGCAGTGCCCCAAAACGGGCGAACTCTGTGCCGGCACCTGCAAGAAGAGCCAGCCACGAGGTGTCCAACAATACGCTGACGGCAGTCGCTGGGCCTGGCCGCAGACACTGCCAGAGCTGTTCGAGGCACTGCGAGCGGCTGCCAAGGAACAGCTGCCATACATGCTGGTCGCGGGCAACACGGCTCACGGCATCTACAGACGCAGTGCAGAGATCAAATCCTTTATCGATGTACGTGCTCTGGCAGAGCTGAGAGGCTATAGCTTGGCCGACAAGGTTCTTACCCTAGGCGGAAATCTCAGCTTAACCGAGACCATGGACATATGTCGCAAGCTGGAGCAAACGACAGGATTCGAGTACCTGGCCCAAGTGTGGCAGCACCTGGATTGGATTGCCAATGTGCCAGTGCGCAATGTAAGTCACGGGGCAGCTTTGCCAGAATCGAGTGCTCTCAAAGCTCCCCTATCTTATCTGTGAGCACTATTAACAGTTGTTTTTATCAATTTATTTTGTATTAACCCAGGCCGGCACTCTGGCAGGTAACTTGTCCATCAAGCACGCACACCCCGAGTTCCCCTCCGATGTGTTCATCGTTTTGGAGGCTCTGGATGCAAAGGTCATAATCCAGGAGTCGGCGGACAAACAGCAAACTGTCAGCTTGGCCAACTATTTGAAGCTGTCCATGGAAGCCAAGATTATTCGAAGAATCGTTTTGCCTACCTATTCGAAGAAGAATGTTCTCTTTGATTCGTACAAGGTAAGAAATGAGTTTGCAAATATATAAATTATGCTTAATATCCTGTAATTCAATTGTCTACTCTACTTGGAGACAATAAGTCTGTATAGCTAAATAGGACATAATAAAATATCTTCGACCATTGAAGGACCTTCTTAATACAACTGTTTAGCTTTCCAAGAAGTAAAAACTATCTCTGGTAAAGTCTTCAAAGATAACTATTATTGAGTTTTGTTTAAATGTAGACAGTTCTTTCTGTTTTAAATACTTCTTCTCTAATATATTATATTCTCCATATAGAGATTAAGCCATGTCCAATATATCAGTATGATTCATCTCCAATTTGTTTGCTTTTCCCTCCTCAGATTATGCCACGTGCACAGAATGCGCATGCGTATGTGAACGCTGCCTTTCTGCTCGAGCTGGACACGGAGTCGAAGGTGAAAAATGCTCGCATTTGCTTTGGCGGCATACGGCCGGACTTTGTGCATGCAACGGCCATTGAGCAGCTGCTGGTCGGACGCAATCCCTTCGACAATGCATTGCTAGAGCAGGCATTTGGCAAGCTGTCGGCGCTGCTGCAACCAGATGAGGTGCTGCCGGATGCATCACCTGTCTATCGCCGCAAGTTGGCCTGTGGACTGTTGTACAAGTTTCTGCTGAAGGCCGCTGCACAGCGCCAACAGACTCTGGGTAGTCGGCAGGTAACTGGAGGGTCTTTGCTGCAGCGTCCTGTCTCGAAGGGACATCAGAGCTTCGAGACCTTCGAGCAGCACTATCCAGTGACGAAGCCCACCGAGAAACATGAAGGACTCATTCAGTGTTCGGGAGAGGCTACCTATGCCAATGATCTGCCCACGCAGCACAATCAGCTGTGGGCGGCCTTTGTGACGGCAAAACGCGTTGGCGCTTTGGTCAGCAAGGTGGACACCACAGCCGCTTTGGCATTGCCTGGCGTGGTAGCTTATTTGGATGCCAAGGACATTCCTGGACCTAATTCGTTGAGACCCAAAACAACCGATGATTTCTTCTTCCCGCAGGAGGAGCAGCTCTTTGCCACGGGCGAAATCAAGTTCTATCAACAGCCCATCGGCATGGTGCTGGCTACATCTAACGCCCTGGCTCAACGTGCCGCCGAACTTGTTAAGCTCAGCTATGAAGGCGGCGCCAAGGAGGTGCTGCCGAGCATGAAGCATGTGCTGGACTCTGCTGCATCTGGCGATCGCATTCTTCACCCTGTCAAATCAATGCACGACAAGCTGCACCTGAATGTTGCGCACGATATCAAGGGCAGTGGCAAATTGGATTTGGGACTGCAGTATCATTACTTCATGGAGCCACATACGACGGTAGTGTTGCCGTTTGAGGGCGGCCTGCAGGTTTACGTGGCCACACAGTGGATGGATCTTGCGCAGGATGTCATTGCAAATGTGTTGAAGCTGAAAACCAATGAGGTGCAGGTGAAGACTCGGCGCATTGGCGGCGGCTATGGTGGCAAGGCAACGCGTTGCAACTTGGCTGCAACGGCAGCTGCTGTCGCTGCCCACAAGCTCAATCGTCCCGTGAGATTTGTGCAGTCGCTGGAGTCCATCATGAATAGTACTGGAAAACGTTGGTCGTTCCACTGTGACTATGACTTCTTTGTCAAGGCCAATGGCAAGATTGTGGGCATTGAGAGTCGCTTCTATGAGGACGCCGGCTATCTGACCAATGAATCACCCATCGGACATACCGTGCTGTTGTCCAAAAACTGTTACGAGTTCAGCGATAATTATAAATTGGATGGCTTTATGGTCATCTCGGATTCGCCTAGCAATACGCCCTGCCGTGCACCCGGCTCTGTTGAGGGCATTGCGATGATGGAGAATATCATTGAGCATATTGCCTTTGAAACTGGAGTAGATCCAGCTGATGTGCGCTTCGCCAATATGTTGCCCGCTCACAAAATGGGTGATATGATGCCCAGATTCCTGAAGAGCACTTTATATCGTGAGCGCCGAGCCGAAATTATCGCCCACAACAAGGAGCATCGTTGGCGCAAGCGCGGTCTCGGCCTGTGCATCATGGAGTATCAAATTGGTTACTTCGGACAGTACCCGGCTACGGTTGCTATCTATCACAGTGATGGAACTGTTGTGGTCTCTCACGGTGGCATCGAAATGGGTCAAGGTATAAAAATAATGCTGAGAGTAAATTTAAGTCAGCTGTGTAAAATGTACTCTTCAATACATAAATGGATATTTATTTTCAGGAGTCAGCAGTTTTTGTTAAGGTTCTATTTGTATTTTAGTACAAACATCAATTGAAAATTGAGTTTCTTTTCGCTAGCGTTTATGCCTAGCTCTAAGATCTAGCCCTTAAATCTGCAAACTTTTGACATTCTATACACTCAAATTGGTGATTTGTATTTTCCGAGCTTTTTTTTTTTACTTCTTTGATACCTTTTGATATTCTCTGAATGCTTTTCAAATACTTGCCGACTCCAACGTTACATCTCAAATAATCTCAACTCACATCCCATTCCCACCTATTTGTAATTGATAATTTTCGTCCCTTTCAATCTACTACAAATTCTGATCCATCTTTATTCTAGGCATGAACACAAAGATCGCTCAGGTTGTGGCCCATACACTTGGCATTGCCCTGGAACAGGTGCGCATAGAGGCTAGCGACACGATTAACGGAGCCAACTCGATGGTCACAGGTGGCGCTGTAGGCAGTGAGACATTATGTTTTGCGGTGCGTAAAGCCTGCGAGACTCTGAACTCGCGCTTGGCCCCTGTGAAGGAGGAGCTGAAGCCAGCAGACTGGCAACAGCTGATCACTGAGGCATACAACAGAAAGATCAATTTGATAGCCAGCGATCAGTGCAAACAGGGCGACATGGAACCGTACTCTGTGTGTGGCCTGTGCCTTACTGAGGTGGAGTTGGATGTGCTCACTGGCAACTATCTGATCAACCGAGTAGATCTACTCGAGGATACTGGCGAGAGCTTAAATCCCAATGTGGATATTGGCCAGATTGAGGGTGCCTTTATGATGGGACTTGGTTATTGGACCAGCGAGCAGATAGTTGTCGACAAGGAGACAGGCGAATGTTTGACAAATCGCACCTGGAACTATAAGCCGCCAGGTGCTAAGGATATACCAATTGATCTGCGCATTGAGCTGCTGCCCAAGAGTCCCAACAAGGCGGGCTTCATGCGTTCAAAGGGTACGTCTTACTTGAAATGATATTTTAACTGGATTACTTAGTTCAAAATTTCCCTTTATATATAGCTACTGGAGAGCCTGCCATTTGCCTGGCCATTGCCGTAGCTTTTGCCCTGCAGCAGGCGCTACAATCTGCACGCGATGATGCCGGACTGCCCAAGACATGGATTACCCTAAATGCGCCAATGACGCCAGAGCTGCTGGTCTTATACGCGGGCACCGAACCAGCTCAGCTCAGGCTGAGCTAAGGTCATGCTTGAACGAACTCAACCCAACTTTGTAGTGAAACAGGCTTCTATTCTTTGTTAGTGAAGACCAGGAACAAGATAGCGCGTGAGAAGTGGCACGTGGCGATGGGAACGCGCCGATAAGCACTAGCTTTATATACATAAAAAAAAGTATATATACATATATACACTGCACACCTTGTTATATGCACAATAAATTAGAAACTTATCCAACGCAAATCCAAATGACACTCATTGTAAATGCCCCGGGCGGGCTAACAGCTTTGGCCAGCTATCGTCCAAAGTGGCCAAGTGGCATTTTCTATTTTCCTTTGCTCTACGTTTTTTTGTTAAACGCTTAACACCTTAACACCAGCACAGCACACCCCCAACCAGACCTGGCGAGCACAACACACAACGAGCTCTTCATTAATTTTAAAATATAATTTTTGTAAGGAAATTTTATGCCACACGAAGCGTTAAGTGAATCCTGTCTGGCACCAGGGGGCTCTGCATCGAGGGTTGCATCGCTTTTAATTCAGGGGTAGGAGTTACGGTTCGGATCGTTTGCCAGTTCAAATAGGTCTTTCTGCGATAACACCAACTAGACTGTTAATGAGCAGCACATAAATTATATTAATGATTGGACTACGGCGCGATGGATACATTTCAAATACTTTTAAGCGAACTTCTAATTTAGGTAATTGCTGTGGTGAGGTGAGCTCTTCGGCAAATCTACATATATAAATATTGTATATTGTAAGAATCAAACTATACTATATCGAAACTGTAGCTTTATGCGAATAGAATAGCTAGCTTCGAGTAGACTGAAACATAAAGACTTAAATAGATATTTTCTTTTTTTATTACAGGTAATCGAAGTGCTACATTTTGTTACTAAGCTGCTCTTAAAATTTTACAAAAACTTATTCTGATGTTTTCTGTTCAAACAGACTGGCCGAAAAAGGAGAGAAAGAAATATAGTGAATGGTGTAGAAAGGATATAGATTAGCTGATCAGTAAATAAAAAACGCGAAGACCTAATCGTAATGATCTTTTGGATATAATTGAGCTTGATCTTAAGTGACTTTCGCACTTTTAAAATGAAATAAATCAAATACTTTCAGACTGAGACTAATTAATAATTATATTTGATTCGAAAGCTATGAGCCTACCCGGTTCTTAATACATCGTTTCAGAAGTTACGCTTTAGTTAAAGCTCTAAAGCTGTTCCGCTTGCAGCCAAGTAGTGTAGTTAAAACAACTTTTGAATACAGACTGTGCGCCACGCCTACGGGCGCGATAAAAGCGCCGAAAAAAGTCGCAGCTACGAGAAATGGGCAAACAAAATCAGCGCACACAAAAACAAATAGTGAATATTGAGGGATGGGCCACAGGCCCAGGCAGAGACAGAGACAGAGACAGAGACAGAGGTCCAGTCAGTCAGGCCCCATTTGCCGATAATCAGAGAACGCATTTGCATATAAACATGTTGTTGGGGCCGATGTTCGCATGCAAATGAAAACATTAGCGGCATACGCGCATCCTCAGCCGCATACACAGATACAGATACAGATACAGATACAGCTACAAATATATGTAGCTGCAGCTGCAAAGCCGCATCGCTATACAGTTGCAGAAGTGCATGGCTGACATTCTGTCTGGCAGAGAGCGGCGGCTTAAATATATATATTTCAATTAAAATTTTACACACGAATAAATGCAAAGCCACGCCCAGCACATTAGACCAACTCCCCCTGCACATCCCGTCTGGCACTCTGCAACTTGTGTCGCGTTTGTTTATGAGCGTCTGAAGGCCAACATCAGCAGACGCCAGACAGAGGCCAGCGACAATGCCATAAAATGGCACTGCACACGAGTCCAAGTCCGCGTCCGCATCCGTGTCCGTGTCCGTGTCCGTGTCCGACTCTGAGTCCAGGGATCAGTCCTGCCTGCCTGCCTGTCATGGCCCACCAAGGGGTTGGAGCTGCTCGTCAAGTATGCCACATGGGCGTTGATGCTGCAGCGAAAAACTTGGCACTGTGTCCAAATAGTTGCTCTTTGATGCTGAAAGCATATTCATTCACGCTGTACGCCATTCGAAATGGATCTGTAAATCAGAAAGAAACAGTTTAAAAGTGAATCAATGCAGCCTGTGAAAACGTCTACGAATGACGGGCACTTGAGCGAAAAGCTAGAGAATTACATATTCAAAAAAAATATATATAAAAAACTCTTTAATTTGTCAGCAAGCCTGCCAAAGCAGCGTTGCCAGACAGCCTTTGTTTTCTAAATCAATTAAAATTAATAAACTAAGTTTCAAGACGTTTAAGTTTCCAGGCTGCTTACGCAGCTATTGAAGCTAATAATAGTTCCATTAAAGCATTGCCAGACCGTCTCTTATTATTATTATTATTTGCAAGCAATTATAGTCAAAAAAGTGTTTCCAGACTGCCAATACTCAAGCTTGTCTTAGACATATTGGATTTACATGCAATTTAATCAAGCACTGAAACAAATTCTGGTGTAGCCAACCTACGCTTGACTGCCTTAGCTGCAACTATAACAAGGATCAGACAATCTAATGTCACATTAATAATTCAAATGCTTGATTAGCCAAGGTTTACAATTCAATCCGTTCTATGAAAAGAGCTAAGCTTATGACAGCGTTGCTAGACGCTCCGTCATTGCGACTACTATTTGCATGGCAGAAGGTTTCCATTTCAAGCACGTTCACAATGAACGTCCTGAACTTGAACTTGGCAACTGTAATAATAATGCGCGCTGGCGACCGGCCCCAAAAACTGGCAACTGGGCTTCACTTTTGCATAGCTGCTGCTTCAACTTTTTTCCGTCCATTTCCTGTGCACTTCTGCCTGCTGTCTCCCTCTATCTCTCTTTCTCTTTACGCTGCTTTTGTCTGTGCCATGCATTTCAAATTCTAAGCAAATTTGTCGTCTGGGGGCGCCGGGCGCAACATTTTATGAGCGTGTGCGCGATGCAACGCCTCAGATACGAACAGACCAGGCAACGTCTGCTACAACAGCAGCGGCAGCAGTGGCAGCAGCAGCAAACTGCTCCAGTTTGTGCAGCATGAAGGAGAGCTGGAGTAGATGGTGTCATGTCTGCCTGTGGCACACACACAAAGATGTCCTGGTGTGATTTATCGCCGGCGTTGCTAGGATAATGGCCACGTATTATAATAATGCCGCGCCATGGCGTATGCTTATCGCTGTCGAGGACGCAGCAGCGTCAACGTCTAGACGTCCTGCGGTGCAGCCTGGACGAAGGATAATGCACGGCAACGCTTGCACCAGCAAAACTCTCAGCGCTCGCTGCTTTTTCAGCAGGCATTCAAGCATTTGCATTCGTATTGCAGTTTATTAAATAGGAAAAACCCCAAAATTAAGTACATCATTTTAGTTGAGTTTCTTGTTGATGCCGAGTGTGTGTACAAGTGTGTATAAGTGTGTGTGTCTGGCGCATATCCTGTGGGCTACATAATTTACAGGCCCTGCATGAAAGCCGTTGTTGAATTTTACGCCGCAGCGAACGTCTTTGGCCAGCAGACGGGCTCGATTCGTGAGCCAAATACACAAAATTTACGCAAACCCATATGAGCGTGAGTCTATATATGTATGTGTGTGTGTGTGTGTACCTATGTGTATCCTTTAGATCCTTTTGCACATAATGCCAACTGCAATACACACAAATACAAAGCAAACATGTATATGTATATACATATATACAATTTCATGGTTTCGTATGCATATAGTTTATAATACATTGTCATTAAAATTTCGTTTTGGGCCTTGCATGTCCTTGCCATGCCTTTTGTTATCCTTGTGTGTTAAGGGTAAAAGAAACCAACTGCTCCCAAGTGTCTGGCGACGAAAAAAAAAGAAGAAAAAAACAATAGTGGAAGTCTAGCAATGCTATCTAACAGGCGACCCTAAGCTCAGCTTTCAGCTGTTTAAAGGCTTGCACAAAAGGACTGACAAATGTTTATTTTTCTAACATTTGAGAAGAATCAAGAGTTAATTTTAAAATATCTTTGCCAGACTTTATTAAATATAAACTTCATCTCAATTACTGAAATATCTGTTATTTATAGCTGTGCAATATATATATATATATATATATATATATATATATATATATATATATATATATATATATGTATTTACATATATTAAAATTGAAAATAAGAAATAAGTTTGATATTTTGTATAATGCTTGTGATGTCTTTTATTGTATAGCTGACGAATGCCAAGTAATTTTCTCGGAGTTCCACAGCATATTTCTGTTTAGGTGAATGTAATTTTTTCAAATTCAAGTGCTAATTTATTCGCATCGGTTAAATTGCAGTCCGAAATTGAAAATGTTGGATTAGGATAAAATTTCAATTGCAAAGGCGCCACTTGACGATTGGAAAGTGATAAGTCCGTCTTAACACTATACAAGGGTCTGGTTGTGGAGCCCAAGTTTAAATGCTGCCCGGCATGTAAGCCATTGATACGTGGCCATAAAGCTGCGCAGAAAGTAGAGCAGAAATGTATGGGGAAGAAAATATATATAGGAAAATGTGTGGCTTACCAAATGTGTTGATAGTGGCCAAGGAGCCAAGAGCCTGCGCTATCTGTTGATTCAAATTTAATTCGTTTGTCATTTTCCTGAAAGCGCAAATTTATTATTAAATTTAAGTAAACTAACAAAAAAGTTTAGTCTGCCTTCTGAAAACTCAATTCGTTTCAACTCAGAAAAACTAATGTACAACTCAAAGCTTAGTACACTATTATCGATTTTTGACAGCAAAATCATGGCTATGGAGCAGACCTCAAAATACTGAGCTATCGATAGCTACAGTTCTAGGTATTTGCACAGACAGACAAACAATAAAGCTCTTCCGAGAATTTTAATTAAATTTAAGCCCAAATGGGACTTAATAACCGATGGCTTCTTTCATTATTACAAAAAAATTGCAATATACGATTTTTTCAATAACAAATCTGGAAAGGACACGTCTCAGTTGCACGGGCCCAGCCAAATGCCGCGAATCAGCGACAGCAGCGACTCCAGCAGAGGTAAAGGCAAAGGACAGCGACAACAGCCGTAGCTCAATCTGCAAATATGCAAAAAGGAATAATCAACCAGACGCACTGCAGCAGGACAATGATAGCAGCATTCGCATGCCAACAAAAAACCAAAAATAAGAGGATAGCCATGGTCATTTGTTATACCCTGCATTTGGTATCGAATATGCATCTACGACTATGCCTTTAGCATATGTCCTTGGTGAAGCTCATTTGATATGCTTCAAAATATTTCTGATATTACCGCTATTACTATATATTCATACAGAGATGAAAGGTTTTGATATTATTAATATAAATACAAAGATCTTTTTATTCAATATATAGAAAATATTTTTTATGTTAATTGCATTTAGCTTGCTTAATGTATCTTGTGATTTTATGAGTTAGTTGATTGGTTGTCTGCAAAGTGTTTCAGATTTAGCATGTATATTTGCGCATATATTATCTTAATATTTTTAGATTATACAGCTAAAGCGCCGTAACAAGCCGAATGAAACTAATATGCAAATATTTAATGGAACGCCCACAAATTCTGCTACCACATCTAACGTGTAAGGCAAAACATATTTTTTAAATATTTTATTTTTAAATAATATTATTGTTTTTATTATTTTTGAAGCTTGGATGCGCATCACATGGTTGTGCTTATTCCTTTTGTAAACTATATTAAATAACTAAAAGTATATTTGTGTGCCATATATTTTTGGACTAAAATCAAATATTCTTTCGTTTATATATATTTTTTAATGATTTCTAAGCAAAAATATAATTGAATTCGAATATTTAGCACATGTATTTATTTTAGAGTAAATTTATTTTTGTAATAATAAAATCATATTTTAAACTATATATCTATATACAAAAACCTTTCGTTGTTGTTTCTCAAATTGCGACATTGAACTAGACAAACTAAATAAATAGTTTTGACTGATGCATGACTGATGACTGCATAAATGCTTAATTTAACTTGAGAGGCTGTACAAATAATATAACCGCTTGCTTTGCATGAGAAGCACCGGAATTATCACTCATTTCCTTTTTCGCGTTTTAAGTACATTAAAATAGCAGAAATCGCCATCGAAGGTTCTTGGGCGCATCTTTCGGCAAGCCAATAATTGAATCAATTTAATGCAGGCGCTGCAGACGGCTCGGCACAATGTTCGCCCAAGTTGCGCTGCCACGCCCCTCGCTTCACAGCCTGAGTCCCTTTTCGGGCCACTCATCACAGAATCCACAACGCTCGCAACTCATTGAAAATAAAAATGAAATCAATTATGTTGAAACTTTTTGAGCGTTCGCACCGCCGGCTATGTTGTAATTAATACAAAATGCCACGGACCAGAGAGGATAGGGAAAGTGTGAGAGTGTGAGAGTCCTTGCCAGCAGCAGCAGCAGCAGCAGTAGCAGCAGCAGTGCCCATGCGCTCCATCACCCTGCCCCGGCACGCACTGTGAATTGAGCCCAGGGCATACCAAAAGTTGAGTACTTGCCCCAAACTCAATTTGAGAAAAATTTCATTTACGATTGCCATCACCAACGCCATGCCACATGCCTGCTCCTTGCCATCGTTTTTGAGCTCCGTGTGAGTGGACAGTTGTGCTGCCTGTTTGGCTCTGTTATGAACTGGACTGGGCTGGGCTGGATTGCTCTGGACTGTGCTGGGCTGGCCAACAACATGGCCTGTGCCAATTGTTGTGTTTATTAATTTAATTTGACAGTCGCGCCCCACGTACGACTCGTCGCTGCCTCGAGGCAGCATCCGCAGCAGCTGTGGACAGTTGCGGTTGGAACACAGCTTTTCCACACTTTTCCTTTATTTTCTTGCTTTTTTTGGCGGAGGTTTTGGTGGTTAGCCTAAATGTGCTGATTTGATAAGAGATGATTCACAGTTTCAGTTAGCTAGCTGAAGGCGTCGATGCGGAATTGAATGAACGCAACGACAGCAAAGCGATGGAATACTAATTTAAGGATGTTCTATAGCACTTCTTTTTTTTCGTTATATTTTTTAAGGTTTTTTTAAGAATAATCTAAGAAATTTATTACATATGAAAATCCACTTTAGTATTTGTCATCTTTAATTTATTATATTAAAATTAAAATTTAATTTAGCTGTAAGCCCTTATAGTCAGATTCTATAATGCCTTTCGAATCTTCCGCAATATTTCATATTTGACTCAGGTTTACTTCCCTATTCTTTTCTACACAATATTCTTTCCATATACTTCAGTACGCTACGCTCATAGAATAGCGATATACAGCTAAGATCATTTCTGCGCCACAGTAGTATAGGTCCTTCGAAAGTATACCATTAAATTGGATGGCTTCCTTCTCTAACAATACCACAATTCTAATGGAAAACGCTTAAGCACGTGCCATTGGTTCCACTTCCACGCATTCGCTTGCTAATCAAATGCTAAGTGGATATTCATAATCACGCAAACCCAAGAGACGGCGATTCATTGATTTGCCTCGTCGAGTCATTTACAAGAAATGCTCAATAAATCAAGAGAGACAGATAAGCGAAAATATGCCCAAGCCAAAACTTGAATGCCCTTACGAAATATACAATACATTAACTTATGTAATATCTGATGATCAAGTAGGTAATTCCTATTGACATTAGTGATTAGTTAATCGTTATCGATATCGATGCACATAATTTCTATCGCTTCAAATCAACAATTAATTTTTTATTTAAAAAAAATAAAGTGTCGATAATAGTTATTATAGTTAAATACTAATGTGATCCATTATTAAAAGTTATCAATAGTAACTGTCTATTGTGTATCGATGAAACTAATCGATAAAGCTTATCGATAAATGGTTTATTTATTTAAATTAAATTTCCAATAACAACATTTCGAATATTCACTTAATAATATAATGAAAATGTGAAATAGCCTTTGCTCTACTTGATTACAGCGCATTGAAGTTTGCCATCAAAGGCAAAGGTATCCACCTGAACAGGTAGTGTATAACGTGCAATTTGTTGTAAATTTGCAAAGCATTTAGCATTGATTGGGCGACATTGAGGTAGGTAGATACCAGATACCAGTTACGAATAGCCCGCTGCCCGTCGGCAGTTAGCTGTTGGCTGTTGGCTGTTGGCTGTTGGCTGTTGGCAGTTGGCAGATAGGTGGCTGGCCAAGTCATAAAGTCAGGGCCAACACTTTTAGTTAACAGCGCATGTGGCTGGGGCATTTGTCAACGGCAGCGACGTGTCGGCAACTTCAACGCCAACGCAAAAGACGTCAACGGCGACACGTTTTAAATGCTGTTGCACCACACACACCTCTGCCACTCTCCCGCTGACTTACCCTGCCCTGCCCTGCCCTGTCCTGCCCTGGCTTGCCCTGCTATGCACTCCCCTCGCAATCTGCGTGGCGCCCACCTTGTGCAAGTTTTGCGGAAAAAAAAAACTATAAACAATTTATGCGTTTGGGATGTCTTCTACTTGCGCTACCTGCCCCAAACCCAAACGCTCTCAACTGCAACTGCAGCTGTGTCAACATGCAGCGCATGCCAAGCGCCTTTGCATTTGCTGTCAATTGCGTTTGGGGCAGCAACTGTGTCAGAACGAAAGGCAGCTAGAAAGGAAGGGAGCTTGACTTGTACTCGTATTGCATTACAGCTTTTTAAGAGCAACATGGAGAAAGAAGTGAATGGGGTGAGCTGTTGGCAACATTGTGAACTAGTTTTTGATTTGTCTGCAACGGCGCAACTTTGTTGCACATTGTTGCACTTGAACTTATGCCCCACGGCTATATTCGGGGCTAATTATTCGCCAGGCACTTGCAGGGCAACTTTGTTTGTGCCGCTCGTATAATTTACAAAATTTGCAAAACAACAACAGCAATAGCAGCAACGAAGAAGATGAAGAAGATGAAGAAGAAACAACAACGACCCTCGTTGAAAGTTTAACAAGTGTTAACTTTGCCATTTTCATTCTCATTTTCATTCGCATTTTCATTTCTTTGGTTTTATTCATTTTGCCAGATAAGCGCCAAAGCGCAACGAGCCAGCGAAAAATACAATAACAAAAGAGTTGGCGGCTGCCTGGCGACTGGGGCTGGCCACAAAGCGTGCCAAGCGATTTGTGGCAGCTGCTGCTGCTGCTGTTGCTGCTGCTGCTGTGGCAAGCAACTGGAGCCAAATCATTTTAAATGACCGCAAGTGTGTAATTAAAGTGCAGCGCATAATAACAATAATAATAACAAGAATAACAACAACAACAACAACAACAACAGTTGCGCATAATAGTTAGGGCAATCAGCTTTCGCAGCACTTTTCTTTGCTTTACTTTTTCTTGAGAGAATGTTGACCAGGCACCACAATTGGAATACAATTTATGCATTGCCCTAATAAGCTCTGATAAGCTCCAGCGGTAACTAAAATGCAGATTTCATGAAAAAGTATATACAAAGTAAGTAACTGGCGAATTCTTTATTCAATAAAACTAACTTCACCAGAAGTAAGAAAGCTCTAGTCGATATTGCCAGACTAGGAGATACCGTGAAGCCCGCCACAAATACATACATTTGTATGAGTAAATAGTAGAGAAACTAGCTTTAGCAGACACATATAGATATCATTATATGCATAGATATGTGTGTGTGTGTGCATGTCATGTTTGCAGGTATAAAAGAAGCGTAGAATGATCGACGTAGCAACTCTGGTGTCAATTCGGTATCTCCTAGTCGGATACATCCCAACTAGAGTAGTCTTACTTACTTTTACTTTATTTATTGCTTTATTTTATTCTTTCTAGCCAATAAATGTATATCCTATTCCAACCATAATCAATTCGTTTTATATATATATTTTTTGTATCTGCCCAAAATATTTGCATAAAATCTTTATATCCTTTTCTATCCGAAATTTATTCGCTACCAAAAAAGAGCAACGAGTTAATTTTTCTGTTTTCAATAAACTCGATTTTATAATTCGGTTATGTGAAAAACTTTTGTATTTTTGAGTATATCAAAAATTAGTTTATATAGCTTAATCGAATTATTAAGTTTATTTTGTTGGCTAAAAGCAAAAATAACAATCGAACAATTTGCAAAATTGAATTATTTGCATTTTGCTGCTGATTTCAGATTTTGTGTATTCGAATTTGTGCTACCCTATCTCTCTCTCTCTCTCTCACTCTCTCTCTTGCTCACTCTCTCTCGCTCTCTCTTTCTATATATGTATGTATATATAGGAGTTCAGACAACTTCCGTTAGGCGGTTTCCGCTGGGTTCAACAAAAATAATAATAAAAAAAAACGATTTTAAATCGCGTGGCAGCGCTTGTGATCCGTTTGAATCATGGATTTGACCAAAAGCCACGTTTCATGTGTGTTTAAAATCGTTAAAAATAATCTGCAAATTGTGAATTTTTAATGCATTTCCATGTCTGCGGCGATTCGCTGTTCATTCACAGTCATCCGGCCCCCAAAGGCGTGGCCCCAGGGCAATAATGCCGTCTGGTGGGCGCGTCGCCGTCTGGTCATCATCAACAGGAGCTCAAAGTGGAGCTGGAGCTGGAGCAGGAGCTGGAGCTGGCATTGTACTCCTCAACGTCGTCATCATCATTTGCATTTATTGTTTTTGTGCCTTTGTGTGCGAAAAGTGATCAGCGATTGTGCCTAGCACTTGCCACCACAGCGTTGAACAATACTCTACATATACATATATCTATACATATATCTATATATACATATATGCATGGATATGTATATGTATATGTATGTATATATGCATTTGCCACACGCATGGCCCATTGCGTCGCCTGTTGTGCATTGATTGTACGGCGGAAGTGTTGTGGCGGAATTAAAATAAATAAATGCATTTCATTTCCATTGGGAAAGCACTGCAGCTGCAGCGGCAGCTGCAGCATCAGCTACAGCTATAGCTGCATTGCGCATACAGGGCGGGGCGGGGCGGGGCGTGACAGCGGGGAATGTATATGGACTGAGTCGTGTCCAATTCTGGCTTGTTGCTTCATTTGTTGCACATTAAACAATGCCACAAATGAGTCAGTCTTTAAATCGCTTCGAAGTGGAAATTCTTAATTCTTACTTGACTTTTAGTGGATGACAACGTTTTCAAACTGATAACTGGTTAACTGATCAAACATTCTTTAATTGCTGACCCAGATCTTTGATAATCCTTTGTAAAGCATTTAAATGTATTCGAATCAAAAGAAATTAAAGTTAAATATAATAGAAATCAATTATATAGAAACATGCTAAAGAGTAAATACATAAGATTGTCAAGTAAATTTTCATTCAATTTTTAATATAGTTTAACAAATTTAAAGTATTCCAAAAATTCTTAAAGCCTTGATTGTGACACAAATAACGATATTATACTTACATTGATTTATAAATAAATGTATTAGGCTTAAATAACCAATGGGAAATAAGTAGCTCCAAAAAGTATGCCACATTTCTCTTTAAGCAAAATGGCATTTGCCAATGAAGTTCTACTGATTTTGTACAAATTTAGCCCAGGTTTGCGCCTCATTCAATCAAAAAAGGGCGATTGAATATTCTGGCTAGCGTACTAGTTGAAACGCCTCAAACCGAAACCAGAAACGAATCGAATCGAATCACAGGTTACTTTGAAGTCTCATTAGTGGTGCGGTTGCCAGGTGATGAAGACAAGGCACAGTTAGAGGTTTAGCTATCAAGAGATGCGATACATTTTACACCCTATTGAAGCACTCACACATATACATATAAGTATATATGCTAAGAGCATCATATATATGTACACACACACACACACACACACATATCTGTTACTGTATCAATATCATCACACAAAATACACGTGATTCTGTGATATGCGTTACAAATTTCCAAACATAATTTGGATATATTTCCTATTTGTCTTGAGGCATTTGAGACCAAAATGAAGCCAATGGTTTCTTTGGTTCCTTGGTTTCGTATTACCTATTAAGAACATTGGGGTATTTGATTGCCAGTGCCTCATTATTGCTCTCAATTGGGTCTCTCTTTGTCTCTTCGTCTCTCACTGTCTCTCCCCGTCCATGGTCCTCACATGAGTTATGACAGTACTTAATGGTAAAATTAATTACCATAAATATGCCAATTATGGAGTAAAGAGGGAATTGTATTCACGTCAAAGCCATCATCGGTCATCATTGAGTGGAACTTTTGGCTGCCATTATATGGCATATACTTCACTGAAGTGTTGCGTTAATCAGCCATTAAATATATACATTATTTGCATATTGTAAATTAAGTGTCTGGACTGGGTTTTAAATTTTTGAATGCATATTAAAAGCTGTTTGTGATATATGTTTGATTGATTGACTGAATCAATGATTGGGAATCACAACTGTAATTATGTTTGTGTTTATCTGCTTTAATGTATTTTGTGTACACCACTCACCACTCCGCTTTGCTATTCTCACCATTTCAAGTGATCCAACATATACTTAAATATAACCGGTCTGAGATGGGCATGGATAATATGTTCTATATAAACAAGTTGAATTAGCAATAGAATAAATACTTACAGATTTATTAATATTGCTATTTTTGTAAGTCATATTAATCATAATTATGATTAAGTATATATTTCCTATCAATTACATATATATTTATATTTTCAAATAGCTCAACTATTATCTCTCAGTTAAGTTGCGCATTTTCTGATTTGCTGAGAGCACTCCATCATATCTTATTTTCCTTCTGTACAACTGGCCGGCCGCAAGGGCTTTCGTCTATAAATACCCATAGCAAATTTCTTACCTCAACAACAATTACAACTTTTTCTTTATCCTCATATTATATTTTCTTTTTCTTCCATTGGTATTTTTGTTTTGTCGGTCGGCGCAAAACTTTTCACACAACCGAGAAAAAAAGTTTTCAATGTTGCCGCATATTAAACAAAATATACACACAGACTTATACATGTACATAGGCATGTGTTTGTAGTTATGTAATGCTATATTTACTATATAAATATATATGTATATTTGTGTGTCTATAAAAAGAAGGGAAAGCTTTGCATTTTTGCCTAACTTTTGCATTTTCGGGTCTAAAAGTTTTGTTGTATTTTTGCAACATGCGCAAAATGCGATTGTTGTTGTTGTTGTCGCTGTTGTTGTATTAGTAATTGTTGTTGCTAAGACTCTCGGCATTTACTTTAATGCGCAGACAAAGTGGCAAGAAAAGTTTACGAGCCCAACTCTAGTCCAGCAGCCAAGCCAGCCCCAATCTAATAAAGCAGGTACAACATTTTGGGCAGTGCACAAAATCCAACTTTTACTATGGCTAATAATGCCGCATAAACTTGCCACAGGTTGGCAGTGCTGTTTCCTTTGGCTTTTTCACTTTTTTCTGCATACCCCGTAAAACCATAAAAATGCGCTAAAAGGTTGTTAGAAAATACATACAATCATATACAACTTATAAACTGAGCGATCTAGCTGAATATTTCCCTTCGGCGAACTTCCTCATAGACTCACAAAATCCATAAACTAACTATATATTCTGAAGTTTTGATATGATAATCGATATTATTTTCATTTCTTCTATATATATAAATTTATTTTGGTTTCTTGCCAAAATATTTGTTCTAAAAATTTCCAAAGAGAAGCCGAATATTTGTGCAAGAAAAGGAAATTTTAGCTACCTAAGAGTATCTCATGGTCGTATACATATAGCAGCTTGCTCGACTTGTTTAATTTTCTGCGTTTGCATGAAGATCCGAATAGAACTTTGTGGCTGGCTTTTATGAGCAAGTTTTTGGCCATGGCTTCAACACGAAAATTATGAAAGTCGGCCTCAACAGCTTCGTGGTGTGCGTGACTCCTCGGGGTCACATTAACATGTATTTGTGCTAAAAGTGTTATTAGATTTTAGTTTCAAGTCAAGTGTAGCTGTTTATATTACACATACATGCACACATGCACACCCAGACACTTCTGTTAAGATATAGTGGCCTTGGGGCGTGACTCACATGTTTGTCGCTTGTCCAAATCTTAGTCCTTGGCCAGGGCACATTATGTTTGCGTATGGGCCGGTACTGCAGTAAAGTTTTATTCGACCAACATAAAGCAAAAGTGCTTTCGAGTTGACTTAACATATTGCAGAGCTTTATGGCACTCGCCATTCCCATTGAGAACGGGGTAGGGCCCAGGCGACGCTACATCTTACAACTCTTATAAAATAAACTTTAAAGTGTGCCAACACTTAACAGTGCGATAAAGATAACAGTTACAGGAATACATAAGCCCAGACTATGTATACACAAAGCAAAATGCAAATCTCTATTATTGTTGAGAGCAAAAAAAGCAACGAAAGAATAATTTTAAAAATTATTTACGATATCTTCAAAATGAGGGTGAAGTTGCCTTTTAAATAGAGAAACATCGAAGCATATTCTTTATCAATCTAAAACTAAATTAATAATATTTATATATTATATGGATATAATTCAAGGCTTACAGTAATAATTATTAAAAAACTTAAAGTCTGACTACTTTTTGCTTTGGCATTTCTTCTTATAGATTAAAGCGCATCATTTTAGCTGCCTGGATCCGTTCAAATGATTTTCTGTTCAGTTTTAATGACAACATAAACAAATTTCAGTCAAAGCCAACGCCAAGCAACCAATTTTAATTGCAAAACTAAAAGTTTGGCTCCGTCGCAAATGTCAATCATAAACAAAGTTTGGGGTTGAAGATGAGTCGCTGTCTGCCAGCCAGCGAGTTGGCAAAACTAATTTTAAGTGCTGAAATTACGAACATCAGCAAAAAACCAAGAACAAAAAATACAATTTAAAAAATAAAAATAGTATAAAGTGCAGCATTGAAAAAAGCAAAGTCCAAATCGAAATCGATGCGTTGACAGTCAGCCAAATGGCTAGACTTTGGCCCTGAAGTGGACAGTTGAATCAATGCCAAAGGACAACGGCCTGGCATGGAGTCACTCACATTTTATTTTTCCTTTCTATGGTATTATTCTCCTTTTCTTTCTTTTTTTTTGTCGCATTGACACGTCAGCGTCATTAAAAAACCAAGAGACAATTTGAAATTAAATAAAAATCCGATTATGCGACATAAATAACCCAATGCAGGCAAGCGACAGCAAACTATATGGGTTTTTGTCTTTCATGTTGATAGCCATTAACTGATTTTTTGTTGTTGTTTTGCTCATAAAATAGACAAAAACGAGTATAATAAAATTGGAATTTGTCAATACAGACAGCGATGGGTTTTTAAATGAAGCATAGAGGCAGCTCCTTTAGCAATATCCACCAGATGCTTATCGTGTCTACTGAGAATCAAATAAATTTAGATCTGAAAGTTCGCTTTGAAGTTCTTGAGAAGAGTGTCACTTAATTTGTCATCTAATATAAAATAAATTAAAATTTGTAGAAAATACTTTCATATATTTATTATATTTTAATTAAAATATTATATTATCGATTATATATATTATATATATTTTATTATAAATTAAAGAGTTCATTCTCGAATAATAATTCATTAACTTTTTATTATTTCTAGCCCATTGTCTATATCTTATCATTGGTGAAGTTCAGAATTATGAAGCTAATAAAACAAGATATTTATATGGTGCAATATTTATATATATATACGATACGATATGTGCTCTCAACCTCATAACAGGTTATAATTGTTTTAAGCTCTGCGCCGAGCGAAGTCAAGTAATTCAAATAACAAACACGTATTAAGATATTCCTAGGAATATAATATAAAGCTGATATTATATATTGAATATAGTTATGACTCAACATTTAAATCAGAATATTTTTTTTTAAATTTCAAATATTTCTTAAGCTTTGCTGACTTTTCAAAAGCAAACAAGAAACCCCCCTTTGACTTGACAGCTTTATGGCTAAAGATTTTCATAAAGAGTTTGTAAGCCAAATCTCTCAGTCAGCCACATCGCAACCCCAATCCAAAGCTTTGAGCTGATTTTGTTATTGCAGACTTTTCAGCTTGACTCTTCGGTCATTAAATTTTAAGTTGAAATCAGCTGCCCTGTGTACATAGAAATCTGCTGTTTATAAACTTTCCATTTTCAAACCAACTGCTAAAGTAAATGTCAATTTCTGACGACCAGCACATGCGGCGTATACGCAATGTAAATTATGTAGATGCTTTAATAGAATATTCGTTTGAAGTTTTTCACTTAAAAAAGTTGACAAAATTTACGTAGATTCAATTCCAGGACACTTGCCAGGCGTCGAGCCCAGTCTCGACTAATTTAATTAGAGTACTGGGCGTGGCAAGCGTCAAGGCGTTAATAGCAGCGAATTAGGAGGACAGGCTTTTATGCGGAAATATAAATAGCAGCTGCTCGCTGCTCCACCTTCTGTCTCTGTAGGTGTTGGCAATTCATGTTTACAACTAATTAAGCAATTTGATGTCCTTTGATGTCGACGCGAGCAGCCGTTGATATGAGTATCTGATACTCTGAAATTCTTTTACAATACCTTACATTTTTATTTTTGCTGCTGCAGCGCATATTCCGGCCACTAATTTGCGCTTGTCTGTCTGTCTGTCAAGTCAGCTGAGTCTCTCAATGTCCCAATATCTCTAACTCCGGAGCATTTCAGCATTTGTTAACCATATTTATCTCGACTTTTCAAAATGCGTCGCATCGTCTTGCCTCGCTGACAGCTTGTGGCTTGCTGTAAAATATTTTAAATGTCATTTGAAAAGACTCGCGCTAAGTCAAGTCAAGTCTCGGTTTGCTCTTGTGCTTCTGCTGAAATTGCAATAAAGTATTTGCCACTGCAAATATCCAAGCGCATCTATATCTGCAACTCCACATTTTATTTCATTTTGCATACTTTTCATTTTATTTATTTCTTAACGAAGCTTCAATTCGAGGGACGCCCTGGCACAATATGCTGAATCGCGGTTAGGTGAGTAATTGGTTTGGATTTCAGCATCAGCTTTGTTGTGGTTGAAAAAGTCTTAACTTGTCTGCTTTTGCTCTCTGTCTTTTAAGATGTAAGAGCTTACTAAAAATGATAACCCTCACGCTTTACATTCACATTATACAGCGAAAAGAGACACATCTAAATCGATGTCAATGTGGCTTTTTAAATTGGTATTGTCTGAATCTATGTTTGATTTAACATAAGACTTGCAATTCGAACCAAAAATAGATATCATAGTAGTGGTGGCAGTACTGGTAGTAGTAGCAGTAGTAGCAAAAGTGGCAGTTGTCGTAGTAGTACCAGCAGTAATAGTAGCAGTAGTAGTAGTAGTAGAACAAGTAGTAATAGAAGTAATAGTCGTAGTAGTAGAAGTAGAGCAAGAGTAGTAGCAGTAGTAGTAGTAGTAGAAGTAGTAGTAGTACCACAAGAAGTAGTAGTAGAAGTAGTAGTAGTAGTAGAAGTAGTAGTAGTAGTAGAAGTAGGAGTAGGAGAAGTAGTAGTAGTACCACAATAAGTAGTAGTAGAAGTAGTAGTAGTAGTAGAAGTAGTAGTAGTAGTAGAAGTAGTAGTAGTAGTAGAAGTAGTAGTAGTAGTAGAAGTAGTAGTAGTAGTAGAAGTAGAAGTAGTAGTAGTAGTAGAAGTAGTAGTAGTAGTAGAAGTAGTAGTAGTAGTAGAAGTAGTAGTAGTAGTAGTAGTAGAAGTAGTAGTAGTAGTAGTAGTAGAAGTAGTAGTAGTAGTAGAAGTAGTAGTAGTAGTAGAAGTAGTAGTAGTAGTAGAAGTAGTAGTAGTAGTAGTAGTAGAAGTAGTAGTAGTAGTAGAAGTAGTAGTAGTAGTAGAAGTAGTAGTAGTAGTAGAAGTAGTAGTAGTAGTACCACAAGAATTAGTAGTAGTAGTACCACAAGAAGTAGTAGTAGAAGTACCACAAGAAGTAGTAGTAATAGTACCACATGAAGTAGTAGTAGAAGTAGTAGTAGTACCACAAGAAGTAGTAGTAGTACCAGAAGTAGTAGTAGTACCACAAGTAGCAGCAGTAGAAGTAGCAGTATCACAAGAAGTAGTAGTAGAAGTAGTAGTAGTAGTACCAGAAGTAGTAGAAGTAGTAATAGTACCACAAGTAGTAGTAGTGAAAGTAGTAGCAGTACCACAAGAAGTAATAGTAGAAGTAGTACTAGTACCACAAGTAGTTGAAGAAAAGCAGTCAAAGTAAATCTAACATTGCATATGGACATGTGGACTAAGACTATTTCAGAGCAGACGGTATGACAAAATCCAGTGACAGCTCTGCCCCCATATCATTTCCATAAATAGTTACATGAGAGAATGCATCAATCTCGGCACTCATTAGAAGTAAATCCTCTAGAAGTTGTGCGAGAGGCCAGGGCAGAGTGCATTAGTGACCAGACAAGGACATCAATCATGACCGTAAGCAGGACACTTAAGCGAATATAATACTTTAAAGCCGTTGCCAAAAGCGGTTCGAAAATGTTTTGACAAAAGCATTTCCGCTTTGGAGTCAAATGCAAAGCGGCAGCGATTGATTGATTGATTGATGGATGGTTGGATGCATGGATGGGTGGCAAGGCTGAATAAAATGGACCAACGGTTTGGAGGATTGATTTGTCGCGGCAAGTAGCTGGGTCGCATATGAATCCAAAATGTGTGCATGATTAATGAGTTCTTCATTAAGCTCGTTAAGGTGACAGGCGCACAACCCCGAACAGAGGCCTGTTGCTGCTGCTACTGCCTGCTACTGGATTGTTGTGGCACGAAGTTAAAAATACGCAACGAAGCTGTCGCTGTCAGGATAGCAAGAGCCGCTCGCCGCACAACCAAAATTGGCAACGTTCTGCTGCTGCCACTCACATTGACACTTGCCGCTTGCCGCTTGCCACTTGCCGCTTGCCACTTGCGACACGGCATCTCATTGATTTAGCGGCGCGTCGCTGGTGGCGGATTTTTGCGCCACATGAAAAATGAAGTGCAAAGCAAAGCGCCCAGCAAAACAAAATCAAATATTTTGCTTTACTCAGCCAAAAAAAAAAAAAAATAAAAAAAAAATGAGAAAAGAAAAACGAACAAGAGAAAATTCATAAATTGGGTTAAATCCTTGGAGGATTCACCATGACAGCGCGAACAAGTGGCACGCGGGTTGCCCTGACGCCTGATGCCTGCCACGGTGGTTGCTTGATTAAGACCTGCCACCCTTAGAAACCGCCGGCCCAGTTTAAAGCAGCCCTCATATCATTTATATTTTGATTTCATTTTATTTTTTGTTTTGCTCTCTCCCACCCCAGTGCTCTGTTTTCTTTAAAGGACCTCTTCCTACCAAACAGTCTTTCTTGTGCAATTCGCATTTGCAATTGCTTAACAATGGCGCCTAATTTGCGCTTTCGGGCATTGCGCTCGACTCCCTCGTGCATTGGCTCGTGTGTGCCACGCCCCCCTCGGGCTACTGATTTCCATAATTAAATCATATGTACTTTGCATATCCGCTAACTACTCGCATTGAGCTCATTAGCCGCTCGCAATCAGGCCCGAGCCGTAGAAAATAATATCAATCTACTCTCACGAATCGGGCTTGTGTCCCTTGGGAATTGTGAAGGAAGCTTTGAAATGATTTCGTATTTGCTATTTATCAAGAAAGCTTTCTTTGTATTATAATTAAATTTGAGTTTACAATTTAATATCAAAAATATTTATTAGTAATTAATAAAAAATAAAGTATAATTAAATAAATTAAATCAAACACAATACCCTAACTATATAGCACAATGCCTCTTTCTTATAAAGTCAAAATAAAATTTTTTATTATAAATAATTAATTATATATAAATAATAATAATGTTTTTTTTTTTTTATTTATCAGTGCATGACTCGGTCTAGGCTTTTCACCTTTTACATCTTCGCTTTCGCGTTGAGCAAATGTATTTAACGTAAAGTAATTAGATTTCTTAAGATCCGGAATTCGCAATTAATTACAAGTTCAAAGTGCAATTGCCATTATCATTATCCATTTAGCTAGTCAGACACGCAACAGCACAAGAGTAACGTAAGAAGAAAATAAGTGTAAAAAAAATCAACTCAGACAGACGTTACGTAGTCCCAAATGGCTGTTGGCATGTCATAAATTTACGGATTAACTTTTAACCAATTTACAAGGGGCAACAAACAAGCAGCGAAACGGTGGGGCTGAGCAGAAGGAAAACGCGAGACGACATCGCATCATGTCCCATATTGCAAGTGTAATAAAAAGCAGCTGTGCGGGGTACATACTTACACAAACATATCTATATATATATATATATAGAGAGAGAGAAAGAGAGAGAGAGAGGTTCACGCACACAGCGCAGAGTCAAGTCAAGACGCAAGTGTTTGTGATAGAAGAAGGCGAAAGGACGACATTGCGGGCACCTCAACAAGCATCACGTGCAGCCCACTTCCGTTTCCGTTCGGTTGTTTTAAACTTTTGTTTGTGTGTGTGCGTGTGTGTGTGTGTGTGTCTGTGCGTGTTTGTGTAAATCAATGCAAGGCTGTTAAAAGCTGGGCGGGGTCCTGGCTGGTACGCAGTGCAGACAAAGTACGTTGCTTACACAAGGCTTAACAGCACCCAGCGACAACGCACAGTCGACGGTCCACGCAGCAGGAACAACTGCTACCACACACACCCCCCCCCCCACCGCGCTCCACATCGATGCCAAAAACAAAGCAGTGCATAAAAAAAAAAACGAGAACAGCAACAACTGTAAAAGTAAAGCTCTTGGAGCTGTCGCATCCTCATTCAGCGAAGCTGTGGAGCAGCCGGAGCCACTCATTAAGCTGATTATATTGTTATCCTTTTTATGATACGTGCAATACGTGAGCGCATATGGCAGCAGCCGCAGTTCCATCCATCCACCCAAGCCACTCTTTATCCTTGCAGCCACAGTGAGTTTTTCAGTACATTTTTGCAAGTGTAATTATATGGAGCAGTAAGTAAAAGCAAACGCGTTAAGTCTCATTTATGCACCGCATATGCTAAAGACCTTCAAATTGATGAGTCCTTTGCCCCATTGAGGTGGTAGCAGCGAGAGTTGAGTTTTATTACAGGTAAAAGATTTCATGAAACTTGAACAATGGTAATTATACAAAGCTGTGCTACATATGCAATATTTCTTTCATAAGAGTTGAGAGAAGTGTTGAATTCTTTCAATCGAAATATCAATGCAGGAAAAGCTTCAATATTGATTTTACAGTAGGTAACAAATGCCTGAGCTATGGCTTGACAAAACTTCATTAAAATATGCTTAGAGCTGAACTCCTTGTTTTTCCATTAATGTCATTCACACTGTTTTCAATGACAACGATTATTATTTATTAGTCAATACATGGAATTGTTAGCTGATATTTCTATTTTATATTTGAACAGTTAGCTCACTGCCAAGCCAACATGCTCAACATAACTTAAAAGTATATGATAGCTGTTTATTAAATAGCCGTTAAGGCTACAAAGTATAACTTCGCAATGTTATTGCAGACAACTGAATGTGCTCATGAATAAAATAATTCAAAACCAACACAAAATTTTCACAAATTAATAGATAAATTAAAAAACCCTCACAATAAAATAGAAAGTCAGCCAAAAAAAATACAATGGAAAAAGTGTTTAAGCTCGCAAAAAAAAGACCAAAAATTTTGAGTTTTAGCAAAAAGGATATAGAATTATAAACAAATGTAATTTAAATATGAATTTAAGTGAGTTCTGTGCACAAAAAGGAAGCCGCTTGTCGTTGAGCATGACGACAACGGACGTGGCAGGACAACGGAGCGGATACGCCACGCGCTCAAACAATGAGCCATGTAAACAAAACTGTTGCCGCTGCGGGGCACTAATATAGAGAGACACAGAACGAGAGCGGAATAGAGAAGGAGTGTGGGCAACAGAGAGGCAACAAAATTTTCATAATCATAATCAAAATGGCATTAACAACAAAAGCAATGCAAATACGAGTTGAAGCAGCGACAACGACAGCAGACGCGTCGCAAAATGTAACCAAAAATGCCATAATGAAATGCAAAAGCGGCGACAAAAACAAACTTTCGAGTGCCACGAACAATAGCAACTAGAAATGCTCGACTAACAGATGCCCAGTGCCTGAAAAAGAAAGAGAAAATGTTCGGATAGTCTCTAATCTAAATTAAATTTGTAATTTCGACTACCAAATGTGTCTTGTTCGACGAATGTCCTCATTAGGCTTAAATCTTTCATCTTTAAAGTTAATGTGACTCGTATAAACATTAGTATATATATATAACAATTAACCTTTACCAACTAAACTGATTAATTTCAGAGTTCTTCGTATATCGCCTTTTGCATCTATCACTCGCACTTGCGCCACAAAATACCAGGCACTTTAAGTCCTTACAGGGTATACACTAACAACAATTTGTGGCGTCTGTGTCTTTCGCTCTGTTGTTGTGCATAATGCAGTTTCAATTTCAATTGTTGTCGCCCAAAGGATCTGCACACAGGACAGCCAACCAAAAAAAAAAAAAAGGAACCCGCTCTGCCTGCAAACTGCAGCAAAGGCACCATGGCAGCTTTTGGGGTTTCTCAGCGCCCATCGTCATCATTGCCGCCAAATTATGCTAATTAGATTAAAGCATAATTTCATGCAACTTACAGCTGCGTCTGTTCGCCCCACACTCTATATCCCTTTGCTCGCATCCTTGTTGCCCATTGTCTGCTGGCGCATTGGCGTTTACGGCTTCGCCCATTGGCTTGTGCCATGCAGGCAGCCACCGAACTAGAGCGAGGATGGAGGGCAGAGGATGTGACAATTTGTCCCCATGCTGACAGACAATATAATGAGGTCTAACGGGTCTAATAAAGACTAATCAAAATCGAGCAGCGATTTGCTGCGAAGAAACGAAGTAGTTGTTCAAAATAAGTTTGCATATTTAACAAAAGAGAAAGTAAAAAAAAATATATTTATTATATCCCATTTGCTAATCTTATTTGTATTTTAAATAATATATATATAAATTATCACCATTAAGAAGTCAATAAAAAAATGATAATATGAATTGAAATATTAAATTCAAAATAAATATAAAAATATAAACATATATTTAAGCTTATTTACTTAAGAGTTTCTGCCCACTTGCTCTCTTGATATCTTGTGAAATGTGAAACTTGATCACAATTTGTGTTCACCGATTGTTAAATTTACTTCAAAGTTTATAAAACATGTTCAAAATGCATATGAAGCAATGTCACTAGCATTTTCAACAGAAACTAATTATAAACTAAAAAACAAATGAATAATTGAACACAGTTGAAAACCAACTATATATGCGCCGTGCAGAAGAGCCAACAAATCAATTAGGCAGATGCCAGCAGACTAAATTCCACTGCAACGCTGGCGCTTCGCTAAGCCTGCGCTTGCACTACTACCATGATAAACAACAGTTATGTTCACAAAATCCACAATGCAATCCACAAGCAGAAATAGATAATGAGAGCATTACGAACCACTGTGTGTATGCAGCGATCTCATAGCATCTACAATGATCGCAATGATGAAGCAATGTCACTAGCATTTTCAACAGAAACTAATTATAAACTGAAAAACAAATGAATAATTGAACACAGTTGAAAACCAATTATTTATGCGCCGTGCAGAAGAGCCAACAAATCAATTAGGCAGATGCCAGCAGACTAAATTCCACTGCAACGCTGGCGCTTCGCTAAGCCTGCGCTTGCACTACTACCATGATGAACAACAGTTATGCTCACAACATCCACAATGCAACCCACAAGCAGAAATAGATAGTGAGAGCATTACGAACAACTGTGTGTATGCAGCGATCTCAATTATCGCTCTCTCGCTTTGACTCTCTGCCGCTGCTTACAGTCGACACACGTAGCGGGCATAGGCAATAGAATAATCTCTTTAAATAACAAAGGCCACAAATTCCACTTCTTTCATTTAACTCTTTTAATCTCTTTATCTAGTTATTTCTTACATACTCAAAACGATGCACAAATCAGCGAAAATAATCACTTTAAGTTTGCTTGTTAAAGCTAAATGTACATATGTATAACGGCTATCTTTAAAATAAAAGTTAATAAAAAATAGTATTTCAACCATAACAGGCTGCCCGTCATCAAGCAGTAAGCCCACTTGACTCATCATTGTTTATAGACCCTATAAAAACACACACACACACAATGTTAAGCCGAGTCGCAAAGCCGAGCTACCCTTGATTGGCGCGAGTTTTCTAAAGACTCCAGAGTCGCGCAATTAACCTAGCAGGTTTTTTAAAAACTCCCCAATGATGTGTCTGGGCCAGCAACCAGATCACATTTCCCAAAATGCGGGGCCCAGCTAATGCAGTCGAGGTTTATGATTATTAGTTATGATAATTTAAGTTGACGGCGCAAAAGAAGTTGACACCACGCCGTACCAAAGTCGGCATGGCAACCCGGAGCAGGGGCGCTCAGTCAACAACCCTTGGGCTGAACTTTGCTGTTACTTACAGTAGAATCGAGACTTCCGTTAGAGTTCTCTGCAGTGCTTTTTTTTTTTTTTTTTTTTTTTTGTTTTTTTGTGACCCAGTCCCTGGACGCACATCAAAAACTGTTGCGTATTCGACTCGGTTGGCAGGGCATCCGGCTTGTCTGTTAGTCCTTTATTGTTTTCCATTTGGGGTGCGAGTACATCGCATTTGCACCTTCAATTAATGCAAGGGGTGGAGTCAACAGCAACCCTCGTCCTACGTTGTGATTTATGAGGGTGCGCCAGGCAAAACAAAATTAAGCCACGACAACGAACGACATTTGGCGTCAGCATCTTATATGCATAGAACAGAAGCCTCCCCCAACCCTAGCCCAATGCCAACTTCAACTTTTAATTAAAAGTCACTTTTGATTTATAAACGTGCGCATTTCACAGTTTTACATAAACAAAACGCAAATACGATAGCTCGATAACTCTCTAAGTTTGTTTAGCCACCAGTTTAATTTAACACCAAGCTTATTAGCTTGGATAATGCTAAAGAAATGATTTTTTTAAGATTTAATTTTAGATTTAAGCTAAGTATAAAAGCTTATTTATTACTTTTTTATTATCTTCAAGCTACGTTTCTGGAACCGCTGTGCAAGGTCAACCTCCTGGATCAAAAGCGCATTAAGATATGTATCTGAAGATATCTGGCGAAATGGAGAACTATTGGTGCAGTCGGCAAAGGATCTACGACAACAAACTATAGCTTTCTGAAAGGCGAAAACTATCCCCCATCAGCTATACGTAAACTAAATGTATTTTCAGAGAAAATGTCAAGTACTAATGTTAGGCAAAGAGAGAGGAGGTTCTTTAGATGGACAAATCCTCAATATTCGAAAATCCATTTTTTATGTACAATAATAATTATTTTACATATAAAAAGTAAATTTGTTTAATGAAAAAATGTTTATAGTACATAAAAAATATATATAAATATAAATATAAAATTGATGAATTGTAATCAAAGGTATTAATTAAACAATCTTCACTATTAATAGCCTTCTAGAACATATGTTATATCTCTCTATACCACTATTAAGTGAATGCTTAGAGCTTACTAGTTTCTTAATAGTCCTTTTCTAAACTGAAATAATTCTAAATATACCAAAATAATCAATCGACTCTTATATTACGTTTCGAGAAGATATTGATTAGTCAAAGAATTAACAGACCTACAAGTCAGGTTTGCACCCTTTGAAATTAATGAAATGCTACATAGATATGTGGAATTGACTAATTTTCCACAACATCCACAATATTTTCCCAGTCCTGGTAACTTTTTACGCAACAGCAACTCTCTATGGCTGGACTCAAATGCTAGCCAGACAGCGCGCTACGTTGGTAACCCTGGCAATGTACCGTTCGTTTGCCGCACGCAACGTTGCCATATTGTCACAGGAGGCACGTGACACGTCGCGACATTTGAAAGTGGGGTGTCCGGTGACGCGTGTCCGGCATATAATCAGGATTTGCATGCATCAATGCAAAGCCGTAATGGTATTATGACAATGAGATATATCAAAATTAAGCAGAGAAATTAATATGCGAATGGAGAGTAAGAAATAGAAGAAAAGTACTATATAACCTGGTTAATTCTTGATTAAAATTAAAGTAGAGTTCTGGCCAGAAGCTAAAATTAATTCTTCAAAAGGATTTCAAAGGAATATAAAAATTATGAGAAACCATTCGCTAATAATTTTTTTTTTAATGGAGTTCGATACACTAAAAGCATTTGCTCTGCTATGCAGCCCTGCTTAAGAGACAGTCCAGTAGTTACAAATGCTAACAGTGTCGAGCTACCCACAGCAATTCGTTGCAGCTCCTTCGATGCGTAAAATGTTTGTGGCAAGCATTGATGGAAAGAGTGGAGAGATGGATGGAGGCGGCAGGGCTTGTGGAATACAATGCATACAGCGTGGCATGTCAGCCCTGACGACCGTTGCACATTGCCCGCGTGCAGGGTATGTGTGCGAGCCGCGTGTGCGTCTAATAAGCCTAATGCATGGCAGAGCCAGGAAATGTTTGTGGGCCACAGAGTCTGACTGTAACGGAGGTTACGCAACTGACTAGACAATATTGGCAATATTTTAAAGTGCGTCGCAGATCGAGTGGGCATCGGAGAAGGGGGGAACAGGCACACGACCTACGAGCGTCTGTTGTCATAAAAACGCTTTAATTAAATTCATATTTGGGCCCAAGTTGATTTATATAGCAAAGGAAATAAATAAAGGTTGGGCCACAGACATCGAGAGACAATTATTAAATGTCATTGTTGGGCTACATTAATCTAATTGGATTGCATTGTCTGTTCATGAAGGAAAACTTCTATAAAAGTCACCAAAATTCCTAATGTACAATTTTGAAAAAACGAAAGGCGAAATTCTGTTGCATAAAACTGTCGCTAGGGGTCGCCTTATGCACTCAACTTAACGTCCCAAAGTTTTACAATTGTTGCGGACGTTAATTTGACATTTGAATTTGACATCTGAATTTTTGCGACTATGAAAAAAAAGTATATGCAGCAAATGCTGGCAAAAAGTTATGTGACAGCAATCGTAGCAGTTGGTCAAAGTAAAACTTTTGCACTTTAAATTTGAGTATATTTTCATGGATTACTTTCGAAGTTTCTTTGTGATATTTGTTGCCAGTTCAGCTATAGATGTATATTGGATATACAAAGTATATAATAATAATAGCATATAATATAATAATCGTATATAATAATAATAATAGCAGTTTTAGACATGATCAACAACTTTTGCAGGCGGATCACTATTCAACTACTTTATGGAAAGACTTTTAAATAATATTACTAAATCGGTTTACACAGCGAACTAACTCTGAGACTGTTACTGTATCTTCATATTTTATTAGACAAAAAATCTTATATCTAATTCTTTTATAATTTATGACTGCTCCACAGCTCGGTGTAATGAAACTAAGGCAGATGCGTGGATAACATATATTTCAACTTGGAAGGACTTATAGCTTTATCATGATCAGCTCACATTCAGCATTTCAATCGGTCGAGCTGCACATCAAGAGCATATGTGTTCATATTTGCATAAGCCACGACCCCAAGGCGTATGCAGGATATATTCAAGGAGGCGTCAGGCAGCTAGCCAGCCAGCCAGCAGGATGTGCAGCATCATGGTCATCATTACTCAACTTCTGGGCTATGTGGGGCGCTCAGTAAATAGCAGGCACTTTACGACCTGGGCCCAGGTTACTCAGTGGGCGTGGCCGTAAACAGCAACTGCTGCTTATGCTACTGCTGATGCTGCTGCTGATGCTGCTGCTGCGGCACGTGCCGAGCATATTGAATGGCGCATTGAAGTGCAGCATGCAGCATGGAGCATGGAGCATGGAGCATGCGGTATGTGGCATGCAGCAGGTTTCGTCTCTTTTTAATGCTTTTGAAAAATGGTCAAAGTTGTTGCTGTTGCGCGTCTTTTTGGCCAAGCTGACAGGGGCCAGCATTTACCTATATACGTATGTATATACATATATCCATAGATTTAGGTATAACTCTGACTCTGGCAAAAGATCACGCGCGCTGCTTAACCCAGTTTTTGAGTTTTTGGCTGCTGCACGTGAGTCCTTGCTAATCATTTGTCTTCCCTGGCTGCATTTTTCCAGTTGGCAGTGCTGCGAAGTTTCCATTACGCACTGACAACTGATTGCCAAGTTTATTATTGCTTCCGTTTGCTTATGAACAGCCAAAGGATATGCCATTTCTTCTACCGTTGCCAAATGCTGGCAACAATTTATCAAACGATTTTTTTCTTTTTTTTTTTTGCCCTCCGCACATGAAAATACGCCATGGAATTACGAGTGATTTTCTTTTTTCTATTTCCTTTTTTTTTTTGTATTTTGTTTAACAGGCCACATTCATTTATTATCCTCGATGCTTGTTGTGCTCGAAAGCTATTCCAAAATGTCATCTATATGGCCTGATAATCACTTGAAGGAGTTGCGCATGAATATATTACAAAGCGAAGTTCACAGATGAAATTGCAAGTTGGAGTATTGCTCTTATCTTCTTCTTATCTGCCCGAATACATTCCTCTTAATTTACGCCACACAGCTGTGCTTTAGGGTCTGTTTACCAATCTTAATGAAATTGTTTTAAGTTTTATAACTTTCCATTGACAAAACTTTAGTTGATGGCAGAAAGGCAAAGCGATACTCTTGCTTCTAGCTAAAAACGCTGTTATCTAATCCTTAATTTTGTTGCCTGCCTAACCAATTGAGCTGAGATCCAATTCGCTAATGTTTAAACTATATGTATGTCAAGCACTTTGGATTTCTTTGACGCTTGAGTAATCCGCATTGAACTTGACATAACTTCATGGGATGCGACTCAATGGAGATGTATCAAGTCAGACAACGACTGCATTTAAAAAGCTGTAAAAGCTCTGCACTGCTCTGCTCTGCTCTCTGCATGTGACAGCACTTAACACTGCCACGCCCACACACACACACACACACACACACACACACATACGTAGAGTGGCGAAGTCAAACAGTCGGAGCCACAGCAATTGAAAGTCAGTCACAAAAATGCAATCACAGTTTGACACAATTTCACCGAAGCGCCACTTCAACACGTTGCAACTGCAATATCTTTGCACAGAGCCTGCAGCAACAGCACATCAGCAGCCAAACAAGGGAACCAATGCACGAGCGACAACTCTGCAAACAACACAATGACAACTCTTTAACACTATTAAGTTCGCGTCGCCGTCGGCGCCGGCGTCAACGTCAACGTCGATTGATAGTCGCTGTGCTCTTCAGCTCCGTGCTGCTCTATGACATATGACTGTATAACCCAGCGGGTGCTATAATTATTATAATACTTTTTTAGCCATCTCATTCTCATCTGTTATATAGAGTTGTATAAATTTAACTTAATTTATTTTTTATTTGTTTTTTTGTCTATAAACAATGTATTTTCTTATTTTGCTGTTATATTTTCTTCAATTATTGTATAATACTTTTTATTAAATATAAAGTTAAATTTCATGTGTTTCATGTTGACAAAATCGTTACACATTAATACATAAACGATCGACAAAAATAGAGACACAATGAATCAATACCAATTTATAAAAAACAAGAATAGAAAAACATTAAATTGCAACAAAGTTGCTTTAGCTATTATTATTATATAAATGCTAAAGAAATTCTGTTGCAATAAAATGTTTTTTTATTCTCATTTATTATAAAATAGTATTGATCTATTAATCTATTAAGATTATGCTAGAAAAGACAATATGCTTAAAGTTCATCTGTATCTTTCTAGATAACACGATGTGTAAAAATGGTTTCTTGACACCGAAAGACAAAAAAAAACTTTGCTAAACCTTAGTTATTAAATATCATAAAGCTTTTTAGGTAAATTTAAATAAATTAAAAGCGAAAAATAGAAATTTGAGTTTTTAAAACATGTTATTGAGAAATCGATACGTATTAATATATATCTATATCTATTAATATATATCTATATATATACACATATATATACCTAATTATTCATTTTATATTTCTCCAACTTCAATTTGCAGAGTATTCAAAAAGCGAATTGAGTTCTTATCTTAAAACTGTTTTTGTTGCTATCGTTATCGTGGCTTTCATCGACGCTGCGCGTGCTCGAGTGCATTTACACACACACACACACACACACACACACACACACACACACACACACACACACACACACACACACACACACATGCACACATTCAAACAAACAAAAGAAATACAAATACAAACATATGACATTGCCGAATGCCACATACACACACACACACACACACACACACACATACACACACAGCGAGGACATTTTTGTTGTTTGATTGCGTTTTTATCTACGTCATTTCAGCAGCAAGCAAGCATGTTTGGGCAGTGTGGCAGCCCTGGTCATGCGGCAACTGCAACAGCTCGACTCTGGCGATATTTTACAGCGCCAACATTTTATTGCAAACATTGTGCAATTTCACTTTAAACGTCAATCGATTTTCATTTGATTTTTACGACCATTTTCTTTCTGCTCCTTCCCCAATTTCGTTTTCCTTCATTCCTTTGTATGTTGGGCAAGCTTTTGATTTTCTCAATTGCAATCACATTCACATTTTTATACCCTGTAGCCCATAAAGCGTTTGCTCGTTAAGTGGTCGCAGCCAACAGCATAAATGGTCTCTATAGGGTATATATATATATATATTCAGGTTTGCCTTGAAATGCGCGAAGTTGCTGCCTCTCTAAAGAAAAGATAGGACAGATCGAGAGCAGACTCTCTTAACTATACTTTTTCTATTTATAAGATAACTGAACACTAATGAGCATCTGTTAGTCGAACGGACTCTATTCAGTGCAGCTCCTTAGTTGTTTTTCCCAACATTTTACTTAACGCATATATTTTGCATCACAATCGTATTATCCCGTTGTTTGTGTGTGTGTGTGTGTGTGGGTGGGTGTCAAATTTAATTAACTTGACGTTTATTGAGACAGACACTTTGCAATGCAAATTTCTTGATATGATTTTCTCAGATGCTTAATTTGTCAACGCTTCGCTGATTTATGAACTCAAATCGATTCGATTCAATTTGCTGCCAGGCAAATCAAATGCGCGACTTCTGAGTGTCACAAAGTCAACAATCAGCTAAAGAAATTGGAAGCGAGGTGGATATACAGATACAGACGGAAAGAAAAGAGATTGTTAGATCGATAGGGAGAAACACAGAAAAAGTGAGAGAGAAAGAGAAGGAGAAGGATATGCTAAATTCCTTATCAGAATTTTAATATTCTTACATACGTATGTAGCTTTAAATTATCAATAAATTAATTGAAATATTTATAATAAAAGTACAAAACTAAATAACCAGTGAAAAACTATAATTGCACTTGACTCTTCGGTTCCTATTTTAGTTTTACTGGCACTATTGCTACGTTCTCTTTATTGAACTTTTGAATATTAACCCAAACACGTTTCCATGAAAAATTTATAGCCATGAATTATAGAAATAAAAACCTTCTTCAGCTTTAATATAAACTGTGTATCCACTATTATTGTACACTGTTCGGCCTGTCTGATTTGCGAAAATACAATCCCTTTGCCTATGTCTCACTCTGTGCTCCACCACAAAGGTGTGCGCCGTGAAGCGTGCTATATATTTATTAAAAGAAATGTCAAAAGTAATTGAACCACGTAGGCAGAGCCTCGCAATCAAAACTCTGGTTAACTCTTTTGCTCTTTGGCGACCTCATGTGCTACATTAACTTTCGCTTTCTGTGTAGTTTTCTGAATGGATCAAAGAGGAAGAGAACATGAAAGAGGGGGGGGGGGGGCAGGGTTGGGTCTAGCATGTTTGCGCCATTTTCGCAAAGTCATCGCAGGATTTACGTCGAATCGGCTTTGGCCAAGTAATCATGTTGTACACACACACACACTCACATACACACATACGAACACCATTACGAAAAGCCAACAGAAAGGCAGCTGGACACAATTATGGGGGGCCAAGAGGGCTTTCAATTTCACTTGGCTGGCTTCGGGTAAACAGCTCCTACTGCTGCTGCTGCTGCTGCTGCTGCTGATGATGCTGCTGCCGTGTGCCGATCAAGTGAAGCATGCAACAACCGCAAGCATCACGCAAACGCATCAAATCAATGAAAGTGGCCACTGCGCCACGATTTGCACTTCATTGACTTCATTCTATGGACGAGCTGAGCCACAGCCGGTCAGTTCTTCAGCTCAGCAGCTGCCCCGAAAAGTCAATGAAGTTCAAGTAGACGCAAAAGCTAGAACTAGAGCTGTAGCTGTAGCTGTAGCTGAAGCTGAAACTCAAGCCAAAGGCGCTGCTTAAAGCATTTGCAGTCCATTCGCTTTATTTTGCCCCATTTGATGCCGCCGTCAGTTTATAAAAAAAATTAAAATTGCAAAAAAAAAAATGAAAAGGAAAATTCTTCTTGCTGTTTTTAAATACCCTTTAGATTCTATAAATGAAGTTTTATATATTTTCAAGCAACGGAAAGTAGAAAAAGATATTAACCCCTTCCTCAGTCAAAGAAAACACGAAGAGAAACGTTTTAAAATTGCCTAAAATATAACTGAACTACTTATCAGCATAGTTAATTTGAAATGAAACATATTTTGTTATGACTACAGTAGAATTCTATACATAAATTGATTTATATTTTTCATGAATGTCTTATTCTTATATTTATTTTACATTTATGCAATATATTTTGTATTTTTTTCCGCCTGCAGGGTATCTACTAGTGATGCCTACTCCACTTACGATTAGTTGGCTTAGCTACCCTCTATAAAATTGCACTTGTATATGCTTATTGAGGACTGTGCCTCATCGAACCCACTGACCACGCCAAAAACTCAGCGCATAGAAATCCATTACGCTTGGTTCCCTTCAAGTTATACATATTTATTGATTTAATCTGAATACAAATCGCTTATCAGCAGTACAGAACATTGAGAAAAAATACGAGAAAAAAAAACATGAATATCATCAAATGCCTTTAAAACTATGCATGAAAAGTTGATGGAAGAGCAGAAAATATTTTCATGAACTTGAAGAAACTTCTCAGCAAATACTATATAAAAGATAATCATAAGAATGGAATAGTATTGTAGTATAGTAAGGAACTATAATGATTATATTTTGTACATAATTTAATGTTACAGTTTACCTATATATAACGAAATATATATTTTAAAATTTTTGAAAAATTCGATATAGTTGCATAGCTAGTCAAATTGTATTCAAACAATACACAGACTAAGCTGACACAGGATTCGAACGCCAATATATTATCAGTTAAAATAATAAATGCTTGTACAACTACGACGGCGACTGCTAATACTATTACTTGTGATCTCAGTACTACTGTTGTTGCTACTGCTGCTACTGTCTATAGTAGTAGTAGCAGCAACAGTAGTACTCAGAACATAATTAATAGTATTATCAGAGGTAGTAGTAATATAGAATATATTCGGTAGTTTCTGTTGAATAGTTTGTGTGGTTAAATCAATGCAAATCTCAAGTTACAGCCTCAACTGTATACGCTAATTTCATTTGAACAAATTCAGTAGAAAAATCAATACAAATATTGTTAAAACTTCTGCTGCGAAATGAGCTGCAGCATTGCATCGATCCGGTGATTGCTCTATCCAGATTATTTGTGAGCCGATGCCCATCTTATCGGCAGCCGCCTGAATAACATCGATGATATTTTGATCTAATTTTCGCTGACGCGTCAACAGCTTGAAGAGCGGCAAAGGCGAGATGGTCGAGTAGCCGCAGAGTCCGATCATAAATTGACTACTATGGATGACCCTATAGGTGACTGTGACGTTCATATTGGTAGTTTTATAATTTAATTGAAATACACTGTTTTTAGTGAAATTATTCCACGGAAACGAAACCGTCTCCTTGACAGCGTGAATTTCCTCATGGATTGTGCTAATATATTCCAATTTCAGTTTGAGTTCTTTATCCGCAGTTGGGGGCACGGAGACATTCAGGCACTTCATAACATCCATGTTTGGCACGCGAGCTGCTTCATACCAATAGCCCGACATCTAAAGGTGCAACTAGTCGATCAGTATTCTTCTATATGGTTCAGATGTAAAGCTTCAAACTTACAGCAGTTAGATTAAGTGGCTGTTCCTGAACCTCTCGACTGCATGAGAAGCGTCTCAGACTTAAGAATTTGCGCTGATATTGAGCACAGCTTGTCGAAACGAGCGCTAGCAGCAGCACGACCAATTGTTGGACAGCCATGCCAGAGAGATCTGTGCTCTTCAGCATCCGCTAAACAACTAATTCACATGCTGTCTAACTATAAGCTATTATATTACGAATGCTACGCTTATCAGACAATTGTTATTCATACACAAATTAATCTATACTTTATAGTAACATAGAGAGAAGCAGAGAGCGAGAGAGAGAGAGAGAGAGAGAGAGCTTTTCGTAAACGACAACTGAGCCACATGCTTGATATGAATACTAAAAATTGAACTGTTATATATGCTCTATATACATGGGTATCTTATCATCTGGCATATAACTGTATTGTCAGTATTAGAATGCAATTTAAATTTATTGTTAGCTTTAAGAGATAATAAAGAGATAAATTATATAATTAAATTCGTTTAAATTGAATATATATAATTTTTTAAAATTTACTAAAGTTTTTTTTTATTTTATTTATTCAGCAATATTTGTTAAATCTCACATTTTACAGCACTTAAGTCTCCTAGCTTAGAATTTATCATATTTAATAGAGCTAAGCGAGAATCAACTAGTTTTTTTAAGATAAAGAGCAGTTGAATTCAACTTGTAAATAGCGGCATGCGGAAGTTTTTCCATTTAGTTTTCAGAAACATTCACTTTAATGATAAAAACAAAATAAATACTAATAACTTTCTGATGACATAGACAGATATACCTTTCGCTGTTTTGCGAAATGTGATACGAACAACTAAACTTTAATATATTGCATATGCCATCACTTTGGGCACCACACATATCATATAGAAAATACCTAAGACACATATAAATATATTATAAATATAATGGGCTTTCCAAGACACCTACACGCACACACACTAGCACTATCACAAATTACAATAATAACAAAATATTAGTTAGAAGCATTTCAAACATTTCCTGTTATTAAACGATAAGCACACGCTAGCTCCACAGAGTCTGAGCGATAACCACGGCCAAAATGGTTAAAATTGCCATTTCTGGACGAACTGCAGAATTACAACGATCCGGCGATTGTTCCGTCCAGATAATATCTTCGGTATAACCACTTGCTTCCGCCAGCTTGTTTATCAACTGCACCTGGTATATAGGAAGCTGGCGCTGGCGTGCAAATACCTTAACTATTGGCAAAGACGCTGAGGCCGCATAGCCGCAGAGGATGGCAAAGTGCTTAGGATGAGCGAACTTTACTTTATAGCTTAACGATAGATTCATAAATTCGGAGTCGTATTGCAGTTGAAAGATGCCGTTCGCAGTATTCTCATTCCAGGGAAATGACAAAGTCTCCTTAACGATCCGTGGTTTTTTCTTAGCAATAGTCTCGATATACTCCAACTGAAGGTGCAATTCCTGATCCGCAGTTGACGGCACAGAGACATTTAAACACTTCATAATATCCATATTGGGCGCACGAACAATCTCGTACCAATAACCCGACATCTGTGCAGAGAAAATCAGGTTAGAATCGCGTGAGAGCTTGTTCAACAGTGCCTGATAAAAGTCAACTTACTGCTGTTAGATTAAATGGCTGTTGACCGAATTCTGTTTGGCAATTCAGATTCTGCGGTAGCTCCGGTAGTTGCGGTAGCTGAGATTGAACACATTGCATCCAACTCAATGCCAAGATCAGCAGAAAAATTATATTCGTTTCCATGCCAAACTTCTGCACACTTCCGAATTTAACTAACAACTGACTCATGTGACGGCCAATTGATATAACTTGGCTTATCAAAAAGCTACAGATAGCCCTATATATATATACATAAATATATATATATTTATATATATATATATATTGTATATATAGCTCAGACAGCAGATACGTCTAAAATATTGTGCAGATTATGTTATCGATCTGCTATCAACATTTAGACTTTTATTGGACTATTGTAAAAGTGAATAATCCAATATGAAGCAAAGTTTTTTTACCCGCTCACGAAGTGAATAGAGTATATGGGTATTTGTGGATTGCTAAAAAGTAAATGGGTTATTTTTGACCTTTTCTATAGGCTGATCAAAAGTAATATATATTTATATTATAATATTTCCACAGTCTTGAAGCTGGGATCAATGAGTTTTATAAGTGGATCACGGTTAATCTCGTCTACAGATAGGAATATTAATTATATAACTCCGTTGTGAAGACGGAACATATACATAATACATTCAATTTAGCATTGCTAGCGAGTATTATACAGTCAACGATTTGATTGTTGTTTAGCAAGACAAAAAAAATCTTAATCACAAATTTTCTTACTGTCAATAATTAGGTTGAGCGTATGTTTTAAGCTCCCATTTTCAAACACGGCTTAAGTCCTATGTTACATAGATATTAAAAACAGAAGAAAACTTTTTTTAATACTTTTAAGTTATATATATATTATTAAGAGTATCAGTGCGACAGCCAGCGTTAAATAATTTGCAGAGCTGACAAACGCGCATATTGCGTTATCGCAGCTGGATCCATCCAGCCACATGAAATTTCGTTTCAATGGCGATTTTTCCAATTGCTCATTAACGAAATCTTTGAATTTGGGATCCAATATTTCCTTTCGCGAAAATATCTTTATCCTTATGAAGGGCGAGATCGGAGAGTAACCACAAATAAATGAGATATTTACGTAATCGGTATAGAGTATCACAAAGCGTAGAAATGTTTTCGCATCGCGCATGTGATATTCCTGAAAAAATATGCTGTTGTTGGTGAGTTTGTCCATGTGAAATGCGACTCTGTCCTCAGCTCTTTTAACCTTTTTCCCAATGTGGCTTATGTAGTCCATCTTTAAATTCAGATTTCGGTCGACACGTTCTGGAAACTCTACCGACAAGCACCTGACAGCATATGATTTGGGGAAACGGGCCACCTCATGCCATATGCCCTTCAGCTGTTCACAAATTCATGAATGTCATACATCGAAGGGAATTAATATTTATATAAGTATTTGCAATCAGATATCAACTTACACCCTTCAAATTAAGTGGCATGCCTGTAGGGTCGTTTTGGCACTTCGATATTAACATATCCAAAGAAGGCTCCGAAGATGAAACGCTATGCAACCAAATAAGCATCAGGAACAACATAATAAATATTTTGGTTTCCATGCGAAGATGTTAGCTAACTTCACTGCTAATGTACTCCCTGCAGTTAGCTCAAATTCTTGTCAAAAGTCTTTGATATATTTGCAATATATTTAAAATTCGTAAACATTTAAAACTAGCTTACTATGTTTTACTTTTTCTGTAGTTCAATTAAGCGGATACTTCAGACTTGCGGTACAGCATCTTTATCTAGCTGTCATAGAATCTCATAGTAAACCTTTTGTATATGCCCCAATTAGCTGTTTTCTGTTTTCAAAGCTTTAAGACCTTTAACTTTACTCTTGCCCAAAACCAAAAGAATTATGCATTTTGTGTGCCGAGTTCGTTGCTTAAATATGCAGCTGAAGCAAAAAGCTGGCAACTTCTAGCATACCAAAAAAAAAAAATATATATAAAAAAAAGGACGAGCTAAAAAAAATGATAGTGAATAAAGCAGGCAGCGCAAACATGCGAAACTATTAAAAACATGTCTTTGTCCTTTGGCTTTGGCTGCATATAATGAAATTCCTTTGCCCCTTGCCCCTTGCCTCTTGCCTTTTGCCCCTTGTATTCCCCCAAAAACACCAGAGCTCCTCAGTATCAATCTAGGTGAAATATTAACAAGCCAGTCGCAGTCTGAAGTTCCACGATAGAAGGCCGATGTCGCTCCCGACGACAGCTCATAAAAATTCCTAGCTACAAAGCGCCTGCTCCAACGACCCGTCTTTACTCTGTCTCTATCTCTCTCTCTCTCTCTCTCTCACTCCGTTCCTCTTCCACGAAATAGAATGAAAGGCGACTGTGAGCTCTGGTTAAAGCGCCAACAGACGCTGAAACAATAGACTTGAGTTAACTTAAATTGATTTCCAGACGCGACAGCGTTTAGGGAAATCCATGCCCATGCCCAGCCAGCGCCTGCCGCAATACGCAGACGTTGCACTAAATGGGGGAGGGCGAGGCTGTGGAAGTAGCCTCTGCACCTTGATTGCAAGTTATTTGAAATTTTGTGAAAATTTCTGAAATAAAACTAGTAGAAATACTTTGGAGAAGAGCATTATAGACAAGCAGATATCCTGTAAATATAACATAGATTATATTTGGACATGATTACTAATAAACGAATAAATGAAATATACTCTTAGGGCTAGTTTTTGTAGATAACCTATAGTCTGTACAAATATTATATGTTAAATTCAAATATATTCTATAAATGTTAATGAAGATTCCTCTTAATACAACTCCAAAACTATCCTAGTGCAGATCGGTAGCACACACCCTTTCGTAGGTAGAAAAACATACTTAGTTTGCATATTTAATAATGATATTGCAGTTCATAATTTATTTACAATTTTTTACCTAACTCTAGCATGCTCTAACCTGACTTTTACAGGGTATTTAGAGAATCAGCTGCCAGGCAGTACGAGCTCTCCGCCAGCTTCCTTTATAACGTTGCACTTGAAAATCTAGAGATTGCACAAGAAATTTTTGTTGCAATTTGTTGGCGCATTGTTTGGCAACGTTTTGGCCAGAACAGACGGGAAAGGGCCATGGGACACTTCTTTAACCAAAGTTGCTTTGTTGCAGTTGCTCAATTTGGTTGGCAGATTCACTCACTTTTATTTCTCCGTGGCATATTGCAATCGTCTCTTTATTTATGCCACTCAATGGAAACTTTGACACACAAAGATGACTCAGTCTGAAGTGTAAATGAATGCTCTGCTCATATTAAGTCCTTTTGCTGCACTTGCAGTTGACAGTTGGCAATTCAAAGTCAATTAATTTAAAGTAATTCGAATGCTGAATTTCTCTGGGTTGGCATGCGGTTAAAGCAGTTGAGAATTATAAAAAAAAAAAACAACTTTGCGGAAGCTTAAAGCTCTTTATGCATCATTTGCGCTTACACAGTTATTAAAAGCTGCTCGAAACGATCGCCGATTGTTTAACTTTCACCTTGTCGCACCGTTAAGAGCACAATTTATAAGGCGCTCGTCGTCTGCAACAATGGAATTGCAACAATGTGAGCCCGTCTTGGTTTGGATGGGGCTGAGGGACAAATGGGGGTTTGCACTTGAAGTCATTGCGCACCGGCTGGCCATGGAACTGAGGGCAAGCGCAAACTTTTTAAGTGAATTTTTGATTAGATCTGGGCAAAGTTTTTGTCGCCAGCGACAACAAACGGCATCGGATGCATTCCGCCAGAGTTGCCAGCGTTGCTCAACGCAAAGTCGCCCAGCTAGTTGTGCCCTTTTGTAATTTGCGCAAAAGTCTATTTATTTGCGCAAACGATAATAATAAAATATGCGCTGCAGATAGTACCTAGTAGAGCATAAAGTTGACTGCCACACGCCCGGACATCGGACAGCTGGGCCTGGTCCACAATTACGAGGCTCAGACTGAGAGGCTCAGACACTGTACCTGTTTCTACCCAAAACTTTTCGCAAACAGTTCACAGTTTCTCTAGAACTCTCTAACTCTCTTACTCTCTCTCTCTCTCTCTCTCTCTTGCTCTCTCTCTCTCAATTTAAGTTAAAGTTTCTGTGCGAAAGTTAATAAAATTATTTGCCACAGACGTTGATAAATATGACACAGAAGTCCTTCGCAATGGCAAATAAATACCAGTGCAACACAAAATGGCGTCTGCTGCAGCTAACGGTGTAAACAATATGGCGGCAGCGGACTGATACTTTGGCAAATTCCTTTCCCAAGTTTTATTGCAATCTCTCTGCAACTGTGTGAGTGTGCGTGTCTGTGTTTGTGCTAAAGTGTCTTAAAGTGAATGCAGACTAGAAATAGGATATAAAAGCATATTTTATAGATGTATTATCTTAGCTAATTAATACAGATTGCAGCTTGCAGTTTGAAAGGTTCGATAATAATTCAATAATGAAGAATTCGTTTCCTTAGCGGCTGCAACAGGGGTAGACAAGTGCTTCAATAGCTGATTCAGTATTTTAGTTTCTATTTCTGAAGCAGCCGAACTGAGATCAGTTTATACATGCGAAAAATAATATTAAATTAATTTTAGACAAATATTTCCTAAAACTTTTACAAAAGCTCTGAAACAGTTTTGCTTATATCTGTATAAATAAATACTAATACAAGTATGAATACTTCTGAAAATTATATCCGAATTTGATATAATTCATCAAAGAACTTAAAAACTAAAGAAGAATTCATATTTTCATTACTGTATTAATGTATCAATTATTTTAACATTCATGACATATAAAATATATTTTTACCAAAATTTAAAATATTTTCAAGAGATTTTTCAAGTACTCCTTGTGTTTAGCCTAAATTAAATTACTCTTTATGTATAACTGTATAAACATCTCTGTAATATCATTACGAAGAAACACTCTCGAACATTTATCTCTCGAATGTATTCTGATTCGATGTGCTCAAAACTTATTTCACGCAAATCAAGTCACATTTGAAGAAACATTTTCTATACCTTGCGACCCCTGACATTTGCGACCCCCACAGTTGAGTGCAACTGCTAACCGCAGTTAAATAAATAAATAGAATTCGCTATTAAAGCAAAGTACAGAGCGAGTGTAGCAGCCCTATACCATCTACAACTGAAGGGTGTTTGCTTAGCTCTTTTTCTGTATTTCGTTTTTTTTTTTTTTTGTATTCTTCCTTTTTTACCAGATGCATTCGATGTGTGTAGTTATTATTCATTGTCGTGCTCGAGCAAATATCAAATAAAGTTTTTTTGCTCTGCTTCTGGGCAAATTTCTATTTCTCTTCATATATATACATACATATATCTGTTCTATATATATTTATATACATACGTGCACACACTTCTTGATACTTTTTGCACATATGAGCGGGGCGTGTTTTTTTTATTGCCAATCCCTTCATGAAGTTTTCCTTTCTTTTTTTTTTAATCGAAACATTTGTTGCGTGAAATTGTCCTTGAGTCGGCAATATGTTCGAATTTAAAGTAAAAACTTCGATTGGAACGTGAACGTTCGTAATGTAGGAGAGCCGAGCGTGCCAGTCATTAGCTAGTCATTAATCATAATTAATTACGAGCAAAAAAGTCACTGACAAAATATGAGTAAATATGCAAAGTACTGAAAGCCATAAAGGGTTTAAAATTTCGCAATTTTCGATCGATTTGCTGGCTGAGCAAAGTCTTTTGCCACAAAACAGTTGACAATAAATCTCAATTTTGGGCAAATTAGGCGACGATGTGGCCAACAACAAGGCAGCAGCTCTGAAAAGATGAAGATGAAGCTAACTGATATACGATATAGCTGCTCAACCACCTACGCCCTGTCAGGTAACAGCTAACCTGTTGGGGGCGTGCGAGGGGCACTCTTGACTGGCATGTCAGCCACATATCAAGTGCAGCCATAACTCAACTCTGCAGCCACAAAGCTGGCCATTCCGAGGCGCGCTCCACACTGACATTTGCTCAATTTATCGTTATTTCTCTTTGCTGGCCAGAAAAAAAAAAAAAAAAAAAAACGAGTCGAAAAAGAAAAACAAAAAATCAATTTTTGCCTATGATAAAACTCGAAACGAATTGGTCCACGAGTCACTAGGGAAGGAAAAACAAATAATTAAATGATTTTAATACTCTTTCTGCTCACCTATTTAGTGTACGCTCTTATCAGATAATTGACTAAAACTGGAAGAGCTTTACAGAAGTTTTTTTAGTTTATTTTACTAACTAAAGAAATTTATTTTCTGAACGTAAATCTCTCTTCTATATTTCGATTTGCATTGCAAATTGAGAAATATTCTAAGGACTAGACACTCTCTCTCTCTCTCTTAAGGCGAATCAAGAATACCTATTTGAAACCGAATTTACTTTTACCTTTACCAATTTAGTCAATTTTATTTGAGCAACTCAACATAAATTTTCAGAAACCTTAACGATATACATAATTTCGCAAAATGTTACAAACGACTTCTCTGAACAAGTAGATCCTTTGTAGGTGTATGAAAATATGTACTTGGAATCTGGCAAATCGAACTGTTCCCGTTTGCAGAGCTGTTGAGGCATTTAAGTGATTTATGCCTTGGAAACTGTTTTTGAAATGTGGCTCAGATGGCTAAAGCCAATGCCTAGTGCCTAGGCTATGCTCATGAGTTTCGAATTGGTTTCGACTTGCGGCATCGAAGTCGTCGTCACCGTCACCGGCACCGTCGACGTCGACGTCAACGGAACTGGCCAAAAGTCAAGAGAGCGCCAAACGCAAAACTGTGTAAGTATACAAATTGGCCGGGCATGAGTTATTGATGATGCAGGCCATGAAATGAACGACCGCTGGGACGCTGCGCCTTGCCCTCTGCCCATACATATGGCTAACCGACTGGGGACTAGCTGGCTCGTAACAAATGCCTGACCATTTCATTGAAATGTACCAAAGAATACTTCTCGTAGTCCCCCAAAAACTGAGTGAGCTAAGCCCCAAGTAACTTGGCTAATTGCAAAAAGTTTCGTTCAAAGAGCATTTGGATGAGGTTTTCATTTGCACAACAAGATGAGCTCAAATCGAGCTCTAATGAAAGCAAAATGTTTGGGCTTTGACAGCATTTGCAAATGCCCATATCTTTGATTTACCAGCAGTCAAAGAGTGAAGCTCTCTCAGTCAGCTGTCAGTAGAGCACAGCTCGGGAATGTTTTTACTGACGCAATTCACTTTAGCCTTAACGCTCTCATGAGCGTATAATTTCTGTTTTCTAGCAAACGCTCTTATATTTCCCTCCCTCTCTTAGTTGCCATATCTGCTTTGACCATATCCATACCATAATCTGCTGCCTTCAATGAGTTTTAATTTGCAAACCACCAAATACTTATTAATGAGTTTACTCTAGTTAGGCTGCCGATGAGAATATAACACTCTGTTTCGGACAGTTTCTGCACTATGACAAACCTTTTTCCATAATTGACCTAATTAAAACGTATTAAGACATACGCATACATATAGTCGGCTTAGCAAACTACATTCCAGCAAACGCATCAAATATGCAAAGCACCCAGCAGAGCTACCACTAGCCCAAATACCACGAGATCATAACTCATGTCAGGCATAACAAAACGAATATATTTATATATATTGTCATAAACATATATACAGTCTCTTATCAGAGCGGCCAAATCGTGTAATTTAATGTTGTGCTAATTTCACCCAACCCAATGCCATTCCAGGTGAAAGTCGTGACATTTTTGTGGTCAACCCCAGCTGCTGGCCAACCACCCTGACAGACTGTGGCTCATTTCTTGCTCATTTCCGTCAAGTGTTGGCCAAGAAACACGAACTATTTACAAATGACCAGACATTTAAGCAAAATGCTTCCGGCCTGGTCAAGCTAAATGCCTGAAAATTATGCTGTCTCAACATGAAATGGCATAAAGGAGAAAGCAAAGGCAAATCGAGTCGGCTAAGGCGAAGGCCAAATGCTCTATTCTGGCTACTTAGTCGAGAGCATTAATGGAGTATAAGGAAATTGATTTTTGAAGTAGCAAAATGCAAAACTAGATATATTTTCAATGAGATCAAGTAGCTCACCAAAACCCATATGAGATAAAATAAATAAAAGCTCATATATGTATTTTTTATAGAATCTTAATTCTTAAGATCAATTGGAATTTTAAATAATTTTACGTGGCTCAGCTTCGGTTATTATTTTTCGATGTTATCTAAAGTCCCATTTGAACTTATAGAAATTTGCATTTAATCAACCCAAACTTAATTTGAAGTTCCTGAAGATTGTGTCGAATACTGTATAAGCCAGTCAGTACAAGCTAAGAGCTCGCATGGCGCACGATATAGTCGCAATGCCCATTCGCTTGATAGTTCAAAGAAACTGTGAGTTATGTAAACATACAGGATATGCATGGCAGACTACAACTGCGACTCGGAGCACGCGCTGGTGTCACCGTGTCAATTGGCCTGAACTGGCTTCTGTTCTCATTGTTGTTGTTGTTGTTGGCCCGACCCAATGTTGGCTGAGTCTTAATTAAGTTACAGCCGCAAGTAGCAGTCGGTCGGGGGGCTGGACGATTCAATTTCACAAATATCCGTGCAAGGCGACACCAGCAATCAGCGGTCGTCGCCTCGACATAACCAAACAAATGTTAAATGCTAAAATAAGTTCATAAATTGTCGCCATGGCGCACCCAATGCGCATCCCGCCAACCCCCACCAACTGAAACTGGCGTTAAAAGCCAAAATGAATGGTCAATATATGAGACATAAATAATTTTTAGGGGTTGTATTTGCGTGTTTGACCAACATTTCCCGTTGCTGTGTTTACTTTCAATTAACCAAAACTGACCGAGCTCCTGGTCGGGGCAACAGACCATACACACACACACACACACACACACACACACATACATATATATATCTCACACACACAAATATAAATATATTGGTTATAAGCAGAGCCTAATGTGAAACTTGCTAATTGAGTGCGGCTTGTCACACGAGACGGCAAACAGAATATGATTTGAATGTGTAGCAAATGTATTCGGATAATGTATCTTTAAGTATTAAATAGATCTCATTATTACACATTTAACGCTTTGTACAAAAATATTATAAAATTTTATTAAATTTATTCAAAAAAAAAAAGTGACTCATACAACCTGAAAAATAAAATAAAATTAAATCGTAAAATTTTACAAAATTTATTAAATATAATTAAAAATTATAAATTAAAGTCGTTTTAATTTTTTTTTATAATAAGTTTAAAAAGGAAAACACACAGTACTATTATATCACATAGCATAGGTAGGCGATGCCAAAGCTGATTACAAATTTAAGCTTTGAGGATATACCAAAGAGAGACAAAGAAAAGGCGAAATATCAATATGCAATATAACATCGGTCAGCTAAACGTTTATGCGTAAATTAACCAAACTACTTAAGTAATCAAGTATTCAATGTAAAACTCCAACAGACACTCAAGCTGTTTATCCATTGTGTTAATATTTACGCTTAGCTCTTAAGCACAAGTATCGTTTACTATTTAAGCTGAAGTTCTATTGTCTGTCATCTTATAATTCCCAACTCGTTGGCCAATCAGGCGTCATAGCTTCCAATATACCACTCAGGGCGAGTCATCCATCGTCTAGCTAGCACTTCCGTCTGTCGGAAGCGTTGTACCACCCACACGGAGTGGGTCGACGTGGTTCCGCCTGTTGGTGCTGCTGTCACACTTGGCTTCGACTGCTGCTGGCCGTATAATAATCTTGATTTTGTGGTCAATTGAATTCTTAACTTCTCAAGCTCAAGAACACAACAAGGCCGCAAAACGGAAGCTCGACAGATACGAGCATCTCGAGGGCGTGCACAGCGCGTGGTACAGGACAGTGCAAAGTGGGTGGCTTATGGTGGGGCACCAATTGTGCTGCTCAACAGCTCACAACGAAATGACTGACCAGAAATTGTGTTGCCTACTCCTTATTGGCCATTGATTTGGCAGAATTGTTAAACGAGTGCGGCCAGCAAAATGGTCAAAAGCCGGGATATCAAAAAATACATTTGCCACACAATGGAGTCCACTTGTTTACAGTGGGTAGGGGTGGTGGGATGAAATCTATTTGCCGGCTGAGCTATACGTAACCAATAAGTATTAGCCAATTTTATGCTTTATGCTCTTTATGAGCCACAGCTCCGACTGCTACTCCTCCTGCTGTGGCTGCGGCTACGGCTGCTGCTGCTGCTGCTGCTGCTGCTGCTGCTGCTTCACTGCGCCTGATTACAGTCCGGACGCCTCAACCGAGACCGGAAAAAGTCTTTACCCACAACAATTCCCCAAAAAACATTTTGTTAGCACTTGCTACTTGTTTCGTTAGTGTTAGTTTCGTGTAGGAACATCTTTATGGGTAATTAAAACTTTTGCCCATTTTGGTATCGATTTGATTTCGGCTATACCCTGCATAACATAATCTAGAAATCGGGCATAGCCAACGTGCCGCAGTGTTTGTAACATCGGTGTTTTTATATTTGCTTCTGTCTGGCATCAGTTGAATTTAAATGTTTCATATGTCTATGAGATCTAAAAGATTAAAAAGATTGTTTAAATTGCTTATTTGACTCATACAAAACAGTGTTGTAAAACGTTTAATGAAAGCCTTATAGATGTCTTTTTCGGTAATTAATATCAACTCGATAAGCTCATATCACATATATTTATGAAAATACTGATAATGATGAATATCTATGAAAAAAATGGTATACAGGGTATCTCAAGTGCATAAAGAACCCTATTGCTTGTTCGGCTTTGTCTTGCCTTGCGCTCAACTCCAATTTATTGCACTTCAATAATACAATTTTTTCCCCTGCTTCTTTGCTGTATATATGTACTTATATCGTTCGTTAGCTCCATCGAACTGTGTGAAACTATTTTCGAATAGTTTTGGGGCACGTTTGTATGTTTGCCACATTATTGAAATGGGTAATGTGGCGTGTTGTGTCTGCAGCTCTCCAGTTCTCTCCAGTTTTGCATTCCATTTGCGCAAATGATTTTGGGCTGGGAATGTTTGCCCTGTTACTTCTCGGCAAATCCAATCGAACTTACAATTATTTGCGGTTTCTTTAACATTGCAAATATTTGTACACGCGTACATATATCTTCGAACTTCTGGTATTTGTATTCGCTGCGGATATTTGACTGGAACTTATTGGGTACATTACTTCAGATAAGTTCTAGCTAGATCGAGCGTCAACAACAGAAAAAAACCTAACTCTGAAGAATTCTTAAAAAGTCTTCAAATAGCTATATGCATAAACTTCCAATCGTAATTTTCTTGATCTAAGTCTAAGGATTCAATCTGAACCAAGCACTTGAATTTCCCATTATCGGCATATAACTTCACATATGAACGCTTCGTGGACTTCATCACAAGCTGAAAGGATTATGCACAAGTAACTTTGCAATAGGCAGCACTGCGCGCCCTTTATGGGAGAGTAACGAGCAATTGGGCTTGTGGCATACACCTGGGCGTGGCACTGGGTGCCCCATTGTGATGGCGAAAAGCAGATTTGCTGCATTATCTGACGGCAAATGCTAACTGCAAAGCCTTTACACAAATTTTCAAGTATTAGCGAGCGCATGCCCCCCTCAGACGGCGCCCCAGAGGCAAACTTCCGCTTGTTTGTTGGAGAGCTTAAAACTACGGCCTATCAGACAAACACACTCTCATATACATATATATATACACACATTCAGACGAACACGCACATCGGGCAAGACAAATTGGTCTTTGGTAGACTCCACTTAAGGCGGCTCTACAAATTTTCCTTTCGCAGTTGCCCAAAGGCAATGCGAACAAAGTTAAGGAAAAATCCATATTTTATTTTGATTATTTTCCGGCGTCTGTCGGCAGGTGTCGATTTCTTGCGACTGTGTGGGTGAAATTAAATTTAGCCTCACACACACACACACACACACAGAAAGAGAGACCCACAGATTGACGCCTTTTCTTTCAGCGTCAATCAATTTCGCTCGTCAGACAAAAACAAGCCCACAAAAATGTCCCAAGTAATGGGAAAAATTATTGAATTTGTCAACGACTGCCGCAGGGCGGCCAAGAACAAAAATATTATAGAAGCATACAGTAATCGAATTTATATGCACTAGCGCATACCCTGTAATCAGCTAGAAATAGATGAACTTTCTTTCTTGGAATATAAATAAGTAATAAGTAATAAGTAATAATTTAATATCGATTTCTTTGCACTTTTCTTTAGTCTATGTACCAAGATTTATAAATAGAAAACTATTATTATTAGATTGTAGATATTGAATTGTAAAAAATGAGATGCATACCTGCTATTTGTGCAACATCGTTACGCACAATTCGTACCCATTTCAACAATTACAGGGTATAAATACGTTTTAGCCATAGCTTAAAGCTGAGCATAGCTTTAAGCTGAAGATTTATGCGACTTGGCATAGGTGTCAGACAAACAAAATTATGTTTGAAAACGATTCTGTACCTTGGCAGTCATACATCATCAGGCTCGATGTTAGACGAGAGGAGAGCGGAATGGAACTGCCAGTGGGGGGATTACGCTTGTAGGTAGTTGGGGGTCTTTGGCAACCCTCCCAAGTGTAACAACCCTCAACGTTAACAAATTTGTTTGCGACGTTTTTAAATTTTCCCAAATACACACAAACTGGGGAGCTAATGTAAATTGTATGTGTGTATGTGCGTGTGCGTGTGCGTGTGTGTGTGTGTGTGTGTGATGTTTGGGGTAGGGTGAGGGGGCCGCACCTTATTTAGTCAAGCTAACCTAACGGTGCCCGAACCAAGTGATTTGTTGACAAAGAAATTTTTTAATAATTCACAAGGCAACAAAAAAAATAGAAAAAAATCTCATTCAGCATAAATGATGATGTAATTTTCGCTAAAAATTGAAAAAATCTTCAAACGTAAGCGTGGGCGAGAGGGGGTACGGGGGGGTGCGTAGCTCGGGGTGGGTACATAAAATATGTTGCAACAATCTGTTGGCGTGTGTTGCCACTGACGATGATGAATGTTGCACGCATGCGTTGCACTGATTTGACGGACGAACAAACGGACGGACGGACGGCCGGGCGAACGAACGGTTCTGACAATCTTGTCACGGCGTGCTGCTGACTCCCGCTTGAGTGCGCTCTCAAAACCTGCCAGAAATGGAGTCAGTTAAAAATCTAATCTATGCAGCTGGCAGAAACGTGTGAAAGCTCAATGAGCTGCGCATCGACACAAGCTGTGGGCTAAGCAGGGCTGCCATCAGCTACTAAGAATCCTGAATTGAGTTTAGAAGTGCTGAAGATCTTGCCTTAGCTAGCAGAATTAGTTTTAGTTTTAGTATGTACCAGTGTTGCCACCTATTAAAAAAGCAGAACGGCACAATGCGACCGTAGCTTCAACTTGAGCACCATTTATGACAAAATTTATATAAAATTGATGAACAGTGTTGCCATCTATTAACAACAACCTTGCTAGAGTATAGAAGCTTTACAGCTCAGAGTTTGTGCACAAGTGCTGCCATCTGCTACAAAGCGTATTGCCACTAACCATGTATGATTAGTGTTATTGCGTTGGCCATAATAGTGCTGCCACCTTACGAAAATCTGTCTACTTTTAAGAGCATTTTAATTGGAGCAAAAGGTATACTATCATAAATTTCAAACTTATATTTAAAGACAATATATCTTTAATTCGCCTTCCCTTTTTAGATCAGTACATACAATTTCATCATTAAAGCGAGCTCCACGCTAAGCAGAGCGTCCTTCAGGTATCCAACCACCAATCGAGTCACAGCTACGGCCTATTGGCCGTGCTATAGCACGCTCTTAGGAGTCAACTATTAGTGAGTCTTCAACTACTTATTGTCGCATCATTTAAGCACAATTTGCTAGCTAAAATTCCATTTTTTTCCGATATTTGTCGACTTTTATTTGCCAACCCTCGCAAATGTAATGATGCGCATGATGTCTGACGGCCCCATAATTCTACCAGGCAAATTGATAGTTGACCGCAAGTTCTGTTCATATACGAAAATGTACCCAATGTCTGTCGTAATGCTCATGGCTCATTAGTTTTCGCCTAATTTGTGTTGCAAGCGGCTTGTACGTCTGCCTTTGCCATCTAATGGAATTCAATCAATTTTCATTTATTTCGATTACGAAATTCGCACCACCAAACAAATGGAGCTAGCCACTACGTACAATCCCCCCTCTGCGCCGGCAAAGAAGCCAACCAAAACCATTTTGTGTCTGCAAATGGGCACTGAAAAATTTCTTAATTATCCTGACGTGCAGCCTGTCTGGAATAGCAGGCGACGACGAAGGCGAAGTGGGAGGAGCAGATGCAGGACGATAGAGGAAATGGCGAGCGCCCCTTGGTTGACATGCTTCATCAACATTTTGGTTGTGTTTTCTTAATGTTCCTCACACAAAGCAAGACAAATGAGCAAATATATCAAATGCATAAAAGTAAATATAATTAGAGTTTAACGAAATTCGACTTTGAGAAGCGCTTAGAGAGGCGCAAAGAAACAGCACAATTTTATAATAATATTTGTATTGGAATATATCACTTTGAGAAGCGAAGGAAGAGGCGCGAAATATATATCAATGAGCTGCCCAAAAGCTTCTTTGATTTGATCGCCCTATCTGCCGCATGATTTCATATTGTAAATTGTTAATGCAGCTCCTTTTTGGTCCATATTGATGTTGCTGAAAACAATATGCCACAAATGTCAATGTCAGACAAATGAAATGAAATATCAAAAAGAAAAGAAAAAATAACTTGAACAAAAAGAAATAAATGTAATGAAAAAAAGGGTTTCGCCGACACTGGCAACTGCGCATAATCTGCTTATCAAAGGGTTGCACAGGAAGCCCCATGGCATGGACTCCTATCTTATCCCTACACCCAAACTATACCAATGAGAACTGCGTTCAGAAAAATGAAAGCACGTAAACAAAGAAGTGAAAATTTGATTTGCATTTTCTTGTGCAAAATGAAATGAAATTAAATTAAATTCTCCCTGTCCGTATCGTTTATTGTTTTTGGGTTTTCTTTTGAATTTTTTCTTCTTTCATATAACAAAAATAAATATGTTTACAAGCCGCAAAAATGATTTTCATTTATTTATGTTTTTTTTTTTTTTGTTTTCTTGTAATTTAGGACCAAAAAGTTACACAACAAAAGCTGTGTTGCCCAACAACAGAGCTAACTCTGCCGAGCACCTGCTGTCAAGCAATGCAATGCAAATTATTATATAACAGGTATCTGTCTAGATAAATCACATATGTATGTATATATATAAGCAAGCACATGTTCATTAAAAAACGAAAACAAATTCGAAAACAGCATATGAATGTGGCATGACCTTAGTAACTAGCCGAATGTCGTATACACTTACACTGTGGGGCATTAGCTTTACCAAGCCAAGTCTCTTGAGCGACTGTAATGCCAATATTAAATAAATAATTTATATGTAAATAATAATTGATATATAATATTAAATAAATAATAAAAAATTAAATAAATATATATTACATATAATCATGTATGATATTACATTTTATATAAAAATCAACATTATCAGAATTGTATTACTGGAGGGACAACATAATTTATATGTCTATCTGTTAAGCTTGCAGGATTATTGGACGAATAGTAGCACAAACGCGATATACACCTATTATTTTGTGACTGATTCTGAAACTTGTACATATGCATATATTAATAAATTACAAAAAAAAAATATCTTAAGTTATTCATATCTGCATCATAAAGTTCAATATCTCCACCTCAACTGAATGTTACAAAGCTCGCCTGGAACTGAACATATCCTCAATGCGCAGGCTGGCAGAGGACCCATGCAACAGGCAAGAGGAACATCAAACAAATCTGTAAGTGAAATCTGCCTGCCCATTGGCAATGCGCTCTGTATAAGGGGGCATTGAACAAGTAAGAATTGAACTCTGCGAATTGCGAATTGCGAATCGCGCCTCAATTATAATGAGAAAAGCAAACGAATTGGGAATAATTTTCAATTCACTTGTTTCCCACCTACATTCGTGGCTCGTTTATGGCGTTTTTTTTTTTCGTTTTATTTCTTATTTTCGGCAGCGATCCTCAGATATTTATGCGCCCTTTGTTTCCATTATTTATATCGTACAGCGGGCCTCTGCGCTATATAGGCATTGCGCATTCATGTGAAACCCAAACAGACGCGATGCCTCGAAGCGCTGAGCTCCATAGGTTCGCTTAGCTTTGTATAATAAAGCTGTTAATTTCTGTTTTTTTTGTCGTGTGGGCGTGGCTTGTTTGGAAAGGATGTTCACATAAGAGAGAGGGTGAGAGCGAGAGCGAGATAAGATGTAAAGTAACTGAATTAACAGACTGCAACTGCATAAATACCTGGCCTGTACAATTCACATAAAACATTTAAATACGAAATGGCAAACGAAATGACTGCAAAGAAAGATATTTAAGAAATGGCCAGGAATCGATCCTAAATCTCGTCGATCAGACACCTTGCCTCTATCAAACGTGGCCATCCATACATACATGCATATATACAGCTGTGTTCATAAAAATAGTAGTGCGACAGAAATGCTGGAAAGCAAAATTTGGCGATCAACATAATATTTTGAAAACAAGTACATAACATATACAATATAGCATACATAATGTAAGATATATAAGTATCAAAATTGTATGTTTATCGCAAAGTTTTGCTGTCCAACATTTCAGACGCACTACTATTTTTATGAACACTGCTGTCGCACTACCACTACTATTTTCGTGAACACAGCTGATTGTGTGCAAAGAAAATGCCACGTGGCGCTGCAAACGTGAGCAGTGAGCATTGAGTTCATGATTCCTTTCATAACCTCACAATTAGCATACAAATTTTGATGAAATTTTCAACACATAGTCCCAAAATATTGGCTATATTTGCAACTGAGCTGCAATTTAATTGAATTTCAGAAATTGCGAGCCAACAGCCCAAAAACATCAGATATAACAACTTGAATTTGTCCCATGGCAAAGAAAAAGCCAAATTTGGTGGCTTCACAAATTGGGCAAGATGTGCTTTAATAAGTATGGAAGCTAGAGTCGACTGGAAGATACATTCTACACTTTCTTTTATATATATATATATATAGATAACAAACAACAACATGCATGCAACAATTTCTGAAGAATCTTTGTGTAAGAAATGCCATCTTAAGCTCTTGCTGGTATCAAATTCTTTATTTTTTATTTTTATTGCGTTCAGAATATATAAAGTTTGAAGGAAATTAAATGTTTATTGATTACAATTATTGAAATCATAAAAGGATTTGAAGAAGTTATTGTAATAAGTGGTTATTAAGATAGGTAAAAGATGGAGGAGTCACTTGGTTTGGCCATCAGTATGTTTGAGCTTGAGAGAGAAAGGAGATTTGTAGAGCTTGGCATGACGAGATGTTGAGTTTTTCTTAAAGTTCTTAGCAGCATCAATAGTTTTTCCCGTTAGTCCGCCTTCCAATGAAGAGTTTGTCCGATTTGATGCCGCATTTGGAGATTCGTCTTTGGGGTCAGCTAAGTCAACTTCTGGAGCTTTTGCAGTAAATTGAGGAGTAACATTGGGCACGGCTACGACGGTGCGACCCTTGTCAGCGTCGACATTCATCAAGAACTTATAGTCGCCAAATGGAAAAGGCTTTGAAGAAGCTTCCGAATCTTCGGTCAATTTCTGCATCTGGCCAAATCTGAAGCACAATGGACGCCTCAATTCTCTTATCTCCTTCTCTTTTCCCTGTACCGAGTCCACGGAAATTTCAATTGGGGGCTCTGCCACCGGCAGTGGTTCCGTTTCCTTTGCCTCCTCAGGCTGGACAGGATCAGTGGCCGTGCTCTTGGGCAATTCCCACTCCTTGGGTCGCTTGGCCAATTTGACCTGCAGCGGTGGATGGCCCTTCTCCAGGGTGAACTTATTCATGGCATTCATGGCCTTCTCAGCCGAGGCCCTTAGCTCGAAGCGTACAAAGGCAATTCCTCGTGATTGGCCCGTTAATCGGTGCTTGAGTAGATTTAAGTCAAGCAGCTTGCCAAAGCGTCCAAAGAGTTGCTTTAACTTCTCTGCATCATAGTCCACTGGCAAATTGGCCACATAGAGATTGGCATTCTTAATGTCCTCCGAAGGAGGACGAGCCAACGAAACCTTCAATCGCTTGCCACGCATTTTACACCCATTCATCGCGATCTGAGCCAAATTGGCAGTCCGCGAAGCCATGAAGTTGACAAAGCCATAACAATGGCTGGCACCGGTTTCCGAATCTCGTATGATCTTCACCTGCTTCAGTGCGCCAAATTGAATGAACAGATTGTACAGCTCACGCTCCTCCATATCGGATGGCAAATAGTTGACCAACAAATTGGTGCCTTCGGCTTTCTGATTGTCGTCAGCCACATAATCGGCACACACTTCCTCCTTGATATTGGCCATGGATTTAGACAATTCTTCGCTGCACAAAAGAAACAGAAATAACTTTTCTTGTTCTCTCACTCTCAATATTTCACTCTTTCGCTGTCTAACTTACATAAACTTCAAAGCTGATCTGAGAATAAATAGCACCAAGCGTAGCAGCAATTCGACAATTTTATGCCTTCTCATTTCACTTGACAGCTTACGCACGCTACGCAACATCTTTACCAACACTGGGTTTCTGACTCAATTTGCAGTGCAAGCAATCGATAGCTGATTTTACTAAAACTAGTGCAGGGAAGAAAAACTTTCTATGTTCGATTGTTTAGGAATGAAACGATGAGTTTTGCGCTTGCATCAAGAGAATCTCAATTTGGAGACTTAAATATGCTGAAATGAAAATAACAGAATAAACAAACGATTAATCGTTTGGATGAGAAACTATCGATTAATGCTCCGAATATCTATACTTTAAAATACCAAGAGACAAGCTCTAGTATATTTAAGTGCTAAATTCGAGTCGACTTGTTGCGCCTGATCGAGAGCATATATAGCTAAATAAGCAAATCATTATACCCCGATCAAGAGGAAATACCGTTTTTAATCATATACTTAATACCATCTGCAGCCAAATTGCTATCGATATTACTGAGGTGATATCGATAACTTTAAGTAATTTGCCTATAAGAAATTTAACTATAGTTCAATAAGTTTTGTCAATTGTTTAGCGAAACCCAAGACTTCAGCTTGCCCTGAGCTTTTAATTATGTAAATATATATATATATATATATACATACATATGTATATATACAAAATATGCAGGCTTGCGTGCCGAGATAAGATAAAACTCCTTTTTAGGGGCCAGAGTAAAAGGCGTAAAAGGCAAAAGCTGCAAAAAAATGGAAGTGGTAAAAAAAAACCCAGTGTTTCAGCTGTTTATTTATTTGTTTGTTGATTATGGAATTGTTAAGGACACAGAAAAAATGCGAACGATTTGCAGGCCAGGCACATTAATTGAAACAGGTGCAAAAATTGGTGGAAAACAACACAAGCTAAGGGCGTGATACAGTATGAGGCAATAGTAATAATGATGATAATTTCCAGGGTATATTTGAGCCTCGTTGCAGTTGAAAGAGGCAAAAGCTTGTGCTCACTGTCTGAGTTTTCATATTAATTAATTTCCATTTCCGTTTTCCGTTATCTTGCGCACGCCGATTTTTACCTTTATGCAGACTCAGCAATTAATCAAGTTTAATTACGCCCCAACGTTTGGAGTTAGCCAGGCCTCCACATAGGGATTCTAGCGAACATTGGCCGCATTAATCACTCGAATATGCCCAAACATTTCTCATATGTGCGGGCGGCGGCGGAGCTGAGGGGCGGTTTCCCATGAGATAAGAATAAGAGTCTCATAAAAAGGACTGTTCACGTAAACAATGCATTTAAATATTTGCCAGGATAACGACCCATTGTCAGATCATTTAATGACCTCAACGGAAAACGGAAAAATATGTTTGAATCATTTTCAGCTAAGACATATAAGCCACTTACGTTCCACAATAGCGAATGCAACAACCAGCGCAAGCTGACAGAGTCTGACTGCTATAAGCACTTCTGCACTAGTGGCAATGAATTGTGGATGTCGTTATTATTGTGGACTTTGTGGGGCTCTTTCTGCAATGCAATTTGTATAGACCCATGTTATACCCTAGAACTTCTTTTCATATATGCTATACTATTTGCACATATTATAGGCACACATATATTTTATAATAAGTATGATATTAAGCTTTCTCAACAATATCTCGTTTTGCAAAAACTTGTTTCAATAAAAAATCGCAACGCCCATAAATAACTTTTGAATGTCTATGTATATAAAAATGTATGTATGTATGTGTGTATTTAAATCAAAGCACATTCAAGATATTTATAATATCGTTGCAATTAATTCAATTTGTTTGATAAGCTTCTCTATCTGTTGCGCTCTAGAATTAATTTATCACAGTATTATGCGCAAATCTTTAATTCAAGGATTCCTCATATTCATGCACACACACACATACATAAATAATCACGCACGCACACACACACACGCGTGCGCGCTTGCATATGCGTGTCAACTGATGCCGCGACCTCCAGCTTTGTGTCTAATTGGGCGCAACATTGTGAACGCAAACAATTCACAGCTGCAATTTAACAACAATAAAATACAAATTCGGTGTTTCAGAACCAATTGAGACGATCTGTGTATGCGCAATTGGAAGATATCTTAACATATGGATTGCCTGGCTGGGCATTTCCCCCCACACACACTCACAGTTAAATATGTATCTATATATATATATATATATATACATTCCACATGGCTTTGCTGTCTGTCAAAATTGCCAAAAACAACAATAAAGGCAACTACAATAACAACAGATGTTCGAAGCTGCGCGAAAAGGTAAACGAGTTGCGCTCACGAATATACCTAAAGAGAGCGGGAGAGCAATGTAACTGGTTGGCTTCGTCTATGTGCGCGTGAGTGTGTGTGTGTGCGCGCGCGCTTGAGTAAGTGTGCGCATGTGTGTGTGGGAGGCGTGTAACACTGACTATGACCTCAAACCACCCACAGTTACAATGCAGGCCGCTTGCGCTGGCAGCGACGCTGGCATCAACAGCAATTTTGCATTTTTAAGAAAAAATTGTTTGCATTTGCTGACGTCACAAGCAACAAAATACTATCGCTGCGTTTGCCAATGTTTGTTGTTGTTTCGTGTCTGTTGTTAGTTGTTGGTTGGTTTAGCTGCTTGTTGTTGTGCCCACAAAAGGTGCGCTTACAATTTTCTCCACTTTCTACAAGAAAAATGTGAGAAATCAAAAAGATGCCACCGCTTTGTCTCAGTTTGTATAAGTATGCGTGTGTGTGTGTGTGTGTGTATGTGTGTGTGTGTGGCGGCCACAAAAGTTCACTGAGAAAGCAACATGAGACTGGGCTAATGTTGAAATGAAAATAGACCGCAATTTATTGATAAAATCAATCAAAATGTAGTGCTGATAAGTCTCCTCTCTCTGTGTACTATTTTATTTATTTCGTTCACTTATACAATGGCAACCCTTTTAGAACAGATGGCTGGCTGGAGTCGAAAAGGCAGCGCAGCGCAGCGCAGCCAACGTTGGCGGCGGCATTCAATTGATGCAAAGTGGATGGAAGAACGTCGAAAGAAAAAAACGTGCGTGGTTTCAATTGCCGTTAGACAGCGGGGATGCCAAGTACTGAGGGGGGAACTCAACAAGACGTATTTTCATGCTAAAAACGTTCAAAATGTTTGTTTACAATTTACAACAAAATCTTCACACATACACACACACACACGCGCAAGCGCGCGCACACACTCGGCTAAAGAGTGGAAGAGAGAAGCAGCTTAAATTCTGAATGGGAGAGCAGCAGTGAGAGTGAGTGCCGATCAAATGAGTAGTGAATGACTATCTGTGTTGATCTCTTATTGTGATTAACGGCCTGCGTGTACGCGTGTGTGTGAGTGTGTAAATGTTTGTGTGTATGTATAATATTGTGGGGGGATGACATCACCGCACGTTGCTGTCGCAAAGTTCGCACTATACCATTTTTTTTATCTGCCTCTCTCTCTCTCTCTTGCTAAATTTTTCTGCTCTCTAAGTGTGCTGAAGACGCCAACGTACAGTGCTTGTGCATATGCATGTGTGTGTGTGTTCTTCTTCGTACAGTGGAGTGCAGTGGGTTAAAATGCATTGAATGTTAGGTATTTTATTATATATATTGATAATGATATAAGATTAAATGTGAAGCATACATTAGATAATGTTTCCAATATTATTATTGTTTGTATTATTATTATCATTATTTCATTCAATGCAACAAGTTCCAATGCTGCGTCGAACGCGAGCATTGTAACACTGTGCACTTGAACGTAGGCGCAGCAACAACTCAAACGGTTTTAATAGTTGACCAGCAAAATGAGAGAGCACACGAGAGAACGCGAGAGCGTGAGCGCTTGTTTGTGCTTACGCCAACGCCAACTTTTATTTTTTTTTTACGTTTGACGCGCTCTGCCTGGCTGGTTCGGTTGCTGCTGCATGCATGTATGAGTGCCCGCTCTCTGCTGTAGACCTGGGGGTCTCGCGATGTTCAATCAGTCGTTCGGAATTCGCGAAACTATGCGGTCGGCGTATGAAGATAGCGCTGCCGTGTCCACGGATAGCAACAAATACCACAGCAGCTATAGCTATAATAGCCAAACGAATAATAATAACAATAATTACCATAAAAACTATAATGGCAACGGCAACGGCAATGGTATACCCTATCACGCGCGCGAAAACTCATTGCCCTTTAGCTATGGCAATGCCAAAGCAGCGACGCCGCTGCGCAAAACGCCAACACCGACGCGCGCCGATAGTTTTCTCGACTTCGATTTTGGCTTGAGCAGCAATAACAATAACAGCACTAATAATAATAATAATAATAACTATAATAGTAGCAGCAGTACGGGCAGTGATATGATAAAGCCGCAGCCACGTTTAACCAGCCCTCTGCTGGTGCGCAAAACACTCGGCGGCAGCCGTTCAAATACAAATGGCAACACGAATGGTTCGAATACAAATACCACCATATCGAATACCTATCATTATGGGTCGGCAGCGGGTGTAACGAAGCCGCGGGTCGATTTGGAGCAGCTGCTGGGCGAGCGACGTGACAAAGTCTACAGCGAGTATCGGCTGCGTGAAAAGGAGCGTGAATTGGAACGTGAATTGGAGCGTGCCACGGCACGTGTGCCGCCCACGCCGCCGCAGCGGCGACAAAGCAATGGCCCCAGCCACAACAAATACAATTATGATTTTGAATTCAATCTAAACTTGAACGATATCAACGATCGCAACTCGCTGCCAGCGTCAGCGCCAGCGCCCTATACGACACGGAATATTGAGTTTAGACAGGATATGGATGTGCCGGATGGTGCGATCGGTGGCAATAGTCGGCGCTTGGAGTCCACAATTGTGGAACGCAATTATCACACAATTAACAACAGCAGCCGCAGCATCAGCAGAAACAACAACTACAACAATTACAACAGCTTGGAACGACCTCCAATGGAAGTGACATACAAACAGCTCGCAGAGCCACAGTTGGAGCAACAGGCGCACATTTATGGCCAGAACCAGATGCATCTGGAGACGCACACGCGCAGCCGTCGCGATTTGTCGCCCATTTATGCCATCAGCACGAAACGCAACGTGGCTGCAGCTGCTCCAAATAGCAATGGACATCAGCAACAGATACAGCAACAACAGCAGCAGACGGATTACCTGTTGACACCCAGCCCCACTAGCCGGCCAGAGACGCCCGCTTTTCCGGTCACGCCACGCACACCGTTTGGCAGCAGCACCTTGCAACGCGCCTCACCCACCACCGAGTCCATATACCAGACAATGGCCACCAATCGGCAGCGTCTCAATTCGGCGCCCTCGCCCACCTTTGAGGTGGCAGCGGATTTGGTCAAATTTGCCCGCAATTCGGCGAAGTTCTGGTATAAGCCAATGCTCTCACGAGAGGATGCCATAGCGCTGCTGATGAACGCACCACCGGGCACTTTCCTGGTGCGTGATTCCACGACCTATGCGAATGCCTATGGTCTGGTGTTGCGCGTAGCTCAGCCGCCGGCGGGCAGCCAGGAGCTGGTGCGTCATTTTCTCATTGAGCCGACGCAACGTGGCGTCCATTTGAAGGGCTGCGACAACGAGCCCACCTTTACCTCGCTCTCGGCCCTGATTTATGAGCATTCCATAAATAAGCTGGCGCTGCCCTGCCTGCTGCGCATACCCGATGCGGATGTGGTGCCAGCTTTGGCAGCCACCACACCGGCCCAACAGCAGCTGCTCACCCATGGCGCGGCTACCAATGTGCTCTGGCTCTACAGCTGCGATACGGAATCGCTGACTGGCAACGAGGCCATACGCAAGGCTATACGGCAGATGTACGCCCAGAAGCCGCTGCCCACGCCCACTGAGGTGCACTTCAAGGTCACCGGGCAGGGCATCACGCTGACGGACAACACACGCAAGAAGTTCTTCCGCAAACACTACACGGCCGATGTCATCTCCCACTGTGCCATCGATCCGGAGAGTCGCACGTGGAACAACAATGCAAACGAGGCGGACAAGAAGACCATCTTTGCCTTTGTAGCCCGCCGATCGCACAGCTCCAAGGACAATCAGTGCCATGTCTTCTGCGACCTATCGGTGGCCCAGCCCGCAGCAGCGATTGTCTCCTTTGCCAATCGCACGCTGCCCGTCGAGAAGCAGCGCAACTATGTGCTTTGAGGAGCGGCCGGACATGGAAATGTGCCACTAGCCAAAGGCACAGTTGGTAAGTAGCTGCTGGTGGTGGTGGGCCATAAAGTCCGAGCCAAATCGCTCTTGGTCTTGGGTGTGGCAGTCTTTTCAATTACAGTAGAAACCCTTTAAAGTGAGCCCAGTCTCTTGCTTCTTCGAAAATGCGCTAGAAAACTAAAATAACTGTGAAAATTTTAAATAATAACTAAATTTTTGTTTGCTAAAAATTAAAATTTTAATTTTTCTAAATTTTTTTTTTTATAAATAAATATTTAAATATATATAAATAATTTAATTCAAATAAAATAATTTAAATTGTTTATTTTTTAAATTTCAAAATTTAAATTTAATAAAAATATTTCTAATTCTTTCATTTATTATTTATTATTTTTTTCAATTTCAATAATTAAATTCAAGTGAAATATTAAAAAAAAAAAAAATAAATTCAATTTTCATAGTTTTTCAATTTCAATAATTAAATTTAAATAAAATATTTTTTTAAATTATATTCAGTTTGAATAGTTTTTCAATTTGCCTATAAGAATTTGATCTTAAATGATTTTTTCTTTAAAGAGATTTTAATGAACTTGTTCAATATATATTTTTGCAATTCTCAAGTTCATTTAAAGTGAAGATCGTAAAGCTTTCTCTCTATTTATTTATTATTAGTAGATCCCTCTATTACCAGAATTTCGTAGCGATTCAAAACTCATAAAATTCTCTAAAAAAAGTGATATTTTAAAGTAATTATGTTTAAAATTAATTTAAACAGCATCCACTTCCCAGATTAGGCCACCTAAAACTAGTAAAAAACGGTATCTTGTTTAGTTTCCATTGTCTCACATATTTCCATCATCTACAGTATTCACTGTACACGCAAAAGTTCCATCATATTTTGGCGTCAAACGGAAAACGATTAAAATTGTTTCAGTTTCTTAGGCGTTTCTTTTAGCTTTTCCCCTTGTTTGTTTATTTAACATACAACGCAATGCCCCGTCACCCCCGGCCACACAACACACACACACACATACAACCTCTCGTCGATGCTTGTTTGTTTTATGGTCTTCATATGCATATATACACTGTAGCAGGGCCACATAAACATCGTCTAAAGCACATTTCATTACGTTAGTCGCGTTCTTTTTCGCAACGGAAGTTTGTGCCATGAGTCAGTTGCCTAAAATATGATGTAGAATACAAATTGGATTGATTTTCGATCTGGGAAAGGCGTTAGCTTAGATGATTATATGATAGCCGATTGCCTAATGGGCCCACACACACATACACACACCTACTATGTAGAACGATATTTAAGGCACCTCGCTGTATACCTATATGTATATCTACACCTATATATATATATATATGTATTCTTGATTAATTCACCCGCTTCACGGTCAGGCGTTGAGGTTGCCCGATAAGGTTCACACAGTCCCTAACTGTGCATAGACATGCTTGTGGGCCACTTTTCCTGATTACTCACATTCGCTATCATTCGCCGGCTCAATTTGTCGCTGTTCTATTATAATCAAGTTTCAGACAGCTCGACTGTAATAAGTATCAATATAAATGATTGCAAGCATCAGCTTTCGATTAATTTGGCTATATCTTATCGCAAAAAGCTTTCAAATGATATAAAGTGAAAGTTTTGCGACACTGTGCCAAAAGATTTTGTATACAAAACTAAGTATTAGTCAAATAAAATAAGTTAATAAGATTTATTTCTTATGCAACAATTGTTTATCAACACTTTTTTCACTTCTACAACACTTGTTTGGATCAGTGTTGTGTTAAATAAGATTTTGAAAATTCACCTGCATAATAACTCTTTATATATAGTTTCTTAACCAACACTTTTGGGCATCTTTCTAGTGTTTCAAAATGACATTAGAATCTCTTTCACACTCAGCTTTAGCATCATCATCTGGTTAGATCATCAAGATATCCTTCAAATAAATCTCACACATTTCAAGGCAAACGAATTTCATATCATTTGGAATCTCTCGCCAGCGATAAAGACAAATAAATATAGTTTTATATATACATTCGTATTAGCAAGAATCGTATATAGCACAAATGTCTAAATAAATTCAGTGGAAATACGCATTTAGACGTCCGCCAATTGCGCATTCTCGAAAACGCAAAAGTGAACGGGGCAAAAAAAAAATTAATTCCAGACGTGTTTTTGAATTTGATTTTTTCTTTTCCTTTTCTATTTTGCCTTTTGCGATTCCACAGAGTTCGCGCATAAAAGTAACAGTAAATTTAATTGAGAATTCTAAAAATAGAAATAAAATCGCTTAAAGCTTAAGAGTAAACAGACGTCAAATCACTCTCTCTCTCTCTCTGTGTCTACCCCGCTCTACAGCTCTGGCCCTCTACCCATCCCTCTCCTTCTCTTAGACTCTGTCGATTAGCCCGATTAGACGAATCGTTTGATCTACAATTAAGCAATTAAAGCTTGCATATACAGATTATATACATACATATGTAGATTACAAAGATTTTGATGACCTTTTATGTTATACTAAATACCATGTTTTTTTCGCCATTGCTATTTTATTTCAGGCGGCTTACCGTTACAGCTGAACAGTGTTGTACAGCGCACATAAATTACAAATGTCACGTAGAGGAGCACGAACATAACACGAAAGCAACAAGCAATAACAAAATATAACAAGTAAAATAAATAAATTAACCAAAATGATGTCAGTTTAAATTTGTCGGTTAGCTAAACGCACAGTGGAACAAAGTACATACATGGCAAACGTAAGAGAAATGAAATGAAATCAAATAAAATAAAATAAAATAAAATAATAAAATACAAAATATATTTTATACTCTCTAAATCCTTGTACATTGAAATCTAAACAGAAATATTGTATATATAAATATATATTTATAAATGATCGAAAAGTGAAAAACCTGTAATTATTTACAGTTAGCACAGAATTTTATATGATTTAAAATATTTAGCAATTTTTGCAGTACATTTCACACACATATTTAATGCATATCGAGAATTATAATTGGTTGAGCAACTTTGCGCCACTGTGCAAAGATTAAAAACGAATTAAGATACCTGAACGAAATAAAATATGCCATGTGTGCATATTTATTTTGATGTCTGTTTATATAATCTAGTGTTAAAGGCTAATATATATCAGATGAAAGCTAATCTATATAATACACATTTTTTTGATACAATTAATCTATTTTAAGAGACACGAACGCAACGTAATAAATGTTAATTTAATTTACAACAATATAAAAAATAATAAAAATAAATAAAAATAATAATGCAAACCCAAGTTTGCCATATAATTCATAGAGCTATACGTAATATATATATACATATGTATATGATATACAAAATTTATATCTATAATAATTAATGTGTGCTAGTTTGAAAATCTACTAATGCAGAGTCAATATAAATAAAGTGCAATGATGTTGAAGATAAATATCCCTAACAAATGCAACTATTTTTCTACTTATCTAAGGATGTTGACTTCATATTTTAGATAAAACAAGAGCTCTTTAGTCAGGAGTGAACGACTAGAAATTGCTCTGCACCGCCTACCGAACAGCTGTTAGAATATAAATACAAAAATGTATGCAGAGCTGAACTTGTTCTTCTTCTTACAGCGTCACAACTACTTAAAATTTCTATAAATAATTCAACTTCATTAACTTATTAATTAACTTCCCTCCTAGCTACATGTATTAACTTAATTAAATTTTAAGAGCTTATCAAAATTTGCAAATTTAAAACGTTTTAATCGTCTGACGTCTTTGAGTTTCTAGCTAAAAGTTATGCTTGAAAACTGAATGAATTATTGGAATAAGTCTCTTGTTTTTATGGTTTAGTAGACCGCTGTGTTTGGAGGGGCATATTAAGGGATATGGCTTGAACGACTCAGCAGATCATTAGAACAAGCTTATAAATACTCTGTGGGATCGGCCAAGTCCTCAGCCTTGCATCCCATTTTCAATGTAAAAAAAAAATATAAATATATTCAAAATATATAGTAAATATATATTCAAAAATAGTTCCGGAAATAGGGCTAATAAATAAATTATTTGCCATTATATTTAATTGGCAGCATCTGTTTGTAATTTAAGCTCATAGTTTTGTTGTCTTTGCCAGTGCGTTCTATTTCCAAGCTAAAGTACAATGGGCAAATATCAACAAACACATGTAACAATTGTTGTGGCTGACGCTTTTGTCAACCAATTAAAGTGTCTGCTAGATATATATGTATATAGATATAAGGTTATATATTGCTATTTATATACATACATACAATATATGTGTCAGTACATATAAACTTGTAGCTCTAACGTACACAATGCCTGGCTGCGACATTTGTTTTGTAATTTAATCTTATCGTTTGACAACTGCTATATAGATATTTTCCCATATATACATACATACGTATGTATGTATATACCTATGCACTTAACTACACTGCGTATCATTCGGAAGTTCTAATAACTTTTTCTTTATCCATTAATAGTACAATTTATTGTGTGCATAAAAATTCCGCTGAATTTTAATGGCTTAATGCATTTTACAACACTACACAAGCAGCAGCAAGAACAGCAGCAGGAGCCAAAGCGTGTCAAGTGAAATGAAAATGCGATCGGCTGACGACCTTGAAATTAATTTGTGCCATGATGACGTCATGCGTCAACAACAACAAACAACTGGCGCAACAGGCACCACAGACAAGCCAGCGAGAGCTGTTTACTGTGTGTGCCAATCGGTATATCTTTTAAAATAGACCTCAACTACAATTTACAAGCAGAAATTCTATGCATAACTTCGAAAACACTTTGCACCCACCAAATTTCTTTAGATTTCTATTAGTCGCACGCGATTATTTTTATTTTTTTTTTTGGCTGCAGCTAATTTCCTTTTTTTAATGGCTTGTCGAAAGCGAAACCGGTTTGTCATGTTCTCTTGCTAATATGCTTAGTATGCGTGTGCGTTTGCGTCTGCGTGTGCATGTATGTTGTTTGCGAGTGTATTTTTGTTAATTAAGCAACAGAAAAATAACATCTGACGCTCTAAGGCGGCGCCAACGCGCTTTGGTGACATATTTTATGCGTGCGTTGATGCACGCGTTAGCATAAATAGCTGTCTAGACAGCTTCTACACTCTTAAGCATATGAAAACAATCCAAATAAGTGAGTAAATACCTTAATATAACATAATTTTCGTAGTTATTATAACATTACGCACATGTTAACTAACTCTAAAGTTATCGATAACAAAAGTTGTACATTGGCATTTAAAATTGGCAAGTTAAGCCACAAACGGGCGCTCTGCTAACTTACTATTTAACATATGTTGCACTGTTAAGATAACATCAGATAAGAAAAACCAATTGCTGTTAAATCTTGCATTCATTTTAATACATTTGGTGTTCTGTGTGATTGTGTGTTTACAAAAGTGAACATAAAATCAACGTTCTTTTACACGCTGTAGTATGTGGTGTATGAGTGTGTGTGTGTGTTTTTTTTAGATATCTACATAGCTACATACATATGTTTTGTTTACATCATATTTAATTAAACATAATAAATACATTTCTAAGCATATATATATATATAATATAGTGTATATAAATATAACAAATAATACATCCAGTTGTTACGGCTACACTAAAACAGGCCATCCAATTCAATCAGATTCAACAGTACAAGTGATACAAAAATACATCATAATGAATAACCCAAAACGGAGAGTAGCTAAACACAGGTGAGTCCAATAACATCCACATCCACATCCACATTCATTCAATGCCCAATACCCGACTTGTCGTATTACAAAGAGTTTTTAGTAATTTTTTTTTTAGTTTGCAGTTTTAAATAGAAATTTCGCTAGGGCTTTCACAAGCTAATTGTCTCACTAATTCGATTTAGCTGAATACGGACTAGTCGATCCAACTGAGGGCGGCGTGGGCGTGGCACCGCTACGTATGCCATCACCCTCGCACACATATTTGCCTGGAAAAGTAGAAAATCTATGAGAATTAACTTTACACATAGCAGACAACTGTACGCACCCGAAACAAAACGTCTTTTGACCAAGGACAATCGATATCCGCTGCCTTGCAGCTCAAATTCAATGCCCGAGAGTGTGGTACCCTCGCAATTGAATTGTGCGGCCAGTGTGGCCGGCGTTGAGGGCCCATCATTCAGCTCGAGCCGTGCACGAAGCGTACCTACTCCGCCATCCTGTGAATTCTGCGAAATGTCCGTAAAGTTCCAAACCAAGCGATTCGATTCGCCCAACCTGAAGTACACAAAAATAGTAAGTTAAAGACTGGAATATTCCTTTTGAGCGATTGGTTGATTTGATTTACCAGGATGAATGCGGCTTAGACTGAACAATGCGCACAGAGCCATTCACCGGCACAGAGAGCGTGACATTCAGCAAGGGCGATGCAGTGGCCATGGCATGATTATTGTACTTGTAGTCAACCTTGAGCGCCGTATAGCTCGGCTCGCACTTCCAGTAGCTGACCAGCTGAAAGGGACACGAGCTGGCGCCTGGTTTGGTGCGCACCTGATACTTGAGTATGTCCACGTTGAAATATGAGGCATTTGGATTTTTTTCCGCCTGTCTGCGTAACAATGCGGTCAACGCAGGCATATTAAACTCCAACAGCGTGCTCAGCGCGCTCGACTGTTGACGATCTCTGTGAACGAATTGGATTAGGTTAGCAGGCGTTGGGAGTATGCAATTTTCGTTTCACTTACATTTGCACAAGTTTCCCATTGGGTACAAGACTCTCCAGATTTTGTACTTGTTTAATGCGAAAGCCCAGCTTGGCTGGATTTGGATTATTGGCTAACAGGCCGGCAATGCCGGCTGGGAATGATAGCATCATATCACCGGACACCTTCACCTGGCAGCGCGACTCATCGCTGCCCCTGAAATAGGCGTGGATAATCTCATGGAATGCCACAGCAAGCGGTATTGTATCCGATATGCCAATTGTCAGCGGCGACGGGCCGCGAGATGAGCCCATGCCCCCAATGGCGGTGCGAAACTCTAGACTGCCAATGCTGTCAGCTCGATTCATTGCCGGCGCTGGACTCATCCGTCCACGTCCGAGACTTGTTGCTCCCGCTGCAGCAGCCGCAGCCGCAGCCGATGCTGCCGGACCAATGGCAATCATATCCGAGCGACGTGATGGAGGTCGCGGTATGGCAATGCTGCTGCCACCAGATGTGGGTGTTGGTATCTGCCGCCCTGGCGGCTTGCTAAACGTTGCTGATGCTGGCGCCGAGACGCTCATTTCGCCCAGCTCCGAGAAAATGTCGCCCAGATCCGCATAGCGATTATGGCTAGCATTATTATTCGCATTGTTGTTGGAGAGCGTGGGACTCTGCAGTGGCGCATATGGGTGCACGCTGGCCGTGGGCGTTGAAGCATTCGATATCTCTGGTGATTGTTGCCGAGATGCAGGTGCGCCGCGTTGTCCACCTTGCAGTTGCTGGCTATGATGCTGTCAATTATTTTAATTTAACTTTATATTATTTAAATTTTTGACACGCATTTCAATTATTTTTAAGCAGCCGAGCAGTCGTTAATGTTAAAAATTTAACATTTGAGCTAAGCATGCTAACATTACATGTGCCTCATTAACAGCGAGAGTGATTTAACAGTGGATCTTATCTTACAGGTGAATGTTTATAACATAAACTGTAACTAACATTCTGCTTGTTAACAGCACATGCATATGTAATTCTTTTTATTCTGAATGAACTTTGATTACCGCAAACACTCCAGTGGGTGATAACGAAATATTCTCCACAGTTGCCCTCAGCTCATCCACACTGGCCGACATGGGCGCCTGTCCATTGTTGAGTGGCTTAATCTTCACATGAATGCGTCGCTTGTCGTTATCCGAATCCGAGTCGGAGTCGGTGTAGAAACTGCCAGCTGCTAAACAAGTTGCACATTTAGTAAAAATGCATTATTGCTTAGGCTATTCCAAATGTTTATCTTACACTTATCGTGGCCCTCCTCCCAGGCTATTTCCTTAGCTGGTTGTATGCTAAAGCCTTCCTCGTCCACCTCGTAGCCGCCGCCACCGGCATTAGTTCCACCAGCAGCACCTGCGCCCGCTGAACTGGCGTTTGCTCCACCCGCACCAGAGTTGTTGCTGGCATTGGCTAGCGCACCTGCTACACCCACGCCGCCTCCGCTGCCACCCATGCTGCTGGCGCCCGCCGAATCAACGCTGCCTTGCGCCGACGTGGCGGACAGGGCGGCCAGACCGCCGCCTGCGCTGCTCCCACTGGAATTTTGCGTCTTCATGCTGCGTCCATGATCATCATAGTCGAGCAATGTATTATTCCCCCGCTCCGCACTGCAAAAATAAAACAAAAATTAAATGAATTTCATATTTCATAATTATTAGCTAATAGCTTACCTGGCCAGGCGCTCTTCCTGTATATTGTGATCTGCAGCCTCGTTGTCTTTTTTCTTCTTGGATTTTTTGGTTTTGGCCTTGTCGCGCCTACTACGCAAAATGCCCGAAACTATATCAAAATATTGTTCAGATAAAAGTTAGTCAAATCAAAGCTGAAATGCAATAGCAATTCATGGCTCTACAAGGACAGCAAGCTCTACAACAAACATGATGAGCTAAACTATTTATGTATAATCTCAAAAATTTCGCAAGCTACGCAAATTGACACAAAGTTCAGTGTTTAAAACATATTTTTAGTTTACAATATATATATATATATATATATATATATATATATATATATATATATATATATATATATATATATATATATATATATATATATATATATATATATATTATATATATATATTTAAATTAAGTAGTTATACATTTATCTACTACTTTCAGTTTTTTTTAAAAACTTTAAGTAGACCCCACTGAACATTTGCTGTGCTCAAGTGCGTAGCTTCAATCAAAATATAGAAATCGCTTATAAATTATTCTTAACTCAACTCAAACACCGCCATAGATAAAGTGCAACAAATGATTTAGTGAAGATGTAAGAGATATTTTATAGTAAATTAACAGCCGTGCATAAAAGCCTTGAAAAATTTGTGCTTAAACTTAAATATACAAATATATATACATATATATATATATATATATATATATATATATATATATATATATATATATATATATATATATATATATGTATTAATATTCATATATAATTATATATATATATATAGTTATGTGTGCATTTCGGATATGGATTGGATTGGTTTCGGTTTGTTGTTGGAGGGAGAAGGCAGTCACTGTATGTTTATTTTCGCATTTACCCTGAGAGTTTGATGTGAATATATTTAAAAGTGACGTTGTACGTCTGGACGTTGTGGTTGCTGTTGTTGTTGTTGTTGTTGTTATTGTGGTGGCTACGTTGTTGCCCACTGCAGTCTGTTTTTGTTGTTGTTGTTGTTGCTGATGATTTAGATGATCTTGCTCGTTTAATGATTTCGATAATTGTTGATCGCTTGTCGTTGCATTCATTTGCTTTCTATCAGCTACGTTAGCACTTGGTGTTAAGACCTCATTGGGCAGTTGTTGTTGTTGCGGCTGCTGCTGTTGCTGATCTAAAGTTTTTAATTTCAATTAGTTTGATCGGTGGTGCATGGATGATCGAATTGATAATGAAATGAATGGTATTCATTAAATGAACGAATGTTGTGTTGAATGTTGTCGGCGTGCAAAAAGCGAGACACAAAAGTTCAAAACAGAGAAGCGTTGAAAATATTGTTAGTTGTTGCGTGTGTTTGTGTATCTGTGTGAGTGTGCGGGTGTGTGTCTGTGTGTGGGTGAATATAGACTGTTAACATTTGACTTTTGGCTGGTGTTTGAGTGTACGTTTCGTAGAGTATATAAGAACATAAAATAAACATAAATAATCACAAGTATATGTACATGAGTAAGAAATATTACAAAATTAAAACATAACATAAATCTAAATCTAATTCAAAATTTAAAATCATAAATAATAAACTCTTTTCTGCAGCACATCAAATTCGTGCATCGTTAGCAAACAAACAATATTTCTGTGAAAGCATAGATACAGATATAGATACTACAGCATTGCCCCTCTATAACGGACATATGTATGTATGCTTAAGGCTTCGATACTAAATTGCTCGAACTATCTATTAGAAAATGTTGCAAGGTCTTCACTGTATTTTTGATAGACCCAGAGACTAAGATGCTATACATTGAGAGAATCAAGTCCAGCCTAATACAAAGTTTTTGATATAACTTAATCAAGGTATTGAGAGTTATTGCTTTCCCCTTTAGAGTTATGCATTTGCAAGTGGGATGGACAGGTAATGTAATTTTAGATAGAAGATAGAATAGTTAACATAATACAAAATATACACATATGGAAAGAGACTTGTACCGTTATAGAAGAAACAAATGAAAAGCATCAAGTAAGAAAGAAAAACAATAATAAGAAAATGAACCTTGAGTACTAGTAGTAGAGTCCAGAAGCTCTGAGTTAGGGATATTTTTGTTGGTGACATTGGTGGTGAAATTATTTGTGCCGGTTGCTGTGGTGTTGTTGGTGTTCGAGTTGGCGCTTGTTGCTGTTGTGATGTTCGTGTTGTTGTAATTGTTGTTGGAGCTGTTACTGTTGCTGTTGCCAGGCATACCGAAATTCCCAGTACCAACGGAGCTGGCACTCTGCAGCGGTTGCTGTTTGCTAGCCGTCGGCATAAACCAGGAGCGCAAACTCTTCACCGTTGACGTAGCGGCGCTCGCTTGCGGCAGCGGCGGCTGTGCGCCCAACGTTTCCGGCGAAGTGGGCCGCGGCGACGATGGACCACCGCCCACGCTGCCCAGCATCGCATCGTCTACATAGGGTATGCTACCGCTGGCCGCACTGCCGCTGCCCAGGGAGATACCCGCAAGTGCATCGCCAACACCGGCAGCACTTCCGCCCCGCTGGTCCATCGAAATCAGACTACCCGAAGCGGCTGCTGCAGTGCCACCGGTCCGCAAAGCCGCCTGAATGCTGGTTGCCGAGTTCGAGTTTGATGCTGCGCCTGATACCTGCGGCGGCTGCTGCAGACGCGATGCATTTGACAGCGAAATATACTCCAGTTCGAGCATCTCTGTGATTAGATCAAAAGTTATTGAATTAGTGACTTCTACTTGTTTACATATACCCTATTTTAAAAACCCATTAACATAGCAATACATTTACAATTAACAGTTGCTACTGCCTTTCAAAACATTAACATTAACATTTGCCTTCACATGTTGAACAAGTGAAAATGCGAGAAGCAATACATATCAAATCATTCTGTTATTAACATAGCTAACATATCGTTAGCACAGACTATAACAGTCGCCTGCTGTTAGCGGTAAGCTGCTGTTATTGTCAGTAGCACCGGCCACTCTTATTGGAACTGCTTAAGAACACTATGTTAATAACAGCATCCTTTAATATGTTTTGCTTCTATTCGAATTTAATCTCAAAATATGAAGTCAAATGTTAGTGATGTACTGGATTAGAGTTAACCGAAAAGCGGAAAACCCAGAATGCTACTTGCACGTACCGGGCTTCTCGAGACCCGTGTATTTGTTCAACACAAATTGCTCGAGCAGTTTATCAACGGACATGTCCACAAATTGGCGCTTGAAGTCCGAATGCACTTGTCCAACCATATCATGATTGTTCTGCAGCATTTCCAAGTACGTGGATAGAAACTCCTTCATCTGACGGAGATGCACCTCCTCGATTTCTTGGAAACGCTGTGCAATAGAGAATTTAGTTTTATAATTTTCTAGATTACTTTCTGCAGCCTCAAATACCTTGCACGTTTGCGTCATGCGTCGCTCAAACTCATTCTTGATTGGATTATGCTTATCGAGCAACGCTTTGTAATCCTCCTGCAGTTTCTTAAGCTTACTCTCCAGCTTCTCGGCGTCCTTGTGTGAGCCGTTGTCCTTGCGCAGCTTTTCCAGCTCAAGTACCTTGCTGGCATATAAATCGCGCAGCTTTTGCACAGCAACCGTTGATGTTTGTATGGCCTGAACGCACTCGAGTGTGTGGGATTCCTCCTCCTTGACACACTTGTGCTTCTTGTGCAGCTCATCGGCATATTTGGCCACATCTTTGACCAGTTCCGTCAATTTCTGAACCATTTGCATGTGCAGCGTTGACAGCTTCTCCGCCGAGGTGCGCAATATGGTCCAAACCGGTGCAAAGGTGCTGTTCAATGTGCCCGTACTGGCCTTATGCGCCAACTTGGACATCATTTTCGAGTTCTGCTCCTCGATGTTGGATTTCTCGCGCAGAAACTCGGACAGCTCCTTGCTGGCCACCAGCCCGAACTTCATATTGTGATACAGCACATCGAATCCATTATTCTTCTCACCCTACACGAGGAAAACAAAAAACAATTGATATTTCAATAGGAATTACTAGTGATATTCCTTGGCAGCAACTCACCCAAAAATAATCATTAAAGTCCACCGTCATTTTGAGTGTATGCCTTAAAAACTAATTTTTACAAAATTCTAGGGCCACAGGAATAATAATAAAAAAAAGAAAAATGCTTTGCTGAGCTTTGCTTTAGCTTGTTGTTGGTTATGCCTTTGGCTTTGTTGTTGTTGTTGTTGTTGTTTTCGTCGTCGTCGTCGTCGTGGCTATATAATTGACTTGGTTACCCAATTCCCAAACCCAATACCTAGCGGCTCAACAGCGTGGAGCACAGTGGCACAATGCTGGCTGATCCCATCATCATCTTTATCATGATCATAATCAGTTTCGTCGTCAGCGCGCCTTGAACGCATTGGTCTCAGAGAATCTAGCCAATTTGATATCCTTGGCAGCTGCTGCAATTAAACAGATTATAATATAACATTAATAAACTTTTACAAATCTTCTGGACAACGGACAATAGTATATGGCCGTTTATGGAAACGGGCGAATATTAAGGGAGTAAAGATTTGAAATATTGAGCCATAATATCGATATATAATAAAATCTTAAGCCTGCTAAACATTTAACGCTTTATTCTTTTATTGCAATTAAAATGAATACTAATTCCGTTCATCGAATACAATTTCAGAAAGTTATATACTAAGGATATTTAAGTTTTGCATGGTGTGTCTATAATTTAATGAAATAGAGTAAAACTTAAGAGACTGAAATACAGAAAGTTCTAATCTATTGTGCAGCCTGCGCCTTGGCCAGTTCTTGATCAATGCGTTCCTCTAGTGCACGCGTCAATATGGTGCAGCAATCCTTAATGGCATGATAGATAATGTTCTTGATCTGGAGTTTATCCTCGTGATTGGTGTGCGAATGCGAGAGTCGTCTGAACTCATGCGTCAGATGATAGCAGTGCGTTATGTTCTCTGGCGAAACAAAGTCCTCAGCCACCTTGATGCAATTGTGCAGGTTCTGCACCTGATGCGGCGCACCTGCAGGTATGAAGACAGCATCGCCCAAACACTGGACAATCGGATAGCCCTCAACTCCATACTCTTTGAACAGACGCGCACGCAGCTTATCGTCCAGATACCAGTTCTGATCGTGTATGGGATCGTGATCCGGCTCCAGCCTAAAGCCCTTCTCCAAGGTGACGCGATTGAGCAGATCGCGTATTTTATCAGCATCACGCGCCGGAAAGATGTGCCACAATGCACCAGGCAGCACATCCGGCGATTGGCAACGGGCGCGTGTGATATATTCACAGCCGCCAAGCGCAATGGCGCGCTGTGTGGCCGCCAGCTGCGGCTGGCTGTCCTCATCCGCGGGTATGCCCACATAGACCATTATGTTGACTGCATCCGAAATGTCCAGATGCAAATTGGTTGTTCCCTTGTCCGGATGCAGTGCCGAGCCATATGCATTATACATCTTCGGCCCCAAATCGGGCGGCACAAACATTTTGGGCAAGCAGCTGGCTATATTGAGATTGCCGGTGCGCAGCGTATACTCAGGCATGGGCAGGCCACGCATCAGATCCGCAAAACGTGTGGGCAATATTTCAGCGAAATCATCGCCCGGCGGCCAATCCTTGAGCTTCAGCAGCATCGGTTTGCCATTCACATCGAGCAGGCGCTTGTGCATGCACTGGAAACCCTCCCAAAAGTGACGCATCGGCTGATTGGGCACCAAATTGCCATTGAGACAGTTTATCAAATCGTTCGGCTTATCGCCAAAGTCACGACAGAATGCCTGCGGGTGCCATAGGTCGAGGTTGAGCGAGCGTGCCACCTCGGATATCATAACAGGCTGCCCGCATTTCCAAACCTCTTGGAAGAGCACCCGATTATCGGGATGCATGGGATCGGTGAGACGCAACAATTTGCCATCGCATAGCCATTCATGCGGAACACCCGGTGCCAGCTGCGTCGAATGCACCAGGGTCATGGCGCGTGGTGGCAAAAAACGACGTAAGCCGGCGAGGCCTTTGCGCAAGAAGTTGATGTGCTTAAAGTTATCGAAAGCGCTTGTGATCGGATCCTTGCCGAGTGTCTCCTTTGTCCAAACACGACCGGGCACATAGTCGATGCCGTTTTGTCGCGCAAATTCTAACTTCTTGGCGTGCAGCTGCTCCAACCGCTGTTGCTGCTGCACCTTCTGAGCGGTGGCCAGCGAGGAGGCGCTGGTTTGTTGTTTCAGCTGTGATTCCTTGATCATGTCTTGTATGAGCTCTGTCAGCTGCTCGTCCTTTACCTGCTGTTTGCTGAGCAAGCAGCCGCACACTTGCGGTACCTGCCACAGCGTGCGCACTTCGTGCAACAGACGGCCAAGCACATTAAGTGCATCGCCGGCAATAATTTGGGTCAACATCAACTCGGGCAACGTGTGCGGTTGCTGGTTGTCGTTGTCAGTGCAGAGCAGCCAGTGGTAAGTATCGTGGCCTCGCTGCGGTTCGACTTGTCGCTTCTTTTGCAGTCCCTCCTTGCGATCCTTGTAGCAATCGATGCACACGCCGAAGCCGCACTTGCTGCATGTCCAGTGATAGTTGAATAGTGTCGTGTCGCAAACATCGCAGATTTCACGTATACCCTGGACAGCTTTCTTCCAAGCAATCGTACCATCTGGATTCTCGTGCAGCTTCAATGCCTCCGCTTCCTGGCGCCACAGATAGCAAAACTGATCGCCAGCATGCAACAAAATGTAACGGCACACTTGTATATCCATAAAGCCAGCGGTAGGCGCTGTATTTGAATCGGGCTGCCAAATGGCGTAATCAACGCTTGTCGGCTCCTTGTACGGATTGGGAAAACCAGCAACGCTTAACTCTCCGGCAGCATTGTATTGGAGGCGTCGAAACTCGTAGAAGCGACAGTAGATATCATTGTTATTGCTGCTGCTGCTGCTGCTGCTGCTGGGAACGCCAACTGCAGCTGCTGTTGTTGTTGCCGGCAGTGTATGACGACGTCGGCATTCACGACATTTGGGTATTGGCGTCAATTTAATCAATTGTTGCAGCTTGAAGCAGGGCAAATGCTGCAAAAAGATTTCGCAACTGGTGCGATTATCGCTGTCACGCTGCTGTTCCTCAATGCTCAGTTCGATAACATTGTTTAGCGGCTGATGCTGCTGCTGCTGCAGTTGCTGATGATGCTGTTCTTGTTTCTGTTCCATTTCTGTTCGAAGCTCTGGTTCCAAATTCGCACGTTTACAGTTGTTGTCGCTGCTGTTAATCTCATTAGATATGTGTATTTCGATTATGGATTTCGGCTCCGAACGTGACAAGGCGCGCTTGCGGCACTTGTCATCACTATTTGATGACGGCGTTGCCAGACTGACATCAGCTGTGGCTTCTGCTGCTGCTGCTTCTTGCGACATTTCGAGCTATGCGCGTGCAGAATGTACGAAAGAGAAAGAGGGAGAGAGAAAAAGCATAATATGAACATCTCATAATTTGCCAGCTTATTACAAGTTTGCATTGTGTAGCCGGCTTTATTTGTACTTTCTGTTATGCTTGCTAAATTAAATTATGAATTATTCTGTTGCTGCTGCAGATGTCGCAGTTCTTGTTATTGTTGTGTCTTTGTGAGCATTATCCATAATATTTATGATACCGAGCTGTTCTTGCGTTCGTTATCGATAACATTAATGCTACGAAACAGCTTTTACATACTGTTAAGAGAACATATTTTGATTTATTTAATGTACATTAATATTATCTGCCGCCACAATAACTTAGTTGAGTTAAAATCCTTTAAACAAATATACATACTTTAAAATTAAATGCAAGATAATAATTATAATGTACACATAAGGTCAAAAGACTCGACAGCCAATTGATAATTTGTCATTAATTGAAATGGGGCGTCTGTTTGGCTGTAGGCACAAACACATATACATACATACATATGTACATAATATACACATGTGTGCGTGTGTCTACCTGATAAGCACAGCATAGCAATGCAAACACGCCCAATAAAAAAACTATTGAATTACCCATATACAATAAATAAATAATTCCTATACATGCTTTGCAGCCATGTATTATCATAATCAAAACTTGATAAAAAATATATATATAAACAAAGATAAAACCAGAAAAAGACGGCTTCCCATTTTTTCGCCACTCAACGCTATTTTTAGGCAACATTTGCTAATTACTCGAGATGGCCATTAAAAATGTATGTATGTATATATACGTATACATATATATTCACACACACACACACACACACACTAGCAACATATTCATGTGCTGTTATGCATTGCAGCCAGATTATTTAACTTCATTATGATGCAAACTCCCTCCCTCTCCATCTCTCTCCACTATGACGGTTTCTTTCTCAAGTGTATGCAACAGGTGTCAGTGCCATTTGCCGCATATCGATAACTTTACTCTTGTATCGATTAGTTGGAAGAAAATAGGGGCGGAATTGCATATATACATATGTGATACGATTATGACATTTGCAGCTATGAACTGATTACCCAAAGTATGAGGAGTATACAGACATAAGAATAAAGCCAAAATTCGCAGAGACGCATTAGCCTTGGCTGATTTAGCTCATAAAACCCATACGCATACGCCCTTGTAGCAGTTGCGATAATATTTTGGGCGTGAACCCCAGAGAAGCCGTCGCAGCCGCCGTTGCTGCTGCGTAGCTTATCGGTAAAAGCGAAACAAAAAGTTAAAGAGAGAAGCATAAAAAAGAACATTATAAAGCGCTGGTCTGCATTCAGCGACAGAACAGCAGTGGCCTCCTGATGAATCAATTCACTTTCTGTACACTATATTATTGACCTTTCAATTAAATTGACTTCAGTAGCGCCAATTGTTCGCTTTACATAAGAATTGAGCGAAAGGCGTTAAATCAATAATATATGTAAATAACAAAAAATGGTGGTAGACACCAAAGACGTGCTTACATTTAAATACGTGCAACACGCTCATATACATACTTTAAATATATATACACATATATAAATAACTGAGCAGTAGAAAAATAGTTGTCACTTGACTTCCTTTTAGGTCGCACGACAACACTGTTGTCATACTTCATCACCCGTATTTTCTATACGTATTACGAAACTGGTAGCGACTACAGTTTATATTATTTAAGTTTTAATGTTAATGGCCATCCATCCAGCTGATAACAGGCACAACTCCTACTACGATTTGTCGCGTAAACACAACAGCAGCACGACAACACTGTCGCGGGATTACTACATCGCCTACTCTCGCCCACTCTCAAAGTGTTGTTTTGTCAATGAATGAGTTGCTTTTTCTTTTTTTTCGCACAAATTAAATTCCAGTGCATAATCGACTTTACTAATCGACTTTGACTAACGAACCATTTAGCAATTCACTTTTTGCTACTCGCTTCGTTACAGCAATCCCGATTTAGTGGCTCTGTAGAATTTTTTATCAGTTTAAATTGTGTACTTAATAAACCAAAAACACAAATACACACACGTATAATCCAAACACGCACACACACATGCATGCAGTTGAACGCTGTAGCGTTCCTGCATACCAAGTATATACATATGTATATGTATAGACATATTCATGCATACATATAGATTAGGTTTGGGAAACGGCATAAAAACTAGCAAATTTTCACAAAACAATTATGATAATTTTGACATTAATTTAAACTTACATTTTATTATTAAATATTGCTTAACACATCCACATTAGTTTTAAGATATTTGTCATTTGAAAATCAAACTACTTGTATATAGAATGTTAATTTTTTCACCAACGCGCACAATTAACATACACTCACATAGCAGAACGCGTCGTACTTCTATCTGGCTAGTGATGTGCCAATATTGATTGTTAGTCAACAAGTGTTGAAAAACATACAGTGTTGTTAAATTTGTTATAAATTTAGTTCACAAGGGACTCAATAATTGAGATATATATTGGTTTTAATTGTGTAAAACATTGCTTACCTGTAATTATATTGTTAATTTTTCTCGAATTGAACTGATTAATCACTATGACAAGAAGGTGCTAAACTTCAACCAAATTACTATCGATAACTTGATGTTTGTCCTAAGTCCATTTCAATCGCTACAGTGCCTACGCATCTCTAAGTGCCGGACAGCTGAGGCTACTTCTAATTTGGAAAACATGTCTTCAACATTAATTAAATGTTTAAATGTAGCGAAAACCGTGGGCACTGTGACATTCAGAAATTTGTTAGCTACATCACAGAAACAATTACCAGCGTGGAGGTTAGTGAAATAATGTTTTATCAACTGTATTTCGGCTATCGACTCATGCCTTGTTTTTTTTTTTATGTAATACACAGTCCAGTAGCGGTTGGCGCTATACTGAAATGCGGTGTGCACACAACGGCTCCGGTACGGCACGAGCGGCTCATGGAGTTCTTTGACGATCCAAAGCATTGGAGCGAAAATGAAGTTAAAGTGGGACGCGCCTGGCGACCGGATGAACTGCGCATAAAGTCCAATAAGGAACTACATCAGCTATGGTACATTCTACTCAAGGAGCGCAATATGCTGCTAACCATGGAGCACGAATGCAACGATAAAATGGAAATCTTTCCCAATCCTGAACGCATCGATAAGGTAAAAATTTCCATGGAGAATCTAGAGACAGTCGTGCGTGAACGCAACAAGGCGTATCATCTGCTCGAGACGGGGGAGACGGGCGAACGTCCCCAGAGGCAGGTGAATAACGCCTTCGGTCTGCGCTGCACTTACAAATCCTGCGAGCATGTGCTCCCACCCTTCATGAACACCAAATGGATTAAATCACGTAATTTGGGCTACGGCGGGCGTGCTGTGCACAAATTCCTGCTGCAATATCGCGAGAAGCTCTACAATGCCAAACGCAAGGCCAAAAAGTAAGTAGAGAACAAATCATTCAAAGCAACTGATTTATCGAAAAGAAAAAAAAAACACTTATTTTAGTCGCTCGCGCAATGAAGTCATGATGATACTGAGACGCAATCCTAACTTTGACTTGGAGCTGTTGAAACGCAAATATTCCGATGTGGACATCGAGAAACTTCGCAAGGCCGACAAGGCACGCGGACATTTTGTGCCCAAGGTTGATGCTTGAGAAATGTTTAATATTTATTTAAAATAAACATAAAACAAGTTAACTAAACTAATCATGCAGCTAATCATCAAATTTTATTTTTTTGCCCGAGAAAACGGCAATTTTAGGCTTTAACTTTTGCTTGGCTACCCACGAAGGATGCATTCCCTCTGTACTGGCTGGCGGTGGAGCTGCAACCTCTGGCAGAGCAATTGATGTTTCTGTGATGTCTCCATCATCACCAAACTTGGTTTTCTTTCCCTTGAAATTGCTTATGACTGGCTTTTGCTGCTCTTTGGCCAGCCACGAGGGATGGCGTTCATTAAAACGCGCATTGTTCGACTTGTTATAGTCTTGCTTTTTGACCAGCGGCAGCGGCAGCGGCTTCTGTTTGCGTTGTTCCACATCATTTTGGTGCTCGTCGTCATCTGATTCATTATTGCTATCTCCTGAGAGAACTACTGCTGTTGATAGATATGGCTGACCGGATTCAGTTATGAAAAACGGATCGACTACATGTGTAGGTCGTTGTTTTTCCATTTTCTTGGATCTGTTGCGATTATCATCAAGTGTGGCTTTGTTTACTATTTGCTTGGTTTCATTATGCTTAGGCTGAACTTCAGCATCCATTTGCTTTGGTTTATTTTCTACTTTGTTGGTCTGCTGCCTATTGTCATCTGATTTTGATTTTTTACGCTTTACATCGAGCTCAATTTGCTCAGCTGTTCGTTTCTTTGATTTTAATTGTACTTTCGGTATCGTTGCTAAATTAGTTTTTGCTTTTAGTATGGTTTTTTCTGGGCTTTCTTTGTTCGGCGGTGGTTCAACTAAACTTTTGCCATCTGTCGTATCAGTAACATTTCCCTCATTTCCTTCGTTATTATGCACCTCTGGTTGATTTTGTTGCAGCCATTCGATGCGATTGCGTGCCTGCATTTTCTGTTCCTTGAGTTCCTTACGCTTTCGTCGCTTTTCCTCGGTGCGTTGCCGTTTAAGGCAACGTTTGCTTGTCTCCACTATTGCAATGCGCCAATCCGCATTGACTTCATCAGTTAAATCTAACGCTTGTTTAAATGTTGCGGTAAGCTTTTTCAAGAATTTGTTTAAGCCCAACCTGGCGATGGCTATTTCATCCGGCGTTGAGCGGCCATTGGTCAGCACAGTATTGTGATCTTTGTCATCTTGCAGCAGCAGCGTGCGCATTATGTCAAGGCACTTAAGCGACTTAAGCTCAGACAGGCATTCGACCGTTTTACGTAAACGTTCCTGAAACTTTTCATTTTCTGGCTGCTTCTTTAATGCTTCCTTCAAATTTCGCAATTTATTTACCACTTTTGAAATGGTTTGCGCACGCGCTTTTAGTATTTGTTTTTTATTGGTAATTACCTATTGTCAAATATTCGTAAATATTGATTATACTTTAATTGATTTTTTACTTACCAAATTATTAAATTCTTTTTTATTAAACATTCTGCGTTTGGACTGGTAGCATGCTGTTTCTGGCCCGTTGAATTGTTTTGGAATCGAAGAACTATCGAAACTACTCTTTGATAAGAAATTGAATGCAATACCATAATTTATCGATAAGTTACTCCTTGGTACTTGACAGAGCTGCGAAAAAAGCAGTTTATTTGTGTTAATACTAAATTGCTTATACTAATTAAGCTCAGAATATGACGGCACACAGCTCATTAAGAAGTTATTAAAAATAATTATATTGATTTATCGGAATGTACTATTATGCTACCGATTACTTTATGGCAACTTAGCAGCAGTGCTGCAAAATTGCAACTAGCAGTCGAAATTAGACAACACTTATAAAATACGGCGATATAAAAAATTCTTTCGACAAGAAAACATAAAGTCGGAAATTTTTATTACGTACAAATTATAAAATTAGTTATTGATAGAAAAAAAGTGCTATAGTATTAAGCTCTTTATAAGTAAACAGTTGAAATCAATTAGTTCGAATTGATGTGAGCAGAAAAATTAAAACAAGGAGGAGCCAATTTAAGCGACAGCAACAAAGAAGGTCCGGCAGCATACATACATACACTCACACACTCGCGCACACAAACACACACACACACGCACATGCATAGATAAGCCTGCACTGCAAGCCAGGAGGAAAATGACAAATAATTGTGGTGTATAAATTTGTTCAACAATTGGCAACAAGTTTAATGCTGTTTTAATTGTGCAATTGAAAGAATCAATGTCGATCTTCGCAAAGGGTCTGTGCAACGCTTGAGTCATTGTCATCTCTCCCTCTCTCGTGTGGATAAGTGCGTGCAAGTGTGTGCGTGCATGTGTGAGCGGCAAAGAAAAATATCTAAGCTCGTACGCAGTCAAAAACTACACTGACTCACATTAATTTATGCCTAATTATGCGCTTAATTAATTTTAATCATTTTTAATTAATAATAATTTGTGTATATCTAGTTTTCTTGCAGTCGCCACATCTTCAGTTGCAGCTCTCATTTTTGTGTGGGGCGAGGAACACACGCACACCAATACAAGCACACGCGCCAACAAGCCCACACACACTCATATACGCATACATTTAAAAGACTTACGACTGCAATTGTAAACATCGACAGGCACTACGGAGCGAACGAAGCCAAATGACGGAATACAAGTTAGTTGTTGTTGGTGCCGGTGGTGTTGGCAAATCGGCGCTAACCATACAACTTATCCAAAATCATTTTGTGGATGAATACGATCCCACAATCGAGGACTCATATCGAAAGCAAGTGGTTATTGGTGAGTATGCAGCAAATCGATTGCGATTATCGATTAACGATTAAATTACATTTGAATTGTAAACAACATTTGAACGTTGCCAGATGGTGAAACCTGCTTGCTGGATATTCTGGACACCGCCGGTCAAGAAGAGTATTCCGCAATGCGTGATCAGTATATGCGCACCGGTGAGGGTTTCCTGCTGGTGTTTGCTGTGAATAGTGCTAAATCTTTTGAAGATATTGGCACATATCGCGAGCAAATCAAACGAGTCAAGGATGCCGAGGAGGTGCCAATGGTGCTTGTGGGCAATAAATGTGATCTGCCTTCGTGGAACGTGCAAAACGAACAAGCACGTGAGGTAAGTGCACGTTCAATCAGTTAACATGCCATAAATTCTTTTTGTAAATATATATATATATATATATATATTTATGAGTTTATAAATTTGACGACTTGTAGGTGGCCAAGCAATATGGCATTCCATATATCGAAACATCAGCCAAGACGCGCATGGGCGTAGATGATGCATTTTACACATTGGTGCGCGAAATACGCAAAGATAAGGATAACAAGGGACGAAAAGGACGCAAAACGAATAAGCCGAACCGTAGATTTAAATGTAAGATGCTCTAAGTGGCCTCTTATTGGTTTTATTTTTTTTTCATTAACGCCTGTCCGGTTTGTGCGTTGTGCATGTGTGTCTGTGTCTGTGTGTTTGTTGTGTGTGCCAGATAAATGCAACAGTTTATATATATATTTTTTGTGCTATTTGTCAGTGCGGCATTTAGTTTACGGACAAATACACATGCGCACACCCACACGCACACACTCGCACACTCACACGCACAACTGCGCGTGTTAGGTTGGTGCAATTGATGGGAGGATGAACAAAATTGTAATTAATTTAAGCAACTAAAGTTTTATTGTATGTCAAATCATTTTATGTGCAACTTGTGTGTGTCGTTTTGAAATGTTTTGTGGCGCCCTTTTAATATTATTAATAATGCGTGTATGCCGTACGCGTATACAAAAAAAAGCAACTATGAATACTATTGTAACTGCCTTGGTTAAGCTGCTGCGATAGCGCGTTTTTTGATGACCATTGGTTTTCAGTAAGCACGAGAGTAAACAAAATTCAAAACTATATTATTTGTGTGTGTACCGTGCGTAAAACGATATACGATATTTCTATGTAAATGTTGAATTTTTGTTAAACTGATCGGCCTTGTAATTCGTATCATTTAAGGATAAGGATATATATATATATATATATATATATATATATATAATATATGTATCAAATGCCTATCGCGTTTAATTTCGTTCCCTCCTGCAAATACACTCACACACGCACAAACATAATTCCATTAGAAAATTTCCACAAGGAGACATGAAAATTGAATGAAAAGCTCACTGTTCGTATAATTATTTTTTGTGGTGCTAAATTCAACAGCAACAACAACTACCAGCACAAAATCCTGTATGAGTTATATATATATATAAAAAAAAAAGAAATCAAAAATTTTATTTTTTCTACTTATCTTACTGACCGATCGATCAGAGTTATCTAGCTTATGCAAAGGTCTCTTTTGACTTAAAAATTAGACACAAAACAGAATCGTGTGTATATTATATATATATATATATATATATATATATATATATATATATATATATATATATATATATATATATATATATATATATATATATATATATATATAATATTATACACACACATATATATATATATATATATATATATATATATATATATATATATATATATATATATATATATATGATTCAATTGACTTCATGCACCTTACTCACATATATAATGATCGTTTCAGTTTACAATTAAAGAGGTTTGCATAAGCTAGATTAAAATACGTATGTAGCAGATGCTGCATTAGGCAACGAGCAGCCAATTACATATACACATATAGTTTGCTTTAAGCTTTTTATACATACATAAATTAATATTTAATTTTTTTGTATTCATTTTTGCCATACAAAAAACGGAAAGTAATAAATCAATTGTGTGTACTATTTAAATACAGCGTAACGGGTTATATAGTTCGAAGGCTGCCAGAGTGTTCGAAAACCGATTCTCCATCGGTACCATGATAAATGAAACAAATGCCTCAAATTAAAATGTAAACAATTATATTTAAATATTTGTCTCACTCACAGTACATAAGCAAGTGTGTATGTAATTACAATTGATTAATACATATTTTTAAAATTAAAAACAAATGTATGAACTTTAAACTTCAAGACTTTTGGACTTAAACACGTCGCGTAACTTGTCAAGTTCTTCCATCTCACATTGCGAATAATCCCATTTTGGATTTTTGTATTCATCAAATGGTGCCTTTGTGATATAAAGGATTGCATCGGCTATATCAAAATGCTCAACTATTTTTGGTAGCAACAGGCGAGCATCTGTCTGAAATCCTAAATTCTTCTCAGCAATTAACAATTCCAGATTAGCTTTTATACCACCGACCAAAGGGACTTCAATACTAAGTGAATAAAAAAAAGAAAAGTTTCAAAATAATTATATAGGTATAGATATCGATATAAAAATGTATGTAATCCGCACCTGCTCTTCTCACATCTATCAGCCAGTCTGCGTAGTACCATCTGGCTGAAAAACATTGTCCGGAAATTTACAGAAGCAACGTGTAGCCAAAGCAACTCAAATACAATTTGCAATTGCTTTACATTTAATGTATCCCATTTGTATATACAATATATGTGGACAACGGATATAATTGATTCCTGTTGATCGGGTTGAAGACTACTAAGTGCCACTAGCTGTTCCAATAACAGTTCGAGTGTTGGTACAAGTTTTGCCACTAGACATTCGTACAGGAATTTGATGTTCAATGGGTTCCTCGGGTTTAACAGGGCTGCCCAGAGCTTGTCATTCCAATATTCAGGTATGGTCCCACCATAGCGTTCAAGATGCAAAATTGATCGGATAAAACGCATTTGTACTCTGTGGTCTTTTGAATTCTCAACAATTTCTCTTTGACTAATGTCCGAGACGATATTTAGCATTTCATTAAATAGATCGCTATGTCCTGTTTTCATATGACTCACGTACGTTATAAAATTGTTCTGTTTAATATGTTCTACTGTATTCCAGGTCGATAAACTGTTTAGATATGCACCCTCGATGCTTTGAAAATATAAAAAAAAATCAATTTATTGGTATTATATTTCAATAATAAATGTAATCTTACCGTTTTACTCCTGTCGGAAACTCGAATAATAGTAATCCACTGATTAATGTAGATTGTGAAATAGAATTGGTGTTAAAAATTATTCCTCCAAGCTCCCAGCAGTCGTTACTGTTGGCGATCATTTTTTCCACGAGACTTTTCGTTTCACTTGGGTGCTGATGTTTGGATATATAGTTTAATATTTTTCCAGGACTAAAAAGAAATTCCATTTATTATTCACGCTCACAAAAGGAAAAAGAGTATTTTAGTTTGGTGCAATGCCCGCCTTACTATCCATGAGTCTGTCTGTCTCTCTGTATGAGCGCAAGCCACAGTTATTGAAGCTTGAGTCATGAAATATGGAAACTACTTTTGTGTGTCATAAAATAGCGAATCGGAAATAACTCTATAATTTGAAACATGTACGGGAAAATGTAGTGTTGCTATTGATCTTCTCTATATTATGACCAAATATGTTCTAGTACTCACTTTATCCAACGTCTGGAATATTTATTTAACTGCTCTAAGAAAAAGTCAATTAATCTCTCATCGGGTAGCTTTTTGTCGTGCTGTTCCAAGAGACTTGCCATACATGATAATGTATTGAACGAGCCGATCTCCAAAATGTCAATTGGATTCAAGTTAAACTCTTCAAGTTGACTCCAAGTACGCACATTCTTTTCAAGAAAAATGTGAACGCTTCGTTCATTTACAAAATGTATTTCCTCCGCTGTTTGGCAATTTAACTTCTCGATGAGGTGTTGCTGTATCTCGTTCAGATTCTTACACTCTTTGATCAAATCAATATTCAGATCATATTTCATATGATAGAATTCTCTAGCTTCTTCTGAGTTAAATGTGGTAAAGAATGCGGGCAGACGCCACCAGCCGTGCAAAGTTGTTGGCACAGATTCCAGTTTTCGCACTAGCTCCATAAGTGGACTCCACAGATTGTTGTTATTCTGTGTATCACTGAAGATCTCGTAAGTGCTCTTTGTAAGATGAACAATTTGTTCTTTTATATCATTACAATTATCAATTATTCTTGTCAGCATAACTATAATAAGACCGCCAACATTTTCGTTCTCTTGATAGAGCGTTTGAACGAATGTTATAAAATGTGGCAATGACAAGCTTTCGATGGAAATCTGAAATGGAATTTACGATTAAATAATATTTAATATATGTACACGACTTTTAGTTCATTTACCTCAAATGCATCACAGAAGTAATTGGCGGCACTGTTTCGCAAGCTCGAATTTTCAATTTTCCGTACATGTGCAGCTAGTTTGAGCAGCAGACTCGTTTTGATTTGTGGCTGGTTCTTCGGCTCTAGACAATTCAGCCAGCGATGTAGTGGCACCCCCATCCAGTCCACCTCGGCAAAGGCCTTCAGGAACTGTTTATTATCATTTTCAGCTACGAATTTCATCATTTGGCTCTCTTGGATATGATTAGCCTCCAAGTTGTGCAGCTCCAGACAGTTAGTAGCTGAAAGGAACTCGATCAACAGATTTGCACTGAAGAGCTCAGCTGCAGTGAAGTGTTCCATAATGAAATCGATTATGCTGTGCAACATTGAAATATTTTTATTTTGCAACAGTCGCATATATAGTATACGCACCAAGTTGCCATCTAGATTTTTTTCCCCTAGCAGGGATAAGGCCATTGATTTTTGCTCCATTTTCAGGCATTCCATTACGCTTATATACGAGTACAAATCCAGACTTTCGGAACTAGTCGTGTCCAGTAACTTCTTCAGAATCAAATGACCAGAATTACGTTCCTCATTATTCTTCGATTGGAGAAGCTTTTGTATACGGCAATAAAGCTTTGAAGGGTTGATGCCTTTATCTCCAAATTCGCGTAAAATATCATCGAATAATTGCCCGAGCAGCTGACTCTCGTTGTTTGAAGTATTGGAGCAAAGATGTCTCAAGAGAAACTTGCCTTCTTCTGGGAATCGACTTGTCCACATTTGTACGCTTAGAATCAAGTCGGAAACCAGTTGAGGATTATATATCTGTAATTGTTTATCGTTCTTTGGGCTGGGTATTATCGCTACAAAAAGTTTTCAAATCAATTTTGATGCTAAATGCATATTTTCGGCGCTGTTTGTGTTGAGCAAGCCGCACACATATTGTATGAGTCTCTTTAACTGGGGTTCCTTGGTCGTGTCCACAAAATCGAGAAGAATTTCAATAAGCTCCATGGCTGTTGAGGCGTCCACACCACCAGTACTATTTGCTTCTAACATAGTTGAAGCAAAACCTAAGTATACAACAAAAACAACTATATAATTCATTTACAATTCGAATACTATTTTTTCAAGTATTCGGCAATTTTTTGCGCTAAAAATGATTGTAAGCAAAAAACAGCTGATTGTGGCTCGGAACTAATAGGCACTAATCATAAACTATGGTTAGTTGTATGGTGTACTAAAATGTTAATGTTACATAATTATATTCGCCATCAATCAAATAGAAATATGAACATGAAATAATACAAATATAAATAAATGTGCAAATGGAAAAAATCAAATAAACGGAACAGCTTCTCAGCTCATTGAAATAGTAGTTCATTTGAACAATTTATTCTATAGAACAGCAGCTCTAATTGTACACCTCTAACAGCAACTCAAATCGTACATAAACATACATACATATATTCTTATCGTAGTATTTTAATGTTGGTATTCGACTAAATACCGTGACTCACTCAGTAATGTATTTCATAACGTACCGCAATCCAGACTGATATTGATGTTCACTCAATGCTGCTTTCAACTCGACTGTAGCCAGCAATCCATGAGCTATCATATTTGTTTACGATTACCGATTTACTGTTATCTTATTGTTTCAAATTCTAATTTTATGTTCACAGAAAGTTTAACAAAGCACCGATAGATTAATTGTTTGTTATATTAATAGGTAAGAATATATGTACAAATGTATTTTCAATTTATTGTAAAGTGAAATGTTGCACTTCGTTGCCCGCGGAAAGCATTACTGTTTCGGGTGTGGTGGGTGCGCCCAGCCTGACCCATTCTCGAGGCAATCCGGCATCCTGTCTGGCTGCTTGTATGGCATGTTGCAGGGCAAAGAGTACGCCAACCGCCAGACATAGAGCTGGCTCTCCCGTGGCCTTTGACCGCAGAAAGCCCACGGGGTTGGGACTCTTTTGCAGCAGCTCAATGCGGAAATCAATGGGTATATCCTTGGCACCGGGAGGATGATAGTTCCAGGTGCGGTTTGTGAGCAGGCGACCTGTCTGACGATCGTAGACTAAATGCTCGGTTAGGTAATAGCCGAGACCCATGACGAAAGCTCCTTCAACTTGCCCAACATCCACATTGGGACTAAGACTCTCACCCGCATCCTCTAGGATGTCTACACGGCTTATTAAGTGGTTGCCAGTCAGTATGTCCACCTCTACCTCGGTAAGACTTAAGCCGTAGATATTGTAGTTGCTTTGATCTCCAATTTTAAACGATTCGGTTGTAATCAAGCTTATTGATTGGTTAAAGGCTGCCTCCACCACCTGCTCCCAGGTGGCCTTGGATCCCAACTTGTGTTTAACCGGCTCCAGACGCTGGTTCAGCTTATCGCAAGCCTTGCGAACGGCAATGCCAACCAACTCGCTTGCCATAGAATTGGCTGTCACAAAGGAATTGGCTCCTATTATCGTATTACTGCTCTCTATCCGGATGCGTTCAAGCGGCACGCCCAGCACAAAGGCAGCCACCTGAGCCACTTTTGTATTCAAGCCCTGACCAATCTCGATGCCTCCATGTGATATCACTACAGAGCCATCCGTGTGGTAAATGGCTACTGTCGCAGGGTAACCCAAAGCAATGTTTACTGTTAGAGGAAACTCCATCAGGGCTAGTCCCAAGCCACGCTTACGCCATCGATTCTGAGCATTGAACAAGTTGATTTGCTCTCGCCGCTCACGGTACGCCGTGGAAATCAAAAATCGGGGAAGAAGCTGCACCATTTTGTTTCCCGGTCGGAGATTTACCAGTCTCACATCAGCTGGATCCAATTTGCAGGCAAAGGCGATGTTCTCCAGTGCCACTTCAGTCATGGCAATAGCTGTGAATTTAAACAAGGAAGTCGGCGGATTACGCAATTAAAATGTGAATTCAGAGTATTACGGATTCATTCAAAGTATGTGTAGCTATGGACTGTTGACTGAAGGAAAATACGGTCTATACAATATCTTTCTCAACTTACCCTCTGCTGTTCCTGGTGCCCGACACCATGTTGAACTAGGTGCATCCGTTTTTACAGCCCTGCCTTTTGCTTTAAAGTTTAAATCAGTGAGATTATAGACATTTTTGAGTGCTGCCTGGGTAAAAACTACGACATTCTCGTTAAGACTGCATCCCGCATCCTCGTAGTAGTTATTGTTGAGCATGCGTATGGAGCCGTTAGCACGCGCTTGGAATTCATAGTCGGAACGGCAAGCCCATCGCTTTCCATTTGAGTCCATCATAGACTCAATGGTTTGCACAAAACGTGCTGGTCGATTAAGTTTGAATGCAACCAGTGCACAGGCACAGGCCACTTGGTTACCCCGTGTTACTTTAGCACCATAAGCTCCGCCAACGCGTCGCACCTGCAACTGAACGGCATTCGCCTCTAGTTTAAGCATTCGTGATATGCTAGCTTGGGTCACATCCATCCATTGAGTGGCGCTCCAAACCTGTAGGCCTTGCTCAGTAGGAACCACCACCGTAGTTTGTGGCTCCATGGTGAAGTGGTATTGAGACGCTAGCTCCAGGATTCCACGACCCAGCACATCGCCTGCTTCTATCGGTGGCTTGGACAGCTCCTTATTAGGCTTAGTGCTTATCACAAGACGATCTTCCACTTTGGCTGTCAGTACCGCATCCATGCTGGTGTAAATCTTAACCTGATCATTGGCATAGGTCACCCGCACCAAAGTCGCCGCATAGACAGCCACATCGTGTGTCAATGCTGCGATTACTCCCAATGGCTGATCATAGTACAGTACGCGTCCACCACAAAAGATCTCCTCCACCTCACCCGGGACGGTCAGCAATGTAGTATTGTTGAAGTTATTATCGCCAGGAATGTCCTTGAGCCCATAGAACGCAACCACGCCCTTGCACTGAAACGCGAGAGAAGTATCGATCTGCTCTATTGTTGCGCCCACCCGCTTGGCCGTGACAAAGGCACAGTACACAGCATTCGAGGTGGTTAACAAATCGTTTATGTAGATGGCTTCACCAGAGCACTGAATGAGGCCTAAGGAAAAGAAAGGAATCCCGATATGAAACAGTTCTCTAGTTACTTTAAAACTAAATATACATATACCTTCTAGCTTCTGCACTGGCTTAGTCACGGGATATTTATTTGGTATGGTCTCGAATGATTGACTACCGGAGGAGAGCGGACGTTCTAGTAAGTCCCCACCGCTGTGAAAACGCTTCCGGACGAGCTCTTTGGGCGCCGAGCCTAGCAAAAACTTGTAGAAAAGCGAGCAAGCTAGTTTTTGGCGATACTCAGGCGAGGCCTCGGGCGGCATTTCTACCGGCTGCAGGCTTGTCAGCAGTTGCTCGAAGACCTGTACCACGGTGGAGCTGTCGTATAAATCCCGACCCACTAACAACTGCTCGGCATTCTCAGCGTGCACGTAATCAGGCCTAATGTTTCCAAAGCAAAGGCGAGCCGAGCCCACTATGCGATGCTGGACATTCTGCCACTCGATCAGAAAACCCGCATTAACATAGGCATGTACGTTTTGAGCACGCGGTAGGATCTGTTGTAGAGAGAAAGTTAGGAAAATATATTAAAGGGTGTGCATCCTTCTTATCTCTGAAGCTTACCTTGTAGGAATTAAACAAGTATTTGGACTTTGGATAAGGCCTCAGAATGAATCCGCCAATAACCAGTTTGGGCGTTGCATCCTGCAGATAGGACAACAGAGTCATTATCCGTTGACTTTGCGCGTTGTCGTGCACCAAGACATGTGCATCCAAGGCCTCAAATGTGATGAAAACATCCGAAGGAAACTCCGGGTGCTGCTTTTTAATTGAAATATTGCCCGCCAGAGTTCCATTCTAAAATAAAACATATTCTTGCTATAGCTATAAATTTAAAACTTCTTCATTAAAATTCAAGTTTCATCAATTTCATTTCACTTTCCGTTCCCATATAGATCGCATTCAGACCGCCACTGAAACAAGTTTCAAACTGGATTATACGTATTTATGGCTACAACTTACATTCCGCACTGGCACATTCGCAATCAGGTTGAAATGCTGCCACAATTGCGCACAATATTCGAAGCCCGCGCGTTGTTCAGCCTGTCGAAAGAGCTGCATGGTCTCTGTGAGAGTCAAATTGGCGCCCAGCAAGAGGTGCTCTGGCTCAATGCTGTGCTGCTTTAGCTCCGGCACCATATTGACATCCACATAGTGCTGTATACTCCTCGGTCTCCTGTAGACGCCATGCGCTGTGTTGCCTGCTACCAGAATGTACTCCTCTCCATTGGGCACTTGGGCGAGGGCCTCAAACAGTTGGGCCAGTGTCTTGGGCCAATACCAGTGACAGTTGTTCTGGGCAAGCAGGGAAGAACGGGAGCAGCTGCCATTGCAGCATTGACCGGTGCGTGGACAGAGCAACTCAAAAGAGTCCTCAATGTCGATGCACTCTGCCGGCACCTCAATAGTGCTGTCAACGGCAAAGGACTTCATGGCATCCAATATGGGTCTGTAGCCGGTGCAGCGGCAGATGTTTCCCCCAAAACCATCTTCCACCTCAGCCATGGTCACTCGACCACCTCGACTCTCCAGGAGCCCGTACATGTTCATCACGAATCCCGGCGAGCAATATCCACACTGGGTGCCGTTAAGCTTGGCTAGACGCTTCTGTATGGGATGATAGCCTCTGCTCTTATTGCCCAGCCCCTCATCGGTAATAATGTCCACACCGTTACAGGTATTAAGCAGCGTTAGGCACTTGGAAAAGAAAGGTATAATACAAATGCATTTAACTGAACCAATGTACTGCTTGTGAAAGACATGACATTTACCGAGTTGGTGGCACGGGAGCTTATTTCCTCTGTAATGGGATGGCGGCGTCGTATGACACAAACACAAGATCCACAGCCACCCTCCAGGCACATGTATTTGGTGGCTGTTAGGTGGAGATGTTCTCTCAGGAACGTATTTAAAGTGATGTCCGCCGCGTAGTCCTCCGGCTGCACTTCGTACGGAAAGCCATTTACATTGAACTTGATGCTCATCTTGGTAAAGTTGCCTACCCAATGCTGAGTTCATGGCTGAGCTCTTCTATTTAAAGCCTCGGCTGACAGTAATCAGGTAAAAGCTAAACGAGTTTCTAATCCCAGCCAATTTTTGCCAAATTCCATATAATATATTTCAAGTCATTTTTATTTTTATACCCTAAACCCATTCAAAATGGGAAATCAGGGAATAATGGTTTAATTAATATGTATGTAACAGGCAGAAAGAGGCTTGGCAGACCCCATAAAGAACTAATATATTCTCGATCAGGAAGACGAATTAAGTCGATTTAGCCATGTCCGTCTGTCTTTCGGTCAGACATGTCCGTATGTACGAACGCGTCGATTTCAGAACCTAGAAGTGCTACAGATGTCTACGTCCGTGTAAAACACGCGCAGATTGAGTTCGTTTTAAAATTCGATAACATGTCTCGTTTTAATGTTATCGATTGACAACGGTATCGAAATGCAGTTTTTAAATTATATATCGTACATCTTTGGAACTTGAGTCGTCAAATTTTGCATTTAGTTTCATTGATATTTTATACAATTTCACTTTTTGTTACATTTTGGATCCGGCCCCATATTTCCCCAATTCTTAGAACTCTTAACTGCTTTAGTTAGTTTTGTTTAGTTTAGTTTTGCTAGATGTCGCTATGGCAGAGAATGGCGCTGTTTCTTTTCTTCTTTTTACATATATTTCATTGTGAAGGTCCGATTCAGAATCGCGCGGAAACTGGTTTTATTTTAGTCTCCATTTTTTATAAATGCGGATTCTTCTGGGTTCAGGGTATCTCCTAGTCGGGCACCCCGACTCAAGTTTTCATCTCTTGTTTTTATTTCATTTTAATTTACCCTTATCATTTTTAAAATGTTTTTTATTCAGCACTTTTATTCTTACTATGCCATAATTTAAATACACTACTGAAACAAGTAAAACCTCAAATGCATATTCAATTCAATTATATTATATATCATTTTTTTTATTTTTAAAAATATGTAAATCAAACAGTTGAATTATTTTATTTTTACGTTCGCAGAAAGTTAGGCAAATGACCGATAAATCAATTGTTTATTATATTAATAGGTAAGAATATATGTACAAAGGTATTTTCAATTTATTGTAAAGTGAAATGTTGCACTTCGTTGCCCGCGGAAAGCATCACTGTTTCGGGTGTGGTGGGTGCGCCCAGCCTGACCCATTCTCGAGGCAATCCGGCATCCTGTCTGGCTGCTTGTATGGCATGTTGCAGGGCAAAGAGTACGCCAACCGCCAGACATAGAGCTGGCTCTCCCGTGGCCTTTGAGCGCAGAAAGCCCACGGGGTTGGGACTCTTTTGCAGCAGCTCAATGCGGAAATCAATGGGTATATCCTTGGCACCGGGAGGATGATAGTTCCAGGTGCGGTTTGTGAGCAGGCGACCTGTCTGACGATCGTAGACTAAATGCTCGGTTAGGTAATAGCCGAGACCCATGACGAAAGCTCCTTCAACTTGCCCAACATCCACATTGGGACTAAGACTCTCGCCCGCATCCTCTAGGATGTCTACACGGCTTATTAAGTGGTTGCCAGTCAGTATGTCCACCTCTACCTCGGTAAGACTTAATCCGTAGATATTGTAGTTGCTTTGATCACCAGTTTTAAACGATTCGGTTACAATCAAGCTTATTGACTGGTTAAAGGCTGCCTCCACCACCTGCTGCCAGGTGGCCTTGGATCCCAACTTGCGTTTAACCGGCTCCAGACGCTGGTTCAGCTTATCGCAAGCCTTGCGAACGGCAATGCCGACCAACTCGCTTGCCATAGAATTGGCTGTCACAAAGGAATTGGCTCCTATTAACGTATTACTGCTCTCTATCCGGATACGTTCAAGCGGCACGCCCAGCACAAAGGCAGCCACCTGAGCCACTTTTGTATTCAAGCCCTGGCCAATCTCGATGCCTCCATGTGATATCACTACAGAGCCATCCGTGTGGTAAATGGCTACTGTCGCAGGGTAACCCAAAGCAATGTTTACTGTTAGAGGAAACTCCATCAGGGCTAGTCCCAAGCCACGCTTACGCCATCGATTCTGAGCATTGAACAAGTTGATTTGCTCTCGCCGCTCACGGTACGCCGTGGAAATCAAAAATCGGGGAAGAAGCTGCACCATTTTGTTTCCCGGTCGGAGATTTACCAGTCTCACATCAGCTGGATCCAATTTGCAGGCAAAGGCGATGTTCTCCAGTGCCACTTCAGTCATGGCAATAGCTGTGAATTTAAACAAGGAAATCGGCGGATTACGCAATTAAAATGTGAATTCAGAGTATTACGGATTCATTCAAAGTATGTGTAGCTATGGACTGTTGACTGAAGGAAAATACGGTCTATACAATATCTTTCTCAACTTACCCTCTGCTGTTCCTGGTGCCCGACACCATGTTGAACTAGGTGCGTCCGTTTTTACAGCTGTGCCTTTCGCTTTAAAGTTTAAATTAGTCAGATTATAGACATTTTTGAGTGCTGGTTGAGTGAGAAATTCTACGATATTCTCGTTAAGACTGCATCCCGCATCCTCGTAGTAGTTATTGGTGAGCATGCGTATGGAGCCGTTAGCACGCGCTTGGAATTCATAGTCGGAACGGCAAGCCCATCGCTTTCCATTTGAGTCCATCATAGACTCAATGGTTTGCACAAAACGTGCTGGTCGATTAAGTTTGAATGCAACCAGTGCACAGGCACAGGCCACTTGGTTACCCCGTGTTACTTTAGCACCATAAGCTCCGCCAACGCGTCGCACCTGCAACTGAACGGCATTCGCCTCTAGTTTAAGCATTCGTGATATGCTAGCTTGGGTCACATCCATCCATTGAGTGGCGCTCCAAACCTGTAGGCCTTGCTCAGTAGGAACCACCACCGTAGTTTGTGGCTCCATGGTGAAGTGGTATTGAGACGCTAGCTCCAGGATTCCACGACCCAGCACATCGCCTGCTTCTATCGGTGGCTTGGACAGCTCCTTATTAGGCTTAGTGCTTGTCACAAGACGATCTTCCACTTTGGCTGTCAGTACCGCATCCATGCTGGTGTAAATCTTAACCTGATCATTGGCATAGGTCACCCGCACCAAAGTCGCCGCATAGACAGCCACATCGTGTGTCAATGCTGCGATTACTCCCAATGGCTGATCATAGTACAGTACGCGTCCACCACAAAAGATCTCCTCCACCTCACCCGGGACGGTCAGCAATGTAGTATTGTTGAAGTTATTATCGCCAGGAATGTCCTTGAGCCCATAGAACGCAACCACGCCCTTGCACTGAAACGCGAGAGAAGTATCGATCTGCTCTATTGTTGCGCCCACCCGCTTGGCCGTGACAAAGGCACAGTACACAGCATTCGAGGTGGTTAACAAATCGTTTATGTAGATGGCTTCACCAGAGCACTGAATGAGGCCTAAGGAAAAGAAAGGAATCCCGATATGAAACAGTTCTCTAGTTACTTTAAAACTAAATATACATATACCTTCTAGCTTCTGCACTGGCTTAGTCACGGGATATTTATTTGGTATGGTCTCGAATGATTGACTACCGGAGGAGAGCGGACGTTCTAGTAAGTCCCCACCGCTGTGAAAACGCTTCCGGACGAGCTCTTTGGGCGCCGAGCCTAGCAAAAACTTGTAGAAAAGCGAGCAAGCTAGTTTTTGGCGATACTCAGGCGAGGCCTCGGGCGGCATTTCTACCGGCTGCAGGCTTGTCAGCAGTTGCTCGAAGACCTGTACCACGGTGGAGCTGTCGTATAAATCCCGACCCACTAACAACTGCTCGGCATTCTCAGCGTGCACGTAATCAGGCCTAATGTTTCCAAAGCAAAGGCGAGCCGAGCCCACTATGCGATGCTGGACATTCTGCCACTCGATCAGAAAACCCGCATTAACATAGGCATGTACGTTTTGAGCACGCGGTAGGATCTGTTGTAGAGAGAAAGTTAGGAAAATATATTAAAGGGTGTGCATCCTTCTTATCTCTGAAGCTTACCTTGTAGGAATTAAACAAGTATTTGGACTTTGGATAAGGCCTCAGAATGAATCCGCCAATAACTAGTTTGGGCGTTGCATCCTGCAGATAGGACAACAGAGTCATTATCCGTTGACTTTGCGCGTTGTCGTGCACCAAGACATGTGCATCCAAGGCCTCAAATGTGATGAAAACATCCGAAGGAAACTCCGGGTGCTGCTTTTTAATTGAAATATTGCCCGCCAGAGTTCCATTCTAAAATAAAACATATTCTTGCTATAGCTATAAATTTAAAACTTCTTCATTAAAATTCAAGTTGCATCAATTTCATTTCACTTTCCGTTCCCATATAGATCGCATTCAGACCGCCACTGAAACAAGTTTCAAACTGGATTATACGTATTTATGGCTACAACTTACATTCCGCACTGGCACATTCGCAATCAGGTTGAAATGCTGCCACAATTGCGCACAATATTCGAAGCCCGCGCGTTGTTCAGCCTGTCGAAAGAGCTGCATGGTCTCTGTGAGAGTCAAATTGGCGCCCAGCAAGAGGTGCTCTGGCTCAATGCTGTGCTGCTTTAGCTCCGGCACCATATTGACATCCACATAGTGCTGTATACTCCTCGGTCTCCTGTAGACGCCATGCGCTGTGTTGCCTGCTACCAGAATGTACTCCTCTCCATTGGGCACTTGGGCGAGGGCCTCAAACAGTTGGGCCAGTGTCTTGGGCCAATACCAGTGACAGTTGTTCTGGGCAGGCAGGGAAGAACGGGAGCAGCTGCCATTGCAGCATTGACCGGTGCGTGGACAGAGCAACTCAAAAGAGTCCTCAATGTCGATGCACTCTGCCGGCACCTCAATAGTGCTGTCAACGGCAAAGGACTTCATGGCATCCAATATGGGTCTGTAGCCGGTGCAGCGGCAGATGTTTCCCCCAAAACCATCTTCCACCTCAGCCATGGTCACTCGACCACCTCGACTCTCCAGGAGCCCGTACATGTTCATCACGAATCCCGGCGAGCAATATCCACACTGGGTGCCGTTAAGCTTGGCTAGACGCTTCTGTATGGGATGATAGCCGCTGCTCTTATTGCCCAGCCCCTCATCGGTAATAATGTCCACACCGTTACAGGTATTAAGCAGCGTTAGGCACTTGGAAACGAAAGGTATAATACAAATGCATTTAACTGAATCAATGTACTGCTTGTGAAAGACATGACATTTACCGAGTTGGTGGCACGGGAGCTTATTTCCTCTGTAATGGGATGGCGGCGTCGTATGACACAAACACAAGATCCACAGCCACCCTCCAGGCACATGTATTTGGTGGCTGTTAGGTGGAGATGTTCTCTCAGGAACGTATTTAAAGTGATGTCCGCCGCGTAGTCCTCCGGCTGCACTTCGTACGGAAAGCCATTCACATTGAACTTGATGCTCATCTTGGTAAAGTTGCCTACCCAATGCTGAGTTCATGGCTGAGCTCTTCTATTTAAAGCCTCGGCTGACAGTAATCAGGTAAAAGCTAAACGAGTTTCTGGTGCCAGCCAATCTTTGCAATACACTACAAAATGCCACACAATAATATTTCAAGTCGTATTTTTTTAATTTCAGTTTAATTTACCCTTATCGTATTTAAAACGTTTTCTGCACTATTATTCTTAATATACCATACTTCAAATACCCTACTGCACGAAACCTTCTAATGCCAAAAGAAAAATTTATAGAGAATGCATAAGTTATAACCGCATGAAAAGAATTTAATAATCTTATAGCGGTGCAATATTTTTACATACAATTTGAATAAATAAATATGCTCGATGAAAGAGTATAAAACCTAATTAAACTTGAAATCCAAAACATTTTAGTCTTTCATTAAAAAAATCTACTCCTTGAATTTATCACCATGCATCATATTTTTCTGCTGATAATGTATGTTTATACGAGTACAAATGGATATATTATGTATAAATGTTTGTGTTAGAAAAAGTTATATTTAGCTAAGTTTGTTATACTATCTTTAATAAGATATATATAACGGAAGACAATTTTTATAATAAGAAAGCCTGTAAATAGATTTACATTTAAAATAAAGCCTGTAAAAAGATTTACGTTTAAAATATTTCAATCTTGAGTTAGTTTAGAGATTAAATTTAAAATACGATACAATTGAGTCGATAAGTACTCGATAGTTTTCGACTGACAACATCTTACAGAACTAGTTCATTACGATTTATTCACACGCTAATTTAGTTCAATTGAACGTACAGCAAAATATCTCACATCCAGGGTTTTTCTCACTTCATTCGGCATATGTCCAATATATTGATTATTGTATTTGTATTAATTTAAATAAAGTTTTATTGAAAAATTACTCAATAATATCAATACAAACTGACCGTACAATTTACATTTAAGGTAAGTGCATCGCATAGACAAAAAGGGCAAACTGCATAAAAGGCGCAACGACGCCGCAAGTCGCCATCTTTTTTTCGCAATGACGCTGAGACCGCGTAGATGGAGTGAGAATTTTTTGATTCTACATTTAAGAATTTTTGCAGCAGACAGTCATGAACATGGACACGAATGCTGTGGAGAATCGTGAAAAAGAGCGTGATCGCCGTGGACGTGGTGCACGCGGATCACGTTTTTCAGATGCTGAGGGTAACAATGGTAACGCTAGTGGAGGTGGTGGTGGAGGAGGTGTTAATATTGTGCGAGACAGAAGCCGTGAAAGACGCAATTGCCGTGTCTATATCTCGAACATTCCGTACGATTATCGCTGGCAAGACCTGAAGGATCTATTCCGGCGCATTGTCGGCTCCATTGAGTATGTGCAATTATTCCACGATGAAAGCGGCAAGGCACGTGGCTGCGGTATTGTCGAATTCAAAGATCCAGAGAACGTGCAAAAGGCAATGGAGAAAATGAATCGATATGAGCTAAATGGACGTGAGCTGGTTGTCAAGGAAGATCATGGCGAGCAGCGCGATCAATATGGTCGTATTGTGCGCGATGGAGCAGGAGGTGGTGGCGGCGGAGGCGGTGTTGGTGGTGGTGGCGGAGGAGGCGGAGGAAATGGGGGAGGTCGCGATCATATGGACGATCGTGATCGCGGCTTTTCACGACGTGACGATGACAGAATGTAAGTAAAACGTAAAATATTTCACATGCCTACAAACATTTTCCTATACTCTAAGCACATTTAGCAAATCACAAAGGAACAAGTATTTTTGATGTCATTGAAAGGAACGCACACAAAAACTACTAGTGTTATTGAAATTTTTTGAATAAAGGGTACTCAGTGCTTTAAAAAAGATTTATGTCAGGCATTGTCATATGCTAATGTCAACCAACCAAAGATTGTATTTCTAAATAGACGAATGTCTGGACAGGGCCTAATGATCATTCTACTTTGAACTGTGCTGATAATTTTACTTCGAAAGGGAAGGAAACTAAAACAGCTTGGATCTTATACGTTTACTATCCGCTTGCTGTCCTTTTAAAGACATCAGTTGTTCAGCGGTCGGCAATATTTTAACCTCAGCAAAAGGAAAATAATGAGATTTAAGTTATTTATAGAAATTGCAATGCTTTTTTTTTTAGACAAGGCGCCCGTTGAATGCTGTTTATTCTGTCTATAGTTCTTGTTTTGAATAGTTTGCCCCAATAGTATCTGTTTATCGCTAAATTGGTTCCATTTCTATATTTGGGGCAGTTGTAAACTTGTTATCATATAGATTTCAGTTGGATTTTGTTCCAGCATTGCTTTATGTCGTTAAACTTGATGAATTAATTTACTATGTGTTCGATGTACTATCAGTTAGATTGAGTCGACAATTACAACCTGTCAAATAGAACATTAAATGTGATTTAAGAAAAGAAGGTTCTTTAAAAAAAAAAAAAGAACCGATAATTAACTACTAGGATCTTGTGATTTAAGTTTAAGCGTTAATCCTGTCGTTCTGGACTTAATCTCTCTTTGTTTGTAGCTGAAATAATATGGTATGATGTGCGTGCGCTTTTCGGATACGTGTATTTGTTGTGCTTTTTACCTCTTGCTCTTGTTATTTTTTCTCTCTGGACTTTTGGATTCTTTTTCTAGATCTGGGCGTAATAATTTTAACATGATGTCTAATGATTTTAATTCGTCGAATTACAATTTATATGGGCTTTCTGCTTCGTTTTTGGAGAGTCTTGGCATAAGTGGACCTTTGCATAATAAGGTTTTTGTTGCTAATGTGAGTATATGTATAATAATAATAATAATAAACTATGAACCAAACCCAAAAAAAAGAAAAGAAAACAGCAAAAAACAAAATACAATACCGTTACCATTACCGTTACCAAAACCAACTAAACCATAATTGTATATATATATACATATATATATATATATATATATATATACGCATATTTTCTATATAATAGAAATATGTTTTGTGGCTTGTGTACTCTTTTCCCCAGTTCTGTTTAAGTCGTAAATTGCTTTTATTCTATCTAAAAAAGAAAAATATGTATTGACTATGTTTTCATCGTGGGCTCTGTTTCGTATTTATAACCCAACTATAAAAAAAAATAACATTAAGTGTTATATTATGATTTGTTTGTGGGTAAAAAGCTGACATAAATTTACTTTGCTACTCTGCTATATAGCATCCCTTTTCTCCCTGTATACCTGAAAATGTTCCCCACATTATATAGTAAATGATCTTCTCTGTGATGTTTGATCTTTGGTGAAATTCCAATGAATTTATTGTTATTCAAACTTTGGAGTTGCTGTCTTTTTCAATGAAAGTAAAATATTATATTTATTGTCCGATATTTTGTAAATAAATTCAAATAACAATTGTAAATCCATCTGCTATCTATCGCTAAATATGGAATTTGATGTCGATAATAGCTGACATAGTTGACATACATTTGGGCCTATGCCTAGGATTGCTAAATTGATCACAGTTTCATAGTCAATCGCCGCTAACTAGAGTATACGAATATTACGAATTATTTAAAAATAAAATAAAACGGTCAACGGGAAGCTTTAAAATTTAGATTTAAACAAAAATCCAAATCGTATCGGAAACACAATGATTTCAGTTTTGTGACCCTCGATTGTATGTGATAACTCCTCGATCTTGAACTTAATCGTTCTGCGTAGTGAAACGATCTGTTCACATAATTCTTGTTGCATAGCGTTGTAATGCAATGAAATGCAGTTTAAGTTAAGTTGTCTTCTGATTTTGTTTGTCCCGCCCGAGAGTCGCAACCCTTTTGAGTGGATGTGTTACCTGCAGCTGGGTTATAAATATGAAACAGTCGGTTTAACTGCGAGCCTGCTGCGTCGGTTTTGGATTAGCCAACTGGGCCAACGGCTTGATCCCTGCGTTCCTTCCTTCAGACTTTGTTTGCTCCTAGTGAAGGTGGCAGCCGGAGTCAGTGTCAACGAGTGTTTGGACTGGACAATGCTTTCAATCATTTTTCAGTGATGCTCACGGCCAACTCGTATTTTTAAATTCTTACAATTTTGTGTTTGTTTTATCACACAGCTGGACTACAAGGTGGACAACAAGAAGCTCAAGCAAGTATTCAAGCTGGCCGGAAAGGTGCAAAGTGTGGACTTGTCTCTGGATAAGGAGGGCCACAGTCGCGGCTTTGCTGTAGTTGAATATGATCATCCAGTGGAGGCCGTACAGGCAATTTCTATGTTGGATCGCCAGATGCTCTATGATCGTCGCATGACAGTACGCTTGGATCGGATACCCGACAAGGGTGAAGGTCTAAAGCTGCCCGAAGGATTGGGTGGCGTTGGCATCGGCTTGGGCCCCAATGGCGAACCACTTAAAGATGTGGCCCATAATCTGCCCAATGGTGGCAATCAAAATGCCACGCAGCTGCTTGGCAATGTGCAGAGCGCGCAGCAGCTATCCGCCGTAACTGGCGGCTCTGTTGGCGGTGGTAACGCAAACGCAAGCAATTTATTGGGTAGCCTCAGTGGAGTCATGTTTGGCAATAACGCTGCTGTGCAGCCCTCTCCGGTGGCGCCAGTGCAGAAGCCCAGTATGGGCAACAATTCTGGCGGCGGCGGCGGTGGCATCAATCTGAATAATTTAAATCCCAGCAATTTGGCTGCTGTGGTTGGCAACTTGGGCAACCTGGGAGCAGCTCTGTCAAATCCACTGCTCACTTCATCGCTGAGCACCCTCGGCCTCAATCTGGGCAATGCGGGCGGTAACGACGACGGACTTGTCTCTGCCAGCAATGTTGGCCTGACCAACAACTACAGTAGCGGTGGCGGCTATGGTAATGCGGGTAACAACTATAACAGTGGCGGCAACAGCGGTGGCTCTGGCGGTGGTGGTGTTTCCGGTGGTAATGTTGGGTTCAATGCATACAACAGTAGTTCTGGTGGTGGCGCAAATTCTGGAAACAACCAGCTCGATGGCAATGACTACGGCAACTCTGGCAATCAGTTGGACATGTTTGGCGGCGGCGGTGGTGGCAACGTGGGCGTTGGCGGTGGCAATGTTGGCGTTGGTGGCGGCGCTGGCAATGCCGGCGGCGGTGCCCGGAAATCTGATACGATTATTATCAAGAATGTGCCATTGAGCTGCACCTGGCAAACGCTGCGTGATAAATTCCGTGATGTTGGTGATGTCAAGTTTGCCGAGATACGCGGCAATGATGTGGGCGTGGTGCGTTTCTTTAAGGAACGTGACGCGGAACTGGCCATAGGTAAGAGTTCAATGCAAACGTTTATGCTGACAACTTTTAACAAAACACTTAATCCACAGCTCTGATGGATGGCTCACGCCTGGATGGTCGCACCATTAAAGTAACTTACTTTTAAGCCGCATCCCCTATATATTTTTAGAATGCATTGTCCGTGTGAAAGAACCGCATGAACTTCTGGACACGACCAACGACATGCTTTAACCAAGAGCAGGCAGCAAAGCAAAGCAGACGTGGCTACGCTGTTGCAACGTTTTTTGGTCCTAGTAACCACAAACAAATAATTGTTTAACTTTTATACATGCGTTTACATAACTCATAACAAATATGATCATAATATAATTGACTTTCCAAAATAAAGAAGACGCAATTCATTTAATTTATAAGTGACTAAAGCCAATAAAAATATGAATAATATATATAAAAATAAAGCAAGTCAATTTTAGTATATGCGAATAAATAGAATCCTTATACCTTATTCAAGTTTGTAGTATTATCTAGGCATCAGGTTACAAGTTTGGTCATCGTTTAGCGGATTATGTGTACAGATGGGTTACATTAAGTCACGTGCCTATTTTTAGACAATCTTATCTTCAATCATTTTTGATTATTATACCACATAACTCAAAAGAACTACAGGGATCTTAAATGATAAGATTATTGCATAAAATCCGCAATATATATCATAAATATTATGAATAGGATGTCCCTATTAAAGTAGAAGATGTTGGTTCAGATAGAGCCTGATAGAAATAGGTATATATTTATTTTGTCCGAATACAAAATAACATGTACATCAATCGATAAAGGAGCTATAGTTATTAGCCCAATCTAAATCTGCACAATTCAAAATAAAATTAGTTCTGTGTAGTTATTTAGTCTTGCTTAACAGCTACATGTATATAATTGGTGGTAGATTGTGTCTAAAAATAAACAAGAGTGGATGCTGAGCGCTGTATTTTTGCATTGGATTTGTCGCCTATTTTGTCGGCTCAGCAGTGGACGCAGGTATTTTAAAACGCTCTAGACGTGCGCGCGCCTTTTCAGCCCATTCGTTTTGGACCTTTGGATCGGCGGTGGCTGCAGTTGTTGTGCCAACAGAATTACCAAAGCGTTCCTTGCGTTTTTGCAGCCGCTCATTGACTACGGTTTTTGGGCTCTTCTCTGGCACCACACAGCCAAAGCGTTCGGCCCGCCTCTTCAGGGCTTCCATTTGCTGTTCATCCGTTTCCTTGTTGCCCTTGTTCGCCTTTATTGAAGCTGACGAAGATTTGTTAACCGCTGGTGAAGTAGTTGCTATTGCAGTTGGAGCAGCAGCAGTTTTCGCATCAAGTGTAATGCCAAACTTCTTGGCACGCATCGCTAAGCGCTCTTGTGTGCTTAGTTCGGTTAGCTTCTTGTCGGTAGTTGATGAGGAATCTTTGCTTGAACCACCAACCACAATTGGTTTGCGATGCGTTTTTGTGGTTTTATCCTCCGCATTCAATGGGCCGACTTCGCTGATTGCTGCATCGGGGGCGGCATTTTCCTTCGATGTCGTTGCTGTTGTTGTCGTGACCGTTGTCGCCAGCTGCTGCGAATTATTGCGTTTGAGCACGATTTTTTTGGCTGAGAATGATGCAGCATTTGATTCTGCATTTTCGTCCGTTGCCGTTGCTGTTGGAGATGATAACTCTGGTAGTGTTAATGCCGTAGGTGTGCTCACTGGGCTCTTTAACAGCAAGTCCTCGTGATCATCGCCCAATAATTTATGCTCGTCCTCATCCGTGAACGATACATCGTCGTCAATGGCGTCGGCTATTGCGCTTTCTTCCAGCGAAATATCGCCTTCCAGCAACGCCGTTTGCAAGCGGTCCTGCAATTCATTTTTATTGCCGTTCAATGGCAGCCCACGCAGCTTCAACTCTCGCTTTAAATCCGCAACCTGGATTGGGTAAATCATGCCTTGTGTGTACATTGATTGATAATATGAAAATTACTCACCTTCATTTTGGTAACATCGCTTTCGGGCATTTTATTGATGTTTTTCTTTCTTTTTTTTTGTTATAATTTGCGGCACAAACAAGATTTCTATTGGTTAGACGCAGCAGTATGGCAACTCTTGACGAAATAATGTCAAAGTATCGATAATAGCATTTTCTGTCATTAACAGTAAGTGTTGCAAAGTGTTCTCTATACACTGAACTTAGTGTTGTAAATCGCAAAAAACCCGCATAAATTGAAATTCTCACATTATTATTTAATAGTATAACCGTTTATATTTTTTCAATCATTTAATATATTCGAATAAGTTTTTTTCTTGATACTCGTTCAATTATATAAATATATATATTGGTTTTGTTACTTTTTGTTATTATTAGAACTAACAATTAATAAAAAGCCTCTCAACACAATAACATTATTAGCTGACTTTTATAGAAATCTATTTTTTTAAATTAATCATTATTTCAAGGTAACACTAAATAGAATTTTACAGTCGATCATATAATATTTGTTTTTAACGACCAACACCCTTTAATTCACTTATTAAAGTAGAAATTATGGAAATCAAAAGGCTACTTACTTAAACAGATCAGATCAACAGAATCTCCCTACTTCGAGTACATATAGTCAGTTTAAATTAGGAAATGCTTTAACAGATTGCAAATATTAGCCTCCGTGACTAATATCTAAACTTTATCATTAGTGAGGGAGTGGATTTCAATCGACCTTATCAGTTGCAGCAGTAGAGACAATTGCATTTTTAGTGCATCTGTGAGCTGTATGCGCTGACAGTTCTCAGATGGTTAAAGACTGCCCGAACGATTTTATTTGGTCCAATAACTGTCGCTTTTGTAGTAAGTACCCAATTGTTAATAGATTTTCTGAAGTATCATTCACCAATAGGCGGAGTGTATAGTATATAAGTCTACTATATATTTCATATTTCGGAAACAAGTTTCAAAAGTCTCGACTGTGAACAGTTTGGCAGGATTTATCAAACGTTAACAGTAAACATTGCAGCTGTCTCGCTCAGGCAAATAATTGTGCACTGGGCTATATCATTAAAAAAATTTTAAACTTTTGGTTGATTAGATTACAAGCTTTGGAGTTGAAAGCCTTACGAAATGTAAGTTAACACTGATACTCATGCTTGTAAGGAGTATGGACAAATATAGTCAAGTTGATCTTAACGTTCAATATGAACAACAAGGAATCTAAAATTTTTACTGTTTCGGCGGATAAATAGGTAAAAGTTAACTTCTTTTTTTATAATAAAAAAATAAACATAATTAAATAAAGAAAATTTAAAACTTTACAAAATATTTAATATAAATAAGCAAATTATCTACTTATTGTGTTATTATTCAAATGTAATAAAACTTGATATACAATAATAAAAGAAAATATAATTATTTGTAAAATAATAGTTCTATATTTTAAATACCTTTGCATCATACATTTCCAGTTGGTTTTTCATAATGTCGGATGGTGAGCGCCCTTTCAAAATAACCATCGTCTCATGTTAACCTACGCAAGGAAACGAATTTCCTGATGTGAAAGTGCCTACTGTATTCGATTATTATGCCTGTAACAAAAAGATTGCTAACATTGATTACGATCTAACCCTGGCGGGCACGGTAGGTCACGAGGATTACGATATCTTGCGCCCAATAAGTTATCCCAATGTAAATGACATTCTTATGCATAGACATATTTAGTATATCAAAATCCGTCTAATCGATTCCGTTTTCATTTCGCCAAAGACAAACTGTTTTCTTTTGTCCTATTGCATCGCCTGTCGCAATTCCTTCGAGAGTATCAAAGATAAATGGTGGCCGGAGATTCGGCAGTTTTGTCCCGATATCCCATTGGTTCTAGTGGGCACCCAGCTCGACATGCGCATATCAAATTTAGAGAAAACTGTTACCACAAAAGAGGGCAGGAAATTGTGCTTTGAGATTGGTGCCTATAGCTTCGTCGAATGTTCGGCCAAGAAGAAGCTCAATGTAGATCATGTGCTTGAGGAGGCGGTGCGTGCGAAGCTGAGCCCAACAGTGAAGAAGCCAAAAATATGCAACACACAATAATTAAATCATATGCTTTATAGAATTATATTATTAACACATAAAGTTTTTTTTATATATTTGCTTTCGTTTTATCACTAACCATACAAAATGTTGTATGGTTAGTTGTTTTACTCGTAATAATGCAATGTTAAGCTCTAAATTGACACATATGTTTATATGCAAAAAAAAGAAAAGTTTAGTAAAGATTTGTCTATATTTGCATATACATAAATATCAACTGCGAATTTTAATAAAAAAAAACTATTCTTTGAAACGTTTAAGTTACGCGGTTTTATAAAAAAAATGTAACTCTGCAAAAGTGCAAAATGTCTAGTAGTATTTAACTTTACAGTATTTATATTTGTGGTATTTTCGAGTTCATGAAATACGGTCATACTGCAGTGAACGAACAATGACTTTCGAAAGTCAGCGCACCATTCAAACATGTCTGCGTTGTCAGCAAAGTGCATGAGTGAGACGAGTATATTGGATTCGTTCATTTGGCCTTATGAACATTTTTCATCTCATATATAATTATATATTTCATTATGTTGTATAACTAAATAGACATATGTATATTTGTAGCTTCAATAGAGGTGCCAAGAAAAGCATTCATACGCACAGACGAATGAACATTAAAATCAATATACACTTTTCGTTTCGTGATCGAAAATAAAGAAAACCGACCGGAAACGGGAAATGAATGCAATATTATCTTGTCGCCTGCTTGTGGGCCCTTTACTGCATGGGCGAGAAAATCTCATGCGTTCGGATAAGATTGCGCTGTTAGAACAAACGAAAGCGAAGCCAAACGAAAGGGGAACGCGTAGATGCCAAGGCGCCAGCATGTGACCTTGAACTGCACTCGATAAAATTGTATTGCTTTGAAGTGAACACCACAGCACCTGTACTCTTCAGTACACACACACGCACGCACACTCACAAACATACTCTTGAAACACACATGTTGCTCATGTGGCACATAAGTAGCTGTATCTAATTGGCACTACAGCAGACTTACATACATATACATATACATATACATATTATATACTTATTAATAATTTTTCCGGTCTTCCCTTTGTGGAGGGCACGGCCCACGCATTAACCTTTGCCTGTCAGCATTTAAAAAGAGTTTGCCGCCCTTTAAGGCATCAACATGAGCATGAGCATGAGCACGACCAGTGCAATAATAATTATAATTAACGCCTAATCTGCTGGCAAACGTGAATTGTGTGCTGTGGCTGTTCCACTTCTTTGCCCATGCCTTGGCCGTACATAGGGGAACTTTAATTACAGTTACAACGACTTAACGGGCACGCATAGGAGCACGAGTGCGCGGTCAAGTCGTTGATTAATTGGTCATGACAGTCGCGTTCACGTTCTTCATATGCGGATTACGCAATAACGCGTTGAAGGCGTTACTCAATGTAAATGTTAGTTTTAATGTTAATTAAGTGTTAGTCTTTTGATTACAAAGCAGTTGAACTATTATTACTCTTTATAATTATAATAATTTCAAATTAAAATGTTGCTTTTGGTTGCGGTTAATATTATTAAGGTAAACGGAATCTGAAAAAACCCTCAATGACTAATATCCACTTTTAAATCAAATGTACGCAGTTCTGTATGTAAATCTGTATAACATTATTAAGTTGAGCTTTTACATAAAGAGAAGAGCTGCTAAGTGGATTTCAATTGGTCTTATCAGCAGCAACAAGAGCCCAACTGTTGGCGCAACTGAACAGAGAAATGCACTCAATATTTGCAATTAAATAGAATACATAAAATTCACTGATTGCTAAACTAAAAGAATTGGCTTACTTTTAATATGTTCAAATAATTTTCTTTATTGATTCTAGAATATTCCTTAAAACATAGTTTTGTTTTTTTTTTTTTATGGCCGACTCGAGCTGCTCCTGAGCTGAGCTTTCAAAACAGTTACTAAAATAACTGCGCTCAATTGCTCAAGCCCGATTTTCTTTTAGTGCAGTTACGCTCTTACGCTCTCGACGAATGTTCTCTCCGCTCATCGACTGCTCTCTGTGCAGGCAGCCTGAGTTGGGCTGTGGCCCGTGGCCCCTCAGCGTCTTCAGTCTGCTGCTTGCTCTCAGTTGCGTGACGACTACGTGAGTGATCGGTTGTGCTAGCTGTGTAGCTGCCGTGTTTGTGCTGAGTGTTTAAGTGTTCAAGTGTTGCCGTGCTGCGTCGTGCTTCCAAATACGTTCACTGATCAACAGACGTCATCGCTAGAGACGGACGTGTGGCTCGATTGATTTGTTGCAAACAACAAAAGTATATACATATGTATATATATTGAAACAAAAACAAAGCGATAGCGAATACGAGTGCGAGTATCTATAAGTACGTGCTGTGTGCGCTGCAATTGTAATTGCACGCAACTTTAATTTGGCCGTAACGCCAAAGTCCCATACTCAATACAAAATAATAATACTTATACATATATACTTATACATATAAACGCCTTTGCTGACCTTGTGCAACTGCGTATCTTAAACTGTGCGTGTGTGTGTATATATCTTTTGTGTAAACATCATTAACATAATCAGTAGAAAGCATCTTGACAACTGTTTTGGCTTTGCAACCTGTTCGCTGCATTCTGGGCTAACACGACTTCTACTTCTACCGCTGCTGCTGCTGCTGCTGCGGCTGCTGCTGTTGTTATTGTTCTTTTTGCGTTTTCTTTTCGATTTTTTGGTATCGTTTTCGTGATCACCTCTTTATCACCTGAGTCACTTTTGTATGGCGCTCACGTCACACGCTCACACAAACGCCCGCCCAATGACTCTGGCTCTGGCTGTGGCTCTGGCTGTGGAATGCCAACCAGCTTTTTGATTATAGCTGCTCTCTCGCTCTCCCACACACGCGCCGTCTTTGTCTACCACTCTCGCTCTCTCTCTCTCACTCACTCTCAATCTATCTCTCGCTGTCTGGCGCTCTGGCTCTGTTTTAGGCCCGTTACCATTTTTAGTTAACAACAATTATATGGCTGCCTATCCATTAAAGGCCAGCTGGCTAGGGCGTATGTGTGTGTCTGTGTTGGTGTCTGCTATCACAGGAAACCTTCAAGTACGTGACAACCAATTGTACCCCTTCTACACCCAATACTCTGCCGGCGATCTGCATCAAATCAACAGCAAATCAATTTAATACGACCTATGCCATAAAATATGACCTCAATTAATTAAACTAATTGACAGCGTGTGCGGCGCGAGATCCGTGGCCAAATCGCAACAAATTTCCCCACATCATCACACACACACACACCCATATATATATATATATATATATATATATATATATATATATATATATATATATATATATATTTATATATTATATATATTATATATTTATATATATTGTGGTCTAGCTGCTAACCAGCTTCATAGTTGCACTTATCGCGCTTTCAAGTTGATTTCATTTTTATATGGCGCAGAGGAATAATCGCACACACCTATGTACATACACCTACATATACATATGTATGTAGATACATACCTACATATATCTTATCTAATCTCTTCATTAAATACGAAAATACACACACAAGAAATCATAAAACAAAATACACATACTCCTCTATGTCTATACATATGTATGTATATGGAAAAGTGTGAATAACAAGAGTTTCTTTTTCGGTTGCCATACGCGAATCATAAGAACAATTGTACTCGCTCTTTATACACTATATAAATGGGTAGAAACTAACTAAGGATGATGCGCTAAGTTCCATTGTATTGAGTACTTTGATCTTTCCAGATATAATATATTCAATTTATTACAAATCTATATGAGTTGTCTGGAAAGCTTGAATCATTTCCAATCACTTCAACTATCAGCCGTTCTGGCAATTTATATAGGAAAATGACGGAATGATAAGAATGTAAACATATCGAGCTCCCATGAAACCTGACTTGCTTGCTGTTTTCATATATGAATCGATGTAATGGAAAAACAGCTGCAACTGTTGCTCATAAGTTAGCACTTGACTCTAATGAGTATATAAATCATAATAGGCACACACACACACACACACACACTCAAATGTACGTTTTAAATAAGCTATATAGAGTAATACTTACTACATTAATAGCATCCACATCATATTCGTATTCGTATTTGTATTCGTACGCGTTAAATATGATGCACAATGCGATTACAATGCGCTGATAAAGTCACAAAGGAGTGTGGGCTACAGATGCTGAAGAGTGTTTCTTGCATAAGTAATGCATACTTCTTGCATATATAGGCTATATATACCCATATATATACACATATATGAACATATACATATATATATATATATGTATGCTCAAGAAAGTGGCTTGAGCTAAGAAGTAATGGAAAGACTGATCCATAAATTCGCATTAGGCAATTTTTGAATTCAAACAGACTGAGTGAGAGAGGGAGAGAGAGAGAGAGAGAGAGAGAGGAAGAGAGAGAGAGAGAGGGAGAGAATGCAACAAAGGCATTGGCAATGAGTGTGAATGTTGCAAGTGTTCCAAGAATATAACGACAACAAGAACAACAACAACAGAAGTGTAACTTGATATGTAAAGTTTACAAGAGGCCAGCGCAGACGCTGCCCCAACAGCAGCCCCTGTCCCACACCGACCGATAACAAAAACAGAAAAAATTCATTTTCCGTATTTCATATTGCATGAAAGCGTAATTATGTTTTAAATAATTTATTATGTGTATTAATTACAATGCGAGCATTTGTCCAGCCTCGCTGTGCTCTGTGCTGTCTGCTGTTCGCTAGAGCATTTCCATTATCACATAACACATAATATACACACATGCACTCGAGTATGTGTGTCTAGTTGATCTACACTGTTGTAGATAAATCTGTTATGATATCGCCATGTCTGTATAATCAATATTTACATCAGCAACAACGGACTGCAATGCACAAGAAATACCTGATCAACCGCACCAAAATAGCAAGACTTGGCTTCCTCTTCCTCTGCCTCTACCTCTACCTCTTTGTTTTTGGCAAAATAGCCGAAAAAAAAACTTCAACGGCAGCCAGTGGAGCAGTCAGCCATTAAGTTGTATTAATACCAACAACAACAACAACAACAACAGCAAAACATGCACGTAGCTGAACTGAAATAAATAAACAACACTTGCGTTTCTTTTGCGTTTAATTGTTTTTTTTTTCTTGTTCGACGTTTTTTTTTTTATAGTAAATTATTATAAACAAACCAAATGTTTTAGTGACTGCCTTGCAAATAATTTACTTTGTATATGGCAGGGCAGCAGTGTACATCAATACATATGTACATATATGTACATACATACATGTATATAACTAAATATATACATGTGTATATATTTTATACAACGTCTGTTACTATTTATATAAGCAGCTGATTAAGCAAACTTGGCCAAAGCCTTCTCAATGATCAGATGTTGAGAAACACACCTGACTGCAAATTCCATTGAACAGTTTTTGAATGAGCAATAAAAGTGCTTAACAAATGGTCACTGCATTTTCTTTGATATGTATGCATGAATTATATATATGAATATATACATATATATATTACATTATATATATTGTGATTTTTATAAATGAAAATCAATTTTGATTGAAGATCTTTTTGCTCTGTCTGTATATCAATGTTTAGCTAACAGCAACGTATTAACAGCACTCTGTTCATAACATAACATAGCAATTAAGACAGTAGCAAATTAACAGCGCACTGTTATCAAAAGCAAGGGGCGCAAGAAAACAAGTTATTTGAATCTCAATTCTGAAATTAAGAATAAAAGAGTACAAAATTATAAATAGAAATGGCAACACATGAATGCTAAGTTAAATGAAAACAAAACGAAACTACAAAGCGAGCACTTAACCCCAGTTGGGATCCCTATACAGCAATTAGTTTTAATTGTGTGGGGGGAAATAGTGGCAATGGAAGCGCACTCGGAGATCGGATGTTGGCGCCAAGAGGCCACACATCAAAAAGTCCGATTGCAGTTGGGCGTAAAGTTCAGGGCCTTCAGAGCGAGTGGCATGCAACTGAATGCAACTGCTACAGCTTTGTGTTTGTTGTTGCTTGTGTTTGGCAGGCCACAAGCCACAAGCCAAAAGTTCAAATGGAAACGGTAAACGATGATCAACGTTTGTGAATATGTCAATATAACCGGTTTTCGGCTTGTAACTGCAATCCGTTCCCTTTACTTCTGCTTCTGATATAAGTTTCATTATTATTATGTGGGCTGAGACCTGTTGGCAGCCTTTTGGATGACTCACTAGATTCAAATCGTCATCTAGGCGCGCACATATGCTCTTAGATTTTGTTGTTCACTGCGCACACACTCAGCAGCGTTTATAATTGTAATATGAGTTTGCCCAGCCAATTGACTGACAATCTTATGTGATGACTCACATCTGAAGATTTCTGCTTCCCAGAATTCGTATGAGTTTTCTGCGTAAATCGAGAAACGCCAGAGCGTTCGGACTCTAACTGTAACTGTATGCAAATTAAGCATTTGTATCTCTGCGACATTGTTTAACAGTGGACTGTGAGATGCTGTAGGGAAATCTAGTTCAAGTTTTGGGTCAACAACTCGTTGACTGAAAACCAGTTTTAATTAAAAAAAAAAAAACATTTATCAAACAAAGTTTTGTTTGGTTGGTGAAAGTGCATAAGCATTTTCAAATGCCTCAATGTTATATAAGGCATTCATAACAACAACAACAACAATAACAAACCAAAAAGCTGCGACAATGTTTAATGAATTTCGCAGAATCAATTGTGTCAGCTAGCTAAGTAAATATTTTGAATGGACTTTTATGAAAACTCTTAATTGAATTGTTAAAACTATTTTCAGCTGTCTATGTGCAATTTCGTAAAACAATTAAATTCTTTCAGTTTCTTTCGTTTGTTGATTAGATTAAACGTTTTGAAGTTCAAGTGTTAACAGCGCAATGTTGATAACAGCAGCTATATAAATAACGGCTTAGACTTATGTTAAGATATCGGGACTTGCGAATGTGAAGAAAACGCGCCCATACACACCCACACACAGACACACACACATAACAGATTTCCGGTTGAAGTGGGATGTGGGTGTGGCAAGATAAACAACGCATGTCGCTTTAACATATGCCACCAAATGGTACAACGCAGCGCAAGGAAATGTCACATATGCACGCAAACACACACACACACACACACACACACACACACATACATATATTTATACACATATTGACGCCTTGATTTCGCTTTCTGTATGTATATTTCCAGTTCGTTTGCACAATGTCGAAAAGTCTGCGCCCTCTTAAAATAACCATCGTCGGCGATGGCATGGTGGGCAAGACCTGCCTCCTGATAACCTACACACAGAACGAATTTCCCGAGGAGTATATTCCGACTGTATTCGATAATCATGCCTGCAACATAACGGTCGATGATAATGAATACAATCTAACACTCTGGGACACGGCCGGTCAGGAGGATTACGAAAGACTGCGTCCGTTGAGTTATCCCAATGTATGTTAAAGAAAAAACTTAGATATATACATATATAAACATATGTAGTATGGCTTATCTAATCGTCTTCCTTTTAATTTCAATATAGACGAACTGCTTCCTATTGTGCTATTCCATCAGCAGTCGTACCTCGTTCGAGAACATCAAGAGTAAATGGTGGCCGGAAATTCGTCACTTTGGCACCAATGTACCCGTTGTTCTGGTGGGCACCAAGCTCGACTTGCGCATACCGAATTCGGAGAAATTTGTGACCACGCAGGAGGGCCGGCGATTGCGCAAGGAGATCCATGCTCATAGTTTGGTCGAGTGTTCGGCCAAGAAGAAGCTCAACTTGGAGCAGGTGTTTGAGGAGGCGGTGCGTGCGGTGGAGAAGAAGCCGGGAAAGACCCCACCAACGTGCAAAATACTTTAATTAAGTCCTATGCTTAATGTTTATTATTGTTATTATACGTAATTGTATTATGTAACTATATAATTGTCTGATTTGCGGGCATTCGACTCGCATCTTCCACAGTGTGTGTAGAAAAATGTATCGTTATGCTTTAATTATAAGTTTTAGTTGTGGGAAAACAATTTTTGTATGCGACCAAAGTGCATTTTTTTTTATGTAAAAATCAAAACAAAAATTAGAAGTAAAGAATTGTTTGAATTTAAATGCGTACATATTAACGCCACAATATGCTGTGTATTATATATTTTCAATAAACACTAGTCATTACTATCAATATTGTTTACTTTACTAAAATGAGTTAGTAAGTAAAATAATAAGTCTTTGAATTACGCGGTAATTGCGGACATAAAATGGTGCTGCCAACTCACAACGAAAGTGCAAAATACCGAGTTGAAAATGTCGAATATCAAGGTAGTATTTAAGTTTTAGGTATTTTCTTGCTGACATTCAACGGTCACACTGACGCTTTGCAAACAGCGCTGAAAACTTACAAATTTATAAACAATGAGCAGCGAAAAGGCTGAAAAGGCCAAAGTTAATGCACAAATAAAACATGTGCCCAAAGATGCGCAAGTTATTATGTCCATACTCAAAGAGCTCAACATCCAGGAGTACGAACCACGCGTAGTCAATCAACTGCTTGAGTTCACATTTCGTAAGTGCCGCAGCTGCATCAGAACTTGTTTTTCTATAAATAAAAATACATTTGTTGCTCGTACAGGGTATGTGACCTGTATACTGGATGATGCCAAAGTATATGCAAACCATGCACGCAAGAAAACCATCGATTTGGAAGATGTGCGTCTTGCCACTGAGATGACTCTGGACAAGAGTTTCACTGGACCGCCACCACGTCATGTTCTGGCCAAAATGGCGGAGCTGCGGAATGCGATGCCACTGCCTCCAATCAAGCCCCATTGCGGTTTGCGTTTGCCGCCCGATCGTTACTGTTTGACCGGAGTCAACTACAAACTGCGCGCCACAAATCAGCCCAAAAAGATGACTAAATCGGCGCTGGAGGGACGCACGGTGAAGACGATGGTCAAGCCCATATCTGCCGCCAATGGACCCAAACGTGCCCACTCAATAGTGTCCAAGCAACAAGTTGTCACCATTCCAAAGCCGGTAATCAAATTCACAACCACAACGAAAACGGTTACTCCCATGGAGGTGAAGAAAGAGCCGAATGCCACCGACATGAAAATGGAGGTGGATAGTGATGCGGCAGCCGTGGGCAGCATTGGGGGCAGTAATGTGGCTGTTAAACGGGAACGCGAGGAGGAAGAATTTGAATTTACAGCGAATTGAAAACACATATGCACATGTAAAGCAATCAATTATACTTTAGACCTATATTTGTAACTTTTACGGATGTGTGGAATTTAAAAGTTTCGGCATATTCTATATTAGTGTTTTCATGTTGAAATGTATAAAAGTAAAAAAGCAAAGATCTGAATAGATAAAAATGAGTGACAGGTGGCGCTATGTGCTGCGCAAGATGTATTGATATATTGCATACTTTTGAGCGGAAGAGATTATTAACTGACAAAATGTCATTGCATACTCTTATGCTGTCGATAAAACTCAATTTAGACTTGTTACTATATTTCGGGTAAATACAGAATCCAGAGAATAGATAATGATACAGCTAGTCTTTCAGAATCAATAATCAAATTGTTGCCAACCCTTTGACAGTTTTAAAAAACTTTCATGTACCATATTTTATATACATATACATTTGAGTTAATATTATATTTTTTTTTTGAATGTGTATAAATGTTTAATAAACTGTTTATTTTTTTAATTTGTTCAAATTGAACAAATTTGAATCTTGGTGTATAGCCAACCATAAAATCAGTCGGATTTTTGAACAGTTCACTCTATGAGCTAGCTTATTGATAAAAATATTTAAATGAGGGCTGTGTAAGTGCATTGGAGACGTTATTTAAGCGCTAGAATGATGGCACAACCAAGATCCATGATTTGCAAATACTCAGAGCCGCCATCCTGCAGGCGATAGCAGCATTCCTAAAAGAAACAATATTGTTTAGCTGACCTAATACAAATTGGGCAAAGTTTTCGACTTACGCCCAGCTTGTCGCATATGATGGCTTTCTGTTTATCGGTTAGGGAGCCGCAGCGCACAATAAACTCCACGAACTGTTCCATCATTTGGCCAACGCTGTAAGCCGAGTAGCCAATCTCACGTACAAAATGTTCCAAACGCTCATATTTGCCAGAGCGACAGACCTCGAGATAGTCTTCCAGATAATGATCTGGTATAATGCCTGACATCTCAAGAAGATCGTCTGTGTTGATGGTGTGCTCGGAGCCTTTGAGACGATAGCAGGACTGCAGAGTGGTTATGGCACGTCTCATATCGCCGCCGGATATCTTCACAATGGACTTGTAAGCATCTGGATCAATGTTAACGCCTTCCTGCATGCAGATATGCTGCAGTCGCGCAATGATTTGTGTCTCGCCCAGCGCCTTGAATCGAAACTTTGAGCAACGCGACGTAATCGGCACAATGATGCGCGACACATAGTTGCAGATGAGACAGAAGCGGGTGCTGCGACTCTCCTTCTCCATGGTGCGACGCAATGCCGCTTGTGCCGCATGCGTCATAGAGTCCGCCTCGTCTAGCACAATGATCTTGAAGGGAGGACACGGCCGACCGTCGGGACGAACACTGCTCGCTGTAAGTTGTGCAAAGTTCTTTATCTTCGTGCGCACAACATTGATGCCGCGCTCGTCAGAGGCATTCAGCTCCAGTATACGCTCGCGGTACATGTCGCCAAAGATTTGACGAGCCGCTGCAAGAATCGTGCTCGTTTTGCCAGTGCCAGGCGGACCGTAGAGCAGCATATTGGGCAAATCGGCACCTTCAACACATTTGCGTAGCACTGCCACCACCTCTGATTGTTCCACTACATCGTCCACGCTCCTTGGGCGGCTATTGGATAATAATATTGTAAATTATTATGCTAACTTTCACAATGTGCTTCTAGTGTAGAAGCTTATAGTGTCCACATACTATTTTTCCACCCAGGGCGCAGGAGGCTTGCGACGTTCAATAGGCGCATTAGTTGCCTGTTTATCTGTATTATTGTTGCTGGATTTTCCAGTTTTTAAAAACGCCTGCATTTCGTTGTTAGAAAACAATTTATCAATTTAAAAGGTGCAACAAAGATTTGGCGCGAATGGCACAGCTGAGTGAAATTTTAACTCAAAATGGTCATAACAGAGCCTGTTACTGTTAAAACTAAACCGTGTTGGCAAACGAGCGATGCGAACTAGTTCTCAGTTACTCCGCAAGTGTTGACAATCGTTAGATGATGATGTGGAATTTACAAATTGAATTGCTGCTTCAGTTAATTTAGTTCTTTAAATATTAACGCAGAGTACCATGGACATAACGCAGGACTTTAAGGCCAGTGTTATGACAGTGCGACTGCAACGCAAGACTGAACTGGCAGCGGCCAAAGCCAAAGCTCAGGACAACAAGCAACAGCGTTCGGGCACCTCTTCCGCAAAGTCCACCGCTGTGACTAACGACTTTGCCAAACAGGCTAAGGATGTATGCAACAAAATAACAACGCTTCGTAATGTACTCATCGAGAATCGCACGGCGTATATGCGAATTGGACAGCATCTGAAGAGCGCCACTCACATGACGGATGCTGAGCGTGATTTGATTGATCGCGAATCGGAGAAATTCGTGACGTACTACACACAGCATCTGGCCAAGATGCGCAGCGACTGGAAGAGTGCGAAGCGAAAGCCACAGGAACGTCAACATATCGAAGCGGTGCTCGATATGCTGGTCAGCTATTTGCACAGCATCGAGCAAATCTACCTAGATCAGAAAAAGTATCGCGTACAGCACGAGCTGGAGACATACAGGCTGCTAAAGCTGGCGGCAGACAAGAAGAAGATACCTGTGCGTCCAGCGGGCAATAAAAGCGGCAGGCTGGCCAAGCGTCAACAGAGCAATGGCAGCATTGACAGCAACGAAGAGCTGTTGCCTGATAAGAAAGCATCAGAGGAGGAGAACGATTGGAGCAATGACGGCTGGACAGAGTGGGATGATGAGCAGGAGGAATCGCAGGTGGACACCAGCTCGAAGCCAGATAAACAGCACAAGCCACGCACGCGCAAACACAGTCGGCCAGCAGGCCCAAACAGCGCTGACTCCTCGGCAAAAGTTGCACTGGATGAGGACATACAAAAGACAGCGCAGCAGCAAGAGAATGATGAGGAAAATTCCTTAAGCGTCGAGGATATGCAGCTGTTTGAGGCGGAAAATGTACACATTTACAATTTGCTCCAAGGCGTTTCCGAGGAGGTCGAACAAATCGAAAAGAACGTTGTGGACATAGCCCAACTTCAAGACATCTTCACAGAGAAGGTGAGCATAAAGTAATCCTTGATTCTTAACTATGTGAAACTATGTATTTGTATATTTCTTTATCAACAGGTTGCCTTGCAACAGCACAATATCGAGCGCATTGTCAGCGCCGTGGTGGGCACCACAGAGAATGTCAAGGATGCCAACGAACAGATTCGGCAGGCAACACAGCGCAATGCTGGCTTGCGCGTCTGGTCCTTATTCTTTCTGCTGGTCATGTCCTTCTCATTGCTATTTCTTGACTGGTACTACGATTAGAATACAAATTGTTTGGTGTAAAAAAATAGAAGAAAAATATGTGAATGTGAAAACTCATTAATTGTTTTTGTTATCGCACTTAAAAACATAATTTGTTTATTACATAATTTATATTTAAAATAAAATCAAATTTGAAAGAATTATGTTTTTGCATTAGTTATTGTTCCTAGTGGTATTTCGCATTATAACTAAAGGTTACAAATTAAGTTGAGCTCAGACTTAACTAAATATTAAAATAATTTGTTTTTTTAATAAGCTCAGACAGCCAAATATTTATTACCCATTGAAAGGAAATTTAAATAATAATGGGCATCTCTTAAGAACTAAATTAAGTAGATTTCAATCAATGTCATTCGTTTTTTTTCATAGCAAAACGCGTTACGAAAATATTTAGTAATCATGGCAGACGGTTTGTTGTGTGCTTTAAATCGCTGAGCAAATATTTGGATTGTCGACATTGATCTTAAATGTAATATTTTTGACTGCGCCTCAACTCGCCTCTGCTCTCATATTGATTGCACCTGAAATGAGGTTACCTAATTAAATAAAGTTATATACATTCTTTCTTCTTCCCGATTCGTATTCAATGAATTCAATCCTTCAGTTATTTATTTTAGATCTAAGCTTCAGTGCACTAAAATTGATGTGTAACTAAGTATGCGTGTGTGTGGCTTAGAACTAATGTGCATTGAATGCAGTCTGCAACAGTTTATCATGTGCTGGATTTTTCTCTCTCTGTGTATATGTGTGTGAGTGTGTGTTAATAAATGGAACCCATTGCTAAGCATAGCAATAGTAATAGGAAGGCGCCGTTCCAGGTTCTTGATAAATCAAATAATAAAGTTGCGCCAATTGTTATGGCGTATCCACAATCATGTCCAGCGAAGGTGTTACGCTGCTTTCCACCAGTTCCACGGATCCAGGGCAATCATCGATGCTGCCGCTGTTGCCATTGCAATTGCTAAGCGGCGTTAATGGTAGTGATGATTCCTCGATAGTTGCTGAAAGTGAAGGATTCTCCAGTTTGCTGCTTACACTGCTTGGCATTTTATCGTTGAGAAATACTCCCAGCGGCAGGTGGGTATTTATATGAGCTGTACATGAAAGCAAAAGCAATTTATTAATAATATTGACATGTAACAATTATGAAAAGAATATAATTAAAGTCTAAAGCTGGTGCAAGTGTTATGCATATCAGGCAATTGTTCTTTCAAACAACTTATTCTAATAAAATACAAATTCATTAAAACTAGCCACTACATTTGAGTACTACTTAGTTTATGTTAAATTCAGGAGCCTAAAAACTTTACCACGATAACTCGTAAAATGTAGAAACGTGCGCGGACAGTTGTCGCATTTGTAAAATAATTCGCTGTTGTGGCTGCGACGGTGTTTGCGCAAATCTTTCATATAAACGAATACCTCGCCGCATTCTTCGCAATCGAAGCCGCGCTCTGTAAGAAATCAATTGGGTTTTTGTTCTGTAGCTGAAGCTAAGCAGCTCTTAAATATTTAGCATAAATTGAGTTAACAGTGTGCCTATAGGATTTGTAAAACACATTTGGAGACATGTTGTCTAACAGTGCGTTAACATTTTGTGTAACAGCTAGTGAACAGTGAATGTACTGAATCCAATTGGATTTCCGTTTGAAGTGCGAAAGTTGATATACTAACTAGCTCCAGCATATGGGATAAAGAGGATTACGACACAAATAGTTTTAATGACGCTATATTTAACATTTCTGAAGCCAATGTTTCATGTTGCATTATAAGACAAAGTACACGTACAAAACAGCTAAATAAATTAGTTATTTGCACTTGGAAACCACAAACAGATAAATTTCTGTTTAAATATAATATGTATAGTGTATTGCTCTTTCATTAGTTTTGTTTCTAGGTAATACAATTATTATTGAGATCTGTTTCTTTATATACATAAAACCCATAAGCTTTTATCAAAATACAAACTAAATACATTTGCATACAATAAATAATACTTAGTACTAGTTCATTATCATATAATAGTGCCTCATTTATGCTAATGCCCCACTCAACGTGATCATTAATTGATCTTGAATGACAGAGCAAATTAAAGCGTTTGATTTGATTTAGAATGTTCACATCTTAGATAAGCGATGAACTTACATTGACAAAGTTCCGTATCGTGGACTATATAGTTTTAAGTTTATTTGGATGCAATTGAAGCAGTTTTTGGATTAGTTCTTAAGCTAAATTTATCACATGCTGTGCTCTGCGTGAAATGCTCGAGAAAACTTAGAGTCTAGCAATTATTAAAGGATATTATCGTATTTTTTTAAATTAAATATAAAAAACCTTTAGGGTTTTCTTTTTTTTTTTAAAGGAATTTTATATATCAATATTTTTTATTGGTATTTTTTTTGTCATTTTCAATGATTGCATGCCAGCAAAGCATTTACGAATGAGACGCAAAGAAGAATTGAAAAGGTGTACTTTTCTGTATGCAGAGAACGCATATGAATGCAACTATAGCCGCTTGGCAAAGCATTCACAATAGATCATTGTCTTTTACCTTTGGAGCGGACAACCACTGTAGTGTAAACTGTTAGCACAACAACAAAATAAAAGAGGTTTTTTTTTGGGTTAAGATTAGTAAACAAAGTTTCGAGCTACACGTATTGGTTCCATAAATGCTACGATTAGTTTCTATTTTAAGATGTATATTAGCAACTAAATATGATTGATGTATATGTAAGTATGTATGCGTATATAAGGTATATATAAATATGTATGTATGTATTGTGTTTATAGTAAAGCTTAGCTAGCATCCAACCGGCACCCGGTTAGCCACCGCATCCGCATGCGTGCGAGCACCCAAAAACTTACCACCGTGAAACTTAATGTGCGTCTTCAAGGCGCTCTCCGTACCAAATTGTTTACCACACTCATCGCAGGTATGCGGCTTGATCAGCTCATGGACGGTGAACTTGTGCATGGCCAGCTGCTTGAACTCCGGAAAACGTACCCAGCACTCATTGCACTCGTACGGCCGACCCTTCGGCTCATGCGACTTCATATGATTGTCCATGTCGGTGCGTTTCCGATAGCCACGCTTGCAAATCCCACACACCCAGGGCATCGTTGTCTGTGAGTCATGGGCTAGCTGTTGGTGTTTGCGCAGCGCAATGATATTCGTGAAACGCTTCTCGCAAACGACGCACTGATGGTTGCTGCGTAATTTGCCTAGCTGCAATGTGGCACTCGTCTCCATCGTCGACGAGGATGGCGATGACGATGGCGACGGCGATGGGGCTGTCGATAGCATTGTTGTTGCTGCTGTAGTTGTTGCTGCTGATGTTGCTATGGAAGTTGTTCCTGCTGTAGTACAGTTGCTGGGTATGCAGCGCTTGCGGAACTGCCTCAATGTGGCAGTCGTCGAGTCCGGCTCCGATTGCTCCGGCGAAGGCAGTGTTATGTGCGGCGCCGGCTGCGGGGATGGCATCGATGCGATTGTTGAAGGCGGCGTTAAGACATTTGGCGGTGGCTGCAAGTTAGATAGCTCCTCATATGACGAATGTCCCCTGCCATGATTATGGCCACTGACCGAAGAACCTGGCAATTAAAATTGATATAAACAGGTTAAAATTGTGTTGTGGTTGCGCCAACTCGTAATACTTACAGTCCTCGCAGTCGGGGCAGCACAGTATGCGCGTTCTGCGTGGCTGTTGGGAAGTTGTTTGTGATTCCAAAGCTACGCATGCGCAGGTAATTATAGTAAATATAGAAGAGCGAGTGTGAGAGAGAGAGAGAGGGATTAAGCGGTAGCATTAGTAATAGCAAATAGAACTGGTCAATAACTAATTAAATTAATTCAATAGTACATGTAGTAGTACAATAAATAAACTACATAGTTAAGGAACCAAATCGAACTACAATAACACGAGCACGTTTGATCTTCAGTTTAAAGAGAACTAGTTCAATAGAAGTACTTCAATTAAGAATTAAAGAAATTACACTTTTCATTATAAAGTATAATATTTTAAAGGGGAATTTATTTATTTTTATTTTTTTAATTTCATTTGTTAAAGGAAAACGACAGAAAATCAACACAGAAATTAAAAACTCATTTGAGCTCGTCCATTACAACTCATTTCAAAAAGAAAATATGTAACATATTTTCTGTTTGATACTATAAATCAGATATATATACATAGCTATATAACAGCTGATCAGTTCAGTTTAAAGTTCTTTTAGTAAAACATAGAAGAAACCAAATATAATAAATTTTTATGATAAAACAAACTGATTCTTAATTTGTGCTCAGATGAACAAAAGAAACTAATTCAAATGAGTTGTGACAAACAAATAAAAAATTGCCTGATTAATGGAATAGAATAATAAATGGAATTGAATCAACTAAAGCTGAGTAAATAACTGTAAACAATTCCCTTTGCCACTTGTAAATGGAATTTAGGAATTTCGACCACAATTTGTGGAACCATTTAGTTAATTTTAGTACTCACAAGGTATATGCTGCTGGTGCTGCTGATTCATTGGTTGTCTAAGCTGCTGCTGATGCGGGTGTTGCTTGGGCTGTTCGCTGCTGTTGTTGTTGGCTATTTGCAATTGAACCTCCTCGAGGCGCACACCAGGCGTAGCAGCCGCTGAGTCGGTGGGCAACGACATATGGAAGCGTTGCAAATGTAAGTCCAGAGCCCGCTGCGAGGGCAGCAACTGTGCGCATTGACCACAGTGGAACTGCTGTACCATATGATTGCTAAGGATGTGCTGGCTGCGTTTGTTACGCCCGGCAAAGGCCAGCGGGCAATGCGGACAGTTGAATGGCGCCACGGCCGGATGCAGCTCAATGATGTGACGACTGTATTCCAGGCTGCTGGAGAAGCGTGGTCCATTCTGGCAGAAACGGCACTTCAACATTGGTGGACGGCCTCGTGTCGGCGGTGGCACGGCAGCAGGTAAGTTTAATACTGTATTTTGTACTTGTTGTTGTGGACGTTGTGGCTGTATCTGTGCCTGTTGTTGCTGTTGCTGTAGATGCTGCTGCTGCTGTAGATGCTGCTGCAGTTCTTGTTGTGGATAGGCGGCGTGTAGCTCATGGTTCAGATTGGCACCATATGTTATATGCAGCGGCGGCTGCTGCGGATTGCTGGCGGATGCAACCGGCTGCTGAAGCTCCGGCTGCTGTATGAGTATCATAATAGGTTGTTGCTGCTGCTGCTGCTGCTGCTGCTGTGGTGACTGCGACTGTTGTTGTTGCTCCTGCTGCTCAAGCACATAGTTCTCATTACTGTCCAATAGTGCATAACCATCGCCCGTTAGCTGCGTTGTTTGCGGCTGTAGTTGCGTCTGATAGAGATCACCAGCACTGATATAGTAGGTGGTTGTGGCACTGCCTTCCAGAGAATCCACGCCGCCAACAGGCGTTGTCTTGATGGCCTCCAAGCCACCCACCGTCGACCACTGCAGCTGTGTGGCTGTCATCGGTTGGGCGGTAGTTGGCTGAGCCTGCCACAGCGTCTCCTGTGGCTGCATTTGGATCACCTGCAACTTGTTGCTATTCGCTGAAGTAGTGGACAATGCTGCAGGATACAGTGTCTCATAGCCAACTGACTCCGGCTGAGTCTGTAACTGTTGCTGATGCACCGGCTGCAGTGACTGCAATGGCTGCTGTTGTGCTGGTTGTAGCTCATTGAGCAATTGCGTCAACTCGAGCTGCAGACTCTGCTGCGCTGCCATCGACTCGGGCGTTGCCTCAATGTTCTCAAAGCAAGGCATGTCGTTTTGGAAGCCAATCAGCTCATTGCTAAAATTACTGCTATCGAACAGATTCCCCTCTTTCACCGGTTGTTGCTGTGCCTCAATTGTCTCAGCTGGCGGCTCATAGAGCTGTGTCGCTGTTGGCGCAGGCGTAGGCACTGGCGTATCCGTTTCATTCAGTACCACATAGTCCGCAGGCGTCAGCAGCTCATCGATGGGCGTACAGACAGGCGTGTAGAGATGCTGATCCTGCATCTCATTAAGTATCCCATGCAGCGTGCTCTCCACATCGTTCATCTCTACTTGCAGCTGCTGTTTGGCCTCCACCAGTTCGAGTTCCACATTGAGTGACGGCGTCGGCGTCGGCGTCGGCGTCTGCACCTGCGTCTGCAGCTTGAGTGTCTTCTCGCAGTGCTTCTCGAATTCGGCCAAAAAATCCATGGAACTGGTGTTGCCAACACGTGGCAGCTGTACTTCGCTGACTGGCTGATGCTGCTGCATATCAGCTAATCGCTCCAGCGATTCCATATCGTCATCAAGTGTTGCGATTACAGTCACGCCCCCATTGGGTTCTGCTTCAATTTTTTTGGTTGTGAGTGCCACAGCAGCATTGAAGCTATCTGCTGTAGCACTCTGGCGAAAATTCTCGCCATTCTCATTGTTGTTCACATCGTCTGCGTCCGCAGGCTCCTTGGGCTCGCTGTCCTGCTGTTTTACATCAGCCAGTGCATTTGTGCTGCAGCAAAGCTTACGCTGCAGTTCATCGTCTAGCACGTCCAAGGGTATGCTTACTTTAAGTTCCGACTCCTTGGCCTCTTCATCTGACTGTGCCTCCTCGCCCGGCTGTTGCTCATCACTCGTTATTTGCAACTCTATTTCGGACTCCACTGCTGGCACTTCCGGCGTCAAGGATTGTCTGCCCTGCTCCGGAGTGGATGACGTCAGCTCTTCGAATTGTACTGTTGAATCAGCTGACTCTGCAATTCCATTCTTTGTTTCTATTTCTACTACCAGTTCAGCTTCGCTTTCCACGTTTATTTCCTTTGATATGCTTTCTATTTCTTCTGGTGGCATTATGGCTTGAGTTTCTTTGATTTCATTGTTTACAGAGGATTTGATTGAATCTGATGGTGCTGGCGACTGCACCTGTTTAGTTGCAGCGGCTTTGGCTTTCTGCTGTTCTCGGAATTCTCTTATCTCTACCGCATCGATCTCAGCTGCTGTGTTAGCTGCTGTCACACTTGAGTCTACCTGCGGTTCATCCCTTGTGATTGGAAGTTGCAGCTCCGAGTTCGTTTCCGTGAGTACATTCAGACTGCTGTGCGGTGCTGCTGTGCTCGCTGCTGTTACACTTGAGTCTATCTTCAGTTCATCTCTTGGGATTGGAAGCTGCAGCTCCGAGTTGGTTTCTGTGAGTTCATTCAGGCTGCTGTGCGGTGCCTCATCTGAAGAGCTGCTTGCTAACTTTTCTAATGTGTCTCTTGCGCTTGTGTTCTCTAATAAATTATTGCTAGACTTTTCTATAAAGTGTTCATCGGATAATTGGTTCTCTACAGATGTCTCCGTCTCCTTCTTAACTATGATGCGTTTCGATCGCTTCAGCGGCACATAGTTGTCCGTCACTCGCGTTTTACGTCCACAGCGCAGCAATATGAGTTTTTTGGACAACCTACGTTTTGGTGGAAACTTCAGCTTGGCATTAGCTTTATGCGCTGTTGCATTTTCGCTAATGCACGCAGCTGTTGATGAGAAAGCGGTTAAGCAGGACGAAGTTGAGGACGAGCAACTTTGGCCATCGCTGTCGAAGCCGCGACATGGATTCACAGACAAATCGCTGAGCTGTTCCGGTGACGTTTGTCCAGCGCTTGTCTCCGGCTCAGTTTCGGAGCTCGGCGCTGATAGAAACTTTAACAACTGGGCGTTTGGTAGCTCATCAGCCGGCGGTGTGGTGTCTGTTCGGCAGTTGGACCTTATCGAACAGCTCGACAAAGTTTCGGACAGCTGTTTGCGTGCCGCTTTCGTTTTCCAAGGCATCTGTATTCGTTTGCAGGGCGATCCGTGTGGCGTTCGCCCCCTTAACCTTACTTCGCCGTGCTGGGATACACTTCGTGTCTCTATCGCCGGCGTAGGCTCAGTCTCTATTCTGTTGGCTGGCAACGAGGCAGTTCGCATTTTTCGCGCACGGAGCCGCAGGTGTTGCACCATTGACGCCGTCGGCACTTTCACATCTTCTTCAGTCTTGGCTACTTTGGACTGCGCGTGCTGTTCCCGCTGTGCTGTCTCCATGCCAAGCACCAGACGTCGCTTGCGCTCCGTTTGCGACTCAGGCAGATGAAGATAGTCTTCTGCAGGTACATCATTTGACTGTATTCTCCTATCCAGCTTGGCAGCCAAACGTTGTTTGCGCTCGACTATATTCTTGGCATACTCCTGCAGGCGCAGCTGCACACGCAAGCAACGCCGCCGAAACTTGGCCACCATTATGAACTGCGCCTTACACTGACGGCAAATCTCCTGCGGCAGGCCATCGTCATATGAGATCTGCAAATGAAAAGAGATCTTTTTAATTAAGCTGACAAAATTAATGAAAATTTTTCAAAAAACCGCTCAAGCACAAGGACAATACACATAATTCAATAAAATTATAAAGAATTTCTATTGTTCAACAGCTGAAATATTAAGCTTTTAGTGTAATTACGAATGAGTTTCCAGTCTTCCAATCCTTTTTTTAAGTTCTTTTTATAAAATTCACGCTGTATTTCACCTGTAGTCACCTTAAAAATATGCCCAGCAAGGCATTGTAATGATTCGCTTACATAGTTTTCGTAAAATTTGTTAAAACTTGTTAAACTGAACTTAAGTTGATGTGCAGCCTCCGTTGTCAAGTGTTAGTGCTTTCACTGCTAAAAATTACTTAACAATGCCATATTAACAGTGACTCACCTAACATAAGCTGTTATGGTAACAGCGCCCTTTACAACTGTTATCTAGACAAATAACATTTCAAATGTTAAATCACAGCTAATTTAGAAAAAAAAACTTCTTTTAAAATATTATGTTAACTTGAGAGTATTTCAAGTGCTTATCTTTCACTTTTCGTGGACGCGTGCTGCATTTTAGATTTTTGTTTTTTTTTTTGTTTTTTTACAAATTATGCATTAAACTGTTGACATTGAAAAATGCTTAAAAGGCACTGAAAATCATATTTATGTCGGAAAGCAAGCGATATTGACTGATTAACTATTGTCTCTGTTCAGCACAAATAAAAAATTTTATGGCCAGTTAAACAGACAAAGCGGCCGGCATTTTGAAGTGTGAGGAAAGTTCCATCCAGCGTGGCCAGCCAAGTGGCAAAATTTACAGCCACTTGTCGCCTATGCCTCTCCTTGTTGTTATTTGGAGCAAATAATTTGTCTTTGTTAACCAAATGAACGATTTCATTAGAGCAGAGCAACATCGGCAACACCAACAACAATAGCAAAACGAACAGACATAAAAAGCAAAGATTTTGTATAAACTCAAAATAATTATGACTGCAAATTATCTTAAGATAGCATCAACATAATTATGCAATAGACTTGGCGCAAACAAACGTTGATCTCATTTGTACTTAAAATAAGATTAATTAGAGAACTGTCACGTTCCGCTCTAAAACATTTGTATATCTGTAAGTTAGCGAATTTGTCTTCACTTCCGCTTTGAGTCGCATCCATTAACATTTGACTATGAATTCGGTTAAGAACTGTGCTCTCTTTTCATCGAGCTACTTCATTTTTTATTCAGAACACATCTAGAGTTGGAATAAAAATATTTATCCTTAGCAAATTATACATATGTATATATATCTTGAATTCATTAATTTTGCCCATGTTGCCTTGTTTCCATTCAATTCAAGCGATTACAGTATTTGTAATAAACTTTGACGACACGTGTGCTCAAGTAAAGGCGTCTCAAATGAAATTGAAGATTCAACAATTCAAGGACAGACCTTATCTTTGACACTGCCAACAGTTGTTCGGTTCAAGTGCTCGTCATTGATTGATAATCACTTGTTACAGTGTCAATAGATGCGAGACAAGGGCAAACGCTGGGTCTGCGCTAGAGGAAGAGCATCAAAGCCGCTCCAATCCAGGGCCAAGAAATGCAGAGCGATTTCGATTGGAGTTCAACTTGTAAATGCATAAAATGCAAAATGAAGACGCGGCAGCAGGCAGTGAGAAAGGCCAAAGAAAAACGCGTAACGAAAACGATTCGAAAAGGTAAGCAACGTGATTGGGATACAGATAAGGGCATATGAATTGTATCGACGTTACTCAAAGTATTGACCATATGGTAATTGGCTACAAGTTCCCAAATTGGCATAAGACTCTATACAACAACAACACATGCAACACAAACTGTAGAATTGTGATCGTAAATTATGCAGAGTTGGACAATAAAAGAGACGGAAACTCAGCATTTCGAATGCATGAAAACGGCCGACTCTGCATTGCCAATGAGTCCCCGCCGACTGAGTGCCAAACAGAGATGGAAGATAGCGCTCATGTAGAGATACAAATAGATATTCGAGACGGCATAGACGGCGGAGGAAGTGCCAGAGACGTTGTCAAGTGTAAATTACACAGCCGAGATACAGCAGACAACAACAGCAGCGAACAAATAAATAAATAAAAATGAAAATTACAAATAAAAAAGAAGCGAATTAAGTAACGGCCGATCAAAGACGAACGCCTGGCCCCAGCTAAGTAAAAATAGATACAATGAAAGAGAGTGCAGCCAATGCTCTTTTAAATGCATTCGAATGGAGGAAACCCCTCGACGCGTATCCAACGAGAATAACAACAGAGCGTACTGAGCAAAAAAGAGGACACATTATTTTAATTGAAAGATTGCACAGCAAAGTGCATCGAATACAAATATTAGATAACTATAATAGACGGACAACGGCATCTTCTTTTAGGTATATATCATATATTCTCAAAGACGATCAGAAGCTGTGTAATTACAATGATTACAGGCAGAGAATAACATCTGTCGCTAGGCATATATATATATATATATAACATATTCTCAAAGAATGAGAATTCTGTATATTTGTGTCTCTAAATGTAAGGATATTGGATATCTGGGTCTCGCATGTATGTTGTTTTATTTATAGAACGGTTTTTTATGTTTTTAATATATATGTTTCTTAATATATTTTAATAAGACGTATATAAATAGAAGTATGTAGATAATCGTAAATCAAATTCAAATTAAATCGATTTATTTACTTTATTTTTGGCAATTGCCTTTATCAAAATATCAAATACTTTCTCCTTATATATAAGATTGATCAATTAAAAAATTGAAAAAAAAAACTTTCAGCTGGAAATCTGCACAGTTTTTCTTTAATTAGCCAGTTTTCATGTAACTTACACATCTTTGCTCATATGTTAAAATTTAGATAAAAATATCAACTGATGGATCAACGTTTTGACGTCCCCTCAATTAGCGACTTTGTCGGGCACGTTCCAGAGGTCATCCATTTGTCAATATTGTGGGCAATCATCGAGTAAAAAACTACAAATTTTGTCACACAGCCCAAGCACGAAAAACGAAAAATTGTTAGGCAATTTTGAATGTAATTTTTAGCAACTATGACGTCGTTGTTATAGCTACATAAATTAAAAAAAAAAAAAAATAGTAACGATAGCTATATGTTTTGGATTTGTCAATATTGAAAACTTTATTAATATTTATTTAAATCAAATCTGTTTAAAATAATTAAACCTTATCTGCAGCTCAGTGAAGAGAAATGCAAATACCATAAAATGTTACGAATCGCACATAACTTGCAAATGAATTGAAAGTCAACATCGAGTTAAACAAAAATTATGAGTCTATTAATTAAATTTGCATAATATATTCCACACTCAAAGCTGGCTGCAAAATGACAAAGAAATTATGTTGAAGCGAAAACGAATCAAATATGAAATGGAAATTATAGAAACCAAATTATGTAAAACTGGGTAAAAGTTGTAGGAAATTGTATCAACTGTTATCAACGGAAATTAAAGATTACTAAATTAGCTTAGTTAATTAAGATGCGGCATCAAAATGAAAATGCAAAACTCAAGTTTGCATGATTATTTATCAATCAATAATCAATTATATTTACTGTTCAATATAATTGCTTTGAATTCATTTTAATCTTTTCTTTATTTTGAAAAGTCAAAACGTTGTCTTCTTCTCTGCCGCGAATTTGCATTTAAACTTATAAACATTCTTCAAATAGGCAATACAATATCATGACTAATGCCTGCCCACAAAGCACGGGTTCAAAAGCCGCATTAAATATAGTTAAAGATTATAAAAAAAAATAAGTAGCGAAGTCCAAAGATTTTGTTAGCTCCGTTTAAGTATTTATCATAACACGTTTCCACTGATAGAAGTTAGCGAGACTATTACAACACTGTAATAACTAAAGAAACAGTTAAGAGCGAACACGTGCTTGAACTTTTACTTAGCTTTTGCCTTTTCTCTGTCCTATTTCGCTCCATAAAGATGGCTGAGTTTCTATTTATTTTTTTATTTTTTTTTATATATATATTTTACAAGCTACACGCAAATAATTAATTTTCTTTGTAAAAGCCGCGCAACGAAAAGGAAAATCGTAGTGAAAATTGCATGCAATGAATAACATTTTGCAGCGGATAAATATAAAATTACAGTGCAATGTTAGCCGTCGGCGAGTTGGCCAAAAATTAATAACTGAAAACAGCAAATGGCCATAAATATATATGTCTAGGTAGAGTCAGAGAGTGTGTATGTGTGTGTGTGTGAGAGAGAGAGAGAGAGAGAGAGCAATTGCCGTTGAATACAGATAATAAATCGCTTGTACCCAAACATAAATTTACATTTTTGATGATAACTCTGCTGTAGCACCAACACAACACGACACAACACAACCCCAGTCGGCAAATTAAAGTGGAAACATAAGTCAACACGGCTCAAGATGAGGGACTTGAGTAAAGTGCTACTAGAGAAATGTCGCATCTTGGCGCCGGGGTTGACAATGCCAATGTTTAACCAATTAACAGGGGGTTGGTTTCCCTTTTCAAACTTTTTTTGCTGAATGGAGGGTGTTAATTTCAGTCAATTCATTTAAGGCACTAGCCGCGACTCTAATGTAGCCATAAAAAAAGCCACAGCAGACAGCGCCAAATATCAAATTGTAATCAAATTGCACACGCCCAACCAACAAAAAAACCCCCCCAAATAGAGAACAGACAGACAGAGTGAGCGAGAGGCAGCATCACTTAATAAATCATAGCTAATAGTAGCGAGAGAGGGACCTGCGTGCATGTGAGGGGGAAGCAAATTAGACAGTTTGTCCCCCACACCATTAAGCAAAACACACAGTCGGCTGCCCCCGCGCTCGAGACCAATTCCACAAGGGCAGCGTTGAGTGGTTAGCTCTTTGTCAGCCAACCAAAGCTAACGGTGAGAGCGCCACGCACTCAGAGAGAGAGAGAGAGGGAAAGAGACAGAGAGAGAGAGAGAGAGCGCGAGCGGAGTCTGTTCGTTTACGCTTCGGCATTCAGCTTGGATTCGGATTCAGATTCCGATTGGGATTCGCAACGCCTTTTCGCAGTTAATGAAACAAACACAAAAACCAAACAAACAATCATCAACAATACCAACAACAACAAAAATCCACTTGTGGAACTTGTTGGCTTTGACAGTTTGCGACTTAATTGCAGCGGAAGCAGACTGGCTGGAAGGGGACGGAGGGGGGGGGGGGAGCAGGGGTGTAACAAATGGAAGCTGGAGGCTGGTGGCGCGCAGCTGCTGTCCAAAAAGGCAAAAAGATAAACAACAAGGATGCTGCTGTCTCGCTCTGTCGCTGCAGCTCTCCTCAGTGGAGTCTGTGCCCGGGTGTGCGTGCTAATAGGCGGAGCAATAAATGCCATGGCGGAACGGCAATGAGGAATGGTGAGCAAGCAGAAGGAAGAGAGTTAGGAGATGGAGCATACGGATGATGGAGGGAGCCGCAGTTAACATGACAGAAAACAGGCCACGAACGGCGCGATACTTTGTGTTTGGATGCGCTACAATTAGCTGAGTCAAGCATATCGCATGGAAATGGGTCAAGTTCAGGGCGAACCACAAATTAAATGAACTAGATCCTATTTTGAGACTAAAAAAACGTAAAATGAGTCAAGTGAAAAAGAATACGCGGAAATATAACAACAAATTAACTAGTTCATTCATGTAAACTATAACCAGTTCAACTTTGAACATAGTATTCTACAATAACATAATAATAACATAAAATTCCTAAAGAGTCAAGTGGATTTGGATGGATGGAAATTTAAATTTGAATTAGCTAGCGAACTAGATCCACTTGAAAAGTTGTATCCCCAAACAGCACTGCTAAAAATAAAACTACAAAAACCTTGCATAAACAAAAACACGAAATAAACAAAAACAAAAATCTTAGGGAAAAGAGTTCAATAGAATCAAAACAATTGCTTGAGAAATTGTTTTATAAATAAATAAATGTGATCACAAATCAGCCTAATCAAAAAAAAAAAATAAATAAAAAAAGGACAAGTTTATTTAGTAGCTCAGGAGCTGAACTATACTAAGAAAATAGTTTCAGAACTACATTTTTTATGTATAGTTTACTATATTACCATAATTCCCAATGTAAAGAACAGCAATATAACGTAACGTTAATCATAATAATGAACTCGAATGAACTTATGGGTAAGACAATAACTAGAAAATTATTATCGAATGTAATTAGTAGCTAGCGTATGTAATTTGCATAACCAACTGCGTTTAGCTGGAAATATTCAATGAGTATTTGGGTAGACGACGACGTAATATCAGTGAGCTAATAATGAGTCAACGACTCTATCTTATCTGATGCGACAATTATCACAACAATATTTAAGAAGTCCACACGAGACTTTTGTCCAAAACATGATGGATCAGGCATGTGCAAAGGTTTACGGTAATTACTGATTTGTAGTGTGTGCGTGAAAAAATAGGACATGGACCTCCTTCATAGCCAAATGAACCGAACCAAAACCTTTTTACTTAATTTGATTGGAATATGCGTAGGGCAGCTGCCGGATGCTGGATGCTGTCTGCTGGCTGCTGTATGTTGGGCATGGTCGTTGCTTTTGGCAGTGGGGGGGATTAGCTGGCAACTGTGGCTACTAAAAGTTAACACTCCCTTCGCCCTGCCGGCTCAGTTGGCGTCTGTCAGCTGTCTGCTAGCGCTTTGGTTGGCTGATTGTTTCAGACTCAACGGTGGCTGCAAAATGTCAAAAGCGGTGAAAAATGAAGCCACACGGCTTTGATGTTGTCCCGGGGCTGTTCGACCGGGCTGGATGCTGCACCCAGCAGCTCGTCTGCTCCATAGCTGTGTGCGTGCAGGACAACCCTTGGCATTGGCGTTGGCGTTGGCATTGGCATTAATTTTTCATTGGCGTGTGGCGCTTGGCAGAGCGTTTGCTGCTTTGCCCGACTCGAACCGACAGCTGGGATAAATCCATAATACAATTTGAGAAATTAAACAATCAAAAGGCGTTAAGTGTTACTGACTTCTAGCTGGGGGTGTGTTACGCTTGTTTGTTGCGGGTGTTTCGCTTGCTAATGTTGCTGTTGTTGATTGTTGCTCTGGCTCTGGCTCTTGCTCTGTCTCTTATTGTTTTTCCGAACCAGCTGCTAGTGGCTGGGCGCCTTTGTTTGTTTACTTGATTAACAGACAACACAACCGATGGCCAGACAGACAGTAAAGCTGTAAGGGCAGCATCAGCTTCTCCTTTTGCATTCTTGTTAGACATCACAACTTAAGAGTTGTTTATGCTTTCACGAATCACACACGTGCGACAAACACACGTTCGTTTAAAGTGCGTGCAAATGTTTTTGTGGCCACAAACAGCCATTAGACAGTGTATTACAATTCATGAGTGGCAGTGGAGCGTGCAGCGTGTCAAAGAAATAGTTCGAATATGGCCACAACTAGCTATATATATATATATATATATATATGTATAAATTTATTGTAAATACGTATGAACAACAAGTAATTTATTATTTGTTTACAATTAGGAATTGCTTCTCTTATATGCCACATAAATTGTTTTCAACAATTTTTGTTTATCTTATGAGCGTAAAGAATTGTTTGCAGCTTTTAATTCGCAACGAGTTTATCTGCCCTAATCAAAAATAAATGCTAATTTTGAAATAAATTAAAAAGATTTAGCTCGTAGGAAGAAATTTGTTTTTTTTTTTTATTGTTTTACAATACATTTCAATGATTCGTTATTCAGATATAATTTCTTCAACTTAGTTTCAGTGCAATATTTTGTAAAAAGGAGAATTATCTAATTATGTGCTGCAATCAATGTAATTTAGCTGCGATAGCAATAGCTCCTATGCTTGTATTATATATTATATAGTATAATGATCTTTGCTAATGCTATACGAGTATAATTCTATATAAATATCACTAGTTCTACGCTTCGCAGCTTGTAATTCGCAATTAGTTGTATTGCTATGCTGTTTACCTCACTTGAAATGTATTTATCTGCTATTTGGCATCGCTCAATGTTATTTATTTTCTTTATTTTTTTTTTCTTCTTCCTCAAATTGTTAGCTATTTTACAACATTGATTGCATTTTGTTGCCAGCCTTATTGATATAAATCAGCGTTTGATTATAATCCACGAATGCGACGCTCTTTCATTGTTTGTTTTATTTGCGCCTGGCTGCCGCTCATTTAGCCAAATAAATATCGCGAATTATTGTTGTTTGCTTTTGTTTGTTTTTCTCATATTTTGTTGCCATTGGCTCGTTTGCCATTTGGTAATTTCAATTCGCAATTGGCCGCGATCCCAAATTATTAATTAAACTTATTTTCGTCTAGTTGTTTTGCAAGCAACATCTTAAATAATTCGTCGACACGCCAGCTAAATAAAATGTTCTGTGTAATTTTGTTGCCGACTTGCCACCTTACCAGCTAGCCAGCCGCCCACAAAAACTCACGGCTACTGACGCCGAGGCAGATCTGCTTTTCCTGGCAAGTTCAAAGAATGTGCCAGAGACAAACGAACTAAATGATTTGTGCATAATTTAAGAAACTTAAATAAATTGGGGGAAAATATGTGTGTGTAAATAAATGCTGTGCACTTTTAATTGGACTGCAAAATGCATTTGAAATCAAATAAATATACGATTATAATTTATAAAATTCATGCAAAAAGGCCACTCAAAATATATCTATTTATATGTATGGTATATGTATACATAGACATTTTAAATCTCATCTAATCATCATCTCATCTCATCAATTGTTTTCCATAGAACTCTGGTTGGACTTTAGTTTAGTGATATGCACTTCTCAATAACTTTGTGAGAGGTGTGAAGTGTCACGAAGGTGCGAAGTGTCCCATGCGAATATCGAAATGTGTTAAAGACTTAATTCACACTTTCATCTGTAGTTTTTTGTTTAATTGATGTGTGCTCTAAATGCTTGTACTGAACAGCTTGACCGCTTAGCCCACATTCTCACATTGCCAAAAGGTTTGTGTTGTGTTTTTAATGTTAGTTCGGATCTGTTTGGGTTGAAAGAACTAATACAAACCATTTTTGGGCTGCAAAACCATGAAGAAAACAAAACAAAACAAAACAAAAAAAAAACTATACAAAACAAAGCAAAATAAATAAATAAATTCAGAAAAATTGGGCAATAAATAAAGCCCACGCAACGATTTTTCGCGTGTTTCTAGTACTTATATATATTTTTTTCTGATCCCACATGACGTAGAGCATATAAATTCACACTGCCCCGATGCTATATTTAGAGCTAAGATGCGAGCATACCGTACAAAATTCAAGAATTCTTGGCAATGCTCTAACAAAACATATGTAAGTGCCAAGCAATTTTTACCTTTTTAAACAGAATCATGCTCAAGAATGCCTTTGATGAAGCTATGAGATGTGCTGTAAAAAGATTGAATCAATCCGTATAGAATACAATTTTCATATTATAATTAAGATGAATAAAAAGCGATAATATGCGAGGGAGCTTTACATACTATATCATTATACATGAATCAATAAAACTTGCTGCTTCCTATATATATATATATATATATATACAAATATATATATATATATATATACAAATATATATGTATATATATATATATGTATATATATATATATATATGTATATATATATATATATATATATATATATGAAGAGCTCATGCCAATTAGTTATATGCCAATAAGTACTCAAGTGCCTTTCAAACATTTGCACAACATAAACATATTAAGTTTGTTTTTATTTTTATTTTTATTTTTTTTTAATGCCTACAGGGTATAACCTGGTGAAGCAGCCATTAGAGTGAAAGTGTGCACACACCAGGTGATTCGAATTTCTGCTGAAAGGCAAACAGCAGCTGGTAAACAAGAAATATTAAAAAAGCCCCGAGTGAAGATAGCTGGCAACCGAAGAATTCTTGCCCAGACTACCGCAAATAATGCAACAGACCCAAAAAGAGATAGAGAGAGAGAGAGAGAGAGAAAAAAAAAACAAAGCAGGGAACTATAAAAAAGAAACACTCATCGCCATTGACCTTAGAGCACTCGAAACGATGACGCAGCCGGCAATGCGGCCAAAACTGAAGATGATGAAGACGACGTCATTTGCATAATGGAAATGAGTAAAGTCCATAAAAGTCAACAACAACGAACTGTTCGGATTGTTGTTGCTTTGGAACGTGTCCAAGTTCTGCTTCTTCTTCTTCCTTCGTATACGTTAATTCACAAGTTTTCGTTTTTGCCGGTAATATTGGCAACAGCATTGAACAGAGACAGCAGATCGTAGACTTAAGACCAAGTTGCTTTATAAGTCACAGCTTTCATGCTGTTTAGCCGGTTTAGACAGTTCAATAAACCAAAGATTAGTTGTTGTGATTTATTTATTTTGTTTTTGTTGCTGTTTTTTTTTTTTTTTTTTAATTGCCTAAAGCCAAAAGAAATTTTGACGCGCTTTGCCTTAAACTTTTGTTTTCATGGGTTCTGCGAAATCTCCTCAAAGTATTGTGCATTTATGGTAAGTGGCACAACACAAACTAAGAGTAAATATTTGTGCTTAAGAGGATTTCTTCAATACCCTTCATAAAAGGGGCATTTTGATTTTTAAATGAAATGCGTAACGCTTTGTCTTCCCACTAATCCTTTGAAATTTGATGCTTCTCTTTATTATACAATATATTTACCATTGCGAAACGAAAAATTTATCTGTTATATATTTTATGAGCATTTGTCAATTTCCTGAGAAATATTTATTATATTAGGTTTTATAGTTTCTTATCGCATTTGTTTAAAACACGTATGTTTTATATTAGTATTAGTGTTAGTCTATATGATTAGAGTATCTACAACAACGCAAGCTGAACTTTTTGTCTTTTTTTTTGTGGTTTTCAAAACTTTTTGCTGTTGTTTATCTTTCGCTTTGGTGATCTTGTCTGCAATGTTGTGAATTTCGCTCTGCGTGAAAGCCGTAAAAAAAGCGGGTAAAAACAGCTTTAAACCAAAAAAAAAAAAAGAGTTTCAACACGTTTTTGCCGCATCATTCAAAGGCGAAGAAGCTGCAAATTGTGTGGCGAGAGGTTGCAATGGGGAATTATGGATGCGTTGCATGCATCTTATAAAACCACCAGGAAGCTTAAAGCCGGTGCTAATGTGTGTCTGTGTGTGATTGTGTGTGCCTTGACGATGGATCTTTCGGTCAATGCACCAAAGCGAAAGACGTCTGCCACATTCCTGTCAGGGTTGGCTAAGCATGGCCAGAATTGGAGCAGCAAAGATCTTTCAGCATGCACTCATTATTATATGGCAAGACAGGGTAATAGCATAATTGCCGCAACTGACTGACTGACTGACTGACTGACTTTAATGGGCAGCAGCTAACCGATGATAACTCGAGTAATTCTTCTAACCTGCCCCTCATTGTCACCATATGGCACTTTAATCGATCCGTTATCGTAAACGGGTCACGCCACGCTCACTCAAACGCAAATTGTGTGCCAAACACATCGTTTAAAAACAACTTGACAGCCAATGCTTATCGCGTCTTTAGATAAAACATTTCAAATTAAATTAACCAACAACAGCGGAATTAGACAATGTGACGCCCAGGTAAATATTTATGGTAACTTTTCTTATACCAAACAGTTTTATTATTAAATAACAAAAATTGATGAGTAACATTTTTTTGAATTAGTTACTATTGATATATCGCTAATATATATCTCTGTGCTGATAATTAGCTGATATCTCAGTTAAAAATGATTACCAATTCTTAGAGCTATCGTTAAATAATATATTGAATAATCCAAGAAAGTTAAGGAACTTTTTATTGCCTTATCGATTTCATAATAACTTTAAATATTTTAAAATAATGATTTTTTTTTACAAACTATTTTATTTAAAATATGAAATTGTTTAATAATTGATTGTAATATATATTTTTACTAATACAATAACGTTATATATCGATAGTTAGTTGGTTACTTATATAGTTTTTTAGGATTGCAGAATGTTGTTTGTAAAGATTACAGAGTCAGAGTTTAACTTTGATATACCATATAACCGTCATCAGCATAACAAGATGTTAAAAAAAAAAAACAAATTAATTTAGGAAATAGATCGATCGTTTTATGTGTAGTTGATGTCGGCCATTTCGACTTGTAGTTCTCAAAAAAAAAAAAACAAAAAAATACGTTTTACAACACACGCAACTGTAACCCTTCCTATCTAGCGCAAAATGACAGCACTTAAAATAACAACGTGCCCCATTTAAAGTAGCAATAAAATGAATTGCCACTATCAAAGATCTATATATAAGGTCAATGTTAAAGACACAAATGTTCGTTCCCCTTGCCTTTCGAGCAATGGCAATTACAAAAATCCTATATCCGTTATCAGTGGCACGGCTTTCGTATACATTCATGTACTTAATGATCACTTGTATTTTGAAATACATACATACATACATATATAAATATATATATATATATATATGTATATATAATCTGCCCTAGACAAGCACTTAACATGGCAACAAACAAGCCGCAATTGTGGCCACATTTGATAGAAAAATAAAACACTTAAGTGCTTGAAATGTTTTATGCACTTCAGGAGACGAGAACACCATTTATATAGTTGCTATCAAAACACATTTTGGAACAATTGTCACAGCTGTGCGCAATGGATTGTTGATGCGGAATGGTATATTGTATATATAGTATATCGTATAGAGAGGAGATCACGACCACAATTTCCTCCCCCTTTACGACTAGACTTACTGTTCGTGAGATGCCTCAAATCAGATTAACATACAATACGCTTTATAGCTGCAGATGTATTTAATTTGAATTTGTGCAGGGGGAAACGTGAGGTGGGGCTTCCGATTGCATCACTTTGTATCCGAGAGCGAACGTGTGTGTGTGCGTGTGTGTGTGTGTGTTGTTATCTTGGGCGCTACGCTCCTTGAATGTGAGCCATTGTTTCGTCATCAGTCATAAATGTAGCTAACATATTAGCGCTGCTTAGCGGGTGTCCATGGTACGGGTAGCACTTAAACGATTTGTGTATTATTGCATTTAACTGCCGCCAGTTATGTTGGCTTGAACCTGGTCCAGCTGTGCTCACTGACATCATGGCAATAATAACAATAACTATAACGTTAGCATTAACATTAAGTTAAACCATAACCATAACTATAACTATAACCATAGCAACCGCAAATAGTCACAGCTGAGCCTTGGCACATTTCATTTGTATGGTCCGTCATCTGGCTGCAGGCAGGCAACACAATTTAATTAAGATTCACAACATCTGATAGTGAGAGTTACCATAGAGATGCCCATAGCTGGTCAGCTGCAGCTTCCATTGTCTTAAGTTGATCAAAACGTTGAATACTTAACGAGCAGCTCTAAACAATGAAATGCCAACTATATAGATATAGATATATATATATATATATATATAACTTACAAAGCTCTCAATTGTAAACTATAATAGTAGGTATAAAACCAACTATTGTATATATTTTTGAGTCGAAAGTTTTTTTATTTTTAATTGTCCGGAAGTTAAGTTTTGTTACGCTTTATTTTGTGGCCACGGCCTTAGAGTCAACGCTAAAAATTGGGCGCTTAATGAGTTTTTTTATTAATAAAAAAGCAGAATTCTCAAACTTGAATACTTTACGCATTGATCATCAAACTGCTGGTCAAATTTTTAACAATTACTTGGCTTATCTATACAAAAGAATGAAATTTCTAGGCTGCTAAGTCCTAAGTTCTCAATATCTAGTTAAATAATTCTCAATTTCAATTATTATAAAGTGTTCTTCGACTTAAATGCTTGTAGAAATCAGTAACCCCGTCGCGATCAATGGTCACTGTAACATATATATTTTATAGTTTCCCACGTAAGAAAATTAAAACATATTGCAAAGCCCAAAGAGGAAGAGAGAACCTCTCGAGTTGAGTTCTCAGACGTATCCCAATTTGGTCTACCTTAATTATGTCTACATCGTCTATCAGACTTTTTTCACATTATTTCTTCTAGATCAATGAGCTCAACGCACACATAAGCAGCAATTGCTTAGAGCCAACTCAGCAAAAGAAATTGAACGACCTCCTACGGCGATTCGAACACAATTACCGCACAGGCAAATATATTGAAGCAATTGAACAACGTATAAATTTTACTTTCTTTTAGAGCCCTAGCAACGCGCTGCACAATAAACTGTTATAAAATCAACCAAATAACAACTGCGACGATATAATAGGGATTTATAGAGGCGGAAATCTATAGATACCAAGACACATTATGAACGGAACGAAACGAAACGAAACGGAATGGCAAAGCAGAGCAAAGCAAAGCAAGGCAATTGTTGCTGCTGGCAAAATGAAAAGTAAAAGTCAAATAGAGCGCAACAAATGCAAAAAGTGGCCAGACAAGCGATAGACGACAACAACAGCAACAACAACAACAAAGACAACAACAACAGCTAACACAATAAAAAATAACTACAATGTTACCACAACAACAACAGCAACAGCCACGGCAACATAAAGTACATAGAGTAAGCGTAAGGCCTGTAAACCGGCTACAGAAGAAATAAGAAGAAGAAGAAGAAGAAGAAGAAGAAGAAGAAAATAAACATGAGCTCAATGAGGCAATTCGCTGGACACGCCGACATCTGGATGCCCTTGCTAAATTACAATTTTGTGATTAACATTGACGCACAGAGCCTGCAAAGAATCAACATATAATATATGTGCATATATGTATGCATTAATAAAAAGGAAGGAAAAATCAAGAAAAACATTAAGAAAATCAAGCGCGCGTAGAGCCCCGACGGTGTAATACTTTATTTTGCATTACTTCTCGGTTGGTGGAAGTTTTACAATATTTATGCAAATGCTGAAGATTTTTCAATGTTTTTTTTGGTCAACTAGAAGTTTGCTTTGCCCACATTTTTCATATACAAGATCCATTTTCAAAATTATAATACATAAATATTGGAAGAAAAAAGCTTACAGAACGTATAACTATATCTTTATTATATATTACTTTTATAAAATATATCAATTAGAAAGACGCAGAACTTAAGCAACCTTTAATCTAATCGAATCTAACTTGGATAAGTTAAGCTATGTAAATTGTATATAAAACCAATATACCCCACTCCTGCTGTAGTAACAGGGTGCATAACTAAACTAACTTGAGAACACGCTGAGATATACACACACACACATACACACATACACATATACTCAGATACACACATACACAGAAACAGCCGTTTAACAGCTCGCTGCTGTGTTGTGATGTGAATTGGTTTCCCCAATTGCTGCTGCTTACGCGACGCATAGATCCGCCGCTTAGTTATACGGACACATAAATTATATATTTATATAGAATAAATGCACGATAAATAATTCGCTAGTAACGTTCTCAACGAACGTTCGCAGAAGGCCGACATTTCTTTAAATAAATATACAAAATAATATGTTAAATGCATGCAATGCAATGCAATGCAATGCATATTTCACCTATAAACAGAGTTTGACCCAGTTCTTTGGCTCAATTAGATTCCAACTTTTATAGAGCTTTGCAACAGATAAGTGTATATAATAGTTAAGTTGATCAAAACAAATTGTACGCAACTATAACAAATTTTACTGAGTCATCAATTTATATTTGATTTGCAACCGGCAACTTTCACTCACATCGACATCATACATAAAGCCCACATTAACTTCATGAATTTACACTTTAACACGCTCCGATTTCAATTGCTTTCTCACCAAAACAACAGCAACCGATAACAACAGCAACAACATTGGCAACAATGTCATAATAACCTTTTGGAAGACAGTGTAAGAAAATAACCGACTCGCATTGGTCTATTCGAATTAGCAGCCGAACTAAGAAACGGGCCACAAAATGTCAGCTGGCGAATGGACAGGCAACAACTGCAACAACTGCAACAACAACAACAACATAGCAAGTTGACACGTGAGAAAGAAACTACTTCATTCAAAAAAAAAAAAAAACAATTGATTGTTTCATGACTGTGGCACGGAAAAAACAATGACAAAACTCAGTTCAACGATGCAGCTGATCGACTTTTAGTTACCTCTTATCTAGCTTATTACAAAAGTGTTCCACCATACAATAAATATGAATAGTAATAATTTTGTTTAAACTGTTCGATATATATTATTTTAATATTATCGATTATTTTGTCTCTTCTCGTTATCGATATATGCGCTTTTAATATTATTGAACATATACATATATATCATATACTTTTCTATATGACAGATTTCATTTCAAGCCAACGGAAACTATTAAAGTGATCGTTAAAGAGCTTTTCTAATAGCCCATAGCATTGATTGTGTCAATAAAAATGTTATCGATATCATCGATGAATTGTTTTATAGCTCCATTTAAGAGCTAGCTCTGTGATTACTTTTATCACAGTTTTCTTTAACCATTTGACAGTTAAATTACGATTTTATTTTGATTTTTTATTGATAACTTTACCAATTCTACCTTATCGATATATGTATAATAAAATATTATACATTTTATAGAGTAAAAATATTCTCATATTTATATACTGTCAGCATGTGTTGGGCCCTATGCCTTATTCAAGTTTCAATAAATAAGTAGATAAGCCTTTAAAATACGTAAACAAAAGCCGACTTTGCTCTGCAGCCTCGTTACCATATAAATTGAGTTTAATAATAAGAGATTATCACCTCTTGAATGCCACCTGGTTGTCAATTATATAAACACCATCCATCCCCTCGTAGCGACAATCTTTGTTATTGTACTTATCGAGCAACCCTCGATTCAATTAACAACAACGACAACAACAACAAACAAACGAACTTCTGTTTACCGGCTATTGGTCGGCTGTTGGCCGTGCTGCTAATAACAGCGTGGAAAATGGGTTGCAAATATGCCCAATAACATTCGCAGGTAAATAAAAGAAAATTGCAAAATAATATTGTGTGAAAAGCCTGAAAACGTGTGCTCCACAAACAAACAAACAAACAAACAAACCGACAAATCCAAACACGAAGAAATTGTGAAAAGATAGCAGCGTGGGCGGCAATTCTATATTGTTGTTTGTTGGCTGCTTGCTGGCGTCTATTTTGTTATCGAAAGTAAACAAAAGCGCTCAAATCGAATTGAAATTGGAGTAAACTTTATAATAAAGTAATCGACCATTAAATAACAACAACACGTGAGAAAGTAAGTGTGTGGGTGCGAGTGTGTGCGAGTGTGTGTGTGTGTGTGTGTGTGTGTGTGTGTGTGTGTGTGTGTGGGTGGGTGCGAGAGTGTTCTGGACAGGCCTGAAGAATGGAGTCGAGTCAGTTTCAGTTCCTACCCTACGACTGGTCCAACAAAATCGTTCCAAGCGTCACGTACACCCGGCTTGCAAAACCTTCTCCGAGTAAATAATATATGTACACTCAGAGAAAAAGATAAGTTACTTCATTTGAGAATGACTAAACTGGCATTCATTAGAATTTCTCAAACGATGTCATCTATATATATATATATAAATATGAAAAATTTTACGAAATTGATTTAAAATGCAAAATAAATAAATGAAATCAGTTTTAAAATATTTTACCATTTTTGACTTTTTCAGTTAAACTTCGACTTGCAAGTCTTAGCAATTTCTCTGAGTGTAGCATATGCGAAGTAGTTTGTATAATTCTTCTGTGCGTGCACTGCTGAATCGGACCGGTATTAATGCTTTGGCGATTCGCTTTACGTTTCTGGTTCTGTTTGTGCCACCTAATTGAAAAGCCTCACAAATTGCATTCAAAGAGCCAAAGTCCTTTCTGGCTTTCCCCAACCTCTAGCGCTGCCACTACCTCTACCTAGTCCACTTAGTGCTCCTGTCAGGGGTTTCATATTATTTTATTTGCTTTCTTTTGTCTGCTGTTTCCTGGACATATTTTACAGTTCCTGGTTGTGAGCGAGCGAGCGAGCGTGCGAGCGTGCGTCACATTGTTTGTTTTATTGTTGCCGCCCGCTTTAATTGGCCACGCAAAACTTTTCGGCTAAAGGTAAAACACCAACTGCCATGACTATAGGTGGTGGGGGAGGGGTGTAGTAGGGGCGGGATTTCGGTAACTGTAAGCTGGGGTGCAAAGTTTCAGTCGCTGCTGGGCAATCGATTAGCATTGCTAAGAGAATCGCAAGCGCCTGATAAGCAAGATTTCGAAGAAACAATTTGGAAATCAAATTAGAAAACGGTACTCGCTGTATAAAGAGACCTACGATTGGGGGTTTTCAATGCAATACGAATCACGGCAGCTGTTCGAAAAGAAAGTCGAAACACGATTCTGAATAAATATCGCACGAGCTTTCTGAACCCAAAAGTCAACTGTTTTCATATATTTTACATCGTTTTGATTAGCATAGCCCCATAGCCCCATAGCCCCATAGCAATGATCAAGACTATGGAATCTTGAATACTCATAATTGGAAATTGGAAAATCTGAGATTAGCTAATGGGAGCACAAAATATTTGAAATTAGATTAGCTAACGATGACAACGTTTTGTTTTTGACATCATTTATAAACAAATCTCAAATGGCACTTCCTGCTTAATAATTTTATTTTTTTACAAATCTTCATATTTGAGTTTACATAAGTTTGTAATTGCATGTTAGTATATGTATATAAACATATGAACATTTGATTTAATATGCGTTCTCAATTTAATTATGTTATTTGAAATATGTGTTATTTATTGAACACTTTGCTGATTTCATTAAGCAATTATTTACAACGAGCACAGCGCAATGTCAAACACAATTAACACAGCGCAGAAAACAATTGATAAGCCGTTAATTTCATTTATATAAATAATTTTCATATACTTTTATACCATGCTTATCTCTATCAACATACTATCTAGCGTACAGATATTTGTGCAGGTAAAGCCCCCCAAGACATTTCACCTAACATACGCATGGTATAGGCCACAGCAAATGTTGAAAAGAGCAGAGAATGAATCAGCATTTCATATAGATTATGCAAAGTTATAATGAATAAATGTATTTATTTTTGAAAATTCAATATATATTTAGAAGCTGAGAGAAGATTGCCAACAAAAATTGTCACAGTTCAGAGATTAGGCCACATGCCTTATCAAGTAAATATATATACATATATATAATATATAATAATACATAATATATTTATAAAGACAAGTTAAAAATGTTAAGAGTTAAGTAAATAGCATGCATACAGGCAAATAGAAGATTAGATACCCTTGCAGACACTTTAGAAACTTTCGTTCAGGTTTCCCAAACATAAGATTCTATTTGGCAATGCTTTCAGTGGCATCAAATATGACATATTTTTCATGCTGATTTTTATCGCATCGATAAGAAGTGCCTTTGGCAAACCCAGTAGCAAGTTACAGCAATTTATTTTTGTTATTGATCTTAAACACCAAAGCTCGTGCTTTATTAATTAGTTTAGTCATAAGTCCACTATATTATGTGCATAGATATATCACGTATTTATTCACATAATGGTTTTAAGGTCACGTGTTTTATTTTCTTTGCTTTTTAGCATTCGTTTTTGCATCACGCGCCCATCTCTAGGCAAATAATAAGCAAGGCGAATTGTTTACCAAAATATTTCATTTTTATAACTAAATTGGATTAGTTGATAACAGATGTGTGTGTGTGTGTGTGTGTGTGTGTGTGTGTGTGCGTGTGTGTGTGTGTCTGTCTGTCTGTCTGTGTGTGCGTGCGTGTGTGGAGGCCTGACGATAATTTTTAGTTACAAGTTGCAAGTTAAAGGCGAAATCAAGGCATATTCATCACCGACAAATTGCCGACCTGCAGCTAAAATTAATTGTTTTGTTTTGTTTCTTTTTGTGTTTTCTTTTTTTTAATGCCTTCGCATTCGTAATTTTTTCATTATCAGCAAAAAGCAACACACAAACGAAGCATTGAGAAATACAGTGAGGGGCATTGAACAGCTTTTGATTGATTTCAATTATGTATACAAATAATATAGTATATATATATATATATGCACAGCTACATATCTATATAGGACTCTCCATGGCTTGTTGTGCAGCTAATAGCATTGATAAGGCATTTAGATTGGAGTTTCAGCATTTGCGGTTTATTGTGTGTCAATAGGCTGGCTTAAATATATGATGGCTCTTAGCTGCTCGGGCGGATTTCACAATTTCTATAAAAAAAAACCTCGTTAACAGCAATGTCCGGCACAATTAAGTGTCGTTGCGGCTCGCCTTGTTTAATTACTATGACAATTAAATTGCTGCTCGCTAATCAGCGATCGTCAAATATTGCGTATGCTTCGCACGTGTAAACGTTGCACTAAATGCAGCTGCTCATTTTGTAAGAAGAAGACGTTGAATTGGCAGGGCAATGAAAGTGACTGTGAGTGCAAGAGATGTTGAGAGAGTGAGCGGATATGCACAAAGGCTCCTATTGGCCAGACTCAAGCAGAGATTTGCAATTGAGCAAGAAATCCAAACAGAATCACAACAGCTTCGCGCTCACTAAGGCCACACTAAAGTCGCACTCAATTATCGCAACAATAATACGCTTCAACAAGCAAATGACGAATTAATGTAATTTAGAATTGAATTCAAATTCAAGCACATTTTCACATGTTGGCTATGATCGGACTGAACGTCGTTAAATAAAGTCATTATAAGCTTAATTATGTTGTTTATTATTATATTTTTTATTATTGTTATTGTTGTTTATTATTTTTTTGTTCATTTTTATTTTAATTATATTAATAATTAATAATATTAAAAATAAATGCTGCTATATAAATTTAAAGCTTAATAAATTGGTAAACAAAATACTGTAAGCGAATTACAATGAATATAACAACTCACTACTAGTACTTATAAAATTGTTGCCACTCACTGTCCAATAAAACGAACATTGACTTAGGAAAGTCGGGAAGGCAAATAATGTAAATGTTTGGTTTTGACCAAATTTTCCCCTGCTACACATGCAACACACACACACACACACACACACATGCTGACTTGGCTACTGCTGCATTGAAAATCAGCCCCTTTCACTTAACAAACTTCAATAAAGTCCGCCTTGGAAATAGCCATTAGTGTAAAGTTGTCGGGTGTACTGAAAATGCAAATGAATTTGTAACGTGTAATGTCACGTCTCTCAAATGAACTCATTTCAATTATATATGTTGTGCACATACGTATGTACATATGTACATATGTATGTACATATTATTTGAGTATATAGGTCTGTGTGCAGTATGCGACTAATCATAAATAATGAAAATAATTACAAGCCAAATTGTATAACAAACCAAACGCGCGACTTAAGGTCAAATACTTTTTCATGCAACACCTTGAGTTGCGGCCACACACACACACACACACACACACTTACATACATACACACACATATACTGTGGGTCCAAATCATTTCAGCAAAGCGAGGCCAGGGGGTCTCCACTCACTTACTCACTCACTTACTATCCCTCTCTCCCTGCCTCTCCCTCTCTCTCTCTCTCACCCCCTCTCTCCCTCTCTTACTCGAAGGAAACCGGTTTTAGTCATGCCTGACGTCGAGCCCACCGCGTTATTGGTAATGAGTATGAATAATTATTGCCGCGACCAAAGCCCGATCTCAGCCATAACATTTCGTACATACATATGCTTACATATTTCAGTTTATAGAGGGGGTGCCGTATTGCTAAAAAAAAAAAAAAAAAAAACTTAAATGAAATGCAGCTAGTGGGAACTAAGGCCAAGTTGTAGTCGCATACGCATTCAGAGTACAGTATAGCGTCCTTAACCCAGACACCAGACACCAGGCACTATTTTCGAAAAGTTTGTTAGCATAGCAATTATTGAAACGTGCCCCCAAATGCTAACAAATTTTGTTATTCTTTTAACCAACAAATTATCCGAAACTGCATGAGTTTGCGCTAGGCAGGCTCTACTATAGTTTTCATTGAGCGGAAAGTAACGCTGAGTTGACTCCATTTGCCTTCCAAGTTCTTTTGGCTCAGCTTGAGCTATGCGTGTTTATGGCACATATTGCTCAGGGAGAGAGCTAGAGGGGGACAGGGAGAGAGAGAAAGAGAAGTGGATTAGGGTGGTAGAAGGTGAACGGCTCGGCACGCGATGGGGCTTTATTATTAAGAATAACCAAAAGGCTAAACAAAAAAATCAAGCGAAGCACATAAGCAATAGTAGAAGAAACAAGTAAAGTGTGGTCGACATAGGAATACCCTGGACTCTGAATATATTCAATAAACATTCGTTTTTACTTCTTTAATGTTGATCATAATTTAATGAAATTAAATTATTTTTAAAATTATTTTTATAGGAAAACATGCCGAAGTGAAAAAGGGGAAATATTTGTTTTTTATAGCAACTTTATTTAAATAGTATTTAGTAATGTATCTTTATTATAACAACATTGATTCTGCTCTACTTCCAACATAAGTTTCCAATAAAAACATTAAACCCCATTATATATACATTTTGAAGGGGTATTATTTGTAAACAAATGGAAATAGTATTATACTATTATATTTATATTATTATATTTTATGAGTTATATTTAGAAGAAAGAAAATAATAACCAAAAGCGAAAAACTATTTAATGATATCATAATCATTTGTACAGAAGTCTAAATAATAATAAAAAAAAAAAAATAACTTGTTCTTAGTGTAAGCTGCTAATGTGACTTTTTTTTGGCGGTAATTATGTTGAGCTGACTTAGCCTTAATTGCATTGCATGTCGCAATTATAAATTATGAATTGTGAAATATGATATCATTGAGATATATCAGACATATCATTCAATTAACAGCCACAAAGTCAACATCATTATCTACTTTAACTGCAAGAATGCCACCAAACTAATGAAATGAAAGAGATGTTAATTGAATTTAAGAGCGCACACACAACAAATGGCAAATGCAAAAACGAAATACGGACAACAACAATAACAACAACAGCGACAACAAATAAAATAATGCTGGCTGGCTGACTGGCTGGCAGAAATCCAAGAAAGCAAGAAGGCACGTCAAAGGCAGTCAGTCAAATCCCTCATATAGTCACACATACACACACACACACACACACACACACACACACACATACACACATTTATACATAAATACATATATGTTCTTTGGTTCGTGTCGAGTCAGTCACAATGTGCGGCATATAAATCACATTAAAAATTAAACAGAGCAAAGAGAGTGAGAGAGAGAGAGAGAGAGCGGGCGACACAACAACAATAACACAAAGTTTTAGCATCAAAATGCAGCGCAGGCACAAAACTCACACGCACACACGCACAAGCACACAAACACACACGCGCTCAAGCTCGTACACACACATTCATAAACAATCCATGACATGCAAAAAGTCTCTTAAAGCAAAGCTTTTAAAACATTGCCGCAGCTTAAACTGAGAGACTTTGGAGAAAAAATAACAATTTGACTTGACTTTTATTTCATTCCACACACATTTCACTACAATTACATTCAGTTTAAGCTCAGCTTTGAAAGCTCACAGAGCATTGAGCGCTTAAAAAGAGAGCTATATTTATAGCAGAGCCTGCCTTAAGTAGTGTTGCCAACTCTTCAGGGCTACGACAAGTTGTATGAACTAGTTTGATTTAGTTTAGTTTCATAAAATTCCATTCTGATAATGATGAACTTGTTTTTTTCCATGATGATCTCTTATAAAACAGCCTATTTTCACATGTTCCACAAATAAATATCATAAAAGCTAGAAAATAGCTTAATTACTATTTTCGTGACCACAGCTTTTGTTGTTTTTGTACTTACATTGAGCATCCAAATGATCATCTCCTCTCGCACAGTATCCATGCTGCTGTGCGCACCGCTGAGCGCATATTCCACGGGATTAACACTGTTGCGCTGTTGTTGCCATTGTGTTGCGTCTGTCGTTGTTGTTTTGCGTCGGCGTTGAGTATTTGTTGTCTGCTGTGTGGCTCTCTCATCGTTCGCCTCGAACAGACTGAGCAATTCCATGTCGCCTTTACAGCAACAGCGACAAACGCGCGGCATCTCAAGCAGCTCAACGCTGTCGGCGTCCAATTTGTTAAGTTCGCTATCTCCGGCTGCGATGACGTCGCGCACATCCTTGGCTGCATTCACCATTCGGTCAGCTGTGCCCATTTGGCTGCTGCTGTTGCTGTTGCTGTTGCTACGGCGTCGCTTGTTGGCACTCATGTTGTTTGTTTTGTGGTTGTTGTTGTTATTATTATTATTATTATTATTATTGTTTTGATTCTTTCACTTTTTCGTTATCTACGCTGCTTTTTAATTTTACTTATATTTTCTTTTTTTTCACAACTTTTTTTTTCCTTTTGCACTCTCTTTCACACGCACACGCTATACATTTACATTGAATAGCATGCGCTCTCTTTCTAGCTTGCTCAATAATTCACACTCACGATCGCTGCTGCTGCTACTGCTGCTGCTGATGCTGTCGCGCTACCTTTCTTCTGCTGCTGCTGCTGCGTAACGCGCTTTCGTTTTGACCACGACTGAAAATACCTAAAAATCAGTTCGATGGGGGCAAAGATAAACAGACATTCATTCATATATACTATGTACAATAAAAATAAAAACATAGTTCTTTCGGGCTGGTAGCTGTTTGTGTGTGTGCGTGTGTGTGTGTGTGTGTATGAGCTGGGACAAGTTTCGGTTAGTAGGCCAACGGCCGCAAGATTTGGGCCCTAGCGCGATCTCTTTCTTTTTTTATAGGCATATTTTGTAAGAGAAAACGTCGAGTAGCGTTCATTTATAGGACTGCGGGTTAGTTGGTGCAAAAGTGACAGCGTGCGCCCGCCCTTGCTGCCGTTCTAATTATAGCAAATTGCTGCGCTCTTTATGGCAAAATCGCGTGCGTCCACAAATATTCCAATTGGTCAATCGGATCAAAGAAGAGTGCAACAGCAAACAGCTAGGCACCAGTGCCAACGGTAAATAGAACGTTTGGTCAAATTTTTGAGGTTACTTGCAACCAAATGCAAACTGCCCCAAGCCGTAGCCGTGGCCAATTGAAATTTAAATAAATGGGCGAGCGGACTATCACACACACACACACACACACACGCACACACACATATATAAATAGAAATGGGCGAGCAATTAAATTGAAATAAGAAAAAAATACAATGGCAATCACAACTGTAAAAACTCAGGCGGCAACTGAATTTTGATTTTTTGCTGGCGGCACACACGAGTTTTATTTATTTTCTTAATATTGCACGAGGCTTTTGCATTGGCTCAACGACACGAACTGCGCCCGCTGCGTGTTGCTAGCAAACTGAGCATAGTCCAAGCAGATCCCAACTCAAAATGCTGCACGTTCAACTACAAATTTTACGCTCCCATGCTCTCACTTGCGCTCTCTCAAAAGTGAGAGAGGGAGAGAGTTTGCGCATGTATTGCATGTGCGTGCGTGTGTGTTGGCATGCAGAACGTGTGTGTGTGTGTTTGCTTGCAGAGCGCCGCACTGACTGGCAGAGCAAGTGTCCCGCACATTGCGCTGTAAATTTCACTTTAAACGCCGATTTCAAGCTGGACTCATTGAAAAATAACTGCAAATCACGCAAAAAACGGGGCAACATGCCAAGTAGGCTCTGCAAATTGCAGTTGACTCAGGCACATATATATATATATATATATATATATATATATATATATATATATATCATGCATAAATCTGTTTTCTTTTTGCTTTTTTGTGGCTCTCAAACTGCCGTTTTTAGCGCTCTGTTTTTGTTTGCATCCGCTTTACTATCGACATTCGTGGTCACTCGTTTATCTCGTCAAGCGCTTTACTTGTCTGTACGCAGCACAAAAAAAGAGGTTGGATGAAAATGTGAAGAACTTAGCAACATACAGATGTGCACGCTTGTGATTAAGTGTCCCGTTATCAGTTTATTTTAACTTTCCGCGAATTACTTACACTTAAAAAAAACAGTCTCCGACGCCACCGCCTCAGCGGCGGCGTTTACAATTTCGCTCCGATGCAACTATAATTGCTTAGTTGCCATTAACTGGACGCTAAATTGAATATAAATTGAATAAAATCGACAGCACTTCTTTTATTTATGTTTGCTTTTTGTATTATTTAAATTATTAAATTTATTGCGGTGTACGAAAAATTAATAGGATTTCGTTTGTGGTGTGACCGAACTCCAGGTAGATAAAAATGCCATATGTTTTTTAGGAAATACCAAAACATGCAACAAATTAACATGTGTTGAGTACCTGGCGTTGCCAACTACATAAATTACTTATAAAATACTTGCTTACAATATTCGATATATAAGCTAACATTTCGATCTACATGCATTTCACAATTTTCATGTAATTTAAATACAAAATAAATTTAAACTCCTATTTATAATTGTGACTTAATGTAAGAGTTAACGTATTTGCATACGATTTTGATTGCTAGAATCTGTATTCTATTAGTGATTATTAATCGACTTGATGGGTACTGAGTAACTATCGATAGTTTTTCAGCCAGCCGCTCGAACGTTTTCGCTTGTAGAAAAATAATAAAAGGGAAAATGTCCCAGCAAAATGCGAAATTAATCAATCAAAAGGAATATTTGAAGAAATACTTATCCGGCGACAAGGAAAAGAAGAAGAAAAAGAAGGAAAAGAAACACAAAAAGTCAGCCCACACTAAAGTCAAAATCATCGACGATGATGCCTACGATGCAAATAACGAGGAAATTGATGAGGACTTGTTGCTGGGCGGCGAAGATGCACCCCAAATTGTGGGCGAATACATCGAGGAGAATCCCGATGCCATGCGCAGCAAATGGCGCAACATTGCAGTTAAGGATGAGCCGAAAACAGAAGCCGACGAAAACGGCATCAAGCGAGAGCCCGCGGATGAGGCGCAAGAGGCGAACCTGTGGGGTCGGAAGGCATCAACAATGCAGATCAAACAGGAGCCGGAGCATCCCATAAAAATTAAACTGGAGAAGCGCAGCAGCAGCCGCGAGTTGAGCCCGACAGCAGGCGACAGACGCCGCTCCGACCAAAGCCCCACAAGATGCAGCCCGCTTAGAAAGCATCTTGACTCGGATCAGAGCCCAGTTAGACGTCGAACTGAAACGGCTGAGTCGCCAAACAGAAGGAAAAGGCGTAGTGATGATCAAAGCCCACCCAGGCGAGGGCGTAATGTGGATCAATCGCCACCCAGGAGTAGAAAAGATGCTGACCAGAGCTCACCCAGAAGGAGAAGAGATGCTGATGACCAAAGCCCACCCAGGAGGAGAAAAAATGATGACGATCAAAGCCCACCCAGGAGGAGAAGAAATGATGACGATCAAAGCCCACCCAGGAGGAGAAGAGATGATGGTGACCAGAGCCCACCCAGGAGAAGAAGAAATGATGATGATCAAAGCCCTCCCAGGAGACGTTTCAATGCAGACCAATCGCCACTTCGAAGGAGAAAAGACGCCGATCAAAGCCCGTCCAGGCGAGTACGTAATACAGATCAATCTCCTCCTCGAAGAAGAAAAGATCCAGATCAAAGCCCGCCCAGAAGACGACAAGAAGACCTGAAGCAACTAAGAAAGAGACGAGATTCCGACCAATCGCCGCCCAGAAAGAGACGCAATTCTGACCAAAGTCCGCCTAGGCGTCGTCGATCCGGTAGCAGAGATCGGAGAAAAGCGTCCCCAGTCAGAATCAAAAAGGAGGAACGCAAGAGTCGCTGGGCCAAGGTGGAGCCCAGTCGCACGCCATCGCCTCCGCCAACGCACAAACCGAAAACCCAAGCACAGATGAGAACGCTGGATGGGAAAAAGGCAGGTCTGCAGGATGCGCAATCCTTGAAGAGCGAAACGGATGAACGAAGGCGCGAGGAGCGACGCATGTTCGAGCAAATGTCCAGCGAGGTGTCTGGACGGGATGCGGAGGTGCAGATGCGCAGCACGGGTCGACGTGGACGACGTGCACGTGATGCGGCTGCTGAGGATCCAGCGGAGCGCCAGCGCAAAGAGGAGCACGAGCAGAAAAAGAAGCAGCTTTACGATCGCTGGGGCAAGGGACTCAAGCAGCTGGAGGAGCAGAAAGCGAGGCATGCGGAAATGGTGCACGAGGCGGCCAAACCTGTCGCTCGATATGCCAACGATGAGGATTTGGAGCGACATCTGCGCGAACAGGAGCATGCGGATGATCCCATGCTGGCGTACATGCGCCAGAAGCGCAAGAAACGCGAACAGCATTCCGATAAACCAGTCCTGCCCGTCTACGAGGGCAGCTATCCGGAGAATCGATATGGCATACGGCCTGGCTATCGCTGGGATGGTGTGGATCGGTCCAATGGGTATGAGCAGCGCTGGTTCGACAAACAGAATGAGCGGCGAGCGGCGCAGGATGAAGCCTACAAGTACAGCGTTGAGGATATGTAAAACATTCTTGCATTTAGTAAAGAAATAAATATTTGTGTATGCAAAATCATTTTTATCGATACCCTTTCATATTTTTTGAAAAGCGCGCTCATTTGTATTATTTTACAGCGCTGTATTGTAAATTATTTCTTTCTCAAATTTTCTGTAACAATGGAAAAGTATCTGCAACTATTCATTTTCAGCGCCTACAATAAATCTGCTGAGATATTTGTTTTGTTTATTTTTGTTATAAAAAGTAAACAATAATATGATAACAAGACATGGCGCTTTACAGCACTGCTAACTCAGCGCGCGAGCGCGCGCTCTAAATTGCAACCCTGTGTGTAGAATATCAAAGCAAAAGCGAATGGTAAAATAGTTAAATAGTCTTCATCAACACCTGCGTGCTGCATTGTGATTGCCCCACAAATTCTTGGAAAAGCAAAACGAAAACTCTAGTTGACTATATGTATATTTAGTGTGTATTTCGTGCAAAAGTGCAAGAATTCTTCAAACGGTAGCTAGGTAAGCACTCTGTTTATTAGCACAATAAATACAGTGTACATATATTATTGTATATATGTATATATATGTAAATATATATTAGATATGTAAAATACTTTGTGCCTGGGGTACAAAGAACAAAGCGTAACGTAATTTGGTGTCAAAACGAGAGTGTGTGCCTCCGCCCCCGCCAATTAGCATAAAACGCTTGCCATTAAACGAAAAACTAAAACCAAGCACACAAAAAAAATAGACTGCTCGGAAAACGTGTTGTTGTTTGCATTTTTTTTTCTTTTTTACACAAGCGACTGGTTGCATTGTGTTATTTGTTGTCGTTGTGCTGAGTGTGTGTGTGTGTTGGCTTCAATTGCAACCTTCACCATGGCAACCAGTCGGTCAGTCAGCCGTTGTAAACCTGTTATTTGTTGTTGCTCTAGCTGCTGTTTATTGTGATTTGTTATTGTTGCTTGCTTGCTTGCTACACATTTTTATGGTCGCGTAAATTGGCGCGAAAACTTTGCCAGCTGCAAAATGTGTGCCAAACGGTGCAGCTTGCATGCTGCATGCAGATGCATGCATCTATGCTCTCTCTCTCTCTCTCTGTCTATCTCTTTGTTTCTCTGCCTATGCCCTCTGCTTGACACACTTCCGCACATGGCATTCATTCATGGCACTGGGAACACCCACCCTCCTACAACTGAATGACTTCGTGCGTGCGAGCGAGATGCATATTTGTGTAGCTATTTGCATATTCTTGATCTTCGCCTGGCGCCGTAAAGAGAGCGAATTAACAAGCATATTAACTCTCTGAGCGACATATCCGCTAGACTTGAGTTAATTACTCTTTGTTGTTGCCTGATTTAATAAAGAGAAAGAACCGAAAGCTTCAGCTGTGGCGCTGCACTCTAATAAGCCAAGACAAAAGAAGTTTTTCTGAAGAAGTTTTCTTATCGCAGCTATTGAAATAATTATTTTAAATTAATTTTATTTAAATTTTTATTATCAATTATAAACCTTTCAGTTTAGTTTAAAAGTTCTTAAACATTTCTTATCAATCACTGATAGAAATTAATATTTATGCATGCATATGAAATCTTGAAATATTCTTATCTTTTATAAGAGATTTGTCTGAATGTTTGCCGAGTTTTTGTTGCTTTTTAGTTATATCTTAGAAGAAGACTTCTTATCTGGTGAAGACATCCCCGAAGACATCTTCCATCCTTCTATGGAGCTTTTTAATGTACACGTATTTATCTTGTCTAATGATCGCCATTTTGCAAAAGCTTCGTTCCAAAAAGCTCGCTGACGTTGCCGTCGCTGTTACTGCCTCCACAAAGCAGGTCTAATCATCCCCCAGCATTCAAGTGTGTGTGTGTGTGTGTGTGTGTTTGTGTGTGTGTGTAATTGTGATTTACTCATTCATGGTTCGCTAACTTGTGCACCCTTTGCCTCCCCTCAGAGTGAAGCTTAACCTGAACCACAACCCTTGTCCTTCGGTACTTCGACTTCAATGTCTTCTTGCTTTCACGTTTTTAGGGTGCTTCCAAGGACCCAGTGACATTGTAATGGCTTAGAAATTTACACGCATCTCACGCTGTGCCGCTTGCGTGTGTAAGTGTGCGCAGCCCTTACATGACTGTTTGCCTTGAGGGGTTGATTTGCTTCTGGCAATGAGTGTAAATATGCTATGCGGCCTTCCGTTCAAGACGGTCTGAATTTTTTTTAAAGCGTTTTTTAATTCCTTTACATGCCTACAAGTACAGCAAGTTATTCCAACGCCTTTTGTTCCACGTAGTTTTTTTTTTTTTTTTTTTTTTTTTTTGAATAGAATTTTCGTTTCGTTTACCACGTGCTTCCAAATGACGCATACGAGGGGTTGATCGTGAGGGAATTCAATTGGATGTGATGTTACGTACGCGAAATCTTCCAGTTCCATTCCAATAAGCTTTGGTGAGCAAGAGAGGAAAGGATTCCGTAAATAAGTTTCGCTAAACTCTCTATCTGTATAGCTCTTATATTGTAGTTTTATTATTTTTTATATATATAAATAAGTCCCCTATCTATATAGCTTAACTTAGTTAGCGAGTACTCCCTGCTAGGCTTAGCTGACATTTGGAAAACAATAGAGTTTTCCTAATTTCCATTGGCTGCCCATCTGGCTGGGAGAACAATGGCATTAGGTAAAAGCGCCCCTGGTGCCAAACTACTTTCATGCGGTTCCTTTTTCTAATTTAAGAAAAACATAAGGTATTTCTTCTGCTTCTTGTTTTGGAACCAGTTCTGCTAATTTGTGCACACGTGCAAATCTCGACGCATGTAACTGGACGAAAACAAAAGGGCCTGCAAACAAAAGGATCCAGCTGGAACCGGTTGCCCGGGGGCAGGAAGTGTTGGGTTCAAAATGCCGCAAGCCACTGGCACTGCAAATTAATGTTAATTTTTGGGTAGTAATTGATCAAAAAATCACATATACATATATATGTATATGTATATGGAAAAACTTTCTTTTTGATATATAAGAAGACTTTTTGAACTTCATTTATCTTCAATATAATTGGAAGCTTGTTAGATGTTTTGAAAGATGATGGGAGTGCTGAGTTCAAGTGGTTCCTACGTAGTCGACTGGTCAGTAATGTTAAGCTGTGTTAAAGTTCAAATTGGTGAAAGTTCAGCTGGAACTAGTTTCGAATTCCATTGAACTTGAGTTTAATGAAGGCGGAAGCTTTTGATTTTGAAATGTAATTAGATTTATTAATTATACGATTTACATATATTTAAATTCCAACTGAGCTTGTTCCAGTTCCAGTTGTATATCCAGAACTTTGAGCTTTTAGTTAGATAAGTTAGATAAGTTTCACATAGCCAAAGCTTAGCTGGAACTAGACTAAACAGAGCTCTTAGAACTGGCTTCGATGATTAATTTTCAATCCATTTGAAAATATTAACTCCAATTTACAATAATTTCTAAATAATACAGGAATTCCTTAACTAATTATTATGAACTACCAAAAAATAGATAGAATGCTATGAATTATAAATATCTTAAAAATGTTCTCTACTAACTATTATTGTAACTTCTTACAAGACTAATTTAGTCAAATGTAAATGGAATATCGATTACTTTTGAAATTTCGGAAATCTTCGATTTTCCTTGGTTCTCTAACAGTGCGAGGGTTACGAATTGTTCGCTATGTTTATTTCTTTTAATCGAAATTATGTATGCACCGTAAAATCGATTGAGAAACCTCTTTCAATTCAATTGAAAACAGTTTATAAATCATCGACGTCATTTGCAACTGTTGAGCACAGTGGAAAATGACTTAAGGAACTCTCAACTGTGGGTTTGCCGCATCCAATTCTCGTCTGGGCTGGCCTCCCGTAAGTCACCCTTAGGGGATTTTCCTTCTGGCAAATCCATTTCAATTATTATGAAAATTTGTTATTTACATTTCTATTGAAATGAATTGCTCAGGGAGGGAGACTTGAGGACGCGAGTTTTTAGGGAAAAGCGCACCTAAATCCTGTACACATATTCACGTAAATCGCTTGAACGTGAAAAATTGGAAAAATATAAAAGTAACATAAAAGTAAAGCCGAAATAGGGTTGACTCAACTTTTGATTGTCTTTGCCATTGTGTCTGAAACTTGGCAGAGATCCTCCTCAACTCAATTTGGGTTTCCTCTTGCCTCTCTGTCTCGCCGACAGTGGGACAAAAGTTAATGTTTTTATATGTGAAACGCTTTTGTTCGGCCAAACTGGAATTCGAACTCGAATTGGCATAAAGCGTTCGAGCTACAATCATAATAATAATCCCAGCTCCTAAAGATGCCGTGCCCCGAATGTATCTAGGACAACGGGTTGTCTTGTTAACCATTGTTCGCACAACTCCTGCTCAGTGAGACTTAAACGCTAGAGAACTATTGTCCTCCAGCACACACACACACACACACGCACACATACACACTCAGTTCAATAGTCGGCGAGGGGTAGAAAGCTAGCAAGAAGATGCTTCATTAATTTCTGGGAATCCAATTTAATGTCCAGTCATGTGATATCATGTGAATTGTGAATTCTCTCTAGCCACTTATGACTTTATATTGATTAGGTAAGACTTTATTAGATTTGAGACATCTAATCGAATGCCTTTAGTCTTATGTCATGTACAGCGAAGTGTTTGTCATCTGCAATCAGTATAATAATTTCGCTGAGCTGTCATAGCGACCCAGACTCTGAGAGTGGAGTTTTCTGTATGCATTTAAGAATACATATTTAGAGAAATTTATATTTGTATAGAATAGCTAAATACCGTTGCAAAACTTTTTAGAAGAATTGTGACTATATTCTAAACTATGAATGAAAATATTTCACCAAAACGGTTTAGTTTTAGGAATTTCTAAATAAAAACATAGATAATTTAAGGCAGCTTTGGCATGTCTCAAAAGTATATCATATGCTACATAAGAAGATAACCAGCAGAGATTACAAGTTTATGGTTTTATCTATTACCCATCCTGTACCATCCATGTCTTACTCCCGTTTGGGAAGTAACCCTCTATTCGTTGTCGTCTTCGTTCAACCGAGAAGCAAAACACTAACAGAAATGGCAAGTTTTACTGTACTTTGGTGTGGTCTATGCTTTGCTGCTATACTACTCCAGTAAACGTGAGTAATAAATTCTGTAGTTATAAAGAAAAAAAGGAGTCCTGTTGTCAAGCACACGCGATTACTCACTCGCTCACACTCAACGAAATTTACGCCGGGAACTTTAGCCGCCGGCGCTTTCCACCCCGCAATGTTTGCTGGCGAAACACGTTGGTTAAATCGACTCACAACAGAAGAATCAAAAATAAAAGGTTGCCTTCAGGTGCTACTGACTTCGAAATACTCGTTCGCAATCCAAAACCAGCTTGCGATATTGAAAACCTATTTTGCCCTGCTTTCGATTGGACTCACCAATTATATGTCTTTAAATAAGGATTCTATTGCCTCAAATCTGTAGAAGCTAAAGTCTTCATAGATTTATGAAGGAATTTTTGAAGGAATTGTTGAACTATCTGTATGAAAGTTCAACGGTGAAGTTTGATGATTCTCTCTCTAAAATTGTAAAAGGTATTTCTATTTATATATTCTCAACTTTTTATCTGGGTACGGTCTACACTATATATAATCAAAATTTCAAGTCTTTCGTCCTAATAACTCCGCACAGAACTAATATGCGCGCTTTACTTCGCGAACGTGTATGAAAATAGATTTGGCAATGCCATTGAAGGATACTAGAAGGCAAGCATTCAACAGTCTTTTTGGGGTTAGATTGTATTCCTCGAGATTTTCCTTTAGTTGACATGCCCTGACTGAAAAGGTATTTCAATTATATAATTTATTCTGTAACGCACAGAAAAAGTTTCCTGATATGCAGCATAAAAGCAAATTGATTGTTTATAGACTTGATAAATATAATATACATTCTCTTATATATCACAGATATGTGCATATCTTTGTATATATAATTTTTCTATATGAATATATCTAGTTGGTTTCTTTATGGAACAGTAAAAGGTTTATGAACTTGAACTATTTTGTTTCATTTAACCTTTTCTTAAGGAATTTTCGACATTGTTTTCTCTAAATTAAAATGAACAATTTAATTTTAAGCAAACTGTATATGTTTTCAATATTTTTTTTATTAAAATATATAAATAATTATAATATAATATAAATTATTAGATAATATAATAATGAGATTACGAATTTATATTAAATCAAAGTATATCAGCATTTTTTCTTTTGCTATCTCTTGATCTCTTGATTAAACTTTTTGATTTTTGGCTTAAATATTTTAAAAGTTTGTTCATATAGTTCATCTCTTTGTATATATATATATACATACATATATGTATATAATATATATTTTATATATAATATAGTTTATCTGTATCTAAGGGCATTTAAATTTCGTTATCTTGGCCATATCCTTTTAAGTTTTCTTCAATTATCTTCGCGTCTTTTGCCAGGATATGCCAGGATACACACGCCATACAAATTTTCTTCTACTCTCCGCTAGCTGGTGGTGGTGTTCCTGCTGCTGCTGCTGCTGCTGCTGCTGTTGGCTGTGGTGGTGGCTGTGAGTTCATATTCGCCCCGCCACCGCCAACAAATCCAACAGGAGAGTCGCATCCAGTGTGTTGCTCTCTCTCCCTCTCCCTCTCTCTTTCTCTCTCGCTCGAGTTCTGTGTCTCTCTCTCTCTCTCTATTTGCGTTTTTGGGCATTCCATCGGTACACACTGACACAGTTATCGAGTGCAATTCGGACAGGTCGGTTGTGTCTACTCCCGGTTCGCGTCGCGTATATTTCGTATATTTCGTAATTCGTCTTTCGTCTTTCATATTCCGGGCTTCGCTCTTTAATTCTTTAATTGTTGTTTGTTAAATCCTTTAGATAGTTATTACAAATCTGTAGATCTTAACGTATTCGCTTGACTCATCCTTGTGTCCATATTTCGCTTCGTTTGTTTTGCGAAATCTTTTCTTACATATATCTTTTCGGGTAAGTTGAAGCGCGTAATTCCTTGATCTCTGGACCTTAACAGTCTAAGTGCCGTACATTAATTACTTGTCAGATCATGAACTTGTCTACATGCATATATATGTACTATATAGACATAGACCGCTCCTCTGTGCTTTGTTGCAAGTGCAGACACACAGTGAGAGATTTTACATTTTATATCTTTTATATGCACATGCAGTTGCTCTTTGTGTCTCGCCTTGGATTTGTTATATTTCAACAACTTCCGCATTGTCAAACATATAGAAAACATATAGACGACGATCGCTGCTGCTGCTGCTGCTGCTGCTGCTGCTGCTGCTAGTAAAGTCGTCAAGTCGACAAGTCGTCTGCAATCAATGAACCGAGACCCACACAAGTTTTTCAGTACAAATATCGCAATTGAATACGTATACATTTGTATATGTACGTACATTATATTGCTATTAAGCACGCTAAAAACTAAGATACGACTATCATATACCCGTACCATCATCATACCATAGGTACATATATACGAAACTTGACATCATCTATTGTTTATTAAGGACTTGATATCGAGCTTCTCAAGAAATATAATTTATATACAAAAATCTATTTCAATAGATATATAGATTGCTTTGAATTCTGTGCTCCAGTTAAAGTTCAAGCAGGCAGGGTAAATCTATAGGTAATTTCTAAGCTTTTAAGTCAAAATATTTCCAAAAAGTAAACAACTAAAAATTATTCATAATTTAAGTTATTTTTTTTTTTTTTTTTTGTCTAATAAAGTTTCTATAAAATATTCTTGTAAGCAATCCAAACTTATGTTTGAAATTTAGCTTAAGCAAAAACTATATCTGTTTCCACTGAGTGCGCTCAAGTCTTATATGCCCCTTTCGTAAAGCTTTCGGTACGGGTGTGCGCAAATGAATATTATTCTTTTTTACACTTTCCAGTGTCTCTAACATTTGATTTTATATTTTACATATTTCACTCATAAACTCTATATAATATATATCTCTTTGTTGTTCACTTTTCTTCTTCTTACATACAGTTACGCGTTCTCCTTAAGAAATAACTTGCAAATGATATTTTTGTGGTAGCTGGCTGGCTTCTGAAAAAAGGTGAGTGCTTATCATGTAAGAAAGCCTATAGATTATAATAAACAGAATATGTTGTTGTTTGTTGTGATTTCTTGAATGGTTGATAGAAGTGTTTCTTTCTTTCTATTTTTTTTGAGTGGTTGATTCTCTTACCTATGCTTATCTTAAAAACAATTGGAATTGAATAACAAAAATAAATTTTTCGTATATTCTTGTACTATTAATCAAGTACTGAAATACAATTAGATAATGAGTTGAATTCTGTATATAAGTTGCAATAATAAAATAATGGTAGATAAGCAAATCAGTCTATATATATATATATATATATATACATGTATATATATATATATATATATACATGTATCTATTGTAATTTAATTAAAGCAGCTCTCTTTGCGCTACGCCACATCATGTTAGTAATGTAATTTTCACACATATTTGCTGTTCTCGATAATTATAGCTATGCCATATTCAAAAATCAAATCGGTTGCCAAAAAAAATACTTTCATATAATATAGTTAAATTTCCTTGAATGATTCGCATTGGACTTTATGTAGCAGCTAAAATTATATGCTGTGACGTAGTCAAGCGAGATAATATATCTAATGTATAACTGTCTCAGTAAATGCTTGTATAGCGACTTGATAACAAACAAAACAAAACAAAACAAAAACTGCCAAACAAAAAGAAATAAAAAATACTGTTTAGCTTCAATTGGCCCTGAACTTGACTTAAGCACTGTGGAAAAGTCAATGGCTCTACGTTTTGGCCTATACGTCTATACTATGTGGTAAAATGCTTAGTTGCTCAAATTGTTATTGTGTTGTTTTGTGTTATTTTTTTTTATTTTTTATCGGAGATATATAATTTGTGCGCTGCTCAAAAGGGGCCAATGAACGTTAAGCGCACGAACCAGCACAAAAAGCAAAATAGCCAAAATTGAAATAAAAATAATAATATTATTGTCGAAATATTGTTTATTTGTGGAAATTGCTGAGTGGCTTCTATCACATGCGAAATGCATGTCAGTTCGTCGACTCAACTGAAAGGGTTATAAAAAAAAAATAAATAAACTTAAACTCTTATTGAAAATGAAGGAAATTTAATATTTCTAGAGTAAAATTTTAAAAAATTTCCAAAATTAAATTGAATTTAATTAGTTTTAGATTTTTGATTGTAGTCTTAAGCCTTTGTCTAATACAAATCTAAAATTCTTTTTCACAACATTCGCGGACTTTGTTCTCGCACTGGTCCAACACAGCTTCTAAAATCTGAGTTAGTATGCGGATATCATAGTTAGTTAGAGCTTCCTTATTGATAGCAATGTTGTGCGCCTTTCTTTGCGCTTCTCCTAGAATTCCAGTCACGCCTTTTTCTATTTTCTTTTCTTTTTTAATTGAATATAAGCTCCTTAACAATATGATCCAGCTTAATGAAAATTCTCGGAAAACTGCAGGCTCTTTCAATAGCGCAAGGTTTTGGTTGCTGCGCACCCACAAGCAGTGCTGTTGCCTACGCCCTTCTTCGTTCGCTGCTTGTTGCCTTCTTTTGGTTTTTCTGGTTGTTGCGAATTTTCATTTAATAAACATAAACAAATCGATACGCGTCACAACAACGCCAACAATGTTTGCATGTCGGTCGGTCTATAGATATGTACATATTTACATGTCTATAATACATTAGATGTCTGTATGTGCACATTTGCCGGCTGCTGTTGAGCCCCAGCACCAGCCCCAACCCCATATTGGGGGTTGTTGTGGAGGTTTTGTTTTTGTTTTTTGCTGCCATGTTGAAAATTACGACGCAGAATTTCATTTGAAATCCTTAAACAAGCTCTGGACAGTCGCTCTCTCTCTCTCTCTCTCTGGTGATTTCTCTCTTTTCCTGACATGCGCTAGCATAATGAAAGCCCACGCTCTGCAGAAAATCCCCCCAGTCGTAAACGTAACGCCCACTCGCTTTCTCCCCATGTCCTTGATAACTTTAGCGAGAACTTGCTTGGATTTTCTGTTGTGCTTCTGCACATTCATAACAAAAACAAGTCTAAAACCGCTCACACCGACCCTGTGAATATCCTTTAGTGTATATAAGATAAAGTAATTATTTTAAATAGAGTTTTTTCCAATATATAAATACATTGATCTGCTTAGAATTTATGTATATACCAACTACATTAAGTTACTTAACAACAGTTCACGGCTTTTTTAAGTGCATCCAGCTTATTACTCGGCGCACTTCAAGCAACTCTTACATTTTCCTGGAAGCTTTTATAAAATTTGTCTTCTAAAACCTTTATCCTTCCATTTAAAGACTTAGTTAACTTAGTTTCTGGACGCAAAGAAAGCTTTTCAAACTAATTAGCCAGCACGGCCGTACGCTGCACAGTCGCTGCATGGCCAGCTGGCGTTGCCAGACCTCTGAAAAGAACGTGATAGCTATTTGTTAATTAAAACATATTTATGCTGGGGCTTGTCAAATGCTTTGCATTTAATTAAAAACAACGCGCGCGCGGTCGCATAACGAATACGCAAGTAGCGGGGCCGTAGAGCGAACGCCCAACTTTTGGGCTCGGTGTTGACGGGGTGGCAACACTGGCAACGCCCACTAGTTTCTCAAGGTCCCGACGCTTCGGACTGCCATGAACCCGACGACGACGACGACGACGCTCGGCGAAGCAAAAGTGAAAGTGCCGATTGGACAGGAAGAGTGGGCCGCTAAAAAGAAAAAGCAATAAGAAAGAAAAGGAAAATGGAAGCAGAGAATAAATAAACCGGTGCTTGTCAGCCCTGACGCCTACGTTACCACGCCCACGCAACGCTAGTCGCGGCGTAGGCGTCTGCTTTAGGTGCTGTTTGGTAAATACCCACAGAAGGATACCGGCGCCCACGTCCTTGACAATCATTTACCACATAGTGGATCCTTGAAGTGGGCGTGTGTGTATATGTGTATGTGTGTGTGTGTGTGTGTGTGTGTGTGTGTGTGTGTGCGTGTGGTCTGGCATCCTTGTTATTTCCACTTAAATATAAATCGGAACGACTGTTCCTGAAGAGCGCTTCACGGGTCCTTGTTGCTGTTGTTGTCCTGTCGCCTCGTTTCCCGACCATATACATACATATTTACTTCACTCGCGAGCTGTTGTTGTTTTTCTGTGTCGCAATTTCCCATTCAAGGACATGGTCGTGATTTTTTTTATTTGTTTTTCTTTTTTTTTCTGCGGCAACAGCAGCAGCAGCTCTTGGATAAAAATTTTCCATGATTCAATTGGATTGGAATTGGATTGTCAACAACTCTTAATTATACCCGATGGTTAAGCACGTCGAGGCGCAGGATTATGTGAAAATGTTTTTATTATTGGATTTTGCGTTTCGAGTGAATTGCAATGTGCGCTGATGAAGCGCTTTAATTGGCTGATTCACACTGAAAATAAGACTTTGTTTGACTGACTTAATTCATATTATAAGTTTTTTGGACATGTTAGATAGAAATGCATCTTCGGATGTTTCAATTGTTGATGAAATTAAATTAGAAAAGGGAAATTTTCAATAATTTTTGTATTTTTTAATAACATTTACCAGAATCAGACACCTATTTAGTATAAGTGTGGGAAATTTTCATTCGTTTTTGTATTATTTTATAACATATGACAGGCGGCAACACTTATCAGTATCAGAAAGACTTATATAGTTATAAGTGTATGCTGTATTTGTATTAGACCAAATAATTATAAGTCCAGAATTATTTCGAAACTTATATTACACATGGTTCAAGGCACATTGCATCAGCCTTATGCTATAAAACCCAAATATGAGCGAATTGTGTCAAAAGGCAGCAGGAAAAAAATATATGCTGATATTTGATTCATGTATGTATGTATGTATGTACGTACACACATACATACAAATGTATGTATATACACATATGTGTATGTATGTATACATGTAATGCAAATGATTGTGTGAAGTAAAGAGTGAAAAGCGTTATTATTGAGCGCATTCCTGTTGTTATTTTTATTTATTTTATTACTTTAATGTTTTATAAACAAACCATTACTGAAGTAAAGACAGAAAGAGAGAAAAAGCGCAACGTCAGCAGCGAAAAGCTGCCGCATGCAGCGGTTCTTTGAGCGCGCGCGATTCCCGTTTGCATCGCTTAGTATTTGCTTTGCTTTGTTTTTTTCTTCTCTAAATAAAAACGATTTTGATATTATAGTGTTAATTCAACGCTCGACGAGTTTATTTTTGCGAAAATCAAAACACAAATCAAAGCGCCAGACAATTTCATAACAAAAATTTGCATTGCACAAAGAAAAAGAAAAGAACAACGGCAATAACAATGCGAATGCGCAGAAAATGAAAACAAGCCGCCTAACCCGAAGTAAACAACAAAAGTGACGTCAAAAAAAAAAAAAAACGGGTGGGCAGCGGCAGCGGCAGTGCCAGCGTTTAGAGTGGGAAAGAGAGCAAGAGAGAGTGTACACAGGCGCGAGCGGAAGCTTTATAAATGAATTTATTTATTAATCAAATGGGGAAAAAACATAAACAGCTAAGGCAAAATGGACAACAACAAATGCCAACGGCACACAACAAAAATAAAAACCCAAAACAACAACAAACGCAACAGACTGTACCCAAGCAGCTGCGCTGTCGCTGTTGCTGTTGCTGTCGCTTTCGCTGTTTAGCTACTCTCCACTGTCGCACGCCCCCAGCACCGGCATTCAAGAACCCAAATGGAAAAGTGGAAGTGAAAGAAGCAACAGACGAAGAGATGTTGTTCTGCTGCTTGTAATTGTGTGGGTGAGCGACATGCGCGCATATAAACACACACACACACACGCACGCACTCTCTTTCTCGCTCTATCTCTCTTACCGAGTGCTGCCCTCGCACAGCTGAACAATCAAAACAAAATCGTCGGCCGCGCGAGCTTTCGTTTGCTATGTGCTTGTCGTGTATTTGTCGCCGAGCTTTCAAAAGTTTTTATCAATCGGTCAAGAACGTTTGACGAGCGCGGACACGGAACGGAATACAACACAGTTAATGTGTGCATTCGTGTGTGTAGCAACACACAATACACACGCACACAAGCTCGGTGCAGAGTGCGATAATCAAAATAAAACAGACAAAAATTATTTTTATTGTCGTTTCGTACATGCCAGAAACGCTGATAGAATGAACAACGAGCGTCAATGCAGCGCGTGCAAAAAATCTAAGTAAATACAAAATATGTAATATATGTATTTCATCGAAAAGTAGTTCATAGTGTTCATAATTCAATTAGCGTGCAATTAAAACAAGTCTTCAAAAAACAAACGACAACAAAACGCGTTTTGGTCATGCAAACTTAACTAAATTAAATTCAGGTGCCAGGCATTTATTTAAACAAACTCGCTTGGGCAATGCGCGAACTAGTTTCAACATTCAATCACATAAAACGCCAACAACAATACGAAGTTAATTTGCATAAATAAATACAGCAACAAACATAAAAAAAAAAAAAACAAAAATATAAAGAATAAAAAACCCTGTCAAATTTAAAGAGTGCTGGAATTTAAAAACAAAAATTCTAACGACTGCGTCGACGTCGACGTCTGTCCAACAACTCGCTCTCTTTCCCCCCAACCAAAACACTCATACACACACACACACAGGCGCACACACGCACATAGAAGAGCACGCGCGCGCACATGTGAGAGAGCTTTTCTTTGCTTTACTCTAGGCTGCTCAACGCGTGCTTTGATCAGTTGTTCGCAACGCGCTCAGCTGCTTGGTTGAAATCACCGCAAAATTGACAGCAACAACAGCAACGAAAACAAAAGCGCCCACAAAAGCTTTTAGGTTGCTGTAAATTTTTGCCATAATTATTAAGCAAATTTACGTTATAAATATATATATATAGATAGATAGATATATATCGTAGCTCTCAACGTGTGCCATCGAGTGTCAGTGTTGTCTAACAGTTGAAGATAAAGCGACAATAGCAGCTTCACTATTTCAATTCTCAAACTTCAAGTCTTACGTCAACAACAACAACAACAACAACAAAAACAACAGCAATACAATACGCACAGCATAACTAATTTGCTTCTAAGTATAACAATTCATTGCGTTTATGTTTTTGTTTCTTGTGACAAGCTGATAAGATTTCGCCGCGAGTGTATACATGTATAAATATATATATTAATATATATATATGTATATTATAGTTTTACTTATCAAAATTTATACCATGTGTGCATAGTTCTGCTCTTATAAATATTACGCACACAAATACATGCATACGTATAAAAAATATTTCTGTTTTAATCGCCACATGTGTGACCCAATTTATAAAAAATAACAAAAAAAAAACAAATAACAAATATTTTAAACAACAAAAAGCGCGTTCGGCACCAACAATGAAATACACAATTTACATATAAAACAAAATCAAGCTCCTATGCATGGGCACGCATACGAATTAATTAACAACAAAAAAAAAAAATGTTTGTATAAACATTGCGAGCAATTTGCTTAACAATTTTTTATGTATTATTCGTGGTCTTTTCAAAAAATATAAAATCAACCCAACACGGAAGTTAAAAACGATCGTTTTATAGACGATTTACAACACTACCAACGCGCCTCAACTGAAAATTGTTTATATTTTTACACATATGTATATAAATATAGGGTATATCATTCTATAACTGAACGCTGCTAAATTACAAGGTTGGTATTCCAGCGAGTAAATGTAAGAAACGAAATATATATTTATATAGGAAATGTATACATACATACACACATATATATATATACATATATATATATATATATATATATATATATATATATATATATATATATATATATATATATATATATAAACATGTGTGTGTATGTAAATATGTTTGCCAGGCGACGAACCAATGATCCACAAAAGAAATAAATGTGTTGAAAATCTACGAGAGGGAAATAAATGTTACAGAAAACAGGCAAAGTCCAAAAAAAAAAAAAATGTTAATTATATAGGCTTTGCACGACTTGGACCGGAGGTTATACAAAAGACTTGGGCTCGAAATGAAAGACTTAAGCTAATTTTTTATTATAGACTTAACGCATAATGTGAATATCAGAACAAAATAGAAAGTTAAATAAGAGCAGCTATAAAAAAGATCGTAAAAGTTCATTAAATATTTATAAAAGCGGGCAGGAAACAAAGAAGGCTTTTACAATTAGTCCAAAATCTACGTTGAAAAATTAGGCTTAAAGATATAGAGCTACAAGTTTTGATCTAAAAATAGTTCTGAAATTCATTAAAGATTGACAGAAAATTTGATTTTCCCAAGAACTTTTGTATGTATATTACATATATTGTTAATATATATATTTTTATTATATTTCTAAATGAGATTCAGCTTTAACATCTTCCAAATCTGTATAATATCTTCAGTTTATATTGTAATTGGAGAATTTGTGCCCTTCAAATTCAAATTCTTGAAGCTGTCAAAATTTGTTATTTATATGCCTGAACCAATTAAAATGTAAACTCATCCCACAAGAGTCAGACACACACACACACACACACACACACACACACACACACATTAAAAATGTTTCTAGTTGAGATTTGAAATCGAAATCGTGTAATGCGAGGCCTTGCAACAAAGCGAGGCACATAAAACCATAAATAAGCTCGGCATTTGTTTATGTTTAGGCCATAAAATTGAGCTCAAAACTCGAGCGTTTCCTGTATGAAACGAAAAATTAAAAAAAAAATAGATATATATATATATATATATATATATATATATATATATATATATATATATATATATATATATATATATATATATATATATATATATATATATATATATATATATATATATATATATATATATATATATATATATATATATATATATATATATATATATATATATATATATATGTATATATTTCCAACCATTTGAGTGTTGTGTGAATGCTTACACAAAAGTATTCGTAAAATCAGCAAAAATCTGTTCAAATCTGTCGATTATTCGAATACTATATGCTATATGCTATATTTGGAACGGCATTTTTTTACGCAAAGACTTTGAAAACGGTTTTATTTTACGTTTATATCGCTTGTCCATTTGTGCATATAATCAAAAGTCGAATACAATACAAAAATTTGTGGCAAACGTAAAAATTAAATATGTATCGTAAGAGTGTGCGACTGTATGATACCCTGTAAGTGGTCATGAATGGAGCAGCTTGAATAAGCGAACAATTAAATGGGGTTTCGCACTGTCCCGAAATATCTAATAGCGGAAACATAATAACCCAATATAGACAGACTTCTTAGCTTAATTATAAAAATATTTATATATTTACTTAAACCAATCTACCCTTGCATTCTGCCTGCTATTCAGGGGTATTACAAAGTAGACGACCAGAAAAGAATAAAACAAATTAAATTTGAAATTGATTTCAATTTGAATTTCGAATTTGAACGCGTTCAGAGAGTTCAGTGTCAGTGCGCGAAAATTCAAGGCTGCACAAAAAAACTGTTGCTGAGAAATACAAATATCGAGTTGGAATGCCTACAAACCGGCCATATGTTGGGCAAATACCAATAGTCCCCAGTCTCACCAGGCTGACGCCCTCCCGGCCCTGCCCTGCCCTCAGCAGGTTTTCAGCTTAAGTTTGTGTGTGTGTGTGTGTGTGTCTTTCAAACCCAAAACCTCAAACCTTAAGCCACACATAGAAATTCTTCGTATTCGGCTCATTTGTTGTTAGGCGCCGCTTTATTATTACGTATACGACTGGGTCTCCAGCTGTCTGAGCCGCTGCTTGACTTAATTGACTTAACAGCGACAGTTGAACGCTGCAATATCTGGCATATCTGCCATTTCATACCTTATAGCCATTGTTCAGCTGTTCTTTATCATGCAGTGACTCAACGGTTGAGCGCACGATAAGCGTCTGCTGATAAAGCAGCCAAAAGGTAGACAAATAATCATTGGCACAAGTACAAACGAGTTGGCAGGTTGATCAGCTGTTGACTGTTGACTGCATTACCTGAGATATATGCACATCCTCGAAACATCATTATTAAGTGAGGAATTCAATATGAAAGTTTCGCAGTTGATCAACAAAACTCAGTCTCAAAACAAATATGATAAAGGTAATCAGGCTTAAGCTCCAGCGATGAAATTAAATGGAATGGAATGAAATGAAATGAGATGAGATGCAGTGATTTGAGATGACGTAAGATAAGATAAGATGAGATGAAATGAAATGGAATGGAAAAGGAAATTAGATCAGATAAAACTGAAGTTTTCAAAGACTTAAACTATTTAAAATTATCAAAAATGGTCTTAACTTTTATAAAAACCTTTATATATATGTTAAAAAGAAACTGTTTACTTTTGTAGTTAGATCACTGATTCTACTGTCTATAAGTATATTTTTAATAGATTTATTTATATTTTATCGGATTCGAAATACGTTTTCTCATCTATTTTTTTGTTTTCTCACTACTTCTCGAATAGAGAATAAACCTTTCATCATAGATACTTAACGCAATCTGTTTTAACATTCAATATTATGTTTATAAAGACTAAGACACGACATTCCTTTAAATCAATAACTAACCAATTAGATGCATAAATTAGGACATAATTAACTTTGACTTGATTAGCATTTGAAAGAGAGAATGACTTACAATTAGAGATGGCAGCATGAGTATCAAATATAACTATATAATAATTAGATAAAAATATTATATAAAGAAGATTAGAATATAATATTTCAATTATTAAGCGAAATTGTAAAAGAAAATGAATGCATTAGGCAGGCGCAAGTCGTGCCTGCTCGTGTCACGATAGCAATGTCCAGCCGCATTTTCCAGTTCTCCATTTGCTCCACTTGGTCCGGCAATTCATTTGTATCGGATCGGAATCCAGTTTCAATGCGATTAAAATGCTGATTGTATTTGTCGCACTTATTGCATCATTTCTCAATTTCTCGATTGTTGTTTATCGCCCCGTTTCGATTGAGAGCATATTAAGTGCATAGTTTAAAAGTGCTCATCATGGAATTTGTTAAAAAAAAAATTGCCTATACATACATAAGAGCAGAACTGGCACATATATATATATATATATATATATATAATATATATTATCATATATATATATATATATATATATATATTCTATATACGGTCAACGATTTGTCGGCCTTCAACTTTCTTTGTTATTGCTTGATGATGCTCCCTCTGGCTGTGGCCTCTGCGGATGCGGCCATTAAGCAAACTTGTTTGCTTTTCTTTGAAATTTCGTAAAAAGTATAAATATCTACCATATACAGAGTGTACTATATATATACATATATCTAGATCTATTTCTGTATATATCTTGTGAGATCTGTTGTTGTTCTAGTGACTCATCGTTTACTTTTTTTTTTTTACTTTTCTTTCGTATTTGCTTTTATCCGCACATCACTCTAACCAAATCTGAAAAGCCAACAAACCCTTTTTGAAAGCATTCCTAGAATTTAGTTTTGCACTCGATTTCAGTTTGTTTTGTTTTCGTTTTCGTTTTCGTTTCGCGCTTCGCGTTTGGCGTTTCTTCTGATAAAAATAGTTATCCAAAATACAAGTTGAGTGGACACTTCCGCTCCATTGTGAATTGTTTTTGTTTTTTTTTTTTTTTTTTATTAATTTTCGCAAACCTTTTTCCGAATATCTCTGCAGCAAATAGATTGCCCTGTGGGCGTTAGTTACTTATCTCGTTTGACAATTTGCAGCTGTTTGCTGCTGATAAGAGATATCCACGAGGCTTTAGATAAAAATGGTATAATCGTCAATGATATCTTCCAACTATATCTAATCTTTCTTTAGAAAAAAAGCTCCATTGGACATAGTCATAGAAGATGACATTTCGATCTCTCGACTTTTGTCAGCTAGAAAGAAGTCCGGCAGTCTGTATAGGAGCTATACTAAGAAGTTTTAAATATATGAGTTTATAATATAGACTTTGATGATACTTGTTTCCAGCAACTACTTTAAGGTATCTATTTGCTTCCTGAACATTTGAAGAGTTCTCTTAGCTATACACTGTACACACTGCCCACAAATCGGCAAATGCCTATGTCTCTCGAAATCCTTATCAGCTGAGCGGCATTAGTTAGTTGGGATCGTCACTGGCACGCGGCTGTACGCTGATGATAAGAGAGCAAGCCAGACGCCTCTCTGGCAAACCGTTTCCTGATACGAGACTCACGTGTTCCTGCAATGTATCCGATTAAATTGCATGTTACATGTGTGCATATATATATATATATATATATATATATACTAGTGTATATATATTCACTATATTCACTATATACTTATATAGTACAGTAGATACGTGCATATAGCTGTAGCTCAATGCATTTGATATTTAGCTAAATGGAAAGTCGTCTGTCGGGTCACGATTTTCATTTTTTAAAGTCTTTTCATTCGATGCTATCGGAACTTGCTTTTAGGGTCTACGTATAGATGTATCTACATATATATATATATATATATATATATATATATATATATATATATATATATATATATATATATATATATATATATATATATATATATATATATATATATATATATATATATATATATATATATATATATATATATATATATATATATATATCTGCTATATGGGAGTGTATTTGCCTAACATTTCAGCTGATTTGTGCTAATTTCTGTGCATTGTGCACAAATATGTTGCTAAATCAATATAAATTGATTTTAATTATTTATCTATTAGCGAAACAGCAGTCAGGCAATTTATATATATATATATATAAATATATATTGATACATATAGATATCTATAGATGTATACTATGTGGTGCTTCTTTTATATTCTATATATGAACTGGCATTGCTATTGATTGGTGGAGGCATCGAGATGGAGCTGGAATGGGTAGGCACGACCGACAGCTAGCAAATTGCAAGGTAGATCCAACTGCGAGACAGAGAGGATGATAGATGTGTTAAATATCTATAAATATGTCGATATATTGATAGAGCAAGTCAATGTGTGGCCAATCGATGAAATTCTCTAATTTAATTTGCTTTACTTTAACCTGTTAAAAGCTGCTAACTAGTATACTAACAGTTAGCTTAGTGGCTTATAAATATAAAATAAACAATCTTTTTGATGAGTTATAAATTACATCGATTACAATCGATAATCGATTGCTTGATAACTATTGATAGTTTGCAGTTGTTTGATGATCGATGTACATTTGCAGTTCGATAAACGATATTCTGATTAGAACTTTGACTTATTATTCCCATCCAAGTTAACAAATCAAACAGCTAATTCAATTGGTTCCAGACACCTTTTGCCCCTGTTCCGTCCGTTCCACTTACAATTTGCGTCAGCTGGTTTGTATAATAGGTTAGAAAGTTTATATAAAACTGTGTATAATTCTACCGACGCGTGTTATATCATCAATTGACAGCCAATTGCAGCTATTTGTTGTCCTCTCTGTTTTTGACACATAGCTCGACATATTATTATGAAAACTATAGAAAACAACGACGCCCCCGCATGCATACCTTGTGCTTATGAGATTCTATTTATAGCTCTGAAATTGGCGCCCTAAAAACGCGTACTAAAAATAGGTAAATATGGTTAGAGAGGGAGAGAGTGAGAGAGAGAGAGGGGAAGGTGGGGAGGTGGAGCAAGACGCTTGCACTTGACGGTAACTGTGGCTACCTCAACATCAATTCGTTTGGCTATGTGTGTGTGTGTGTGTGTGTGTGTGTGTGTGTGTGGGTGTGTGTGTGTGTGTCGTCCACATTGCGTGTGCCTAAAATTAAACAAATGCAAAGGCCAAGAGAAACAAGAAAACTAAGCAGAAGTGACTTGCAGAAAATGCTAAACAAAGAAAATAGAAAGAGAGCAAGCACAAGCGAGTGCGCATGAGGATAAGAGCAAACGAAATATAATAAAAAATTAAAAAAAAAAATTGCATGCACTCGGAACATGTGACAGCGATGACGACAGTTGTTATTATTATTATTGTTGTTGTTCAGTGTTGACAAATCAAATCAAAATAGCCAGCGAAAGAGGGGTAGAGGTGAGGTGTGGTGTGAGGTGTCAAAGGGAGGGAGGGAGGAAGGGAGGGAGGGAGGGGGGCGACTAGAACTAGTCAGTGACCCATTGATAATGCAAAACGGAAGTTGCGAGCGCGTTCAACGATCGAAATCGACACAAATGCAGCTTAAGAAAGAGAGCGAGAGTGCAATAATAGATTCGCCAATGTTTTCGTTTGAGTGAATTCTTTTTTGCTTTGTCAGACAGCAGGCGCGCTCGCTCGCACACACAAACGTAACTGATAATGCAAAGCGTGTGTGTCGCGGCGTTTATGCAACGTGCCAGAGTTCTGATTTAATTCTCGTTTTGTATTTAGTGCCAGGCAAAACAAAGTCAGTTGGTCAGTCTATAGGGCTGTTTGATGCTTGAATATATGTATGTATGTATACTACTTATATTTTATTTATATCTTCATTTTATGCATTATCAGCAGTCACACGAAATACACAAATACATATGTACATGTGTACATAAATGTGAATGTGTGTGCGACAAGCATCTAGTATATATTCTGGCGAAATGTAAAAAGCTTCCTAAGCGCTGGCATTTTGTTGTTGTAAATTATATTTTATTTACACAACAAAAAACCCGTCCAACTGCCAGGCAAAGCGACAAAAAGCTTTAGATTATTTAGTATATACACATGCATATAAATACACACACACACAGACGCCACGCACACGCTTTACACTTATACGAAAATGGCGACAAAAGCAAACAGTCGGAAAACATATGTTGTGCCCAGCACAAGCTTTGAGTACACTACTGAGAAACACAGAGAGGGAGAGAGCGCGAAGGCGCGCACAAATGGCCCACGCTCTCTAAAGCTTTTTACAAGCGCCTAGTTTGTTTACAACTCTTTGTTAGCTGTGTGTGTGTGTGTGTCTGAGCGTGTAAAATAAAGGCAACACTGCGATAAATTATAAATTCAAAACAAAATATAAAAAATAAACAGTTTTGACCTTGAGTTTGGTTAATAACTGTGCTCCCACAGCGCGCTCAGTCGTTTGCTCTTTGTTTTCGCCTGCCACTCTCTGCCCTTTCTTTTGCTCTCGTTAATTTGTTGATATCGTGGCTGCCTTAACTATTTGCTTCGTATTGCTGTTGTTTATAATCATTGCACATTATTTCACGATGTGTTGAAATTGTCTGTCGGCTGTGTTTATAATTTGAACTGAAATTTTTATAAATTTGTATTTAAAATTTGTATCATTTGGTTTTTGTTGTTTTGTTTATTTTTTTTATATATGATGTCATTACCAGCTGCTCTTGTTGCTGTGTTTTATTTGCTTTGGTCACGCCTTGTAGCCAATTTTGTACTTTAAACCCTAGCCCCCAGCCAAGAGCGAGCCAATGCACGTTTCACGTGCATCCCACGCGTCTTTTGTTCCGTTCCGTTCCGTTTCGCTTTGTTTACACATGCAAAACATGGATATATACATACACACACATATACACCTAGTCAAATGTATATGCATGTATGTATGTATTTATTTATTTATTTATTATATTAAGCATCAAAGCTGCTTCTATCTCGCTCGTGTCTGCCTTTTGTAATCATATGTTTTGCATCAGATGTTTTTTCTCGTTTTCATCTGCCTCCGCGCGTCGACCTCTGCAAACATTTCGCGTTCATTACTTTTTCTTCTATGTGCGCGTTGTTGTTGCTTTTGTTATAATATTCTTCATGATAATTATATAGACATGCTTTTCGTTTTCAAGCTTTTTTTTGTGCTCTCTTCCGTTCTTCTTTCTCCTTGTGCGGCTTGGCCATCACCAAATAATGTTTGCTAGTCGCTCGGTTTGTCTTCTCTACAATTCCACTTAAGTTTATAAGTATTTTCTTGTTTTGTTATTTGTTTATTTTTATTTCTATTTTTTCGTTATGTTATTCGGCAGCAAATTTGTAATAAATTCTATTTGCGTTTTCTCTATTCCCATTCGTAGCTATTGTATATAAGTGTCAGCCGTATGTTTCCTATTTATACTGAAGTACATATGTACGTACGTATGTATGTATGTATGTATATATGTGTGTTCTCGACTAACCACATTTGTTCATAGAGGGCGCTTTTGCTTCGAAATTAAAAAAAAAAAAATTGTTTGGCCTTCGACGCGTTCGGCAACCTTTGACGAATATTAAACAATTTAAAAGACAACAAAGAGGTTGGAGGGAGGGTGATAGAATGAGGAGAATTGTTGAAGAGGCGGGTTCGAGCAATAGGAATAATATGTAAAGAAACCAGAGAAACAAGCGTATCACTTAGCTAAAGTAGAATTGTTGTTTTATTTGCCATTTAAGTGCCGCCTTAGATGCTACACGTTGTCTGTATGTGTGTGTGTGTGTGTGTGTGTTTGTTGCTTGGTTTGCTCTCTCATGACCTTGACGAATAGGGTGGCAATGTTCGGTCCACTCTAGTGTTTGGACTGTTGTAATTGATTCCGGCTATCAGCTGTTAAAATGTCGACTTATCGCCCAAAACCGACAGACTACATGCTATAGATAAGCTTCGTCGACTGGGTGATATTAATTCCAAGGTCTCTCATACATACATACAGTAGTTTTTTATACACTTAAAAATGTATGTACATACATACATATGTATGTATGTATGTACATATATGCCTGTGATGTTAAACAGCTGATTTAATAATTAGTCAAAATACTAAATAAATTATTCAATTGCTGTGTAACTTTTTAAAAATTATTGATCCATAAGGCGGCATCACTGTGATATCACTCAATTTAAATAATTGAAATAACTAATCACTTCAACTATATATGATAATGATGACATGTGTTTATTCATTATTATGTAAATTAATTAAAAATTAAGCTACAGTCTTTATGTAAGAAACTTAAGATTGATTGCTTATAAAGTCAATAAGTCAGAGCTGTCAAGCAAGCTATCGATTACACAATCGATAAATAGTTAGCATCATATTTGTGTCTATTGAAAATGGTCAAACCATACAACACCGATCGATACGAGCAAATACGAAGTTGATTGGTCCGCCAGGCGGCCTCGCTATACGCTGAAAACGCTTGTTCTACTTGTCTAGTCTATGTGTTGTATGGTTAGTGATGCTAGTCTAGCAAAAATACTTTCGATAACACTATCGATCAACGATTAGTAATTATTTATATTATCTGATGAGATGCATATGTATGTATGTATGTATGTGTACATACATATAATTGTTTACTGCAATAGCAATTTCTTAATAAATAAATGTATTTATAGAAAGTAAACAATATATATATATATATGCATATATATAGCTATGTTTAAACAACTTATTATTTTTGAAAGCCTTTAAACAGTATTCCAGGATTCTTAGTCACACTTTTTTGTTGTTGTGAGAAATGCGCAGCGATGAAATTTGTAATCCCAATACTAAATGCAATTTTCCATTCAAAATTTATGACCATTGAAATCAACCAGAAGTTTCGTTTGCTTTGTAAACAAACTAATTAATATTTATAATCTGCAACAACAACAGCAACAAGTAGAAGGAACAATAACAAACTGTGGAGTCACCTGCCCGGCGAAAGGCAAAAGCCGTCCAACCACGAAATTAACAACAACAACAACAACCTCAACAAACCCAACGAAAAAAAAAAAGAAAACAAAAACCATTTTGGCATAGATTTTTATTTTTTTTCTTCTTAATTTTTATTTTGTTGCCTATTTTTTTGTTATTTAGTTTCTTTCGACTTGATTTCGTATTGTGTTCTGCTTCTTGCTGTTGTTGTTTTACTTGAAAATTATTATATACCCTGCACAGGGTATATAGAGCGAAGAAGGTGTGGCTGCATCTATATACGTATGTATATTATACATATTCTCTATAAAGCTGGCCAAGTGACTCGATCCATCTACTGATTGCTAAGCCCAAACAAAACGCTGCAATGCTCACTGATCATAATAATAATAGTAATTAGAATCATAGTTTTAATGATAAAAATGCTAAGAAAGATACGCTTCTCGATAATGATAATGCTGATGCGGCTGATATTGACAATAATGAGCATAATAATGATTAGAATTGTGATAATAATGATGGTTAATGATACTAATAATAATAATAACAATAGTAAAAATAGTATCAATGTAAGCAATAGTGATGACTATGACAATAATCAGCATTATAATAATGATAAAAAGATAAATTTGAATGACAATGATCATCACAGGGTATCTTCTAGTCCAGCACACTCTCGCTGTTTGGCTTTGATAACAATAGTAAAAATAGTAATGAGAATAACAATAATTATGACTATGACAATAATCAGCATTATAATAATGATAAAAAGATAAATTTGAATGACAATGATCATCACAGGGTATCTTCTAGTCCTGCACACTCTCGCTGTTTGGCTTTGATGTGCCAAACAAAAATGTGAATGATTTCTGAGAAAAATAAGGGGGAGCAGAAGTGGAGCTTTACGTCAAAAAAAAAAAAAAAAGATAAAACAAACAGGAACAACGAAAATCGCAAAAGTCTAGCATCAGCTAAATAGTTTTAGCAAAACATTTTTAAGATCGACAGTTCGCATTTTTATGTCAGCTGGTTTGCGATTATCTTTTATAGTTTATTTTTTTTTTCTGGCTGAAGCATAGAGCTCTAAATGTCGCTCTATAAATAATATGAAAAGTTGCAAATCGTTTGGAAATAAAATAAAACATTTCCGTTCCCGTAGCTTGTCTATGATCAGTCCTACGATCTCTTCCTTTCACGCTTCCTCTTTGTATATTTTACCACGTGCCACGTGCCACGTGCCTGGCGAGCAACTTCGTTTATGTGTTAGCCCATCAATCATATAACACGAGGTCTCGATATTACACTGAGCTGTACAAATATATGTATATATATTGAATATATATAGATATTTATCAACTTTTACAGACTATGTAGTTCCGGTTCAGGCTTAGAGTAAAGCTGCATTGGAATCTGGCTTTGCAAGAGCAATTAGCATAAAGTTCAATTAAGTTTTGTTTAATGATAAAATGAACCAAATGTGTTGTGATCTAGTATGCTATATGTATGTATGATAGCTGCTCTGATCTGTTGCTATATGATTATAATACTTATAATGCTATGGGTATTATTCTTTAGCATCTGCCTACAAATCTTAAAGGTTAGATCTTAAATCTTCTTTTATTATCAGTATTTACTCAAAAGGCAAATATTCAAATGTTCTTTAGAGGAATATTCTGATCTATACTTTTGTGTAGATATAGCATGCAATTTTTAACTGAAATATTTTATTTGATACAAAAGATATTTTGCCTAATCAAAAAGCGATTGATAAATGCTCAAAATGTATTTGACTTTTTAAAGAATATTTTTAGTCACATATTGCTGAACCTATAGCCTGTGCTAAAGTTACCAATATCGATGCTTAGAAGACAGTTTAGAGCTGAGCTATAGAGGTTATTAAGACTGTAAATGTTGACCACAGCAACTGGCAGGCCTTGAGACTTGGCTCTTAGCCATTAAAAACAATTTATGCTTAATATAATCAGATATTGCTCAATTGGCTTTAACTAACTGTTTAACTTTTCAATATCTTTCGCAGCAACTCTCAAACAACTGCGGCGCAGTCGCAGTCGCAGCGCAGCGCCTGGGCGCCAGGCGCACAAGCCCCAACAACAACAACAACAACAGCAACAATTGTTGGCTTAACATTATAGTGTACTCTGTGGAAGCAGTTACGCCTTCTTCACAGCTTCGCCCACTGCATTGATCTCTACATTATTGACGCCATGACTGAGAATCAGGTATATCCCATGTCATCGGAATTCTTTGACAGCGGTTCGAACAGTAGCAGCAATCCGTTGAAATACGAATTATATGCGCTGGCCACGCCTTCGCTGAGCATACAAGCCGGCAGCTACAACAATAGCAGCAGCAACAGCAACAGCAACAGTAACACTAACAGCAACAACAATAGCAACAGCAACAACAACAATTCGAGTGCCATTTCGAACAGCAACAGCAACAGCTACACATCGAATGTAATGCTGAGCACAACGGCAATTAGCATACCTCGCAGCAACAATCCCAACCAGAGCCATCATCATAGCCACCATCATCATCCGTATCAGCATCTGAGCGGCACGCCAACGTTGACGCCAACACCACGCCAGCAGCAACATCATTTGCACAGTTTGCCCAGCATGGCGCAGCAGCAACAATTGCAGCAGCAGCAACAGCAGCAGCAACAGCAGCAGCAACAGCAGCAGCAACAGCAGCAGCAACAGCAACAACAGCAGCAGCCGCTGCAGCTAGGTGAACTCTCCGATTTTGGTTTGGATGCATTGGATGCAACTTCGTTGTCACCGACTCTACTGCAGGACGTCAGTCTGGGCGCCACCTCGCCATTGAGCTCCAATTTGTACAGCAGCAGTGCCAATGACTCGGGCGGCCATAATGCTGGTGCCAATAGCAGCACTGCCGGCGCCGGCGTCGGCAGCAGCAACTATTATACGCCCGATCTGAGCTCGTGTCTCAGCTTGAATTTGCCATCGGAGCAATCGCTGCTGCAGGATGTGGTCCATGGCAGCGCACTGCTGTACGAGATGACACCCAACTCGAATGCCATGTGGAGCGACATTAGCAGCGCCATTGTCCATACCAAGAATGAGCCATTCAATCTGGACGATGATTATATCTTTCCCAACGACAAGGCCGAGATGCAGGCCGCCGAGCTGGCTGAATTGAATGGCGGCGACTTTTTGGATGTGATGAGCACCATTGAGGATCTGTTGCCAGCACAGAACTTTTTGCTTTCGCCGCAATCGCAAACACAAGATGCTCTACCTCTGGAGCTGCTGCAGCAACAACAGCAGCAGCAGCAGCACCACCACCAACAGCAACAACAAGCGCAGCTAGAAGCTCTGCTCTCACAGACGCAACAACAGCAAACAGATACCTTTGAGCTGTTCCATAGCACACCACAGAAGCCGCCATCTCAATTGGGCTCGAGCTTCTCGCCGGGCAGCCAGGCATCGCAATCACCACTGACGCCACCCCCACCGCCGCATGCCAGCCGTTCGCAATACCAGCTGGTTAAGTCGCGCAACATGCAGGAGCTTGCGAAGAAGGGAATGGCCATGTCGTCGCCGCCCGATCGCCACTCGCTGCTCAGCCAAACGTCTGCACTCAGTCCGGGCGGCAGCAGCAGTGGCTTTGGCAGCGCTGCCAGCGGCAACAGCACTACCACTGCCACTGCAAATGCCAGCGTTAGCTCCAATCAGAGCCCCGGCCAGGTGGTCATCACAGCAACTGCCGCCACGACTGGCAACATGCGCAAATCCTTTGGCTATCCAACTGTTGGCAACAGTGGCGCTGGCGGCGGCGGCGGCGGCTCCTCCGTGGATAGTTCCCAGCTATCGCGTCTATCGTCGTCGGCGCCAACGCATTTGGGCTTGGAGCACATATGGATGCGACGTGAGCCGCGACAGCATTTACTCTCTACCGGCTCGCTGGCCGAAGCCGAGAGCTTCTCCTCGCTGAGCACAGCTAGCGTTTTATCGCCCGATGGCATCGATTTCTCCCAGGACGACGACGACGATGCGTCCAGTGACAACAGCGAAAACTACGATGACTTCAGCAGCGATAATGGTGAGTAAATCAATATATCATTGAAGCAAACATACATAGATTAAATTTCTCATTGCTGTCCGTGCTTTAGGCTCTGGGGATGAAGACGAAACACGCACATCGACACCGAATCAGTTGGGCGGCAGCAAGGGCAAGGAGCGTTTCTTTTGGCAGTACAATGTGCAGGCCAAGGGACCGAAGGGCAAGCGGTTGGTCTTTCAGTCGAAGCTAGAGGATCCACACTTCCTCAACGAGGTCACAGATCCCGTGTTCAGTCCCACCTGTTCGGTGCGCGGCATAAAGGTGTATAAGGTAGGTCTGCAAAAAAGATTAGATGATTCCATTGAAATTGAAATTCATGAACTAATTTGATTTGATTAAACAGCACAGCGGCAAGGCTCGCAAGGGCGATGGCAACGACTTAACGCCGAATGCCCGCAAGCTGCACAACATTGGCAAGGAGCTGGACAAACTGACTCGCACCATCAACGACATGACGCCCGTATCCGAGCTGCCGTTCAATGTGCGTCCCAAGTCGCGCAAGGAGAAGAACAAGCTGGCTTCACGTGCCTGCCGGCTTAAGAAGAAGGCCCAGCACGAGGCCAACAAGATCAAGCTGTATGGCCTGGAAATTGAGCACAGTGAGTGTATGCAATACTCTATAAATGTAATTGAGCTATATCCTTGTTTCAATCTGATTATAGAGCGTCTGATCAATGGCATCGCAGAGCTGAAGCAGGCGCTGGCACTGAAGTATCGCACAAAGACTCAGGGCGAGTCCACCGAGGAGGTGAATCAGCAAATACAACGCATTTATGCAACGGCTTCATGTAAGTGCAAAATGAAATATGCCCAAGTATTTAAATCAGAGAATAATCAATCAATTATATTGTATTTCTTATAGCGGGCATACGCATTGCGGGCGGCTCGACCGATTTTGTGAATAAGGTCTTGGAGAATATGCGCGGCGGCATGCCAAATGGCGGGCTCGAGGATCTGCGCAAATCATAGACCAAATATTCAAAGCTGAAACGAACCGCCCATCAAGTTTAGACTTAAGCCTTGACTAGCATGTAGCCATAGCTCTCGCCAAACAGATCCCTATCCTATAGCCCGGCAATGTAATAACCCAGACGAAAACACATACATACACACAGCGAAACCAAACGAATCAAACAAACAATTTTCAAAAATGTTCTGCTTGAGTGCGTGAAAATATGTGAATGCAAACAGGAGTAGAGAGTAGCAGTGAGGGCGAGAAAGCAAGAAACTGAAAAAAAAGAAAATGAGAATGTGAGAAATAGTTGTAACTGTGATTTAGGAGCCTGGCGTTGCATGCAACAGTTGAGCTTGTTTGGCCAGCGCTAAAAAAAATTGAAACGAAAGAAAATTGAATTCCCTGGGTAAAGTTAAAATTTAAAAATGTTCAATAACAAAATATGAAACAAAATGTAAAGAAAGAGGCAACCATAAAACAAACAAACAAACAAACAAACAACAAAAACAAAAAAAAAAAACAAAACAAAAAAACTACGAAAATACGTTTAGTTTTTAAGAAGAATAAGAAGATAAAGAAACGAACGCATGAATTGAAGAGGTAAATGCAAAGAAAACGAGTCTAGGAATTAGCTACCAGTTTTACCTGCTTACGAAATAAGTTTTTTTGATTTTGTTAAAACACTTGAATTGCGAAACTAAATTAGGCTACACACTAACAAAAAGGAAACGTATATATTTAACCATATATAACCATATAACTTCATATACATATATACATATATATAACATATATATATACAACTGCGATTTATTTGTTTAAGTTTTGATGCTATATATAAACGATGTATAAATTGGTTCAATGTTTAGCTTTAAGTTTTTTCTATATATCAGTTTGCTAATATGAAGAGCTTTTACTTTTATACACACAAACAGATATATCTATTACAATTATGTTCATTATGTTTGTTGGCCCCACCCGCCCCCATTCATACATACATACTTTTTATCGGTCCTAGGTTGTCAGTTTTTAAGTTTTTGTTTGCGCCTAAGTTAAAAAATGATTGCAAGAAAAGCACAATGAAAATATTATTGTTTACTTGAATGCAACGTGCATAATTGCTGTTAAAGTTACTGCATGTCTTATATACATACTTTTAGTTAACATTACTGTATAATTATATAGCTATATTATATATATATATACGTACATATATATGTATGCGTGGTGATATAATTTTAATTTCCCTTGTATGCTTCGATTTCGTTCGGGTGAAACCTTTTACTTTGCAGGTTTTGCGCAAAATACTTTTAAGTTCTTTTTTATAAATTAAACCATATTATTTACGTTTCGCATATGATATACCTTCAATATAAAGCATAATTTATTAACTTTAGGCAAAACAAACGGAAGAAAAAAACAACAAACAATTTTCAAGAACTTAAACTACATTCATTTCTTAACTTTAGTTGCGGGTCGCTCTTTGCAGTGCATACGAATTAAGTTTCAAATACAAAAACACCAAAAAAAACCAAAAACAAAAAAAAAACTAAAACACAATTTGAGTTTTATTAATTTTCCATCTATTTGCAATTTCTTTCGATTGATTTTTTGTTTCTTTTTTATGTTTTATTATTATTATTTCTTTTTAAAGAACGTTTTGCTCTGCTTCGATGCTAATTTTGTGATATTTGTATTTGTTTATTTTGTTGTGTTAGGGATTTGTGTGTCTTAAGTTCGTTTTCCTTGGGCTGGGGCCTGCCTAGCCTTATGTAGCTGCTATTTGTTGCGCAACAAGTTGTGTTCAGTTGATATCAAAAGAGAACTTTAAGGAGAAAACAATTAAGCTAGAAGAAACAGAAGAAGTTTCAAAACATTCGAAAATCGTTTTAGTCTGCACTTGATTTCTTTTCAATTTTTTCTACATCGTTTTCGAGGCTTTTCTTTGAACGAAAGAGAATAAAAACAAAAGCAAACAAACAAAAAAGAAATAAAGAAAAATAAATAATAAAAGTGATTCAAGTTAAAAACTTAGAACTTAGGCACTCGTATCACCCACAGAGTTGAGCACGTGGCAAACAAATTGTAGTAGTTAGTTTAGGCTTAACAAATAATGGGAAACAAGAAAATCAATTGAAACTTCTATATGCTATATACATATACATATATATATATATGTGTGTACTTGTAAAATATAAAACAATTATCAATTGGCCATCAGTTTTGTTTAGGGTTTTCAAATTCATGTTTTAGGAGCTTCAAATCCATAAGTGATATGAATACGAATTCAAAATTACATTTACGTCTAATATAACCACCCACACAAACACACACACACACACACACACGGATACAAAGTACAAGCAACTGAAAATGTTTTGGAATGTAATACCTGCTATATATATATATATACATATATATATGGATACTTATTGTAGTGTATACAGAGTTGCTTAGGTTTAGGATTGTCTTTGTCCAATTGCAAAATATATAATATGCAAATGAAGTGCGAGACGGCATTGAAGTAAGCACGACAGTTCCTCAGTGTTTAATATGTGTAAAGAACATACTAAATATTATATATATATATACATATAAAACATATAATTCTTAATTATATTGTAACAACAAAGAATGCGAATACAAAAATAATATATATATATATATATATATATATATATTTACCTGCAAGAAAACATAAATATTATATTTGTGTAATGTAAATGTGTGCTTTAAATAAATGTGCTTCATATTTACCAATTTTTTATATGTCGATATCAATACAACAAATATAATTGTAAATCGTGAAATACCTAAACAAAGGATTAACTACCTCAATGTTGAATACAAGTTTCATATTCAGTAAATACTTAAGAAGCAAATTGATATACATAACATATATGCATGTATATATGTCCTAGGTTAACTACGTACAGCTTCGAAAATATATTGAAAGTTAACCAAGAAATTAATGTGGGAACTAAATTCTATATATATATCTATAACTATATAAATATATACACATATACAAAAAGAGAGCCTGATCCATATTCAAACGTGTCCATTTAAAGCATACAATATGTACTTTAACTTCAACTTAATTATTTATGTATGAAGAGCTGAAAGAAAAACAAATACAATTTAGAACTTCGCTAGAAAACGAAGCGCTGAACAATTTGCAGTTCTGTAACGATTCCAAGTCAAGAAACTAACTTATCGAGCTGTCCAGCTCAACAGACTGCCTGCAAGGCTATCCATATAAAACAACAAATAAACAAATATATATATATATATATATATATATATATATATATATATATATATATATATATATATATATATATATATATATATATATATATATATATATATATATATATATATATATATATATATATATATATATATATATATATATATATATATATATATATATATATATATATAATATAGATATATATGTATATATGGTGTCCAACAAATTGATAAACAATTATGAATATATATATATATACAAAAACAAATAATTGTAATGAATCTGTGTTGAAAATTTCAAATTTCAAATTGTATGAGTCTTAAGGCAAAACAAAAGAAAACATAATTATTATGTATAAAATGAAATAAAAGAAGGAACAGCGAAAACTATAAATAATATATGGAAAACGAAGGTAAAAAAAACACAAAAAAAAAAACATTAAGCATGTCCAAACAACTTAACAAATGTGTCTATATATTCAAAGTACATACCAAATTTCAATATGAAAATAAATGGCGACAGCAACACAAAAAAAGAAAAACAAACTCAATTTATTTTAAATATAATTTTGTTTAGAGGGGGAGGTGCAGCAAAAAAATGTGGAACGCTTCACGATTTTGCGTGTCATCCTTGCGCAGGGGCCATGCTAATCTTCTCTGTATCGTTCCAATTTTAGTATATGTTCTGCCGAAGCAAGAACGAATGTAGCACAAAAATTTTGCTATATAAATGTATGCCTTACCGAATAAGCAGTTGGGAATTATAAGTATTTGTTTGAACATCTTTGTGCCAAAGAGCGCCATCTGTTGTCTATTTCACAATTGGTTTGTGTACGTGCTAAATGTACACAGTACCCTTGCTGTCCAATACAAAATAAATTTAGAGATCTTTAAATGCTAGAATAAATAACGTATTTTATTTATTTTTTTGAATTTGGATTTTAATTAACTTGTTTAACACACATTTATTACAGTTGTAAACACAAATTGTTCGCTTTATTTAGACTACAATAGAAAATAGAGATTTAGAGGCACGACTAAGAGAGTTTTGGTTCTACTGTTGAAAGGCCAACAAGTTTTGCTTATGAGATTTATAAATACATTTTCCTTTTATACACATACGAAATACAAAAAAAAAAACAAAATAGTGTCAAATGTTCAGTTGATTGTGCTGTCTGCGGCTCACAATGAGAGGACATTTCCTTCTCCAGCTCCTTCTCCAGCTCTTTTACTCATGTTTCAGCTCTGGCTGCAAATCGAACCAGGACTTTAGGCCAGCGGGCGTTGTTATTTCGCTGTCATCCAAAGGTATTTTAAGCTGCAACGGAAAAAGATGAAAGAAATATGAAAAAAAGAAGAAAACAGAGAACACTTTTCCTTTCAGCTACAAATATTGTATATAGCCCTGGCTTTCTGATTTTTATGTAATAGTTTGACTATTTCCTTTAGATTATCGATTATTTCCTTTAGAAATAATTTTGATATTATTTTAATATTTTTTAATATTATTGTACTATTTGTTATATTATTTAAATATTTTTTTTTATTATTTTAATCTTTTTTATGTTAAATTAATATTTTTAATATTATTTATCTCGATACTGCACAGCAAAATACAAGAACTTTTCCTAGAAAAGTACAGCAAAAAAATGTGGAACGCTTCACGATTTTGCGTGTCATCCTTGCGCAGGGGCCATGCTAATCTTCTCTGTATCGTTCCAATTTTAGTATATGTTCTGCCGAAGCAAGAACGAATGTTGACCAAAAGTTCTGGTATATAAATGTAGCTCTGGCCGAATAAGCAGTTGGGAATTGCAAGCGATGCATTGTTTTCAAACGCAGGTAGTTGAAAGTAGGGGTAGAAAGGTAGGTAGCTAGGTAGGTATGTAGGTAGGTCAGGGGTAGGTTTTTGCCTGCGAACTCACCATGCCAATGATGGGACTGCCGCTGGATAGGAAACCCTTTTGAGTGCAGACGGTAACCTCGAGCTCTGTGTGCCGCAGTTCGGCAATCGAAATGAGGTACTCAAAGGATGCATCGTAAACGGGATTACAATTGTCCTTGATGATGGCGGTCTTGCGCTTGGACTCCTTGCTGCGACCGGGCAGCAAATACAGCTTCACATATGGATCCGGTATGCTGCTCGGATCACGCAACGGTATATTCATGATCTTGTGTATGGTGACATCGAGCTTCTGCCGCTGCGCCGAGTACGTGATGGTCAACTGTATGCGACCCAGACCATGCTCCCCAGCCGTAGAGATTGTGTCGGGCATGCGATGAGTCAGTGTTGAGCTGGCCACCTCGCTAAGCGGTTTCTCCAGCGATGCGGATGCTGGGATTATAGTCGTACTCTTGATGGGCTCCTCCTCGCTAATCGGCGTCTCTGCGGAGAGGCGTTTACTCTTGGCCTGTTCGTCCTGCATGAAGGCAAAGACGAAAAAAGTGGATTAGACATACATCCTTGATTCCTCAAGATGTATTATGTGATATCAGTGCTGGCTTATAGGTTACCTTAGATATTTGACTAGCTAATGCTGGTGCATCGGGCGTCTTGACGGATGTGCTACGTTGCAGGGCTGCGATCTGCTCCAAAGTGTCGGATTCATTGTCGATTTCGCCCGCCTTCAAAATGCGCAGAGATAGTGACATATATAGCCTCGATTCGGGTCCAGACTTTTGCAGTTGGAACGGCTGCTGAATGACCTCCATGTTGAACTGCTTTAGCAGAGTGCTGAGCGTGTAGGTAAATTGGCCAATATCATTGCCCGTCTTCTGATCATAGATCTTAATGTTTAGGCTCTCGTTATTCGGATTGGTCACCAGGAAGGTGAAGCCCTGCTCCCAGACGGGCGAATCATCGCGCAAAATCATTGCAGTCTGCTTCTTTTGCTTGTTCACGCTGCACACCAAATAGGGATCGGGCTTGGAGTTGGCACGTGCTTGCTGTAACGGATCGCGCATGATTCAGAGACTCTCCTTTGACAGTTAACAGTCGAGATATGTATATCGTTTACCTTCAGATGCCTGGCGGAGTCAATGAAAACGCTGAGCACAGCCGAGCTCATGGTCGTCACACGCAACAGTTGAGTCTCCAGCATGATTTGCTGTAGATCATTCGGATCGACGGTCAATTTATACCACTGCAGGCGCACATGCAGATCGCCATGCTTGGCATCCTCTAGAGCAAGCCACTGCGAAGGCGGGAATCATGTTTTATTAAAAAGTTCTTATATGCCTTCATATATAAAGGTTTTACTCATATTCCACTCAACTGACTGTCAAATGAGTCCATTGGTTAAATGACTTAAATGGATTTTGAGTTATCAGAGATTTTCACTTTAAATGAACTTCGCAACGAACCTTGTTATATATTTTTTCACTCATTTCAGCGGACTATTTATTATTGAGATTCTACAGTTTATATATACTTACGGTATCTAGAACTCCCTTCTTGATCACGCTGGATATATCGATGGTGGCTCTAAAGGTGATGGAAATTTAAAATTTAATATTTGGCAAAAAGTTTTTTTTTTCTGATCAAATTTGATAACGTAAAATTGTTGTTAAGTGTTTAAGCGGGTTTCGGGTCGAAAGTGGAGCTTTGGAGTAACTGTTCAGGGGTTTTTTTGTGTACTGTGAGAATTGTGTGAGCTGTTCGGATTTGGTAGACAAAGTATTATATTGAATATGTTTGTTTTGCGATTTTCTTTCAGATACTCATTGATTATTGTGGTGAAAACGATTGCCTAACCTGCCGAGCGACTCGTCATCACTTGTGCGGTCCCAATCAAAGAGTCTAAGCACGAGTATGGCACGTTGTGAGACCTCAACCACAGCCTTATCCGCAATATGGTAATATGGAAGATATTGTATTAATACTGTTAGTTTCAAGCGGGTTGCTCAGCTCAATACAATTTTTATGCTACGTATGTACAGTGGTAATCATTCGACTCAATCCATTTACGGCAACTACTCTACAGGGCATGCAGTGTACAGTACAGGGTGCTCCATCTGCTTGTGTGTGTGTGTGTGTGTGTAGGTGTATAGCTGCGCATGCATTGTTAGTATTTGTATTTGTAGTATTTTCTTAGTATTTATTAGAGAGTGTTCAGCAGTTCGGCGTAAAGCAGTCGGTTTTTGTTAAGGTAAAAGCTAAATTACGAGCTGAGATCTTACGTTATATGTTGAGAATGTTGTCACTACTTTATACGAAATATAAAAAGAATCAATTTCGTATGTTCACAAAACAGCTTGGGAAAACTTTACAGAATCTAGTTAGGTCTAGATATGTTGCTTTTTTTTTCTTGGGCTGGCAATCATTACTCTGTCTGAAGACATTAAACAGATTTTACTTTATTATTACTAAATTCATTTACAACATCTACAGGCTCTTCCAGCACCACAAGCTGATAGAATCTCAGTGCTGCCAGCTGCTAAAGTTCATTGTTAATGCTTAACCTGCAGATGACAAGCTTTACGAGCAACATTTTATTTTTTTATATATATTTTGATCACAGTTTTCAGTCAACTCCAGTCGAATGTCGGAACTGTTAGTAAATACTAGACAAAACATAGTTTATTAAGAAGCAGAGCTTGTAAAAACAAGAGGGAACACAACAGGAAATTAAAAACGTATAAAGAGAGGTTAAACTAAAATGCAATTTCATGCCGCAATACAACCTGCCCAATACGTCATCAGCCTGTACGCCAGGCATACTTTGATCATAGTCCCACAAAGAAAAACCAACCAAGTGATTGATGCTGGTAAAAATACCCGCCTAGAAAAACAAGTGTGTGTAAGATAAGAAAGAGAGAGAGAGAGACAGAGAGAGAGAAAGAGAGAGAGAGAGAGAGCAGTGTCTAAGCTTGACTGCAACATCGAAACACTTAAGCCTAATCAGAGTTAAAACAAGTCATGCATTAGTATAATACGGTAACCAACATAGATATTACGGGTATTACTCACATACGCAGTACGGTGAATTTGAATGGAGGGGAATTTGGATGGGGTAGCGTTACGTGAGACCCAACTCAATGTCGTAAACCAAACCCAGAGTGGAGATTTTTGAGTTGTGCTTGCAGTTAAATTGATAGCTTACCTGCCGAGATTCTCATCTTGCTTGGAATCATCAGAGTCCTTCAGCTGGATATTAACAAATTGCCCCATTTCAATAAAAACTGTCGCCTGGTGGCAGACCCGAGACGCACAAACAAAATACGAGTACATAATGTCAAGAAATATGCATGGAAATTCAAATGAAAAATGGAAAAAGTATAGAAAAAAAGAAGACAAAGTCTACGGCATAAAGAATTCAATGTGTTTCACAGTGTTTCTGCGTGTGTGTGTGTGTGTGTGTGTGTGTTTTGCAGCATGCAGCAATCGATCGGCAACGGCAATAACGGACTACAAAAAGCAACGCTGTATTTGCAGTTGCATAGCAGCCAGCCTACGTACCTCACACCAGTAATCCCATTTGGGATTCACATTATTATCAATGATCTGCGTCCTAAACTCCTGCGCGCCCACATTGATAATGGCATACGGATCCGATTTGCCCTTGCCCAGCACACTGATGTCCTTCTTCATCAGATTCTTTGCCTCGACGACGTGTATGCGCAACAGACCCTGAAATTAAAAACGTTAATTAACTATCTGTTCATACAGATTAGAGCTCAGATATGTAATCTTAATCCAAACATAATTTTGTGCTCTTTTTGTGTTAATAGTTAGTCAGTAGATCAATCAACGAAACAGTTAACACACAAAATTTTAAGCCTTACGATGTGGTCTGTTGGCTAGTCGTCAATCAGTCAGTCAATCAATCAGACATAATTGTATACATATCGTTACGATTGTTCTATTCTTTAATCATCAATCAGTCAGTCAGTCAGTTAATCAATCAGTTAATCAGTCAGTCAATCAGTCAGTCAATTAGACCGTATGGAATACATAGGTAATCATACATACAGCACACATTTCAAATGTTTAGCTTTTACCACTTGCTCTGTGTGTTCATCATCAATCAGTCACAGTCACAGTCTCAGTCAGTCAATCACTCATACAGATAACATCATAGAATACATTGACAGCACAATGCCTACTTCTGAAGGTCTAATCATCAAGCTCTAAGTCTATTAATAATTGCCGCCACTCACCTCAGGTTCGGGCATTTTGAGTGAGACAGCGGAGACCTCGTCACTGAGGGATATTGGCAGCTTGTTGGGCAGCACCATCACATTGCCAATTTGCTCGACAATGATGCGACGCAGCAGATCGGAGAGTCCGGGCATATCCATAAAGTCAATGACACCCACCAGATTGAAGTCAATATTCGGGTTGTTGAGAAAGAAGATCTGCAGACCGCCTACCAGCGGCATGGAGCGTATCAGTGGCTTCATCACAACACGCACCCAGCCGTGAATCTGGAAGTCCTTAATGCCGCCCTTCATGCCGCCTAGATAGAAGTTGATGTCGCAATCGCTGGCATAGAACAAATCCAGATCCATTATGATCTCGTTGCGGTCAACGTTCTTATCGTAGATCTTGACACCGCCGATGCGTGGTGGAATCGTGCCCAATATAATTCGATCGAAGCGAAAGCCGTTCATCTTGTACTGCGACAAAGCCAAAGCGACATTTGGCTCGATTGTTTCCTTGACCAAAGTGCGAGCAAAGTGATTGGCATTGGGCCAGACCTGCTTCAGAATCTATTGCAGAAGGAAGTATTAAGTTAGGAGTAACTCATGTTAAACTTAAGCTCAAGAGTTTAACCTTATTCAACCACTCGGCGCGCTCCACATCCGGAAAGTAGACCCAGGCGGGCAGTTCGTCGATGCGGGCTAGAATCACATCCTTTTCGGAGGCCAGAGCCGATGCCTTGGCTATGTCACGCTTCTTCTCTGATGTCTTGGCCAGCTGATCGCGGGCCACCGACAAAATAACGGGCGCTATCAGCCAGGCGACGGACCAGCCCATATAACCAACTAGATATATGGAGCCCACAATGGCCACCTTCTTGCCCACCGAGTAGATGATGGAGAAGATGCTGTCCTGATTGCTGGTGCTTGGCTTCGCTACAGCTGTGTTCTCAGTGCCACCATTCGGTGTTGTTGTTGCCGCTGTTGCCGTTGCTGCGACTGCGGCTGTTGCCGTTGCCGCAGGCGTGGCTGCGGGCAAAGCTGGCGTCTCATTCATTTTGGGCGGCTGGGCGAGCGGCACAATTGGCTCTTCCCGATCTGAATCCGGCGGCACTACGAAATCGGCCAACGGCACAGTCGGCTCAGCTGCGTTCGTCTCGCTAGAATAACGAGAGCAACAGAAACGGCAATCAAAACAATTAGAATATTGTCGATTATATGAGCTCGAGACCAGCTGATTCATTAGCACAGTCGGCACAGCAAATGATGTCATCGTTAAATGGCTTTATGGCGACTGTAAAAGCTGCAAAACCTGGTGCCGGCTAAAAACTGTATTTTCTGTATACAAATTTGTGTTTGTCTAGCTGTTGTTTTCTCATTATATTACTATGCGTTACTCATACGCCGCGTGGGCCTTGCAAATTGACACAGTTTTTACTAAAGCACTTTCCACTGACAATTGGCAATCGGCAAGAGGTATTGAACAAGTTGGCTTTTAATATAAATACATAGTTGGGCATGTAGATTTAGAGATGCTGTTTGTCACATAATTCATAAAAAAAAACTTTGGCATGAGCTGAATTACGTGAGTTGAACTAACAAATATATTGATAGAGAAACACTATATGTTATTATTATTTAAACTGACTCTATAACAGCTTTGACTAGAGTTAGCTTGTGATAATCCTATATATATTATTATATATATTTAATTATGAATATTGCCTAAAAGTTTTACAAATTTGTCAATAACTAATCTCACTCAGTCAGTCATGTAGCACTTTAAAATCTATATATTTGATTGACATTGAGGTCCAAAGAGAGCAACATAGAATAAATAATAAAAGAACATTTAAATTTTGTCGGTCTGCATGTCAAAAGACCTTAGAGAGTTCAATTTGCCGCCATCGTAGGTGCATTGCACTCAGCCTTAACGCTTTCTAAATACTCAATGAGCTGGAATCGTAGCAGAACTGTAAAATTCTCCTTTTAAGCTCATCTCCAATTCTAGACTCTTGGGCAAATTTACATTTCGATGTTGCCAGCGCCTTGTGTTTGTATTCCTCATTTCTTGTTTATCTTAGAATTTGGCAGCTGGAACGGGCTAATTTTGCGGGCTCGAGTTAGGCGTCTGGCCTGAAATATTTATTTCATGCAAAACTTTTGCAATTATATCAGCTTAAAGATAAATTGAAAAGAGCTTTTGCCTTAACGATTTAACAATGAGTTGAGCCCCAGTCAGGATGGCAACAAACCCAATATAAATATTTGATATGGTGTAGCTAGGCGTCGACAGAGCTTTGGTCACGAAGCTCCTCTGATTTCGGCTTGTATCGCATTTGGGCACAAGTACCGCGACATTTGCCATGGGCCTGTGGGGCATGTGGCAATGTATTTCGGCAGCTGGCCACCTGTTGCATGCCAGCCAATAAAAACAAATAAAAGAGAGAGTGCGAGAGAGAACGGGTGAGAGCGAGAGTCAAGTCTGACATAACTTTAATGCTGTCTGCCTTCAAAAGCTGTTCCATTGCCAAAGAACTTGAACCCGCTTAACGACTATTCGCGTATTTGTTTTGCCGCTTCTTCTCATTCTCTCACTCGCTCTCTTTTTCTCTTTCGTTCTGTGTCTCTTTGTCTCTGTCTATCTCTAATTGGCAGCGCGTTTTTATAGAATGACGTCGTCGTCTGATTGTTGTTGTTATAGTTTATACATATACTAAAAGATTCTATATATATATATATATATATATATATATATATATATATATATATATATATATATATATATATATATATAAATATATATATATATGTATATAAATGTATATATAATAATTTGTTTTTATATTTGTCATATTTATTCTATATTATATGGGCGCGACCCGCTTAGCCATGTGCACAATCATCATAGATGTTTGTGAATAATAAAACAAAAACAAAATGAAATAAATCAAATAAAATTTAATTGTTGCTTCACCTCATTGTTTGTTATTGTGCGCTCTTCTTCTTTGTTTTCCCAATTGTGTTTGTGCAATTTGTGTGTGCTGGAAAACTAAAAAATTAGTAGGTGAACATAACAAGATTTAAAATAAATTAAACATAAAAAGACGCAAACTGCTTTAGTAACACAAGTTGAGCGACTTTTGGTATTAAGCAATACTTAAACATTTTTTACAGCTGGCATTGGGCAAAAATATTTTAAAAGTAAGGTTAATGTAAAGGTCAAAAACTAAGAATTTCAGTTAATTATTAATGTTAAATATATATAAAAAAAAAATATAATACATAAAAGAAAGTAAGAAAACAGAAAAATAAAAAATAAAAAATAATCAAATCAAAGCAAAAACAAAATTATTTCAAAATTTATGAGTAATTTTTTATGAAATTGCGAAAACTAAAGTTTCTATTTAAGTCCTGAATAGGGGCTGAAACCTATGATTTCATCAAATATAATTTGAGTCCCCTATTGCAATTATAAATACAATAAAATATCGAGAATTTGTGGTTGAATATCCCGTGCTCAGATGAGTTTTCAGACTCTACAGGCAACATTTAGCGGTTTCAATTTTGCTATTTACTTAGACGTCAATAAATATATTATAAATGTATGTGTACATATTAAACAATGCAATGGGTTAATATTTATGTATTACTATTATATATACTCGCATATCTTAAGTCTTTATAAATGTGCTTGCACAGAATTGTTTTTCATGTCGAATATACACACTCTCACACACATGCACACACATACAGATGTCTGCGTGTATCTAAAATTGCTATGTGGCATAGAGTATATACAAATGCGCCAATATGGAATACAGTTTGTATATTTTTATCAAGTTCTAATTTTTCATGCGCTCATCAGCAACAAGCAGCCACAGCACCAACAACAACAGCGTAAACAAAATACATTTGTTGTTTTGAAAACCGGATTCGGATTGCGACAACAACAATTACAAAATTATATTACGCACCCAAACTAAACTTTATAAAATCTATACGAATTTTATTTTGTTTTTTTTTTGTTTGTTTCAAATGAGCTATTTAAAATTCTTTTGTTATTGTGGATTGCGCGACGCGTGTGTCGACTTGGCGTCGAGGCGACGTTTTGAAAACTGAACGGCAATTCTGAGCGGCAGCCACTAGAAGATTTTGGGCTTTGAGTGAAAGCTCCGCGGGGCTTTGAGCAAAAGCTTCGCACAGCAGCCGAGCTGCTACGGTGCTCAATGCTGTAATTTCCATGGCGCCAAGGGGTAGCCCTAGCATGCCAGCCTGGGCAGACGACACTGCCTAACACAAGAAATCAGATTTTTAAGTGCTTGCGTTAAGGAAATTCAGCAAACTCTGAAAAGCTGAACGTGTACTTATGTACTTAGCATTTTAATTGAATAATTTTATAAGATTTTTATTTTCATATTTTTAATGAAAGTAATAAAATATTTTTACTGCTTTATACAATGCTGTTTTTATCTCAATTTGCTTGTCTTTTAAGCAGTGAATGAATGCAAGCAAATGAAAGCTCTGTTCTAGCTGATAACTGACTGAGTAGCTGATGAGTATACTCAATTCAAATCATTTGATTTGTATATTAAAGAGTATAAATTTTTCATGATTGAGATTGTTTACTGCTGCATTTGTTTATTTAATATATGTATTTATATATAATATATATAAATATATATTTATTTTTAATTTTCCTTTAATTACTCCACACGATTACTACATCGTGCGCTTGTTGCACAGTGTAATCATTAGTTAATTATACAGACAGCACTCAGGTCAACCGTAAATTCTAAATTGTAGCAATTTGTGCTAGGGATAATGTTGAAGCCTTTGGCAGCTAATATTGTGCTTAAACTAGGTTCTGTCTGTTAAATTGTAGGCGTATTGTGTGCCCACAAGCGGCAAACAACAGTTAAGCGGCAGGATTAAGTAACGGCGAGGGGCGTTTTTCATAAATAACAAATATGCGCGCCACACTTGGCGTATGAGTAATAATCGTGGCATATGCATTTATAATGCCACCAGCAGATTAAAAGGTAAACAATGCGCCACAAAAAAGCGCAAATCAAATGCAAACACTCTACAGCTGGGCCAACTTTAATATGGCCTTCAACACCCACATCCGCGCGCACACACACACACACACACACACACACACACACACACACACACACACACACACACACACACATACACATACACACACATACACACACATACAAACACATTCATGCACACACGCACAGTTATGCATGTAGCTGCACATTGTTGGCAGCCTGGCAAGAAAGGTAGACAAAAGGCAGGTAGTGTTCGTTGTGGAAGGACGCAGAGTGTTGTTGCTGCAGCTGCTGCTGCTGCTGCTGCAGGCAATGCCTGGCAAATGTCTGCCTGGCAAATGTTGCATCAAATGCCGCTCCTCAGGAATTTCAAATTTGCCAGCAATTTGACTTGTGCCAACACAGCAAATGCTTTGCATGCCTCGAGCTCGAAAATTAACGTCTGCCAATTAGGAATGTAACCTATGAAAATTTCTTCAGGCACTTAGCTATGTTAAAAGCATTATCTTAGTACATATATACAGGTGTGTAGTTGAGCATGCATAAAAGAAAACAGAGAGAATGTCTTAATTCCGTGCGTTTGATCTTTTGCAGGACGTCTTCTTAAAGTATATTCACACGCTTTCAGAGTTACTTCTATATTTGTGGATACATTCATATATTCTACTTCTATTATTTATTTCGCTGTTCAACTAAAAACGGTTTTATTAATCATAAAAATGACTGAAACACTTATTGAATATTCCTGTCACGCGTTCCAGCGCAGTTGTATTGCTTTATAAATAATTGCTTTTTGTGGCCTTGATTTAGTTATCAGCAGCTCGGCTGGGCACACGTGGCGTATGCATAACAATGAGGGTAGAACTTTGAAAATCGAAGTCATGATAGAACAATAAATTTGACGTTTGTCCAATGATAGTCGATTCGATCTAAGCTAAGCGATTCACAGGCCAACGCGCCACAGAGAGCCTGCAATGCCATCAATGGGGGTCACAAGGTTGCCGGCTGTGCTCGAGTGGAAGACTGTGTAAACAAATCCTTAAAGACATCCTTCAATTTGTTGAGTTCCTCTATCGTTTGCTCAGAGCAATCTCGAGTAAATGACGTCATGCCAGCCTTTGATTTATGGACACGCAGTCAAGCAAATCGCATCGAAGCTCAAATTAAATGTTACAAATTCTCAACAAGTCAGAAGAGGGCGTGGTAGCTGTGTGAAGCTCGACGGTTGCTGGACTGATTGCGTAGCTATAAACGACAACAAATTGAGTTAATTAAGTGAATTACCCATGCACTATATATGTACACTGAAAAGCTGATTATATCTAATAGCATTTCCTTCTTGCTGCTTTAGCATTTAGCAACTTGTCAAAGGAGTGTCCTGTTGCCGCGCACAGCACTCAATTAACGCTAGAACCACTTGGGAATTATAAAATGTAATTTGCGGACATGAATACTTTATGACTCATACAAGCTTTCGCTGTGAATGCCAGTGCAGTGAGTGTCTTGTTACGCAATGTGAGCTGAAGGCGATGTATATAAACATAGAATATCATCATAGATGTGCGAGTATCTAAATATTTATATGGGAATGATCAAGAATAGTCTAGTATTGGAACTTCTGAATAGCAGCATGAGACTAGGTCAAGTTTTTAGAAAGGGTATTTAATGTTCATGCTAGTCGTATCCACCTGTTGTTTTCTATTTCAGATGACCGCATAATAGCGTCATCAGCTTGGAAGCTGCCCTAAAAGTTGACCTTCGTTTGTTTCTCGTTGACCCACAAAGTCAACTGAAACAACCGTTGTCAACCCCTTGCGAACGTAATGCAATTTGCATTATGAAGCACGTTTCGAGTGTTTGACATACACACACACAGACACACGCACATACACTCACAGACACTCATATGCATATGTACACATCACATTCAATATTTAAACAACTTTTCTGCCTGCCCAGCCGGCAGAGGTGCGGGGTTAAGCGTAAGCCTATTAAAGGATACGAGTCATATGAAAAACATTTCATACCTTTTTTTCTATTTGCAGCAAAAACGTATGAAAATTAAAGTTGTGTATACGAGCGAGAGAGAGAGAGAGAGAGAGAGAGATGGGTTTCTTGTGCACGTCTGCTGATGATGTTTTCATGAAATGGCCGCAGGGATACATATAAAATATATGTAAAGCAAGCAAAAGTTCGAGCGCTAATGAAACCTGAACCAGCCACACACTCGAGTTGCCCAACAGGCGGGCTATTAAATTAGCTACCAACTTCAAAGGGGCAGAGACCAGAGACGTGCAGAGCGAGGGGCTTTTATTAATAGACATTATTATCGCCTCAATCAGTCGACGGGCTAAGTGCGAAAGGAAGCAAAAGCAAACCAACAGCAGAAATTGGAATGTTTTGCTTATGAATTATACACAAGTTTTCCTTTTGGTACTCCCAATAAAAAAGCCATAAATTTGAAAGGAACTGCGTGGGAGTGAGAGTGGGGGGATTAGGAAGTTGGGCAGCCCTCCAAACACAGGTGCTTTGGAAAGTACGTCGGAAAAAAAACACACAAAAAATAATGTAATAAGAGCGAAGAGCCACGCACGGAAATCGTTGGCAACAGCTAAGGAAACAATTAAGAAGTCGCAGGTGCACAATGATCGACTCTGAGATACTACTGAAGCTAAGGCTGTGTGCAGTTGCTATTGGAGGTATTCGAAGGTTAGTCTTTCATTTGTTATATTATGTAAATCTATTTGTATTATATTTATGAGAATTATTTGAGTTTTTCAAAGGAAACATAGATTTTAAATTATTACACAAGGCGATGCAATTTATAAGCAATAAATAAACTATACTATATACTATATAAATATTTACGATAAGATGATAAATCTGAGTCTGAAAGCTGGTGATATTACAGTACCTAGAAAACAATTTTTTTTGTTGCTTTTCGATAGATTAATTTGATATCTTAAAGTGATCGAGTGATTCTTCTTCTTCTATGGCTTACTTGCTGGTTACTGAATTTCAGTAATTTTTTAAAAATATTTCTTATTAAACAGATCGAGAGGGAGAGAGGCTTTTAGCTTCTGTTTCATAAAAAAAAAAAATATGCATTGTTATAAATTATATATTTTATTGTAGATCTCTCGGCTAATCCATAAACTTTTTTCGAATGTAACTAGAACTAAAGCTTAGAAGTTACTATATACACGCTATTTTTAGATTTATTGTTAACATTTTCACTACATTTAATAGCACCACATAAACTGAGTGATATTCACAGACGTATTTCAAATATAACTGTAGTAACTCTCATACACCTTACAAAAGATTGCATTGACATAGCCTACTTTTAGGAGAAGTCTAATGAATTTCCCATAATTTCTATAAAATACTTTTAAAATTAAATAACCTTATGTTATTTTTACTATGCAACAAAAGTAATGTAAAATATTATTTATTAAAAGCTAGGAAAATTTTTATTAATAATTTTATTAACTTGTTTTCGAATGCCAGTTGCAGTGACTGTGTGACTTTGTCTACTGAAATTGATACTGTCAAAAAGTTAGAGCTCTTGTCCAATTCATATTCTCGCTGACAGAGTCGACAACTGCAAAACTGTTCGCATTTGTCATGAGCCCAAAATGGATATATGGCCAGCCGGCAGCAATAACAACAATTGCTGCTAACAAAACACAGTGCCACGCCCACCGCAAAGGTCTGTTTCACTTGATGCGTCCTTCAAATGTGGTTACACTTTAATTATGCCAGGCGTCAAGTGCAAAAGGGGGCAGCGCAGGCATAACAAAAAGTTCGTGAAATCCTTTCGCGCGTCATAAATGTCTGTCACAGCGTTTGTGGCGACTGTCTGTCTGACAGTCTGACTGTGACTGTGACTGTGACTGAGTATGGGTGTATGTGTGTGTGTGTGTGTGTGTGTGTGTGTCTGATTGTGTCAGCTCTTGCTGTCAGGCCATAGCTTGCTTTGTGCATGTCACGGCATTTGTGCGTTGACAACGCGACGTATGCGTAACTTGTGCATTGTTCACTTTTAAAGCAAGAGACACACACAGACACCCAGCTACACAGCTATAGCCATACTCAACGATAAGCAGCAGCTTAAGCGATAACCAAGGGCCGGACCCGCCACTTAGGACTGCTGAATTTTTAATGTTGACTTGCAAATTTAGCTTACAGTTTGGTTGGCGCCGCTGCTGCTGCTGGTGTTGCTGCTGTTGCTGGCACTTTAACAACAACCAAAGGCGACAAAGCAACAAAGCAACAAAGCCGTACAAAGGATCCACAAATAAAGCACAATTGCTGGTGACACTTTTGTTTTTTTTTTTGTCTTGCCTTTACTTTCACTTGGCTATTGATTCGAGCAGTTGGAATTGTCAGCTAAAGAAAACGCGCGCCGAAATTGCCTGGCGGCGGGCGCAACAAAGCGACACAAACACAACGAACGTGGCGCCTCGCACGCGTCTCGCACACAACTGAGCCGCGGTCTGACAGCGTGCAACAAAAGTCACTCAAGGCGCAGCGTGTGACCCACTTTTGACCAGCTGCAAACGACTCAAAGAGCAAGAGAGTGAACACGAAGAGAGAGAGGGAGAGAGAGACAGAGAGACAGAGTAAGAGAGCTTTGAGCGCCATTTTGTAACGCAAGGTCGCATTTTGTTTACGTTCGTTGCTATTTTTGGCGCCAAAAAGACGAAACAACTGTTGCAACAACTGGCAATAGGGGTGTGAGTGTGTGTGAGGTGTGTGGGTGTGTGTGAGTGTGTGCTTGAGGCGTGTGAGGCGAGTGTGGCTGCTATAAATATTTGCACATTAAACAAGTGCAGTCGCATCAATGCGTTTTATTGGGATAAATTCGGATTGAATTACGCGAATAAATCTAAACGCGAATTATGCATAAATAAAAAAAAACATTTATTATATTTATTTTATTTGATTCAATAGAAAATAATTAAAATTCATTGAACATATTTAAAATGTATAATTCTAGAAATGTATATTAAATACTTAGGGCCAATTAAGATATATGTATGTATTTATAACAACAACAGCAAAGCTCGGGCATGCGCACAGTTTGAGAGCCAATGTGCTTTGCTAAGTGGCCAGGCACAAGCATAAAGTTTAACGGAAACTGCTTAAGCTGTTAAGAGTTTAGCTTTCAAAGCAAAGCGTTTTTAACGGTTTGCATAAATTGAAAAAAGGTTTGCAAAGTTGAAGATGAATAAAATGGTTTTCCAAGACATTAAACAATTTTAAAATTATTATTTTATTTTTTTTTTTTGGTTTCTTCTATTTTTTAATTAAATCTTTTGTAAATCGATTTCTGTTTTTTAGCTTAGCAAAACTGTCTTAGCATATTCTTTTAACAATGTATACTATATATATATATATTTTTTTTTAGCTATATTTACCTTGAAGAATTGGAATTTTACTATTTTGGCGGGCTTTACTCATGCGCCTTAGCCAGGTTTTACTGTACTCTAATTGTAGTTTTGAGCTTCGCAATAAAAAATGAAGTTGTTTTTTTTCTTTATTAAATTTCATCTTAATTTTTTTTTTTGCGGCAACATTTGACTTGGCTATCATCTTTTATATGGCTCTCTGTGGTGCGTCATAAAATCGTCATTTCAATTGCTTCCACGCACAGGTAAAATCATTAAAATTTTAAAACCAAGTACAGTGCATAAAATAACATTGTACCGACGAGTTGACAGCATTTAGAAGTCAACTCTATGTCAGCCGCTGACTATTTAACAGCTCCACGAAATGAATTCTGTTTATTTTAGCCTCATATGCCGAGCATCAAAAAAACATTTTTAATAGCGTCATATTTTGCGTGCCAGTTTAGATGACACTAAAAATAAATCAAATTGGACTACACACAATATTATATATATATATATATATATATATATATATATATATATATATATATATATATATATATATATATATATATATATATATATATATATATATATATATATATATATAAATGTATATATAGTAAGAGTAAAGATAAACCCAAAGAACGCAGCAACGAGGCGACAAATCCGACAGCGCAGCGGAGCCCGAAAAAGAGAAAAGATAAATACAAATTTCCAAAACATTCCTATGCTGCGAAATTTATGAGCCAATGGATTTTTTATTAATAGTTTAGAATGCTCTGTCCACAAGTCTCCAAACTGCATGAATCACATCAAAAACTGTGACAAAAAATCCAAAAATGTCTTCAATATTTATGGCACATTAAATGCAAAAGCCAAGCAACTGCGTCACCTATCACCCTTCACTCTGGCTCTGGCGCAATCCTTCCACGTCCCCAATAAGGGGTTAAAATATTGTTTTCCCTCTGCGACGGCACACGACATGCATCATAATAAATTCGTGCGGAGGACACACAACAATCCATATAATAATAATAATAATAATACATAATAATAAAAATATGACACGAATTCCAGTTGGTAAAACAACATATGACAACATATGACATAGGCTTCAGTCACGGTCGGCCGAGTAACTTAACTCCAGGCATGCCCAGGCAACCCACTACCACCCACACTGCCTCATCGAGAGTCCTCAGTCTGAACTTGATTCTGACTTTGCGACAGAGCAGACAGCTAAGTGTGCAACACACACACACACACATATATATATATATATATATGTATACAAACAGCTTGACGCCATTTTTAAACGTTGCCTATGGAAGTTCCGCTCAACTGCGGAAGCCTAAACTTAATATGGTCACAAATATAATATTATATATGTAACATATATTAATATATATATATATATATACATTTGTACCCATATCGATATCTACATCTATAACATAATCTATAACATATCTCGATATTTATATCATTTCCTTTATCAATTTCTTCATCTATTTACCAAGCTTAACAGTTCGAAAAGATACTTTATGTATTTGACGCTGTCACTCGATGCTAATCTAGTGCACTTTAAATAACTCACAATCAGCATGTGAAATACAAATCCACATGCACATCCATTTACTTGTGCCAGCGACACAGACGGGCACCCATACTTTCTTTCACACACACACACACACACACACGCGCGCGCTCAGCACGATAAACCGGAAGTGCTTGACGCTTTTGCATATCCTCAAGTGCCACTAAGTGGTGCTATTGCTTTCATTTGTGTGCGGCTTATCGCACTCTAACTCAAACAGCGCTTCAACTCCCTTTACCTACCCCCTCAGACCACTCCTGCCTGCCCTGTGTCATGTGCACAAGTGTTTGTAACTGTTCTATGGTAGTTTTCCCCGTTTTTGCAACAACTTGTTCTCTCGTTTTTTTTTGTTGTTGTTTTTATTTTTTTCTTATTTTTATTTTTGTTTTTTTTTTTTTATTTTGTATCGCTGACCATGACAGCTTTTACCCGTAAAACCCTTTGCTTGGCTTTTGGCCATAGCCAACTGTCCAGAACATAAATGACATTTATATTGGTTATAGAACGTATTTGAAGAAAGTGTTGTTATTGTTGGCCTGATACATTGTAGTTGTTGTTATTGTGTGTACGTGCGACCATTTTGGCCCATAAAAGCGTAACAATAACATGCATTGTTTACGACACAGACGTTGGCCAAAAAGGTCAAGTTATGAAAAATGACAACAACAACAACAGCAATAACAACAGCAATAACAGTAAAAGTAATGTCAAAGATTTCTGCTTGCAGAAGCATTGAAAAACTTTTCGCAATATTGAAAATATATATGTATTACATTAAATGAAAAATACTTAGAAAATCATGAGTCGCTTGGCCAACATGAAGGAAGGGCGCAGTCGAAAACATTGCGTATACGCAGCGTGGCGAAAGCAAGCGCAAATGTCCCAAATGGTAGGTGACATAAATGTGTCTGTGTCTGTGTGTGTGTGCTTGGTTAGGCAAAGCGCGTGCTTTTGGCATATTTGTATGCCTACACAATTCGCACACCCACACACACACACACACACAGACACACACACACACACACACATAGCATGCAGTCTGGCATTTAAAGCGTGCGCTGAACGATTTGGCTCATAAATCCATCGCCGCAGCCAATAGAAATAAACAAGGTTGGGGGCTTAGGGCGCCGCAGACAGTTCAAAGCAGCAATAGTTGGATGGACAGATAACCAGCACACAGACACACACACACATACACACACATACTCACAGTGACATAGGTAGCCCTCTGAACACCCTCACTCAGACACAGCCTCGCCCGAAATTAAAAGCCACAGCCTTGCGCCTGACACGCGCTGATTAAACTCTCTTTAAATGTCCCGAAAATCGTACGTGTTAGGTTTATGGGCTGCGCATTAGCAGATAGCTTGATACACTTTATCAAAAAAAGATTAAAAAAAATATGTATTTATATATATATTTGTGGCTTATATTAAAGTATATTATATTTACATATATTTATTTACAATTCATGTATTAAGACTTAAAGAGATAACTTGCATCTTAGTCATGCATAGCTTATGCTCTTTGGCATTGGTCAGTCATGTGTGTGAGCTAAATATTGGTTATATTAATGGATTAGACTGTCAATTCCAGGCATAGATGCTTATGTAACCTGCAGCGCAGTTGCAGTCCGTCTGCTTATATGTTTAGATACATATGTGAAGCTGTTTGTCTTCACTATTTGATTGACTTATCACACGTTAGCCGCTTGCTGCATTCTTGACATTTATTAACTTTTATTATGTTGCAGTGCTTGGCTTCCAAAAACTCCTCTCGAGCTTAGAAAGGGAATGAAAGTTTTTACCATTTAATTCAATTGATTTCCAAAGTCTACATTTAAAACAAATTTAGAAATTAATTTTCTTTTATATTCCAATTGACAGTCATATATGGGTTAATAATTGGATAATTGAAAAATCTCTTTAGAGTTTACATATAAAAATATCTCTAAGCTAATTAAAACAAACTATAAATATATATAAAAATATATATTTAAATTTATATGTATTCACTTTATTCATTAATTAATCATTGTGAAATTAATAGAATTATTTTTCGCTTTTCGGCTCCGTGTCATTACAGTGTATTTGTGTGCTCAGCAATGTTTGATTTGTTGTCTTTTTTGTGTTCGCTCAACTTTGCGGCCATGCGACATAACTGGCTATAGATTTGTGTTTATTTTTTCATTGTTTTGTTTTGTTTTGTTTTTCTGTTATTTTTCTGGGCTCCAATCCTTCTGGCCAAGAGCAGCGCAAGGGTTGCCCAAAAGTCAGCCATGCATGGGGCGTTTGTGACCCAAACAAATATACTTTAAATAGCTTTGGCCCCTTGGGGGAATTTGTCCTTTTTTTTTTTTGTTTCTGCTGCGGGGTGCCTAAATCATATTAATGAATTTTCTTTTGGTCATGTTTGGGCTGTAGTGCCACATTAATTATGCAAAATTAAATTTTATATCGTCGCATTAAAGAGAAGCAACAGCCAGGGAAAGAGGAAGAGGAAGATCAAAAAAAGGATGCTTCAACGCCTTTGCTGGCTGGCCATTTTTTTTATCATGCGGCTTATTTAAATTTATGAATCGAAAAAATATTAAATGCCAGCAGTGCGAGGCGTAATCCGTTTGGGTCATTAGGATGCAATGGTTTTTTTTTTTTTTTGCTTCTTTTACACTCAACACAGTCAAACACACACGCACAACCGTGGGCAGCTGCGAGTTTTGGTTAAGCGGCTTGCATGGTTCCACGTCCAATTAAAACTCTACTCCGATGGACCTCATTACCCTGCAGTGCACAACAGTTTTAATTTTTTTTTTCCTTTGGAAACTTTTATGTTTAATGTTTATCTACAGCCGTTTCATAAATCACGTCAATTTGCTGAACGCGCACCGGCGCCAAAATGCGCTGTAACTTTGTCGGTGGGCAAACCGACTGGACAAAGCGGACTTATTAGACCGCAGGCGACCGCAGCTGGCAGATACGCCCAATAACAATAACAGCCATAACTACAGCGCAAAAATGATCTGCGAAAAATGTGTTTAAATTGCAATTCATGTGCGTTAGTAATGAGCGCAAATGACGCAGCCAACGACGCGTATGAGTGATAAACAGCTGTCAAAGTTGAGGCCAATGAATAGCTGGAAAGAACAGTTCAACTAATTAGCATAGGCGCTTAATGGCCCAATGTCAATCAACAGCATTTACACAATCAATTCCAGTCTAGACTTTAAATTACTCTGAAGCTGAACAGGCAATTTAATAAGCTGTTGCTCTTGGCAATGGCTTCATGTATCTGATTTAGCAAGAAATTTAAGTTTCTTCGTTTCTGTTTTCAGGAATTTACATTTAAATTTACTTAGTACGAAAATACCAATTCAAATGTTGAAAGAAAAACGGAATCAAAATTATTAAAAATTATTGAAAAAACGTGCAACTTGATAAATAAGAGAAACATGTCTAAAAACTATCGAAAGTTTGCTAAGTACTTGCTAACTATTTCTAAGATTTACAAACGAAGTTTGTGTACTAAGTAGTAGTGTGCTTAAAGGTCTTTGGTTTTCCTGAAGTTTTTCCCAATTTTGAAGCTTGTACTATTTTTTAAGCACACTTTCATTTTCTGTGTCTCACACTAGCCGTTTGCATCCTCAAAGCATGCAAGTTAAGAAGCTCCCTTTCTGCTGCAACTCTCTATAAACGTGTTTGGGTTCGATACGTGCTAGCCATTTAAGCAGAAGTTGCAGCCAATGGACCGACATAAACCCAATAACTAAGCGCTCAATGGGCTCTACCAAGGTATGTGTGTGCCTGTGTGTCTGCGTGTGTGTGTGTGCCTGCGTGTGTTATACGGGCCAATTTGCGCACGGTGCCGAGACCAATACTAAAGCCGAATACGGGTCTGGTCTACGTTTCTGCATAACCTACAACATTTTTGGCTTACCCCACTCGCCACGCCCACTTCAGTTACCCTTGGCAGCGGCAGCGGCATCGGCAGCAGTTGCACTAGGAGCCCAGTTAGTGTCTTGCCGGGACCAACATGTAGTTGCGATTAAAAGTTTTTTCCTGTTGCTGTCATTGGCAAATGTCTGTGGGCAATCAAGCTGCATGAGTGCATTTGGTGCCTGCTGCTGCACCTGCCACATTCTATCAGTCACCAACACACACACACACACACACACACAGACACACACAAACACACGCACGCACACAGACACGCATGCATATAGACATACACAAGCAAACTTACACCCGCGAGCGTGCAGCATCATTAACGTGGACGACTGTTCGTGTGCAGCGTTTTAAGCCTTTTCCTAACTGTTGTTGTCCTTGCTGATTGTGTTGCTTTGGCATTGGGTTTCGGCTACACAAAAGGTGCACCAAGTCCTTTGTGCGTCGCTTTAATTATCGTTATCGATAAGCCAACTGGATGAAGCATTTCGTTGCACGAACAATCATGATGTATTCGTCTTACAAAAACTGACTGCTGTTGGATATACATATCCGTATCATTTAAGACATATAATAATATTATATATTATATATCTTATAGACATGTATGTATGTTTGAAAAATTCCATTTTCAATTCCAATATTTAATTATATTATGAATTTCATGTTACTTCAGGTTTGTCATGCGAAATGCAGTCTCTAAAAGCAGCACATGCTGCGTATACGCAATTTCGTGTAAGGAATATTGTGTATAATGATTGTGGTATGATTGGAAATAGGTAATGTTGAGCTTGTTGGCAGTATGAAATTGCTTTATGCATATCCAATTCAATGCCCTTAAAATTTCAGTCCATTGCCTAGCTACATATGTATATGTGTTCATGTAGATGTGTTCGTGTGTCCTGTTTGTGTGTGCCCATCAAAGCCTGCATAATTCGATTGAAAATTAAATTGTTATTAGTTTGCGCAACAGGCAATTGAATGTATTGAGCACTGTGCTCCACTCCCAGTTATGGCCCGGCATAAACGCTGCCTCATTAGCATAGAGACGATGCGACGCGTAGCTGTCGCAGCGTGGATGCCACACAAATTTACATGCAACACTAAAAATAACATAAATATTGCCAGGCGACAGCAGCAGGCGACAAACGAAAATAATAAAAAAAATATAGAAAAAAAAAACGAGAAAACGACAAAAGTGAAAGAAGACAAACAAACCGAGGCAGAGGAAAAACTACACACAAAAAAATGAAATTCAAATAAACCTTAAAATTGACTTAACGACAGCAGCGACGCCGGCAGCGACGGCAACTGCGACAGCCGGCAGCACAAGAAATTAACACAAAATCAAAATACATAAAAATAAAAAAAAAAAAAAGCGAGAAACAACAAAAATGTTAAAGCAAAAACGTCAACAGCGCTGTCGCTAAGCCAGCAGCAACAGCTAAGCACAAATCCATGAACTCACACTTGTTAACGACTGCAAAATACCCTGGAATTAAATTAACTGTCTGTATGCCATGCCTTTTACTTTCTGTGTAGAGCTTGAGCTTTGCTATTGAGTTAACACTAGCTACCGCTAAAATGACGTTAAGTTAAATAGGTAAATACTCCAGATAATTTACTTATATGTCTACTGAAAAGTCGCATACACCCTTTACACAAGTACTCGCATGCTGTCTAATGCTGTTGTTGTTGCAGCAATGCCAACATGCTCAAATGTAACCGCGCTAATGCAGCGCATCGAACCTGAACATGTTGCAAGCGAGAGTCGACATCAAAGTTGGATTACAATGGTGTGTGTGTGTGTGTGTGTGTTAGCGAGTAAGCTGTAAGTTTTATTTTTATTATTTTAATTTTGTATATTTCAATCTGAATTAGTTAAATGAATAATTACTAACTTTATTTTTTAAAGGTAATTAATATTTAACAATAATAATAATAATTAAAATAAGTGTTTATGAAAAAGTCATATACAACTTAGATAACTTAAGACGCCTTTTTAATGAAAGATTTTATAGTTAAGCATATAAAATTATGCATATTTTAGATATTGTTAATACCTAATAAGTTTATATCTATATATATAAGCTCATAATCTCTTAGCATTGTTCCCAACTCTCTCAAGCTCAGTCCCACTGTGCCGTTCGTCGCGCTTAAGTCCGCTCTTTATGCCACCCACTCATACAACTGGAGTCACACACACACACACACACACACAAACACGCGCGCGCAGAGCGACACTCGCACACAAGCAGGCAGCAAACAAGTTCTCGACCAAAGTTCAAACGCAACCTGGTTGGCGTTGGCTGCCGGCAATGGCGACGTCGACGCCAACGTCGCCGCCAGCTCAGTTTGTTTATAAATTTTGTGCTGTGCGGACGTCAGCGCATCGTTTTGTCGCGCATTCTCAAATCGCATACCCGTTTTGTCGTCTTTGCGCGTGGCGCGGTAACTGCCTGACCATCCCCCCAGCTCCTCGCACTTGCCCACTTGCCGCCTACGCCAGAGCAAACGGCGCGCGCGATAAGTGAAGCACACAGGTTACACATACGTACATACATACATCTATACTCATCCATATGTGTGTGTTTGCGTGTGTGTGTGAGCGCGCTTAAGTTTTCGCCCATATTTGCATTTGTGTATCGTGTTTACCGTGTGTCGCGTTGATTTCTTTTGTTTGCTGGCCAATTGTTGGGTTTAATTAATTGCAAGTAGCATATGGCCCAGCAGCAACAGCAACTACCACAAATACATTGACAGACGTCGAGTATATTTCGCAACAAATGAAAAGGTATTGAAAAAAGTGCTTACCTCTCCACCAATACGCAAACACAAAAGCCAGCAGAAGCAGAAGCAGAAGCAGAAGCAGAAAAAGCAAACAGCCGAAGCCAACAACACAAAACCAGTTTTCGACAACGCTGCAAGTAGCGCAGTCGCAGCGGCCAGTAAGGTTAGTGTGTGTGTGTGTGTGTGTGTGTGTGTGTGTGTGCGCGCGTGCATGTGCGTGTGTGAGTTGTTGTTTTATTAGTCTGTCTGTGGCAGACGTCATCGTGGTCGCCGTCGTTGTCGCCGTCGCAGTCGCCGTTGTTGCCCGCCCACACGCCTACGTCGACATCGCCTGCAAAACTGGCTTCAGCTTTGAAAATATAACTTTAATTTGATTAAAGAACTGACTCAAAAAGCTCGATGCCTCCATATTGCCATCTCACTCAGTCGCTCGTTGGCTCGCGAACGGCGACAACTTGTTGAAAGAATTTTAATATGCCAACTAGTCAAATGCACGCAAAAGACGCAGACAAAGAAGAAGAATTCGAGTCGTCAGCAGTTGGTAAAGGACAAAGCATGGGGAATAATTTAAATCATGCCAAATTAAAAACAAAACTAATTTGCACAGTTTTGCAGTTGGCTCCAACTTTGTCTGCGCTGCTTCTGTTGACAGGAAAAAATACTCATTTGGACAGCCAGCAGAAAGAAGCGCAGCAGCAGCAACAACATCAGCAACGAAAAACTGCAATAGCAACGGCAACTGGAATAGCAACAACAGCAACAGCAACAGCAACAGCAACATCAACAAAATCCTAGCAGCAAACTTTTTAATTGTCAACTTTTAACCGAGTCGCAGCATCGACTCGACTCGACTCAACTCGAGTTTGGTTTAGGCCGAGAGTGCGACTCGACTCGACTAGAGTTCGAGCTCAAAAGAGAAGCTTACAGCAGCATTTTTTTTTTTTTTTTACTTTGTTTTAAGTTTTAACTGCATTCACTAATTGAAATTGAGTTTGCTCTCTTTTACTTGCATGCAGTGTATATATTCCTTTTGATAGACCAAAACTTTGCAACCGCTTTGTGTGAAATTATTTAGAAGCTCAATGAATACAGAACATTTTTTAAGCTTACATTTGAAATCGAAATGTTGCAATAGTTGAAAGAGATTGAACGAGGCACTTTAGCAATCTTATACAGCATATAAACTTTTTGGAGTATATATGCATTTGTTGTTGTTTATTACTTATTCACTATTTATAGAACTGTGGCAAATAGGCCTTAAGCTCGTTGTGTGTTTGTATTTTATATTTTTTGACATACATATAATCTATAGATTATACGCATATTAAATCTATATAATTGAGAATAATACAATTCTGATTGGATCATGCAATTCGCTGGGGTTTACATTCAGTGCAAGCTCGTGCTGGGCATAATATATATTGAAATTATATTATATTTACTCACATTCCTTAGCTAATTACATTGTTTACTGTATGTATCAATAGATCTGATAATCTAAGCTGTTCACACAATATTGTTTCACTCTGTGGACTAACTCATTTTCAGGGCTATTCAATATGTTTTTGTGTTTTAGCTAGCTTAAAAATGTAAGGTATAAACTACTTCAATCTTATTGAAGTACCTTTTTTAAACTGTTTTTAATTTCTGACAGTTGCTTTAATACTATCTTTCAATTAGTCTTCAGTCAGTGAAAAATTAAATGCCATTTATGAATATTGAATGTACTTTTAAAGTTTTATCTGCTATTTGTCAAGCAAAAGCTCATTAAATCACATCTGGTGTTTTTTTTTGTCAAATTAATTAGTTGGCAAGCTAATTACTGTAGTTCTTGCCAACAGTTATTCGCTTGAAGGCTTTCAGTTTTTCACTCTAATACAGCTTTTATTTATGCCGAATGATAAACTGTCATGTCAACTGCAAAGTGGACTTAAAGTGCTACAAAATAAAATTAGAAAAATATTTGGGCAACACGGCATTTGGCTGGCATTAGGTAAGAGCTAGAGCTAGAGCAAAAGCAAGCAAAACTTTCTCTTACCTTTAGCTTATATGTGTATATCATATATGTGCCTTTTCGCATGCACATCCTGCCAGCCTGAGGAGCTCTGGCAAATATTCAACACTTTCGCCAGCCAAATATTTGAAATACATTTTGATGTCTACGCCGAGCTTTGCATAATTTATGCATGTGTGCAAAAATGCTAATAACATGCGAAGCCATCACTCAGTCCCTCATTCGCTCACTCTCTCTCTCTCTCTCTCTCTCTGTCTAACTCGCATTTATCTTTCTCTCTTTCTGCCTTTCTGTGTTGCTTGTGTCCTTGCTGCCAGACAGTTTATATTTTTCAATCAGTGTCAGAGCTCTCGACAGCCTGTGATAAGTTTTATTACCACATATTCCCAATGCGTCGGCTGGCATTCTTTAATTGCTTCGAATTTCATTAGATGCCGGAGCCCTAAATAAATGGAGGATGTAAAAATGGAGAGTGATCGACTGATAGCTATCCTATGCAAATTATTCTCTTTCACACATTATGTGTTTGGAATATAATTTCTATTAAAGTTGTATATACAAATTTGATATCTTTAGTTCTTCTGTCAGGCATCATAGTTTGCTGTGGCTGCCAGTTACAACCAAACACACATATAGCAAATATGCCCAGATTTAGACATCTCTAATGGTTACAGAGCAAAATAAATTTAGGTCAAGCCCCCAATGAATTTCCTTCAACGAGAAAGTAACAATATTGGAAAGTCAATGGCAATATATAAATGTACGTTTAAACTGTGTGCAACCAGAATAAATATGTTCTTTAATTATTTCCCTTCAAAAAATGTGCAAAAATATATTCTCATAAATTACGGCAAAAAATTCTTTGGCAAAACTTTGCCAGGTGATGAGAGGGAGTGCAAGAGTGATAGAAAGAAAGCAAGAGAGAGAGAGAGAGAGAGAGAGAGAGAGAGCTATGCTGTAAATGACACTGCCCCATTGGGGCATCTCTTGGCTTTTGCCTCGGCTTTGTGTTAGTAGATTGAAATGTAAATAGAAACCGAGCTCACAATATATATGCAAACATTTGTTAAGCCTGCGGCATGTGCCCGCCGAGCATTCAGTTGCGGTTACGTCAAGCATTTCTGCTTGGCTTGGTCCTAACGAGAGTCGAGTTTATAGAAAAAGTTTGCATCATTAGAAAACTGATTCAACGAGGTCACGAAATCAATCGAGCGACATTTTTAAGTATTCGAGTATTACTCGAAACGAATCGATAAATAACTTAAAATGGCAGCTGCAGCCAACTCTACAAATTAATGATGAAAGATCGGCAAAAATTTAAATCTACTCAATTGATATTAGACTGCATCTTACTCGTACTCAGGTTAACTTCAGCTATGTCAATACTTTATGAAAACAAGGCTTATATAATATAATATATCGTATTGATTCAACTACTGAATATCATAAAATTCGATAAGTCATAATAATATATTGTCTGACAAAATTGATCGTTTTTGCATCCCATTTCTCTAAGTGATGTTTTTGAAAGAATCATATTTATAATTATAAATTTTTGTATATATATCATTTAGAATTAATCAAAGCTCAAGCCTGAAATGCTGTTTTCTCAAAATTTATATAAATATCGTACGAAATTTGTTTCTAAGTTCTGTGATAAACAAAGTTTTTTGAAATCAATATATACTTTTGAGTTACCCTTACTAAACTATTAATAGGCATGCTTCCCTTTCTATACGAATTTCATAAACTCATTTATTGTACATTTGGTCAAGCAAGAGAATTGCTCGTGCTTTATATGCATTTCATAATATTCTGATCTGATCTGAGCAAAACATATGCTATAAAGTTGTCAAATTTTATGACTCCTAAAACAATCTCAGGCGAATTGCCAGCGAGCGAGCGAGCGCAAAATTATCATAGCTATTAAAATGCAAGGCGCATGCAAGGGGTACGAGCGTAGTCTTTTAATATTTGTTTATATATGTATATACGTAGATATGTGCATGCATTGGCGAGGTCTCCTGCTGAATCGATTCAGCGGTGACTGCAGGTCGCAAATATTTTAACTATCTACAAACGAATCTTAATGAATCATCGTGTGAGCGGGGCTTGGCAGTCGGCCACAATAACTCAAGTAAATATTTAATATTAAAGTAAACGAAACGGAAATTAAATTTAAATAAATAAAGCTTAAAGTGCTGCGCCATGGGGAAATTTGCATGAAATATAAATTACGTACGACTTAATCGGTTTGTATCTTAAAGATACACTGTAAATGTTTGCTCATATTTTTAATTTTTATACCTTTTGCTGCCCGCTGTTTAATTTTCTTTTTTTTACATATTTCATAATTTTTATATTTTTATTTGCCTTGTCTGTGGCGCGGAATATGTTTAAGAAAAAAGAAAAAAAAAATTTTAAACGAGGCGTTGAAACGAATTTATTTTATGACTCATGTGCGGCTTTTTGTATCTTGCAGCAGACAGCAATGCGATTCAGCACAACTGCCACAACAACAACCACAACAACAACAACTGCAACTTAATTGGCGCGCGTGTCAAAGAGGTGAGTTATAGACGAGAAGCCCTTGAACAAAAGCAAGCACAAAAACTGGCTACAAGTCGAGAATTGCGTTGTTAAAGACGTTTTGAAATGTAAAATGTCTGGGAGCAATTTGACTGCGGGGCATGCCACAAGTGGCTAACAGCTCTGCCAGCTGGCATCAGGTGTGGGCAAAACGTGTCCGTAGCAAAACGATAGCGAAGTCTGCTAATTGTCTTCTTTTTTTTCAATTATGCTCTAATGTATTGGCTAAAGGAGGGTATGCTTAACCTAAAGGAAAGAGTTGTCCTTCCCTCTGATGCGCTTCACTTGTATTATTAATTTATTTTTTGATAATAGAAGAAAATAAATTGAAATGAGTTAATTTACTTAGAAGAAATTATATTAGTTTTTAAGTAATTTCAATAATTGTGAGTTTTGATATTACCTAAATGCTACAATGTCATCGATAAAGAAATGGCTTGTCTAAAAGATATGTATTATTAGAACTCGATGGCAATATTAGAACTTAAATAGTTTTCTAGTCTTTTTCTATTATAATTTAATATTGTGACTACTTCATATCAGTCTCAGTCCACGGTTCGGTATGAGATCTTTACAATTTGAATAAGTTTTTAAGAGATAACCGCTTATTGTGGTCTCCGTTTGGTTAGACGCTTGATTACATAGTGTTATAATGTTAGCTGACCCGCCCGCAGGTATTTTCAAGTCAACTAACTTTAGCTCTACTTTTACTACCTTACTTTCTATGCATTACTTTTCCGCTTTTCTTTTTGTGGCCTGTCTACGGCTTATTTTGTAAATTACGGCGTCCTTACAGTGGAGCCAGAAGTGGGTGGTTGCACAGAATGTGGGATATAAGCAGGAGGATTACAGCTGTCAGCTCTCTCGCATAGTGTGTGTGTGTGTGTGTAGGGGGGGGGGGGGGGAGGCGCCACCAGCTTCGTTGCCACATAATGCAACGCTTTTTGCCCACTATTGTGTGCGTTGGGCGTGTCTGGCTTGACTTTAGTCTGGGTAAGGTCAATGCTACAGGCACCAGCAGAGTCGGAGCCAGGGAAACGGAATTGGAGCCGGAGCCGGAGCCGGAGCAGGAGCAGGAGCCGCTGCCAGCTGTAGTCGAGTGGTGCACCGAAATTTACATTTAATTAGACATAATTGTAGCAATTTATACGGCAATTTGTTTTAGGCTTTCGAGTGTGGGGCAAATACCTTAAAGTGATTCATTGAAGCGTAATTTTGTATCGTGATTTTGTACGGTAATCGTTGAGCGTGTCTGGAAATAGCATTTTAATTGCATTGTAAAATTAATTATCCTCTATTGATATCTTTATCCGAAATGAAGTGTTGCAGGCTATTTGCGGTTCTGCTGTACAGTAGTAGGATAAGTAATTATAAAGTTGACAAACTGTCTCATTGCTGATCAATATACAGTATAAGCCGTATGACTGGCTCAGCTGCCTCCATGACCTTAAAAGGTATCTGTGGAGTATTTATTGACAATGATTGACTTTAAGTTTGTTGTTTATTTGCCAAAGGAATGTGACTTAACAAATTAAGAAATTTAAGAGCTGAGATCGTGCAGGAATGACTGTCTAGCACATCAAAATATTCTTATACTCATACATTATTATTTTTAGATGTATCATTTCAAAGTCTTTTATTTCCTTTTCTAATATACCTAATACTGAATATCTTTATTCTGCACTGGACTATTTGATGATGTTATTCACAAACACTTTAGACAGTTCAATTCCCTAATTTGGTATTCGAAATTCATTATTTGCACTCATAAATAATATTGAAAATTTTATCTGCTTTACTTAGCAGCAAATTCCAACCTGGCTTCTGTACAAGTTTCTGGCTTCTATCGTTGGCTTAGACCACTTTCTCCGTCAGTTGCAGCTGGCCATTATTTATTAAAGTTTGACTCTAGCACACACACACACACACACAGAGAATACACACGCACACATTAGTGCACATCATTAGGACTTACAAATCTCCTACTCTTACCCACCTGCGTCCACCTGTCCGAAGTAATTTCCTAGCAAAACTATTTTCGTTGCTGAACTTGTGGCCTTAGCCAAAGGCAGCCAACGTCTGCTGTTGGCTAAAAAGGAGGTACTTAGCGTGGTACGAACCCCCTGTTCAAGCCATCTCAATATTTGGCCGGATTTAATTGAAATTCAATTTGAGTTTTAAATGAAAATTGAGCGAAATAAGAAAAAATTAAAACGTCACTACAAGAGGCGTGGCATTTTATATGACAAAATGATTTTTCGTTTGTTTTTCTGTATTTTTCCTTTTTTTTTTTTTGGCGAGCATTGGGATAGACTCGTTGTTGAAAACTTTTTGGACAGTTATCCTTGAAATTGATTGTGACAGGGGGAGTGGCTATGGCTATGGCCAGGTGATATGCATGCCCAGAGGCGTGGCACGCTTAATATTTGATTACCCGAAATGCGGAGGCTGCAATATGGCAACTGCTTGCCAATGGCAAATACCAAAAGTCAGATGTTTGTTTATGCAGATCTCTTCATCTACCTTTCTCTCTCTCTCTATCTTTCTCTTTCTGCATCTGTGTGTGTGTTGTGCTGCATTTATTAGCATCAAGCATTGCATTGCCGTAGGATTGTCGGGTGAGTAGGAAGGGGTTGAAACAATTGTTACCTGGCCAGATAAATTTGTAGCCAGTTTATTTATTTTGTTGACTTTCCAAAATTAAAACATCCAATCGACATTTATGGACTTCAATTAAAATGTGGATAAACAAAGAGTGCAAGTATTAATAATGAATAAGGATGGATGAATTCATTAATATTTCAATTTAAGCCTAAGTTAACAACGACTAAATTTATCGCCTAAAAACTTACAGAAATCTGCATAATATTTTCAAGTAGCAATCTTATTTATATTCCACTTTGGTATGCAAATTCCACTTTCAGTAACATGAAATTTATTTATTTATTTTATTCTTTAGTTAATTTCTTTCATATTATTGTCTTATTATATTGACTCAATAGCGCATTTAGCCCGAAGCCTTAACTAATGATTGTGCCTGCTTGCCAGTAAATACATATTAAATCTAGACTTATTACTATTTCCAAATCCTTTTAAGGTGTCAGATTATTATTTATTTATTTTTTATTTCTTTCACTTTTGTGTGAAGTTTTCGGTACTTAGCCTATGATTGATGCCACTCGATTCGAGTGGATTCTTAGCACAAACTATAAATCCGTATTTCAGCACCGATTTTCATTCAATATTTATTTGCTGTCCGATTTGATCTTAGAATTATATATTTTTCTCTATTTATATATATACTACTCAACTATGTTTCTTTCTCAATCATTGGAACATTGATTTATTTGACCTTTGCTGCTTGTTCGGAAAAGTGCAACTAGTCCAGAGCTGCCTTTGGCTATTGCATTTCGCAATGTTAACCCCCTTGCAGTAGCCTCGTACTCATGCCCCTCCATCAATATCTTGGACAGCTACTTCTTCTTCTTCTGCTCTAAGTACCTTCTACCTAATGGCAAACATATTTGAGTACTTCCGGCCAGGCCCCACAGCAAGATGTTTTTTTTTTCTTTCTTCAACTTGAGCGATTTATTTGCTTTAACATGATGCAGGTCACAGCCGACCATACCACCGTCCGCTCCGCCCACCAATACCCCGCACTGCCATAAAAACAAACCTAAAAGTCAATAGCGTAAAATATATAAACCCAAGTAAAACTCGTAAAAAATCATTTCTTATTTATTTGAGCGCTGAGCGCGAAATGAAATATTGCGCAAGCAATGAAATTACATTTTTCCCTCATTCTTTGTGGGCGTCATTAGCGATGAGGATGCTGGTAAAGGAGAGTTAGAAAACGAGCAGAGTAGAGCGGATTACGCCTGTCGATGCAGCGTAAATATTTGCACAAATCTAATGAGCACTTGTGGACCGAGACTTACGGCTGCGAAAAATATGGGAGAGCTCAAAGATGACGCTTGAAAATGTTTTGAAAATGATAACAAATAACCACAAGTGAAGTCAAGCAAAAAGAAATTAGGGATGGCTAGAGTGCAGGATACCCTGTAAAATAGACTGATACCAGATGTTACCCCGATATAGTCTACTTCAGTAATCGAAATTTATTGCTCAGAGTTAAAGATGGAAACTGCATAAAACACGAAAGGATCCAACTAGTATATTTCAACTCTTGAATAAATCGATCTTTCATTATATTGTTAGCAAGAAATCTTATCCCTTACAGTTAAACGAAAACACTTATCTCCCATATCACATGAGGCGATTTAAATAAACTCAACTTTAATATACCCCACCTACCTATATGGAAGGTATAAGGTAAAAATAAAGAAAAGAGCAGACAAAAATACGAGAATCTTTTACACATTTGCGGTGCCAGCTCCCCGAGGCGTCGGCCCGCCTTCTACCCCAGGCCTGATAAGAAACTTGAGCACTTTGTCTCACTACCTTGGTCCCGCCCACACTTCAGACCAGCTGCCCTTTAGGCCACAGCAAGAGCCAGAGTCGGAGCCAGAGAGAGAGAGTAAGGCAACTAACTTGGCTAGTTGCGCATTGTTCCATTGGCAACATGAAGTAGTTGTCCCCGTCTCCTCTCCTGCCCTCCCACATACTATATCATGTTATCCACCCACTTGCACATGTGTTTTCCTTTTGGGCCATGGCCATTGTATATGGTAGCTTGTTGCCCCTAGCTCTCCGCTCTGCTATCACAATCTTAGTTATGAGCTTTCTGTTTGTTGTCCTTTGCCTGCTTCGGCCTGCTTCTGTCTGCTGCCTTATGGCGACTCCAGCTGAGCATTTTCGCCTGCCTGTAATTCAGTCATTTTCCATACTTCGTTTGCATTTACAACTGAAGAGCAGAGATGGAATATTAACGATTTACCAAGTTTTTAAATTAGCGGGTAGCTAAATAAACCTAATTTTTTAATTTATTGTCAAGTATAGTCTTATTCAATACAAGTTTTTAGATAACCTTTCTCATGGTCTTGTCGCATTCCTTATCTTGACCATGGCCAGTGGCGCTTGCCAGTCGCTGCATAAAGTCAGTTTCATAACTTTTTTACATCCTTTTATGAAATCATTTCGCTTTTTGTTTTTATTATTTTTGACCACTGGCATTTCATTGTGCGTGTTGATACATTCCCAATTTTCGTTTTATTCTTTTTATCGCATTCCGCTGCCTCATCGCTGCTTGCAATATTTTCGCCTGATTAATTTTTGAGCTTCCGAGACAGAGAAAGGGTCTGAAGGGACCGTTTTGCTGAGACGTTTTCTCACGCGATTTTTTGCTTTCAAGCCATCTCCTTTTTTGGCCCTAATTGCATATTTTGGCCTTAAACGTTGCGGTTATTATGTGCACTGTTTGTTGTTGTTGTTGCTGCTGTTGTTGTCGTTTCTGAACTTATTAATTGTGTTATTTAGTTTGGTGTTGGCCCGGTCAATTTCAAAGGCCCATTAGAGCTGGCCAATTTTAGTTCACGCACCGATACGCTTACGTTCTTTTGCCTTTCCGTTTGGCTATTGGGCTCCATTCCATTCGTTCACAAAAATATATATAATCAAAGAAGAACTGGCCATGCGTATCCAGTCGAGACACTTGAGCGGCTTAGCGAGCCACTGTTTGTGGTTTCTTTTTAAGTTTTCTTTTTACTTTAAATTTAAGCTATTTGTTTCTGAAGCAATCAAAATTTTGACTGAAATAAGAAAAAAGAAAATCTAAATTTACATTCAGTTGTGAACTGTTGTAAACTGAATTCCTGCACATAACAAATTAAGCTTGTAGATGTATGAGTTCTTTATTCCAGTTTAAAGTAGCCACGAAATTAATAAGTTTGCTTTAAAGCACTCATATTTCAGTTGAATTTTGTGGAGTTAAGTCTCTTTTACATAAAACCCTCTTACATGCTACGTATCCTTATATATTTTAAAGGTCTACCCTCATTGAGATCGGCAGGGCCATCAGGCCCAACACTTCAGCTGCGCTCCTTGCGCTCGCCTTCCACAATTTATTGAATTTTCTCGCCTAATTTACTTGGTTTTTATTTATTGTACATGTATGTGGGTGAGTGCGTGTGTGCCTATATATGTATGAAGACGTGTATTCATAAGCGAGCATTTTGTGCGCTTAACCACATTGCGTATACGTAACGTAATTTATAACTGCCAACACACATCCACCCACCCACACACACACACACACACACACACACACACACACACACACACACACACACACGCGCGCGCGCTCACATGCAGAGGCCGAACAACTTTTGGAAACAATATTTGAAATGAATGGGCGCCTCTTGGGGGCTCTTGCCTCAAGGATTTCAGCCCAGCCCACAACCTGGGGGTAGTTTATTAGTCTTATGTTGTTCTTGCTGTTGTTGTTGCTGTTGTCGTTGCGGTTCGCGGCGTCAATTCAATTTCGAGTCGTTGTTATCAAAACTTTTCGCTCTGTGTTTGACGAGATGACAAGCGCACAAAACGCGTAGCCAGCATTTCGTGTATTTGACTTTTAATAAAACCAACTTTCGCCGAGTTGCAATTCATAACCCAACTTTTCAAATATGATCCGGTTCTGCATGGTAAACACTTATTAAGTGCTTGCGAACATGGTCACCGGCTTGATGCCGCCAACAATGATTCCATTCCCATGCTCGGCATAAGCCACGCATGGTCAGCGCTCCATTCGCTCCCGCTTCTCAAGTCCTACAAATCAGGCTCAGAATAAAAAACCTGTTCTACAGCATTTTTATTTTTATTTATTTTTAATTTTTTTTTTTTTTTGATGTGGTTGAGCCACTCGATATGGCAGAACGTGTCGAAAAGGAGACTCACGAGCAGAGAATGCAAAATGGAAAAAAGAAACCAAAACTTTTCTAGACTATTCGAACTGCGAATACTCTTTGGAAACTACTTGCAAACAAATTCTATTTATAAATTGAAATTTTTGATATTGGGTTTTTTGTGTATTTAAAAAAAAATTTAAAAATAAATCTTTTATATTTTATATAAAAATCACAAGCTAAAAATCTGAAGAAATAATTGTTGTAGCTTTACTTTATTGTATACACTCGGAAATTGTTGGTAAAAATATATATATAAAAAAAGTCAATTAAAATTTGACATAAAATTGTAAGAAATTGGAAGGCAACCTCATAAGAAATCGGACTCCCTGGTTCCACTCCCTATTCCAGTTCCTCAACGGTTTCCCCTTTCAGTTCCCTTGCCTCTCAAGCTTCAAAAGTTTTTATTTTTCGGCTTCAGTTTCAGTTTCAGTTGAAGCTCATCGCCGACTGCCACGCCCACCTCCCATGCTCTTGAATATTAAATGCATATTGGCGTGCCGCATGCCCAGTCACTGAGCAAATATAGCGCGGAATGAACACTCAATGGACAACAACAGCAGCAACAACGTTTTTCGGAGAAATATTAAAAAAAAAAATAACAAAAAAAAATACACGCATAAAAAATAAATGAATACGCGTTGTGCTGACTGACCAATGCTGAAGTACCCTTAAAAAGCGCATGGCAAATGCATTTTGGTTTTAACTGATTGGAATCGAATGGTGTTATATTCCAATATCTGCGTCCGATATTCGCATTTGCATTGTTAACGTACGAGTAAATAAAGAAGAGCTTAATAATTGTATTAAGTAAGAATTGTGGCTTCTGAAAACTTTTTCAACTGGCAAATTGATAAATTAACTTTATGAAATCGTTAATCATTAAAGCTATAATGACATTATTAAAATATATTCACTTGAATGTATTTAAATAGATTTAATATCTGAATTTTTAAATATATAAGGATTAATTTTACAAATATCTCCATATCGAACAGAAGGTGAAAAATTAGAATACGAACTGTAAAAATGGAAAATTTGAAGTTTATTTAGAGTCAACTCATGAGTAAAAAATATTTCATTATTTTAAATAATTAGACAAAAGAATGCTTTATGTTTTACAAATGTGTCTAGAATGTCTAGAAAAGCAATTGAGTTCTTTATATTTAATGGGATACTTGTTTCATGTGGGCGGATACGATTGACCTTATCAAACAGAAACAAACAGAAGTACAAACAGACTGACACGAGGAACTCGGCTTCGTTGTTCATATATATAGAAGATGTAAAAGGACTGGGTACAGATGGCGGTATGTTTGGTCTATATGTATTTTTAGGAATGTAAACGTTTTATAAATAAGAATTTAATTTAATATTTCCCATTAGAGAAATTGTACTCAGTGAACACAAGGTTACAACATCGCCAGCTAAGTATTCACAACAATGGCTCACGCTTTATCCATGCGCGCCACAAATGTGGCAATCCTGTTGCTATGGCGAACAGTTTTATTGGCTTGCGGCATGGTCGTTGGCCAACATGTCGCGCATATAATTTAAATTTACATTTTGAAAACATAAACATAATTTTTAATTGCACACTGCGGACGCGCTCAGTTGCAAGGATAATCGAAGGCTAAGCGTGAAGTTGGATTCTGACAATAATTGCGAATACGCCACGTGTTTCGCACCCCATTTTGTTTGTACATGAATATATGAAATTATTGCCAGCGTCGTTTGCAGGATAATTAGACAGAAAACGTAAACAAACACACACGCACACGTACACGCACACAACTGTCATGCATTTGACATTTGTATTTAACTGTTAACTGGTTGCGGTTCTGCTCGACAGACGGCGCCACATAGGAGAACAAACGGAAAATGTTTTAGCTGCGAGCATTTCATTTAAATTTTACATGAGTCAAAGCCACAGCCAACACACACGACAATACAACCACAAGCATCACACACACAGCACGCAGACAAACACACATACATCAGCATGGCTCAACTTTTAGCCGAGATTGAGCAAAGATTTCTTGCCCCAAAAATTTAATTACTCTCCCTTTTTTGGTATCAGTCCCGCAACATCGTCCAGATGGCTTTTGTCATCGCAACGCAATAAAAAATTAAACTTTGCCAATTAATTTAATTCACATGCTGTTTAATGTTGGCTTTAAGCACACTTCCGTGCCGCAAATGTTTGCCTTGTGCCAGCGGAAAGCTCATGTCGCATGTGTTGCAAATATCTTAGGCATGCGAGTCATAACTTAACTTCAGCGTAAACGAAGGTGCGGAAAATTAAGTTTATGGCTTACGAAATGGGACTGCTGGGAGCCAAAACGGAACTGTTACTCAATAAACTTCAACCACATTTGCATATTATTATGTACACTTATGGCCGCAGGCTAGGTACGAGTAAAATATTAAGTATACGACTATTAAATCTGCACATTTTCCATTAAATTGCCAGCGTTAAGTGGTATTTTTAATGGATAGTTAACGGCATTCAATTAAGAGTTTATTATGTTTGTGTCTCTATCTCTATCTTTATCCTTATCTTTAATTTAAATTGAATTGAGGTATTGAATATTAAGAGCTGACAGGCCAGGAACACCCAATGCAGACTTCATTTTAAATATTCGCTCTTCTGCGCCACATGTATGTTTTACTGCCTTTTCTATTTATCTCACTTGACTCCTTAGCCCTCTTTATACTGCGCTTTATACATTCTTCAACTAGTTTTGCAAATCTTTTGACCTGATTCCGTCTTTATTCTCTTCAATCTTTATTTCATGCACTTTCTTTTCTCCACATGCACGTGACCCAAGCGCCCATTAATAGGGCGAAAGTAAATTACAAACTTTATCAGCTTTTTACCTCCTCGTCTTCTTCTTCTTCGCCTTGATGCACGTTTCCGTTTTCATTATGTCAAATTTCATGACAAAGATTACGACTTGGGGGCACTATATGGCATATAATACGTGCACGATGATAACGCTACGCACTGACATTAATCATTTCTTTAGCTTGTCGCTCAACTTTATAATTTCGGCAAGGCTTTATAACGCGTTTGTGTGTGTATATATTTCTATATATGTGTGTGTGTGAAGCTACAATTTTTCATACGAAATGATGTCATTAAACAAAGAACTGTAACGAACCGACAACAATAATGAGCTCAAGCTGCACGGAAACCAACGCATCGGTGCAGGACGAACAGCAGGCAAGCTGCAGGATAAGCACCAGCAAGAAGAGTGAGACAAGGAGATGGGAATGCGGATTGGATGTGGCACAAAAATTGTGCGATAAAATCCCAAAACGATTTATATGAACCAAGCGAAACGACACGCCAGTTATAGCAACAACAATAGCAACAGGGTGGAAAATTCAGCACAGAGAAAAGTGACATAAACTTGGTAATACGTTAAGGCCCGGCCCATACATACTAACAAATAATGAAGCAACAAGGCGTCCCGCTAGTAAAGTTGTTGCTCCAAAATATGCTACCCCTTGACACGCTGCGCATCTGCAGACAGATCTAAGCCGCGTGCGAGGGCTGTTCAAGCCAAAGCTCTAACTGAGTAAAATAAGATAAGATATATTTTATAAGACAAAACATCTGATATAACTTTCTATATGTGGTAAACTTTCAAGGGAAGAAAACAATCCAATTTAATATATCTTTATCGATCGATCTTTTGATATATTATGATGTTCCTAATTGTTATTACTAATTACTAAATGGTATGAAGGTCTGTTATATATTATATTATTTTCTCACATATATAACTTCTATTTTGTATTGAAATATTTGTTTTTGCCTCAATACCAAATGCTCAATTACGAAACAAATTGCAAGTGAAAGCTTTCAATTACATTCTCTTTGCTATATAGAAATACACATAATCTAAACAGTTTTCACTAACCACTCTCGTCTATATGGCTATGGCCGTAAGCCAAAAAGTTGGCCAAAACGGATGCGTCAAGTTGAATGGCTGTAAAAGCGTTGAATGATGTTCTGACCCGACAGACGGCCGGCTCATCAGCGGTGTACGGCAAGTGGTTCTAGCGGCTTGCGACACGGCATATTATGTATGCAAGTCGGCAACACAAAAACAAATACAAAAACACACACGCACGCACTCGCGCACTCACGCACACATACACACACACACACAGCTGTAGACTGTCGCACGCACACAGCGTTTTACACGTACTTCGACTGGGTCGCTGTATTCAACATTTGGCCGTTTCCGTTGTGGGGCCTCAACGCAAATCACGAGGCGCAAACATTTAGTCAACCAGCCCTGTACTGAGGTGAAGGGCTTAGGTAACTGGAGTGGGGCTTGATAGGATGTGGGTGTGGTGAGCTTAGAGTTCCGAGCCGAGGTTCAGCGATGACGTTGAATGACGACGAATTTTGAATACGAATTTCATTATACGCACCACTCAATTATTCAGTAATCTAGTTGGGACAACAGCGCAGCTGGTGGTGCGGTGAGCAGCGGCCGGGGCAGGTTGGCTGTTGCTAAGAGACGGGCTATGTTGATTGCTAACCCAGCACCTAACCTACCCCATCTACCTCATACAATGCTTCCAGCCAACATTTTCAAATGTTAACAAAATGTTGCAGTTGCTGCGCCGCAGAGCTAATTAACGTAGTTATTTTTTGTTGTTGCTGCTGTTGTTGTTGTTGTTGTTGAAAATGCAAATCTGTACTTATATAACACGCAGCATGGCACATGAAACACAAATTGCCGCATTGGTTAGAAACACGCGCACGTCGCAGCCCGCACAAATTGCCAATTCTTTTGAATTTTGATGAGCTCTTTGTCAAGGTTCGAGTTCGATGTTGCTCTCGTTGTCATTCATTGTTGCCATTGTCGCTGTGGCTGGCTTTAGTCAGCAACTAAACAGCCGTTAGTTGCTGCCAGTAATTATAATTATGCATGTGTACACTAATTAATTATGCATGCACCATGTGAAGTTCGAGCACATTTTGGAGGGCTGGCGGAACAACAACAACAACAACAACAACAACAACTGTTGTGCGGCTCAATGGACTCATGGCCATAGGGGTTGGAGGGGTGTGCGTGTTTCTACTATTCTGTCACACAGTTGATGATATATCAGTACAGTTTATTGAGCATTGAGGCATACGCGTGTAGCTGCAATTAGATTAAAGCACTAATCGCCAGAATTTTGCGGCGGGCGCACGGGGCGTATGGATAATGAAATTAGTGTAACCAAAACAACAGCTAATACATGTACACACAGAGGAAGGATGAACAACAGTAATACAGAGGGGGAGAGAAGTTGAGAATGAGAATGAAAGCGAGAGACGAACGTATAGTACACATTTTTCAAATAACTCCAAAAGTTGATTTAGATTGTAAATATTTATAGTATTTAGTATAAATAAACCGATTTAATAAAGATGAAAGTGATACTAGTTAGATTCAAATATATGTTACAGTGAATCCCCTATTCATCTAGAACGGGTACGTTTAACAGAAGATATAACTATGAAGCACATTTTAATTGACTTTTCGTTCTTAATTACCAGAAGATTGAATTACGCCAAGTAATCCGAATTTCACAGATCCCACCATTTGTGCAAAGTTTTATCTTAAGAATTCCATGAGATGCTGTGTAAAATGAATATCGCTATAGCAAAGCCGTGTTCGCTTACTTTAAAAGAGGTGTTCGAGAATGGCCTTGAGTAAACATTCATATTCTTTCCGGTCTTTGTATAAGTTGACTAAGAAGCTTGAGGAAAACAATTTGCCCAGACCACGAAATGCAACCAATTATTATGCAAAGCTCAATTTTACTCCCCTTAAAATACTGTTCACCCAACCAAGTTTTCGGTCTTACTTATGCATGCGCAGTTAAGTACGATTTGTTTATGGGGCAAACGCAAGAATCTTGCAACTTATGCAATTTAATTTCAGAACCCTCACGCCCTGTAGCCAGGACCTTGGCATGCCAACTGCGGCTGCTCCAATTTCCCGGCACCTTTCGCCATTTTCTCCCTTTCGACTGCGCCGTGCGGAAAATGCAAATGTAAATTATTGCAAATAATATGAGACAACAGACTGCAGTTGTGCTGTAATAAAGAGATAAACAGCAAGCGGCAATATGGAAAAAGTAAATAATATGTGCCACAAACTGTTGCAAAATGCCATACACTCACTCACAGCCTGCCACACAGGTGCGCAGAAACAAAGAGAAAAAGGAAACAGAGAAAATCTGAACTGACTTTATAAATATTTATGCAAGTTTATTGTGACATTTTATGGTGAAAATATAAAAAACTGAAAAGAGTTTTTCCTCTTTTTTACTGAATCTGAACGGGAAATATAACCAATTTTCATGGGTACACAAATTGTTGTTGGGAAACTATGTATTAGACAGATATAAAAAATGTATATATAAATGGGATATTCAAACGGGCAGGGCTTCGGTTGCCTGCATTTAACCAGGGTATCTCTTAGTCTAGCACTCTGATTCAAGTCTCGCACTTTGATCGCACACACTTGACTTCGCTACTAACTGCTTCCAGCTGATGCAATGTCCACTTACAACTGTTGCAGCAACAAAATTCAACTTGGGCTCATTTTAAACTTTGAATATTTGCAAAGATTTCATTTAATATATATTTTTCTAAGTACTTCTATTTATGGGCAAACTCATTTGTGAAGTCAGCGCCAAGAAAAAATAACTTGTAGAACTTTCAGCAACCCAAAACTTGAGCCTCCCAATTCTATAGGCAAAGTTTCGTGCTGCTTGCGCATTAAGGATTCATCTGGACTTTGCCAAGTTGAACGTCTTCGAGCATTGCTGTTTCTTGTCAACAGAGAAGACCTGGTAGTCTGATTCACTGAACTGACATGTGTGGCAAATGGCAATCGGTAATTACTGCTAACAGTTTCCATATCGCATGTCGGGCTACCAAAGTCATCCCAATCAAAGGAAGCATTCAACTTTTCGCCGCATATATTGCGTATTCGTCATGTTGCAACGTAATGCATCAGTGTTGGCATAATTATTAAATAGGCCATTATCTGTCATTATGTGCACACAGCTGATAAATAAGCCTCTTTGTGGCAAAAGTACTTGTAATACCCTTCAAGGGCGCCATTAGTCATCAATTGAGTTGTCGCAATTAAGAGCAACTAATATATTTATTATTTTAAAGTGCTGACTCTTACTTTGCGCAGCAAGCTCTATTTACAATATAAGTCTGAAACGTATTTAATATATATTTCAACAAACCATTTCTAGATTACAGGTTACATTCCTATGAGTGGTATTTAAATTATGTCCTTAATTCTATGCTGAATGCCATCTGTTGATTAGCGCTTTGTTTAATTTGAATATCATGTATTTGAAATGTGTTCAACGTGAGTTTCCAGTCAGCTTTTAATACCGTTGACAATGCAAATAACATTTTTAATGAAATTAAATACACATGTCAACCAGCTGGAATAGAAACAAAAGCCCTGTTTAGGCTGTCCGGCGGGAGTTTACAATTACAATTTACAATTTACAATTTTCGTGGGTGACAGAAAGCCACAGAAACTGCGCGAAATGTTTTGAATGCCTTTATTCATTTTTTGTTGATTCATTTAAATTTTTGGTTTTATGCTGCGCTTATTTTGATGGAATTTCACTCTAACGGGCAAAAAAATGTTGAAAATAAAATCCACTGCGGTCGTTTAAATGACCACCGAAAAAATACTATGCAAATGAAATTATATAGCAGCAAAGACAAACATCAAAAACAACAAAATACTGCAGAATAATACTCGCATTGAAATTGATATACAAAATTGAAATGCAAGCAAATAAATATTTAGTCCGACAATTGAACTGCGAATTATATACAGCCACAATCGATCAAATGCAAATGAAATCAACTGAAATTGCGAGCAAATTGGAACGGCAGCTTAATTTAATAAACTCACCTGATAATTAGATATATTACATTAAGGTTCATTCTCAGATAATTACAAAATTACTCTTTTTGTATGTAAAATTTCTGCTAAGCATTCCTTTAACTTTTTAATAATTTATCAGTTGTGTATATCAGTTTTGTATAACCATTGTGTGTAACAGTTGTGTGTAACAGTTGTGTATAACAGTTGTGTATAACAGTTATATATAACAGTTATGTATAACAGTTAGGTATAACAGTAATGTATAACAATTGTGTTATGCCGTTATGTTCAACCATTTCGTATAATGAATATTTGTATAAAAGTTAAATAATATATTTTATATTTTATATTTATATTTTATTTTATTAATATTTGAGTTTTACATATCCATTACATATTTGTAAAAGCTTTAAGTGATCAGTTTGGTTGTATGAAACAAATTGGACATTAGCATAACAGATTTAACTTACCAGCCTCATTCATGAGTTCTCTAACACAGAAGTAGAACAATTTTTCATATCACAACACATTGTATATCAGTTAAAATATCTCAATTTCGCTAACACTCCTGCTCACCAATTTATTCATCGACAAAAGATAGGCCCAACCGAAATTTTCAACTCTTTTCGTACTGAGTTTAAGAGTTTTCCAAAGAATTGTCTAAATCAATCAAATAGATAATTTAAATCTAGCAGAAAACAAAGAGAAATGTTCGCTGAGCTTTTTGGTACCCACATCTGAGCTATTTAGATTGGGTCACCTCAATCAAATTGGGTGCCGCAGTTACCATTGGCGGCTAACATAATGACCCCAAAAAAAGTGTTTCTATTAATAGCGGCGCCTGCTAAGCATAGCGGTAAACTGTGTTAAATGCCAGCTCCACTGCACCGCTGCCCCGCTGCCTCGCTGCACGGCTTCCTTGAAGCAATCGTCGCCCACTTAGGTAAAGTAGAACCCGTTGTGCAGCTCGTTTCGTAGAAATTTTTCTCGTATCTGTATTGAATTTTTTCTAGCCCAAGCAGTCGAGCATCTTTCTTGGCTACTCGCAATCTACACTGCGCCCTCTCTTTGTGTCCATCTCTGTGAGAGTGTATGCTTGTGTCAGTGTGTGTGTGTGTGTGTGTGTGTGTGTGTGTACACTTTAGCGTATGTCACCAAATGTCATTGACACGATTTGCTTTATGCTGCATTTTTCCCAACCTCACCACAAAGCAACAACAGCAACAACAACAACTAGCAGAAGAAAAAGAAGAGCGACGTGTGTAAGCATTATATATCTGGCTATATCTGTGCCGACGTTTTACACGCCGTTTACTTTGTGGCAGGCCACCTCAGCGTTTTTATACCCTAGAGCCTATGATACGATGTTTAATGGGTATATTGGTTTTGTGATGCTGAGAGTCTATACTAATTTCAAAAATCTTTTCGGAAAATACTTCTAAATTATATTACAAACTGCACAACAAATATGGGAACTCCAAATTTATACAATACAATATTGTATAGGATATTTATTAGTCAGGCAATCTCACTTAGAGCATTCTCATATGTTAGTTCTCAGTGTTTGTCTTTCGTTTGCTTCGCCTACCCATTCAGCGATAGCAATGTCGCTGGGACACAGAGAGGGGGCGACATAGGGTCGAGAGCTACATGTGAGTTGATTGTTATCAGTGTTGGGAAAAGTGCCGACACACGCAAGCACAAGCACACACACATACACAATAAATGCACACATACATACTAATAATAAAAGCTACAGCTGCATTTGTGCAATGATTATTGATCTAAAATTCGGGGTCTGTGCACAGGTGCATAGGCTAATTAACAACAACAACAACAACAACAACAACAACAAACACAACGCTAATTCGCCGTGAGCCATGTATGCAAATGGAATCAATCAATCAATCAATCAGTAAAACAGCTAGTTAGTCAGTCAGTCATGCATTGAGTCATTTGGCAACTTCGGGCAAATTAAACCCAAATATTTGAATTGCATTTCACATTTTCAAATTGTATGTGACACAGTGAATACACATACATATACATATATAATATTTAGATACAAATATATACATTCTGTTATTATCTAGGTTTTTGCTGCTGCTGCTGCTGCTGTTGTTGTAAGAACAACAAACTGCCCAACTAGTTATGCACATAAGTGGGCCAAACTGTTTGTCTATTAAATACAGTAGCATATAAAAAGTCATCACAGCTGGATGTACGAATGGTCATATGCTATAGACTTTATATATATATATATATTACCGCGGATAATTAAGCCTCCAAATAAGCTAACAAATTATAATTATAATTATAGTTACAAATAGAAATATGAGTTTTAGTTTATTTCAATTTCATTTGAAGTAATTAAAAATGATTTTTCTGTACATCGTTTTCTGCCATTGGCAATTCATGTAATTTGCACTATAATTTATTAAATTTAAATATAAAAATCTCAAAATTTACAAATTGCGCATATACTTAATAAATATGAACTAATGCAATTATTTGTAGCAGCTGACAGTTTTTTTTTTGTTTTTTTCTTTTATTAATTTGCATGAATTAATTAATAATTCGCAATAAGTTTAATTTCCATTATTCACATAAAATTCATTTTATGCAAATTAATTTATTTTTTTATTGCTCCGAACTGTTTGAAATGCTCGACGTCAAGTTTCCGACAAGGGCAATCGATTAAAATGGTTAACGAAACGTGTCAAATTGATTGAGTAGCTCATTGGAAGAGAATTAATAATAGGTGGGAGTAACAGTGTCGTGAATGAAACAAACTTATATTAAAATACGCTAGAGAACCAAGTTTTTAAGTATTTTTATAATACCACAGTAGCAGCAGTTCTAACAGTCAGTACAATTTTAATCAACGCCATTGTAGTACAGTAGACATATAAGTCGGTAGTGTGTATAGTAGCTTATAATACAATGCATATAACCAGGCATATTGGCGATAACAGACAATCTTATACAAGTTTCTTACATCAGTTTGTATAACAGTTTATCTTATACTTTGCTTAAAACATGCCATACACTAATTACTCTGCAGTTCATATGACAGTGTATAAACAGCATTTACTTCTTTTCTGAAACCATGTAATTGCATGCTTTTATACAAAATAATGCACAAAGTGTTATATGCACTCGTCGCTTAGATATATTTAAACTGTCATTTTCTCCCCATTTAAAACCCACTGCAAGTTGTCACAGTGCACCTTTCCCCATTTCCCCCTAATAGTCTCTATTCATGCGTTTGAGGTTTATTTTAAGAACGTGAATACATTGGACGTTGCGTTAGAGCTCCGCGCATTTCCACAGCTCAGCAAAAAGCGATGTCTGCAGACAATCGTCGAACTCCACATACCCATATGCATACACATTCAAAGATGTATATATGTATATATATATATATGTATGTGTATAGAAATGTGTGTGTGCGTGTGGTATATCATGGTCTGTGAAATGTTTTGCATGTTTACTCATGTATTTGCATTTCGTGTGACATAAATCACGCACATGACACAACACAATACAACACGATGCGCGGCCCAAGGCACAAAAGAGAAATGCCGAACGGTAGCGGCAGGCAGTGGGCGTTGCCTTCAAAGCGCAAGGGGTCGCCCACACAACCCACACAACCCATTCCCATTCCCAATTCCAATCCCATTACCATTTTCATTCCTGTACCACAGTCGCTGCAGCGAAAATGTCGCCCTGCATTTTTTCAATGAGCGCGTTGATTATTCCGGCAACCTTCGACCTTCCGTTACGGTACACCGTCTGCCAGTCATCCGTAACAGTTTCTTCGGCTTAAAAAGAAAACAGAAAAAGAAAGATTTTAAATCAAGATACAAAATTATTGAGCGCAAAGCAGTAAAGAAATTAATTAAGCTGTCAGCCGCAACGTACTTTTAATCTAAGAATTCTTCACTTGCAACATTTTGATGAATGTGAAGTACTAGAAAAATAGTATCAATATTTTGTTGTTCTTTATCCAATTTATTACAATTTCGAACAGATATTTTAATTCCATTGAAATGTGTTGCCACAATAAAATCAACAGATTTAATCCATTTAATTTGATTATATATATCGAAAGTAATTCTTTTATAATTAAAAGAGCATTTAAATGTCGACTTGTTGTCGTTTCAACTTAAGCTTGAGTCACTTGGCATTTGCATTTGCAAATGTCATTTACGAATTTCGACTATATTAATTTCACATTCCCTTTAAAGGCTGGCGAATATTTTACATTTTCTTGACATTGATTGATTTGCGAGCCCAAGTCCCAAGCCCAAGTCATTTGAATCAAGTACAGCTTTATCAGTTGCCTGCCATAATCGGATTTGCCTCACAGTTAAGTTAAGGCAATTACCTAAAGAGCAGCCCCATCAGACGCACAGCTAATTCGGTGCAGTCAGCAGCAGCATCAGCAGCAGTAGCTGCTGCTAAGTAGCAAACCATTTGAGGGCCAATTTCATGGCTCTATTAACTGACTTGCATTTGGCCGCCTATAAGTGGCGGCTAATCCGGCTGCTATCACCTGGAACTTAATTATATTCAATGTTCAATTGAGCTGCCTTATAGGAGTTACAAGTGACTTCCGATTTCCGCTTTCCATGTGTCAAATCGGCATGGCACAATCGGCACGCAAATCCGGGCTCTAGGTAAATCTGCAATCACAGACAAACATTCCATACGGGCCGAGTATCCAGCCCTCAGCTGCAACTGTTGTGGGGCAAATGTAATCATGAAATCACGACCGTAACCCCAAGAGGAGGACGTTAACTGAACAGCCGCTAATTCAATTAGCGCCCCAAAATATGAATTCCCTCAACTGTTCCCCCAGTTAGCTATTCAAAGTCGGAATTAGACTTGGAGTCGTAACCGCCGCTGGCACTTCTGCTTAGCCGGCTCATGTAATTGGTTATAATGTGTACATAAATCAGGGGCGTTTTGTCGTGGGCGGCAGTCTATGAGAATCCGTGACTACAGTTGCTCTCAAACACAAAACGCGTCATGCTTTGCGGTGGATTTTATGGCAACACTATCCAACGTATAACTTCGAGCTGTGCGTTGGCTAAGAAAGAACCGCTTATAATATATAGAAATGAACCGAAAATTGATAAATCAATTGACATAGATGTATCCAAACATATCGTTTCTTATTCTGAATCTCAAAAAAAAAAAAACACAAATATTGCTCTGAATAAGTTTTTATCATTGCAACTTACTTGCAAAAATTTTCATTATAATTTAATTTTTTTTTTTGAATGTCTGTACTTCTTCCTTTATAAACTGATTTTATTATATTTGCATCAAATTAGTTCTTAGATATGCAAACAAATCTAAGTTTTTTCAAGTTTTCTCTCTTTCGACAAACTAAGTTTACTTTCCAATCTGCACAGCAGTTGAAACTGTTTCCATGCAACTCGTAGGACAGTGTTGTGAGCCGTGGCAGAGAAATGCAAATGCAGAAGCCTGAAAGTGCCTGCAACTGCTAATAATGGGCATTATCATTATGTTGATGGAGGGAGAGGTAGGGTGCTTGGCGAGGAAAACTCGATAACTATTTCACACAGGCATTCAGCTTGTTGAGTTGCACGTTGTGCGGGCAAGAGGGGAGAGTTAGAGAGAGAGTAGCAGTCTTTTTGGTTGGGGTTTCGGTTACACGCACACACACGTACACACATATGCACACTTACAGAAATCCACACACCCACTCGCACGCCCGCTTTAACATGCATTTCTCATGATGCGGAATTTTGTTCACTTGACATTTTGACATTTGGCAGCTGGTGCCAAATTAACGCGACATCAATGCAAGCCACTGTGGTGGGTGCAGCGGGCTAAGGGGAATTGTGGTATTAGGGGAAGCAAAGAAGGTGGCACTAGCTATAGTTGGCTGTGCTGAAAAATGATGTTGAGCGCATAAGCCCGGCCAAAGAATGGCGCCTAAGGGGTAACCCGGGTGACTGCTAACCAACTGCCTGACGCACTCACTAATTTATCATGTTCGACAGTTGTTATTGTTGTTGACAGGCTGACAGAGAGTGGGCGTGGCACTGCACAGACAATATGGTGCGCCAGTGCATCAATGTGTTAAATTCTCAAAGTCCTAATTGAAAGAGATACCATGCAGTTAAAGGCAAGTAGCTGTACATTTGTATATGCATAAGATATATGCAAAGGCTGTGGCAGGACAATCAACTATGCATGGAATGCAGCTCATATTCGACATAGAATTTCAATGAACTAAGGCCGGGCCTGATCAAATTGGCACTAAAATGATTTACAAGTGAATGGCAAAATCTTCGACTAATGCGTCCAAGCATGTAAATGTAAGTTGAAGACTACGAGTGGGCGGGGAGAGTGTTGGATGGTGTGTCTGGAGTCTGTTGTCAAAATCAGATCCGAAGCCAACATGAAAGCAGGCAAGAAGACTATGTGGGGCGCCAAACAACAATAGATAATGCATGTGACACATATGTATACAACAAAGACAAGAGGCATAAAGAAACAAGCCACAGGAATACAAGAGCTTGCCACAGACAGGCCAAGAAAAACAACAACAACAACTACAAAAGCAAGCAGCATCAGCTTGAAAATGCCCACGATTTATTGTTGGCAGCCAAGAGCTGTAATAAATCGAAGTCAAGCAGACACTTTGCCGCTTCTTCTGCCATTAAAAGATAAAAAATCAATCTGCACGAGAGATAAACGAGAACAACGCACAACAAAAAAAGAAAAAAGATCTGAAGTATGCTATACTTGCTCTGATTGGATATTAGTTAATTATGTGCTTATTTGAAGTTCATTAACGTATTGAGAATGTGATGCGAGCAAACCAATTAAGACATAGAACCTATTAGACACAATGAAGTCAGCAAATCGGGTGAAGTAAAAAGAAGCAATGTAAAAAGTACACTAGAAAAACCTCAGTATTGTCATTGCTATTACTCTCTACCTAAAGTACAACTCGAGCGCACAAAACACAATTTGAATCATAATAAAAGATAACTTGACTCAATTTGAAATGTACCTTGACAAAGTCTTTGCCATAAACAGAGTTCTTTTTCATCTTTCTAAAGCTTTTCCACTGAGCTCTGAGCACCGAGTGAGAGTGGCAACTAAGTTTATTCACATTTCATTCGTTTACCCACTCACATGCACTCATAAATTGACTTGGAGCTTGAAAGTGAACCGAGGAGCAACTGTTCGGACAGTCAACGTGACGTATGCGCAATGTGCCAACACTTTGACTAAGCACTTAATTTAAGGCTGCCTTCATAAACAGAATGCAAACATGTGCCCAACTCTTGAGTCCGGCTGCAAACACTTTGCCAGCTGCTCGGCTCGCATTTCAATTAAGCTCCGGCGTTTGGGCCATTTTTGCAGACAATTAGTCCGCAGCATGAATTATGGCTTGAGTTTTATAAGTAAATCATGGTCAGAGCTGGTCATAAAATAATTTTAAATAACGGCCAGAAAAAAAGACAAACGTAAAAAGAGTAAACATTATGAAAAATTAAGAAAAAAAAAGAAAAATTTAGCTGCATGTGTGTAGTTAACTATTATGGCTGTGCCTGGGCACAGCTTATGCTATGCAACTTTTGTGCTTCATTTCCGTTTCCGGCTGCTCGCATGCACATTGACTGCAGGCAAGTCAAAAGCTAAAGGAAGCAGAGAAACAGCGAGAGAGGGAAAGAAAGAATATGTGGAAGCATATGCATAATAGCAAACGTGCCGAAAGCCAAAAATATATGCCCAAAGACAATGGTAGGGTGTATGTCTGTGTGTGTGTGTGTGTGTGTGTGGGTGTGGCAAACTGCAGCTCGTTTGTTTTGACTTTCAATTGGAGAGCTGTTGCTTCTGGCTGCTAACGGCTGCTCGCTGCCATCCAGCCAGCCAACCCGCCAACCCGCCCGACTGCTGTCTGTTTCCTGTGTGCCTGGCAGCCTGCTGCTGGCTCCTTGCTGAACTTTGGCCATTTGTTTGCTGCCTTTTGGAAATATAATAAAGACAGCACTGGGCACATAATGCATTTTGCTTGTTTACATAAATATTTGCACAAGATGAAAAAAAAAAGAAAAGCCAGAGCCGGAAACAGCAGGATGCTCGCCCACAATGCACAAAGGCCACCTATGCCAAAGAAATGCGCACATATTTTCTAGTATTTTTATGAAAAATCTTTAATCTTGTCAAGCTGTATCCAATATGTTATTTCTTCATAGGATCAACAAATATTTGCACGGCTTATCCAATGCTTCTAGTCATATTTTGTTGTTTACACGACTCACGCTGCCATCTCTAGCATTTGACACAACTTGTTTATCCTTTAATATATCCTTGTTCCAGCCCTTCTGCAATTGCTGTTGCTACTGCTTATCAATTGCAATGTCTCGGCTCGTTTACTTCATTCTTTACATTGCCTTGTCCTGGCCAAGAAGAAGATGGGTTCAAGTTATGTCCTATTTGCAGTTTTGAATATTTGTTTTTGACCCCCGGAGCAAATGTTCTTCGGTCCTTCATGTCTCGCAGGTCACTTTGGATATTTATCACAATTTTTATAAAACTTTCTATGTGGCAGAAGTAGCAACAACAATAACTATGGACACTAAATGGAAAAAGTTTCATTTGGCTTGATTAGTCAACCAGAGAGTTAGAGCGAGGAAAGGGCTGCAAATGGCAGCACTCTAGGGATTTAGGCAGTTGACAATGGCAAATGGTGGAGGATAATGGTAAAGTTCAACTAAAAGTTGCTTTAAATAAATTTCAAATAGAAATGCAAATGACTCGAGGACATTAATTGTAGAAAACTTTTTAGATAACTCATTCACTTTAGACAGCAATCAACTGTGATCTGAGACATGCCAAATGCATTATAAAGATTAAACTAAAGGGTTTCAGTTCTAATATCTTCTATTATAGTTTAATACGACAATTGATTTTTTTCATACAATTTTAATGATAATATAAATAGTAAATCAACTATTTCTTGTTTTCTCATTGCAGCATCTGCTCAAGGGAATCTACAACATTAAGTCAACTCAACTATACAAATACTATATATAAGGTTTGTTTGATAATCTAAGAAGCATTTTATCAAAACATAAGTAATTATGTTAGATTCTGCATAAAAAATCTGTAAATATTTAGAAAATTATTGTTTTTTTACACCTAACTAAATTTGTGATATATTTAGCTGTCTTAAAAATATAAAATATTATTTATTCTATTCAGCTATTCATTCTTTTGAAAAATCCTTCTTCAATATTGAACTTTTGGTTAATTACTATTTCAATGGTTTTTCTTTTTCAATCAATATGTTCTGTGCACTGCCAAATGCCTCAAGCATTTGCTTTTTAGTCTGCAACGTACATTTAGGATAAATACTGCAGACAGATTGTGCCACCCAACGCCCACACTTTTCAATTACCCAGCCCGCCTGAGGCGAGGCTTAAGCAACCATGTCAATTCCTTGGTCACATACATTGCTCCACACAGAGCACTCGAAGAGGATAAAAAACGGAAAAGTGCAGCTCAAAGTCATTTGCACTGTTTGGTTTCCACATCCGCAGTTCCAATTACGTTTTGTGGCCGCGAAATATGCGTTGGCTGTGCTGTGCTGTGCTGTGCTCTGTGATATGAGATGTGCGTGCCCAAGGAATGCTGTTCATTGCTTCAATCTCCTACTCCCCTTTGGCTGTAGTCTCTCAGTTGCAAGAGCAGATCGTATAGCCTTCACCCACATGCTGCGCAAATAAAGCAAAGTCAGTAGCAATGATTTAATTACGCAAACAAGCAACTTAAGAGGCGGCCGGGGGTGTGCGTGTATGAGTCTTGAGTTGCCTGCCAGTTGGGAATATGTCAAAACAAACATAAAATGGCGGCTTGTGCCACTTGAGCTGCAAGTTGCTCATACGCTGCGTTGTCAGCCTCCAAGGCGCATTCTCGACAGCTGTTTGTCTGTCTGTGTGTCGAGCGCCTTCTGCGAATTCACTCAACTCAACTTCCCTTTCAACTTCTCTTTGGTTTGGAAGCCCTCATCAGTCGCCGTCTTCAACGAAAAATGCAATTCAAGCAATTTTCAATTTTCGTTGCACGCACGTCGCGCCCCTGGCACAAGATGCGCATAGCTACCCAACCAGAACAGTCTTTACTGTTAGCCAAGCCCCATCTCATCCTTCCTCTCCCCTTCTCTTTCTCTCTTGCCATCTCTCTCGCTATCTCCGTTAACATCTTACCCCTGGCCTTGGACAGTAAGCCTGCTTTACATCAAATTGAAAAAGCAAACTTGTCGCGCTAAAAATTTTTATCATTCCGCAGGTCTACTGCCAATTTTTTTGCTTGCCCCAATCCCTGCTCCGCACATAGCAGCTGGCGTTAGCTCCCTTGTAACCTGCTGCCTGACCCCTGCTCAGCGTTGCCCTCTCTCTTGATCTCGTACTTTCTACCAGCCCCTGAGCCTGGCAGCACTTTTATGGCTTAAGCAGTGCTTTGCAATGCGTTAAAATCGTGCGAAAACTTTTTGCACAAGATTTTATTTTATTTTTTTCTTTTCGCTAAAAGTTGCCTGTTAGACGCGTTATTTTACTATCTATCTCTCACTTGCCCTCTCACTCTCTCTTTCACACTCTCCCATTTTTTCTCTCGTTCTCATGGCTTCGCTTGCAACTTTCGCTGTTGAGCTCAAAATTAAGGCATTAATGTTGGTTTTATGGATTCGTCTAAATTGGTTTCTCTTTCTCTTGGACTTTGCTTGAAGACTGTTAGCCTGGCAGTTAGTTAGTGAAATGTACTTAGAGTCCAGCAGTAAGCTTCGCAGCAGTGGCAATTGCATTCAAATAACTGTAACAGTAAAGATTTAGCTAATCTCCTTTGCTCATTTGGAAGCTTTTGTTCTTTAGCAGCTGCTCTGGAACTCTTTGTTAAATGGGCTGAAATAATCTTCGAACGGGCTAACATTTTTAACATGAGCTAAGAACAACTTTAATGAAATTTATTACTATATACAACCAACGGGTATTTATAATATTGTAATGAACTAAATTGAAAATTAATTGAATTGACTAGAAGAGAAGGCACTTAGATTGTGCTGGAATGCATTATGACAAAGCTCAATTCACGAAGTAAAATTTGTTTATTGACTGTGTGAATATATAGCTAGATAATCTATGAAACTAAGGTGGATTCCACACCCACGTTGCTTCCATACACGAATTTCTTGAAAGTCTAGTGCTTACAATTTTCGCAAACATTTACACATATAGAAAGTAGTACAGCTCAAAATGTCGCTCTTGAAAGTATGCAGTAAACCATGTTTATAGTAGCATAAAACAGCCTTTGCTCACATATAGTTAGATTGCGGCAAGATATCTCATGTTATCCTCTATCCTTTTACTCAAAACTATATTTATTTATAAATAACAGAAAGTATTCGCTTAAAAAACTATTAAATTGTGTATTTTTCACTTTCAAATAATAATCTTTTTTGAAGCGTGTTAGTAGAAGCTTGAATCAAAGTTTTCAATGATACTTCAAATATTGAAAACACCAAGCCAAAAATTTCAAATTTCATTGACGCTAACTCGTGTATTTAAAGCGCAATATACGATGGATATGCCATACGAGTATATACATAACACACATTTTCTGCTCGTGGCGAATAGGAAAAATCAATAGATTGCTTTTGAGTCGAGAATACTTATTCAACGTTTAAACTAGTTTAAACAAACAATTAATCCGTAAAATTCTGTGTACACTCAACCAAATCCTATCATATGTATAACCTAGTCGTATAATAATATAATAAATATCGTTTTAGTATAGCTTAATTTAAGACCTGTTAATAAAAAAGACATTGGTCGAGCTGGCTAAGCAAGCCTTATCAAACTTAAACTTTAGCTGCTCCAATTTAGCTTAGCTGATAACTTGCTCGATTTGTACCAAAAGCAAAACTTTCTCTATTACAACAAAAACTCATTAGCTTGAAGGTAGACTTCTATGTTAACAGGTAGTTTAGACTCGTGTTTTACATTTCTGCACAGCAGCAGCAAAAAATGAAACTTTACACACTTTTTCAAGCCCAACACTTGTCAAACAAAAAGCAATTTACAATGAGAGACCTCGACGATGGGATGGTAGGGCAGGTAAAGACTTCCAATGCACAAATGCAATGCCAACACAGCCGCGGCATCAACAGCAACAACAACAACAACAACAACAACGATAACAAAAGTAATACAAATGACTGCAAATAGTCGAAGCAAACAGCAGCAACAAAAACAAAAGCGTTGAAAAAAGAGCCCATAAAGAAATGAAAGAGATTTTCCAAAGTCATTTGGCAAGTGTCGAGCGACGAGACGATGATGACGACGACGACGACGACACCGAAGAAGGAGGGCCAAGGGCAGAGAGTGCCAAAGTAACGAAAGGAAAGTGACGAGTGGAAAGTATCAAGTGCCAGGCAACAAAAGACAAGCGACGAGCTACGAACAATGCAACTGCTGCAACAACAGCAATTAAAAAATGAGTCTAAGTCTTGAGCAATTCGCATAAAAAAGCTGAAAAGCAAACCGTATAAAGCAACCACTAAAGCAGATTATATCTCAACAAAACTACAAAGCTCAAAGAAAGAGAAGATGAACAAGAAGAAGCAGCACTTCATGGCTGAAAGAATTTTTAAATGTAAAAATATAAATTTAAAATAGTCTAAGCAGGGAGTGCTCGCATAAGTTATACCCTGCAGGAGGAATTCGATATTCAAATTGATCAATTTAATAGACTCAAAATAGTTTTCAAATAATTTTGATTTATTTCTTTTTAAACTGTGATAACATATTAGGATATTTAAAAAGGAAAACTAATGTTTTATATTTCCTTAATGATGATTTATTCCAAAAAGATGCACACATTTAGCGGACAAGATTCACGTAGCTGTAGCTGGCAATTGACCACATATATTCTTGTTTTGGATAGGGCACAATGAACTCTTGACGGCCGTTGGTGACCAATCAATCTTGCGGCCCAGTGCTGGCCAATCCCAATAGCTCCACCATGTGCCTGTCCATGTGCATGTTCTCGTGGAAGTACCGTTATGCCGGCTGCTACTTCATCTTCATTCATTTCGGCAATTGCTTCGCCGTTGGCTTTTGCCAGCTCTTCCAGTATGTTTTTTGTTTTTGCTCGTTTGTTTTTTAGTGTGTAAAGTGTGTGTATGTCGACGACGGCGACAATTGCAAATATTTTGCAATTTTCCTGTTTTGTTAGTTGGCCATTTCTCTTTCCACAGTTCTTTTTAGCGCTGCTTCTGCTCCTTCTTCCGGCACTTGCTTTGCATTTCGGCTAGTAAAAGGATTGCACTCCCTCTGTTTGCCTGTTTGTTTGTTTCCCCTGACAAGTACAAGCGCGGTCCGGGCAGCTGGCTGGTTCGACTTGTCATGCTTGAGTGCCGTTGCCTGCAACGCCGAAAATATGCAACTGACTGTACTACTGACAGCAGGGCCTGCTCAACCAGCCAGGCTGCCCTACAATACCCTATCCTCAACCCGAATGCCTCTGCAATGAAGATTGATCACAGTTGGCGCAAGTCAAGCGCCGTTTTTACAGCCCCCAACTGCAATTTTTATTCGTGCCACTTTCCGGCGACCTTCTGTTGCTCGCCACACCCATACTTCCCGACTTCGGCCCCAGCCCGTCCGCTGCCTGTCGCTTTATATGAAAAATTGCACCAAATATTTGCGAAACGCGGCAAGAGATGCAGCAAACGTTAAAAGTGGTGCCTGCTCTAATTGTAAGAATTTGTCAGTATTGTAAAACGGATAACAAATTAATAGTTGGCCCGTATCCGGAGCCAAGAAAGCGTTGTAAATAAAAAGTGTCTGGCAGAATTACACGAAATAAATGATAAGTCTTGTCGTATATGTTTACCAAGATATGAAGGCCCCTTTTTTTTGTCTTTTATATATATTGCTGCATAGATAGATAGATAGATAGATAGATAGATAGATAGATAGATAGATAGATAGATAGATAGATAGATAGATAAATAGATATTCATAGATAGACAGTTATTCAACAAATAAGTTTCCATAATATAGCCCATACTGCAGTCCAAGCACAGTCGCTGCGTTAACTGCGCAGTTAGCAGAGCTCGTATGCCTATGTATGCGTGCGTGCGTATGTGTATGCTCATGTGCTGTACAGACGCCTGACCTACACTTTAAATCAATCTCAATTTAATTGCTGTTTGCTTACTGAACAATAATTTGATTAAAACTTTGCAGATGCAATATCTGTACACAATACTTCATATATTCGTAATTTTTAACCAATTATCATTTTCAAATTTTTTAATTCAGATACTTTAGGGCATTCATGTACATATATAGTAATATACATTATATTTAAATCCCCAAATAACTTGTATAACTAGGGATTTTCGAGGTATTTCGTAATAATTGTAAAATAGCTGCTTCGGTTCTACATTACGTATACGTCACGTATACAGCCATGCACACAAAGAGGTCCGAACACTCTTCTACCGACATTCAAAAACATTTGTTCAAGCCACTACAATAACAGCAACAACAACTCAGTCATGTTGGCCACTTTGTTTGTGCTCACTCGAAGTGCCCTGCGAAATTGCCGTGTCGCTGCGGTTGTCATTCTGTGCGGCTGCTTTGGCACAGTGTGCCAAAAAGCAACGAGTGTGCAGCCAACTGTTGCACGTTTACCCATTGACTAACGGACTGTCAAACTGACCCCTTGGCAGCTCCCCTTGTCTGGCACTCTGACCCCGTGCCCGTACCCGTACCCGTGCCCCATCTGCCCGACGTGCCCTTTGCTTAGCTGGTTTTATGGCTGCTGCTTTAACCTTAAGTGCCGTTGGCATAGTTTTAGCAACTGTCTGACGACGATGCTCCCAAGGCGTCTGCCACTATTTATAGCCGCTTCACTTCGCCCACATTTTGTTACCTTATTGCAGCGTCGCTCAAAAGCAAACTACAGCGAGTGTTCTTAAAGGGTATATTTACCAAAGAGGGTATATGACGCAGACATAAGCAAGCCATTGAGTTTATTAATCAATATATTAGACTAAGCAAATCAACTTGGGCTAAAAATTATATATTAGCTAAAGATTATATACTTATATATTATCTGTCTTTCATTTGCTATGATAAAAGGTTTGCTTCTCCCATGCCCATGCAACACCTATATCCAATTCTGGCTCAAATATATTTTAATATTAGTTTTGAAATAGTAAAAATATTATGCAGAGATTATTGTTTTTTTGTTATACGCACTAGGTATTTGGTAGCATCTTCTACCCTATGCACACTCAAGACACTTGTCAACCGTTGACGCGCCTTTCTTGCTGTCCTCACTTCTTCCTCTACTTCAACAGTCAGTTGTTGGACTGGTTGGCGTTGTTGTTGACTTTCCATTTCACATTTCCCGGCGCACAACGGCTTGGCCCGCCGCTGACTGGCTGAGCTTAGTTGCCCTCACGGGAGCTGTCCATTTATCTGTTGGACAAAGAGCAAAGGCGCACGGCAAACAGCTAACTGCAAACAGTGAAAGAGCCTTGGACCGGCCGCCAACCCAGCTCAGCTTTCTAGCAGAGATGAGAAGAGATGAGCCGAGATGGTTGAGACTGGGCTGTGTTCAGACGGGGCCATGCATGGCAATCCAATTATCATACGCCCCGTGGTAGACGCTCTAATTGGAAACAAACAGCTGGGAGTCAAAAGCTAAAAGCGCCAGCATAAAAAACATTTGGCAGATTTACATTTCTCAAACAAGCGGCGAGTTTTATATGTTTTCCTTTTTCATAACTTTCCGTTTTTTTTCTGCTGTAGTTTTTTGTTTTATCAGCGCGCCGAGAGCTGCACACAAATTTCAAATGCAAAATATGCCAAGTGAATGTAAAACAATAAAAAAAAAAAAAAAAAAAAAAAAAATAAATGGAAAAAAGCTGATGCGTTCATTTTCTTTGCCTTCGTTTTTACTAACGCTGCTTTTTATTAAAAATTCATTCCGGCTTTTTATAGGGGGTAAATCGACACCAACTCCCTTCATAGCAAAAACAAACCATTTTCAGAGAACGATGCGATCGAAAATATTGTATTTGAGTGCCTCAACCTAACACAAACACACACAAAACACAAAACCAAAGCACTTTATACATTTCTAGCGGGTTTTTCGATAACAACAACAGCAGAAACAACAAATAAAAAAAAACAGTTGTTCATAGAGACAGAGTGCAAAGTTTCCATTAGATGCCACAGCAGATGTAAAGCTGTCAGGGGGCGGCGGCAGGAATCAATAAACCGCGGCGAAGCTTTCACGAGTTAGACACAGTTTGTACTATTCGCTTAAAAGTGTTGCGAATGGAATTTGGCAAAAAGCAGCAAAAATACAGTTCTAAACGATTTTCAATAACAGTAACAGCCACAATAACTCAATTTATTGCTTTATTTTTTATTTTTGTTGGCTTCAAAGTTAGCCATTTCGTATTATAGCCTGTCTTTGTTGATTGGCTGATAGTTCTAAGCAATAAATAAAAATATATTTAAAGCAGTGCTTATCTATTTTTTATTTGCTTACGCAAAACCCTCTTGCAAACAATATTCTTCAAAAATATCCGGTGTCCCAGCAGAAGTTCTGTCTGTAAACTTTTGTCATAATTAAATAACAGTAAATCAATTAAATGCGTACAAAATGAAAGTTTTAGTCAGTCTCAGTTGCAATGGTTTTTATGCCAATTTGCTGCCAGTTCTGAACAGTTTACGAAACGTACAAAAGTTTTCGACTTTTTAATGTTATTCAGAGTCGCCTGCCACAACGGACGCCTAAAAATATGCAAACGAAAACAGATCTGGACAAAACAAACGCCCCCAAAACAGTGAAATGAAAACAAATAATATCATATTCAAAGAGCTAAATGCCGCTGCGACCCCAAGCAAATTTATCAGAGTGGTTTTATAATTTAATGCAATTTGTAAGTGTGACTGCGACGGAGTGACAATGTGTGTGCGACGCAGGTCAAGAATTGGAGAGAGAGAGAGAGCGAGATAGTGAGAGAGTATGCTGCAAGGCAAACACATGCTAGCGGCTTTCGATCTGGCAACGCTGTTTGGTCAGCGCAACTCTGCAACTCAAAATTGTCTGTCCGCACTCGCACTTTCACACTCTAAACACAACACACACACACACGTGCACACACACAGGCATGCAGGCATGTTCCTTCTCTTTTCTCTTTTCCTCCCGCTCTTTAACTTTTTTAACAATGGTCGTCACATTCCCTCGGCGCTGAATGTAAAAACTCTCGTCATGGATCGCAACTGACAGCTGTCGGCTGTGTCCAAAAAAAGGATTGCAAATGCTGCTTCGTCCATTCGTCTTTTTCCTTTGTTGGGCAACACGTGCAATGGCACTTGGAAAGCATCCATACATACATAAATCGAGAATGTTACTGCGTACTGTTTTTTGTGCAACAAGCGCTTTATTCCAATTATCAATTTGAATTCGATTTGCGCTTTAAAGGCGTGTGCTGCTACACCGCCACCTGTGCAGGTGAATAGGCAATTGTATATCAGGCAATCTGCACCATGCTCGTACATTCCCTGCATCCAAATAGCAGCTGCAGAGCATTTAAAACAAGGCACTAAACGATGCTTTTATGGCTCAATAAGTTGTACGTGCATGAACTGTGTGTGGCAATACTTGATTTCAAATTGTATCGCATTTTATTGCTTGGCTTATTGCGCAGTAAGCGCATAAAATCCACCTGCCATTCGGAGTCCAAAAAGTATTCTTAACTTTGTTAAATATTTTTGTTTAATCCATAAAATTTTATAAATAAAGCAAGTCTTAATATATTATATTATCTTAATAATATAAATATTTTAAATTTTTATTCAAATCATATATTATCTGCATATAATCCACCTTGCCTGCAGATATACTCCACATACAATATACGTAGTTAATATTTTACATTTCATTCATATTTAGTTATACTCATAGCACAAATTTTTTTTAAATTTACTATTCACATGGCATCCACATATCATTCACAATCTCCTGGCTTCCAACAGCTGCCCAATTCATCACCTCGCTCCAGGCTATAACATAATCTTTAAGTTGCAGCCTCTATCACATTTTACCCAATTCTTTTGAAGACCACAAGCCACACACACATTGCCGCACCTTTCGTAATTTTTTTACAACTTTTGTGGCGCGAACTGCGTGCGAAAAGTTTTCCAGACACAATGAGGGAAAAAGACCCACAAAACACTTCGCACTCGCAGTGCCCAAGTGGTCGAATGGCCACGCTCCCAGTTACTTTTATTCCAGCATTCAAGTGCAATTAGCAGTCTGCTAATTAGTCTAAACGGACCGAGCACGATGGAACGTGGACCACGCCCTCGGCTACGTGAGGCACACAACTTGACACCGGACTCGGCGACTCAATGCACGGTGTCTCGTAATTTTTACTTCACGCGGTGCAGTCATAATAAAATTATGAAGCCAACGTGCGCCAATTTTGTATTGCGGCCAGTGGACGTGGAGACGTGAAGAGGTGGAGAGGTGGAAGACCATGAAGATGTGGCAGACTGCGGGGCACAGACATAGCAGACGTTCCTTGGAAGCACTCAGACAGAGTTTCCTGAATATGGACGTGCACGTGGACCTGGACGTGGACATGGCTGTGTCCTGTGCGCAACTTTACTAATTGAGTTACATGCGGCTTGTTGGCGACTGCAGTCGCATTTAATTGCATTTCAAAGGACCTTCCTTACTGCGTTTCCCTGACAAAGCCGTATCGAGCCCATCCACGAAAAAAAGGCGGCTCACCACACGCATGCGCCCCATAGACGAATAATTTATGTTAAAGCAACAAAAGTAGGTTTTGCCACTTGACTGGCATCTTTGCCTGCTTGCTTTCATCGTTGGCCAAAAAGTTTTTAAGCTTTTATTTTCTGCTTAATGACTGCAGTGCCAAGACATTAAACGCTCCTTGGCCGCATTAGCGTTTCCGTACTTCCAGCAATTGAGTCTAATGCAGTTGGCAACACCAAGTCGTCAACGTTGCCAAGCGGATTAAAGCCTGCAATTCCAATTTTAAAGCGATTTGCAACACTGGCTAACTGGGACGTGACTTGGCTAGCGCTGTGCTTGCCCAAAAAAGTAGGCAACACATTGTGCTGCCAACGCACGCTCTTCTCGATGATTCCCAGCAAACAATGTCAAGTGAATTAAAAGATATCCGAATTGTGTCATATTAAACATAACGAATAGGAAAAATTGAAGTGTAGAAAAATAAACACTTAATTTGGAAAATCTAATCATGAATTTCCACAGATTGGCTACATTCCACATGAGCTCCATCACTCAGCACTCATTCAGAGAATTATAATTGTAATGCAATGCAAGCCAGCAGCATATGTATGTGCCTTATCTACAACCGCTGTATAACTTAGCCACTACTATCGCTCCAGTTGCCTCTGTACGCTGCTTAGTTGATTCACTCCGCATTTATGCTCTAATTATACCGCACGTAGACTCTCCGTCACCGCGAGTTACAAATTGAGTGCCCACCACCTATCGTTAACTGTATTCCGCTTTGCATTTGCCATTTGCCGAGCTTGTCATCCACATCCCTCACGCCCTTCATCCCGTTCCGACTAACCCACTTCCGCAGTCTTGCCTCAAATGCAACTGTTAAGTGCCTGGCACTTTACGACTAACGAATTATAAAAGAGAACGTACTGCGAGTGCAAAGCACAAAACTCACTTTTATTTCTTTTTTTACGTCATTCGCTTGTTCTTATTATTATTATTATTATTATTATTATTTTACGCGCATGCATAAATTGAAAGAGGAGAGAGAAAGAGAAAAAAAAACAATGCAAAACCAGCCAAAATATAAAAACATCAGTTAGGGCTTAACGAACTTTGAATACACTCATATATACAAATTACAGCCCCAGGAATAAATTACTGTAAACATAAAATACACAAGGAAAGAAGCGAATGAACTCGCTAGTGCTGAAAAACGTCTGCACAAGCCACGTCTTCAATTTACCATGCCTTATAATAAACAAAAAAAAAGAAACGCAAGAAAAATATTTCCATTGCCTTTTTATTGTTGTTGCAACTAGGTACGAGGGGAACGTAACCAAAAACAATGTAGTGAAGAAAGTGGAATATTATTGCAACAGTTAACACGCACACACACACACACACACATACTATAGCCTCTTGAACACGTTGCAAAGTAACAAAAAACACGCGCGAGTTAAATTTTGAGTATGTGCAACTGCATGGATGATCGTGTGTGGCTGTGTGTGTGTGTGTGTGTGTGTGCTCGCATTAGTGTTCTGGCTTGTTAGGCAGCCAAACAGGAAGTGACACACACTCATACACTCTTTTGCACACGCACACACAGCAAACGCTTGACTTCAAGTGCGCGCCCCCGTCCGCCATTTTGTTTTTGGCTTTACAAAATGTTTTCATTTTTTTCGCTTTGTTTTCTTGCTTTGTTTTGGGCATAAAATAGCGTTTATGCTTTGCTGGTTTCTCCGCACAGCAATAACGAAACGCAGGTGCACAGAAAAAAAGAAACAAGAGCTGTAGCTGCTGGCAGTGTTGGTTAACGTCAAACTGGCACTCGCTTCACTGCTATGCTTCTTCGCTTGTTTGTGCTTTTTTAATCCTTTTCTTTTTAAAGTGTCTTTAAAGTGTCAATGTGCATGGTTAAATGTTTCCCGAACCCTGCAACATATTTGTCAGCTGCGATAATTGGCACACAGAGATGAGAATGAAAGCCATTAAATTGCCGTTAGCTTTCAATTTAGGGTCAGGTATTCGAAGCGCTCATTAGCATTGGATGATCCCTGGCCACAGCTGGACGCGTGGACACATGGCAGCAACAATAAAACAACTGGAATGAGACGGCGTCAGGCAGACGGTAGCTACTAATTGAGTCATTTAGCAGTGGCCACAAAATGACCGGACAAGAGTCATAACGACAGGGAGAAACCGGGAGATAGGAAGAGAAACAGAGAAACTGGACATTTCGGTTATGCATACTTTTTAGTAGGCCTACATCAACCCATTAGTTCGATTATGCTACTGCTATTTGAAATCGTTATACAATACACTATACATATATATGTGGTAGAAGACTATTTGTAGTATGGTTTAAATCTAGTCAGGATTAAATTCAGTAAATTTTAAATTTAGTTACCACGATACAGGACCCATTTTATTTATGAAAATAAAACTACGGTATCTGAAAATACCAATTTGTTTCTTCTCCGCTAAAATTGTTCATTTCCACTGAAATATTATCTGTTAAATTTACTGAATCCTCCTGTGCACTCTCTCTCTCTCATACTTACATAATTTTTTACGCTTACTCCCCGCTAGGCCTTTGGCGCGATTGAAGAGTATGGGTTTTGCCAAAGTCCCACTCCCAATCGGAGAATACTGTATTGTTTCATTGTGTTTCTGTTTAATTGGGTTCTCTTGTGCATAGCAACAGGTTTCATTTGTTATACTTGATCAAAATTGTGTTGCTAAGATACTACATTTGCATCGTATGGATTCATTCGACCCTTAGATTTGGGTTGAGACTTCGGTTACTACATTTTATTATATTATTTAATTATTTTTTATTAATTACATTTGTCTTATTCTTCACGTAAACAAGCATTTAATTTTCAATGACTGTCGTGAACACATTAAATAAAAAATAAAAAGTAAATTTACCATTGAATTTATTTTGAAATATTTACTTGTGTGTTCATATTAGTTATTTAAAATGCAGACCTAATGGCCTTTTCTCTGAGATATACTCAGTACGATATGATATTTAATTATGTATGCTAAGTGCCTGCTAAGTACATATATATATGCACATCTAAAAGTACATAGCTTTAATGCAAACATTAAATTTAAACGGTAATTAAATTGTATTTTTGTAATGAATGAAATACAATAGCCTTACCCATACACATATACGAGTATATAGTTACTTTTTAAGCTGTACAGAAATTAGGCAACAAATTGTTGCTGTTACTTTCAAACTCAAAATTACATTTACAAAGGGTCCTTTATTTTTTTGTAATTCTTGACTTTGTTTGCTGGCAGCCAAAGTTTAGGAGCCCTTCGTTGTAATCGCATTGATTATTTTGCTTAAGCTTTAAAAATGTTTTTTGGCCACTTCTGTAGCTGGTTTTGCCTCTTGTCGATGCTAAACAAATACCAATAAAAGCCGAAAAATAATAAGGTTTACTGCTGCCTGCGGTCGAACGAGCGATAGGTGTGCAGGACAGGTGGTGCCAGTGGGTGAGTGGGTGGTTGAACTTTATGTGGATACCTCGTCAGCTCGCTTGAGTGCCCTTTTGGCGTTTATTGTGGCTGGCGCTACCAAAAACTTTGGCACTAAACAGAAATTACCCATACGCCGTGGGTGCCGTTGATTGGCAGAGCGGCTGTGGTTAGCTGGAACAGAGACTCTCTCCGGCAACAGGATAGGCAGAGGTAGAGGAGGGGAGGGGAGATGAAGAAGATGGTGTACCATGCTTAGCCTTTCATACTCATAAATCTGCAACTTGCGTAGCATAAATTTGCCGGCATGTGAGAGCTGCATTTTGTAGCTGGCCTGTTGGTTTTCAGCTCACTTTAAAAAGCGTTCACAACTAATAAAACATCTGCACTCTACTATTAATTGCAGCTCCGTGTCGTCGGGCTGGTACGAGATGGCCAACGAACCGCAGATGAAGCCGCAAATGCTGCTTGTGGCCTTACTAGCCATTAGCGCAGCCCTGTCGCTGGGCAACGCCGAGAGTTCCTCAAGCTGTGGACCCAACTTTCCGGTTGCCTGCTCCTGCGGCAATGAGATGTACGAGAGCACCGTTCAGTTCATTGTGAACTGCACCAATGCGGGCTTGCACAATACCAGTGTTCTGGAGTACATGCCCGAACAGGTCGAGATACTCATCTTTACGGGAAACTATATAACGGAGCTGCCATGGAACGTCTTTGGCAGCATTAATGACTATAAACAGCTGAAGATCGTGGACATGAGCAGCAATCATATACGCGAGATACGTGGCAAGAGTTATCACCATGTGCCGCGCGTTGAACGTCTCATCCTGAACCACAACAATCTGAGCATTTCCCGCTACGACGATGAGGTGAATCATCATCATCCACGCGTCTTCTCCAATTTTGTCAATCTGCAAAGCCTGCACCTTACCGACGCCTTTGAGGATCACAGCTCGCCGCAACTGAGCGAAGATCTACACGACATTTTCGTGAACAGCCAGCTGGTGAAGCTGGAGAAGCTGCATCTGGAGCAGAACGAAATAACGCACTTCAAGGATCGCAACGTTTTTTGTGATCTACCTGCGCTACGCGATCTGCATTTAGGCGACAATCTGCTGAAGGACATTAACTTTGAGGTGCGCTGCCTGAATAACCTTCGTTTTCTGGATCTGGAGCGCAACAAGTTTGAGTTTGTCAAGCCCAGCGATATGCGCCTGCTCAATGAGCTACAGGAGCGCGAGAATCGCAGCGTCAATCTAATCGTCGACTTTAATTTAAATCCTTTTGTCTGCGATTGTAAAATATCCCCTTTCCGCACGTGGCTGCAGGCGACACGAGTCCAGGTGCGCAATCAGGATAGCCTCATGTGCTTCCATGGCCTGCAACATGTTGATCCGGCGCCGGCACACATCCTCCAACTGGATATGAGCGAGTGTGCAGCCACAATGGCGGCGGCTGCCTCATTTCTGAATATCGCCGAAGATGAGCAGCTGTACGGGCAACTACAGCCACATATCAGTGGACACACAGCCACATTGATCTTTCTGCTGATTGTACTCAGCATGATACTGTTGGGTCTGCTTGTGGCCCTCGTCTATGTCAGTCGCGACAAATTGAAGTTTATGATGACTCCGGTGTTCGACAACGTGGCCAAGAAAGTCCAGTATACATCGATCAAGGATGAGGATTGCCCGGAGGTTCATGTCTAAGCACAATTCCAAATCCTACCCACACGTCCATATCAAACAGTAGCAACAGAACTCAGTAAAGTTTCGTTTGATTACCACTTTATTTTTATTTTGCCATTCGCATAGCGCAAATGTGTGCCATTCACAGAAAACGACGTCTAAGAAAGAAAAAAAAAACAAAAAATACCAATCAACCCAAATCTTTTGAAGAAACCCTATTCAGTTAACTGTATTTAAAAATAATAATAAACACTCATAAACCTATTGTTTGATAGTACATAAGTGAATTGTTGCATTTAAGGTAATAGTAGAACAACTAAAATGTGGCAAAGTTGATTGATTACACACAATTACAGCAATAATGTTAGCGATTTTCTAAGTAGCATTAAGCCTTAAGTATTGTTATGCGTTCGATGATTTCAATGGCCTGCCAGCCAATAATAATTCAAATCCCCAAACATACGAATATACATAGTAAAAACATACTTACCATACATATACAAATACATATACATATACATATACATACATACACGCATACATGCATATACATATACATATATTGTAACAAACACGTTAGTGTAATCTGTGATTTAAGTTTAGTAGCTTTACTTTGTTAAAACTCAATCGAACGAAAATTAATGCTAATAAAATCTTCAAACCTGTATAACATATGACGTACTTAAATACATATACATATACATATATTACTTACAATTATGTTTAAACTACTTATAAATGTTACTAATCATTTAAATTGTACTTTGAATTGATTTGCACTTTAATTTTTCTGTAATTAACACACATTTTTTATAAATAAACTTTAAAAATGATGCCGTTTTGTTTTTCTTTCAAATCAAAGAACAGAATGATGGACCCAATAGACTAATTAGACCCAATAAGTCCAACCAGTCATATTAATATATTTAAAAACACCCTTGGATAAATCGATCAAGCTGTTAAATGGAAATATATTTTCATGCAAGTTTCAATGTCAACATATGTATGTTGGCAAAAAAAAAAACCCTGAATTTCCTTGAATAACTTAAAAAAAATTAAGAAATACTGTAAAATTTAACTTTTTTTCAAGAGTCAAATACATATAATAAGCCAATAAAGTATATTTAGCTTTTCAAACAACTCAAATGCGCGCGTAATGATTAATATATGCATCCCTGGAAACAGTGTTGGGAAACATGTTATAGCAACAGCTGTTTGAACGCCATGAGTTTCAAGCAACGGCAAATTTTACACTGATAAGCCGCTTCTGTTTTGTGGTAATTGTGTTTTTTTTTTTTAAATTGACAATAAAGATAATTTGTGTTTAAGCGCAGCAATATATGCTAGTCCCACTATCTACACCTAAATTACAAAACCTGTGTCATTTGCATGAGAGCGACTTGGTGCTGGTTGGTGGTTGTAAGTGTGTGTGTGTGTGTGAGTATAAGTATGAGTCTATAAACAAATTAGTTTTTCTTTTTACGTCGCTCAAAATTTGCTTTTGCGCTGTGTTCTTTATTTGCATTATGCAACGTCAAACATCTGTTTATTAAAATCAAAGTGCTACAAAATTATTGCAACGGTAAACTAATGTATTTATATATTCTCTCACTCACACACATGCACAAAGTATGCATGAACATATGTATATGCACATGTAAACAGTTTTATAACTGGTATTTCGCGCTAAATCGTCTCCATTTCAGATGCTCAAGAACTGTCGACGCGTGTGCGCTCTGTCTCGTCACACTGCATGTTTAAACTCCTTTAGTCAGCGGCTTAGACACATCCATAAGGTGAGCGCAGTTACCGAGAACAGCATGGAGAAATTTGATTTGCCCAAACGCCTTCAAGGCAGCACGCCCAGCGTATGGAACGAATATATTGCGTTAGCCATGCAATACAAGCCATTGAATCTGGGCCAAGGATTTCCGGATGATGCAGCACCGGAATATGTCACCAACTCGCTGGCTGATATTGCTAAGGATGAGAATCCGTTGCTGCACCAGTACACCAGAGGAAATGTAGGTGCTTTAATTGCGTCTATTGTCAGCCTGTCTAATGTGTAAAATTTATTTTAGGGCCACGTTCGTCTGGTGCAGGCACTGTCAAAACTCTATAGCGGTCTCGTTGGCAAAGAGCTAAACCCGCTCAGCGATATCTTAATTACTTCCGGCGCCTATGAGGCACTATACTCGACTATAATGGGACATGTGGACGAGGGTGAAGAGGTCATTATTATTGAACCCTTTTTCGACTGTTATGAGCCCATGGTCAAAATGGCCAGAGGCATTCCGCGCTTCATTCCTCTTAAATTGGTAAACTATAGTTAACAAATGATTTACATAATCTCTAATTTGATGATCTCTTGTAGCGAAAGAAAGATGGTCCGATCAGCTCTGCGGACTGGGTCTTGGATGAGCTTGAATTGGAGCAAATGTTCAATGAGAAAACAAAGATGATCATATTGAACACCCCGCACAATCCTACTGGAAAGGTCTTCCATCGCCAGGAACTGGAACGCATAGCGGCATTGTGTCGCAAGTGGAACGTGCTCTGCGTTTCGGATGAGGTCTATGAATGGCTGGTTTTTGATGGTGTCGAGCACGTGCGTATCTGCACGCTGCCTGGAATGTGGGATCGCACGATAACGATTGGGTCGGCAGGTAAAACCTTTTCGGTAACTGGCTGGAAAATCGGTTGGGCCTATGGACCTCATCATCTGATTAGAAACTTGCAAATGGTTCATCAGAACTCGGTTTACACGTGCCCGACACCGCTGCAAGAGGGTGTAGCGCGCAGCTTTGAGGTGGAATTGGCGCGACTGGGAAAGCCGGAAAGCTATTTTCTTTCCTTGCCACGGGAGCTGCAGCCCAAAAGAGATTTTATGGCCAAGTTTTTAACTGACGCAGGCATGCGACCCACAATACCAGAGGGTGGTTACTTTATGCTGGCTGATTGGTCGCCGCTGGCACCGAAGCTCGACTTGAGCTCAGAACACGACAAGTATCGCGACTATAAATTCACTAAGTGGATGACAAAGAACATGGGTCTGCAGGGCATACCACCCAGCGCTTTTTATAGCGAGCCCAATAAACACTTGGCGGAGGACTTTGTGCGCTACTGCTTCATAAAGAAGCAAGCGAATCTGGACAAGGCAGCTGAATTGCTCAAAAAATGGAACTAAACTGTGTTTATTATAGTCCAACTATGCATTTATTTGTTATGCTAATAAACGAATTTGTTTTAAACAAGAGTCTAGCTACGATAAATCGTTCATCATGCATGTTTGAACGTGTACGCAAGACTCATAACCTGCCCACGGCCATTACATAACCAAAGAGCAAAACAAATGATTGGGTTGTAGCCTTACTCCAATCTCCATTTTATTTGCAATCCAATAACATGTTCATCCGCACGAAATACATTGGAATTGTTTTGTGTGTTTCTTGTTATGTGTTAATTAAACTAAAGGAAAACGTTCCAACAAACGCCGCCTTACATATCAAAAACGGACTTGAGAGCCAATTCGGGCTTGTCGTAGCCCAGTTCCTCGACGGTCGGCACACCAAGCTCCTTCAAGGTTGGTGTAATTTTCTCCAGCAAATAGGGATAGAGTGTGGCCTTTTGATCTCCACACTTGTCCTTGCAGCCCTCCAGCCACCTAATGGCCAGGGCGATGTCGTTGACACGACGGCAGGCGCGCAGTCCAGATTCAATGATTTTTGGGCTGGGCACTAAATCCATGCCAAGCAGATCGTTCATGCCTTTGCGTACCTCCCATCCGTCGATGCCCTCACGGGAGAAATATTTCTCATAACGCTTATCGAACTCTTCAGCCGATTCCTCGGTACCGTGCAGGCAGCGCACAGCGACAACACGGGTGGACGTAACTCCAAGGCTGCCGCGCATGGCGGTGGCGAGTTTACCGGCAGTAGTGCGCAACATCGCTGTCAAAGGAAAATCAATTCAATAATTTAATTTTCCAAAAATTTGGTTAAGTAACAGCTTCGACTCACTTTTACACTCTTGCTCTTGCTATTTTTTTCACACAGATGACAGAGCTGCCAGTGTTGACAAGAATTGCCAAGAACTATCGAATAAACGTAGCTGATTTGAACTTGTGTTATCGCACAGTGCTGTGTAATGAATTTACTGTCAGACTATATTTAACGAACGTTCTCGAACACTGTGTGACTTACTGAGTAGTCATTCTCATTTGGTGTCCGACAATTCGGTTGAAAATCGCATTTTTTAGTGAAAAGCAGTGCGAGCAGTGACCGCGGCTTAATAAATTAACATACATACAGCCAACGCAACAACAATATAATGTCGACAGCAGGGTAAGTGAAGTAAAAACATTCTCACACCATATAAATTCAGTTGCCTCAGCTCGGCAATTCTTCTTTTTGTGGCTTCTTTGTGCGACGCGTGCTTTTTGCTGCAGGGGCTCAAAGGCATCGTCGGCGTCTATTTTCTGCAGAGGGCATTGTCAAGAATATTACATTTTCTGATAGATGCATACTATCCCACACGCATCTGAAGTTCGTTGCTGCCCCCAGTGTCATTTGGTGGGTGTGTCCAATGCGCAACTGCATTGTAGTATTTTTGGTCAGTTCGCGGCAGTGCCATCAAAATCATGACATTTGAGGTTATGTTAGGGTTGGCGCTAATTCTGTTTCTGAGTGTTGCCCTAATGGTCAAAATTTGTACAGCATGGACTTTTCATTCATGCAAATCACGGCTATAATTTTTGCATAGGCTTGCACTTTGGAATCGCTTCAGAATATAACAATGCCTCGGTTGCCATGATACGATGAATATAATACGCGTATCCAAGCCGAGTTTCAGTTCTTTGTTTGTTTGTTTATTTAAGCAATTCATTTGATTTACCTTACAGTGCAATTCCGCCGCCAGTTTCGTGGGCTCAGCGCAACGATTTGGTTTACGTTATCATCGATGTGGAATGCAAAGACATTGAACACAAGTAAGCCCTACTCTACACCACTCGCTTGATAAACAAAAAAAATATACGTTTGATGCTATTATTGTTTTCGGAATTGCAGAGTGACAGACAAGACCTTCACTTTCAAGGGTGTAAATGCGCTTGATGCCTCCAAAAAGTACGATGTCACATTGAACTTTTACAATTCGGTTGATCCGGAGAAGGTGACAAGCAAGAATATTGGACGTTGCTTGGAATTCACAATACCCAAGAAGGAGAACGGTCCGTACTGGCCAACACTGACCACAGATAAAACCAAATTGCACTTCTTAAAGGCCAACTTTGCAAAGTGGCGTGACGAGTCTGACGAAGAGGAGGGTGGTGAGTATTGGAAGCTCCCCAAAGTTTTTAGTTGAAATTTAATATATTTAATGTGTTTTCAGATCCTAAGGACAACGGAATGTTTAGCAACTTCCTCAATAGTCCGGGAGGCGATTGGAACAACAAGTTTGATGATTTCAATGTCGATGAGGACGATGACTCCGACGATAACATACCCAGCCTGTCGCAGAATGACGATGAGGAAGAAGGTGGGGAGGGTGACAAAGACAAGTAACCGGCTGCCTAAGCAGTTGCTGTGCGGGCATTTTTGGAGTAATAGAGTCGTAGCATTAACCGAGACCCCTATACCGTTAAGTCACACACATACCCAAACACACACATATAAATCGACACTCACAAACACAATCATGCGTTCATAAACACTTATTCCGAAAACAAAACTAGAGCAGAAGATGCGACATGGAAAGGAACAAAAAAATGCATTAAATTTACGCTGGATTTGCGCCCCAATAACTACAACTGGAAAAAAGCTATAACCAATTCATTGCGAAGTTTCATTTGCAATTTATTAATTTTTGTTTCCTGTAAATAAAGGGAATTAAAATAAAATATTAAAAATCAAAGTATTCATTGTATCATTTCCGTTTGTTGTCTCGCGCACGTAGAAGTCGATTTGCGATCGCTAAAAATGAAAACGTCTGGCAGCTCTAGCAACACTGTTGCATGGCAACGCCGGCTTTCAAATTTTGTTTGGGCAAACAAAATATGCTTGATAAAACAAGTCATTCCTCAGCTGCTGTCAGTAGCAGTAAATACAGATTGTCTATGAATTACAATTATATAAAGTAAATATATAAAATGGCACAGAGTGGCAGACTTTCGTTTGTAGCCGAATGGTTTCATGCTGAAGCGGGAATAACACGTAGTTATCTATTAACATATCATTTAAACGACAATGCCGTTGAGTTGGTAAGATTTTTATTGTAAAATTTTGGTAGCAATTAAGGTGAAGTTCATATTCCTTTAATGTACAGTATGATCAGCGCAGTAAGAAAACCTTTTTGCGACGCACCAAAATTCCCGAGTTAACGCCGCGCGATTTCTTTGTGGGCTCGAAAATCAATGTATTTGGACGGTCCTTCGATATTGTGGACTATGCGGACGAAATATCGCGAAACACATTAGCCAAATATCGCAAACGGTAAGTCGACTCATTGCTATGGTGTACAACCTATTGTAACCAAAACCCCTTTGCACAGCGGCTTTGTGCTGCTCAAGAGCAGCATGTGGCCAAAGTATTTAGGCGAGTTTCTCACAACGCTCATTGACAACAAAATCAACATCAACAACGCCCAGATGGTTCAGTTTACGCCGACAACTGTGACGCAGTTTTTGGCCAGCAAGCAGGACGATGATGTGCACACATCGTAAGTTTTTCTAAATGCCACTAAAGTAAAATACATTTACCTTAAAATCTGCCCCAACAAGTGTCTTGATGAACGAGTTGCTGGCAGGACCGGCAATCAGCTTGGAACTTATAGGCGATAATGTGGTTGAGATTATATATGCCTGTTCAACGTACAACACAGAGAAGGCTTCAACCACCATCGTTTTGTCGCCCAGCATGCAGCACCTATTTGAGCGGGAGGAGGTTCGCTATGGTTTTTATTGCTCCGAGCGTGAAGCGAATGTGGCCAAAGACTTAAAGTTCTTTTTCGAGGAGCGTCACGGTATTATTAAGGATTGCCAATTTAAGAACACCACACTGGCTATCATAAAGCCTCATATAATCAAGGACGGCCTTCTGGGTCAACTCTTAAAAGAAATCCTTTCCTCTGGGTTTAAGATATCAGCCATGCGCATGCTGCTTATGGCGCGTGTGAATTGTGAGGAATTCTATGAGGTCTACCGCGGTGTCCTGCCCGAATTTATACCCATGGTGGCTCAGCTGGCGAGCGGAGTATGTATGTGCCTAGAGGTGGCAAGCGAGGATCCAGAAAAGAAATCGCACGAGGAATTTCGAAACTTTTGCGGACCAATGGATCCAGAAATTGCCAAGCTGTTGCGCCCTCATACGCTGCGCTCCAAGTTCGGCAGTTCCAAAGTGTTGAATGGCATTCACTGCACCGATCTGGGCGAGGATACAAACCTTGAATTGCAGTACATGTTTAAGATACTCGAATGATACCAGTTACCTATGTTGTTCAGTTTATTTATTTGTCATTCGACCTAGCTGTGTTTCTGTGCGTGTGTGTAAATAAATTAAAAGTAATTATATTTAAATACCTATTCCCCTTTCAGGCTGTGCTGTATATATTGGTATATGCTACAGTTACGGTCGCTCGAGCGAAACTTCACATCGAAACGCCAATGAACTATACCTTTATACTTTATCAGCCAATACTACACACTTCCGCTTCGACTGCTGGGACTGGGAACATTGTCCGCCGCATTGGGCAGCAGGACAACCAAATCCCTTGTCTGGCTATAGCTCTTGCGCTCCTGCAGGCCATAGTCGTAGGCCAGCAGGGTAAAGATTATGATGCAGACCAGCATTAGCACTGCATAGAACAAATACTCGGCCTTTTGCGAGCTTAGAGCATTGAGTTGGGTAATTATTACCACGATAAGATTGCCAAAGGCATTGTTTAGAAACCAAGCGGCTGTGACCACAGACTTCATGGAGGACGGCGCCTGGGTGAAGGCGAACTGCAGGCCCGGAATGGACAGTAGTAATTCACCAAGCATAAGCAGCAGGAACTGTGGCAGCTGCCAGGCAATGTTGACGCTCTGACTAGGCGATTGCTATAAGAAAATAAAAACTATATTTAAAGCTAAATTTGGAGGACTCACAGAACACTTACCATAATGCGATCTTGTAGAATGCCAGCACAGAGAAATGCAGCAGCTGAACATATGCCGCCAAGGGTGACGCTGTGCAGCGGCTTCAGCTCCCAGTTGAACAGGCGCCGCAAAATCGGAACGGTCACATATTGCCAAAGAGGAATGAGCATGAAGAGAAAGATCGGTCCTACGGCCTTGGCCTGATCCGGCTCAATGGTGACGCCCAGCACTGTAGTATTCATCATGGTTGCCTGAAAGGTCCAGCTGGAGTCTTGCTGTGCGAGCAGTGCAAAGTAAACGGGCAGTGGGATGAACAGCTTGCTGATCTATAAAGATAATTTATGGAAAGTTCTGAACCATAAGATGAATACCTAGCAACGCCTTCTACTCACGCGCAACACCTTGGATACATCATTCACGAAATTCACATCGTATGGCCCGATGGCATTGTGTAGCCAATAGTTGCACCTCTTGGCAGACTTGCGCTGTCTCCACTTCTCCACCAGCGCTGTCTTAATGCAGCCACAGTACCTGAAGAGTATATTATCTCCAAATAGTTTTTCCTGCTTGTAAAAACATTTGCCAATCAAAAAGATGACTGGAAAAAACAAAAGTACATCAGTTGCTATAATGGCGAACAAGTTGTTGGCCAACTACTTACTCCAGGCCACCATGAAGGAGCTGCCCAGCGTGCCAAACACAGCTGGATAGCATGTCGTCTTTTCAAAGCACTGCGTGTTGGCTCGAACCAGAGGTGGCAAGATTTTGCTCAAAAATATACCAAAATAATAAACAAAGTAATAGAAGGAGAAGTACTCAGCCAAATGGACCGCTTGTTCCGGCAGCTTGAACTGCAGCGCGCCCAGCGATGTGATGCACGCGCGCATAGATCCATTGCCCACAGCTATAAAGGAGATCGAGACCAGCAAACTGTAAGCAAAATATCCATGATAAAGTTAAAGAAAATAAGACTGGCAGAATGCTACTAACAAAGCTGTCGCGGGCATGCCCACATATGGCACCGATGTCATCGTCAGCAGTAACCAACCAAAGCCATAGAGAAAACAGAAGCCCGATATGGTCCGCACATTGCCCATATAGCTGTCTGCCAGTATAGCTCCAATAATCGGACAAAACTGTCCAAAGAAGTTGAAAATGTGCAAGACAATCGTGGCGAAACTTTCCGTAAAGTTAAGATCATCGCGCAAAAAGAGCACAAGAATGGCTGAAAAAAATATAGTTATATAAAATATAGTTATATTTAATATACTTTTGAGACCTATTATAAATAAGTTGGCCATTTAATAAATAGGTCTATTTTTTGATAAATATTCAAAATTACAGATGGATAAAACTACTAATTTCAATTCAGTTATGATTAAATATTTACAGTATGCGGATTGTAAACGAAGAAACAAAGGTATACAAAATATAATAGAACTTGTTGATTATTAAAACAATTTGATTTATATCGACTTGCTTGAAAACGAAACTTGGTTTCTATGTACATAGCACATATCCCACCTGCGTAAACAAAACTAAATATATTCATTTCATCTGAAACTGAAATCGTAGTTTTCAAAAATAATAAATTAATATGTAGTTCAGTAATTGACTATTTGGTCTCTTTCACAAACCCAATATACACAATATGTATACATATATATCAATTTATTTATATTTATATATAGCTCTCGAGCTGTTTCGTCTCTCAATGAGACAAGGCCTTGTGGTCATCCATATAAGCTATCAATAAGACCTCCCATTGTGCATGCACTTCTGCTCGCTGATAAGCTAGACTTTTGGAATATTTTGACAATATAATGGAAGATTACTGTAAACGACCTAAGGCAATTGCATTGTACTGGTATAAAGTGGGTCATATGCATATATATGGCCACATCTGCTCCACTTACTGCGCATGCCGTTAGCTGCAAAGGCTTCAAAAAACTTGGTGGCCAGTATAAAGTAGACGGCACGTGGATATTTGTACTCGAGACGTATGTTGGATACGGGTGCGAATCCATAGTTGGGTAGTGAGATGCGTGGCTTTCTTAGCTTCTCGTGCTCCCCGAAATCAGATAATGAATTAGCCGTCGTCTGGGTGAGTTCCGCAATGGCAGGCAATGCTGTAAAGCCAGAGATAAAGACAGAACGAGAGTCAGTTGATGGAATCTCTTTTTATAGTTGGCTTATCTTATCGCCCGCAACTCACTTTCTTCGCTGCCGATTTCCGTGGCGCGGAACATTTTCCAGGTGCTTTGACCGCTGCTCAACCTAAACGAACTAAACTGCACCTCACAACCAACTGTTTTGTCTCTGTTGCTGTTGCCTTCGAATTGAGAGATCAGGTTACCAACGCTGTGTCCGATTCGTTTACCTTGTGGCTTTTGTGGGTCGATTGTGGTTGAGGCTTAACTGTCTGTCTGTCTGTCCGTTCGACGCTCACCCACGCCGAGAGACAACCGTTGCGCACTACAGCAGAAAAGCAACTAAGCGCTAAGATGTGGAGCCGGCGACTGTCTCGTTTCGTAGACGGCGTAGAGTGCATACACTCAAGAGCAAACACTGTGATAAAAGCAATAACAAAGCAAATGCATCTCAACGACAACAATACGAATGCGACAGGTTATCGCTGTGTTTGCATGTCATGTGCCTGGGCCTTGCTAGTGATAAGACCAAGTCGCGCTCATTCGGGCAGAGCGAGTCACGGGACTAAGCCAGTGATAAGAAGGATGCAGCACTGTTTCGTGCTGCAGTCACAGTTCGTATTTTACAATGGATTTTTATTAAATTAGGCAGAAAAGTATTTAGCTCGGCAGACGAAACCAACTAGATAATTAAAACTAAACACGGATCTGGATGATACATCGATGAAATTCGCATTTGTAATTTGGTTGCATACAAAACGAGATGAAGGCAAAAGCAACCAACAATCATTGCCACAATGTGGCCTCACACCAGTTTTTTGGCCTCGAAGAAACTCTTGAGATGACGCATCTGCCAGAATCCCATGCAGACGAGGACCACAGTCTGAGCCAACGACCACCAGAGTACACGGGAATTGGTGCTTTCGCTTGTGTGACGGAAACGCTCCTCACGATAGCGCTGATAGTTCTGCTCCTTGGTGATCTGTTCGACTTGATCAAGCAACTGGCGAATGCGTAGCTGCAGCTCGGTTAGCTTCTCTTTTTGTGCCACATTGGCATAGTCGATGGCATGCTCGCCCACCTGAATATCGAGATGCACACGCAGCTGTGCTCCATTGAACCAGGCAGTGCTATTGGAGTACATGCAGATGACATGCTCGCCGGGTGTGTGCGATGTGAACGACATGCGTCCTTGCGAGCTGTAGACGCGCGACAGAATCACTTTGTCATCGCTGTCGCGGACCTCTACATGCATGCCAATGCCCGGCGAGGATGGCATAAAGCCATTGGAACGTGGATCATAAAGTTCCACCTTGTAGTTCACTGCAAAGCAAAAAAAAAAAAAAGATTTCAGCTTCTAGGCCACCAGGCAAATTATTATTTTTGTTGCTTACCAATCACAGTTGTCTCATCGGGCACCTCTTCGATGAAGCATTTGCGCTCCGTTTCCGATATGTGAAAGTATAGACCGCAGGCGCTGTGCAGCGCACAGAGCACCAGGGCAAGGCAGATCCATTGGTCTCGCATTTTTTTGTAGAAATTCCACTTAAGCTTCAATTATTTGTATTATAAAAACTAAGCTCGCCGACACGTCATGAGAAAAAGGCAAAGTGGCTACATTGACAAAATTCCCATTTGACAGCTGCGATAGAGCTGCCACTTGGCAAGCAACACACATACACATATGCACACATGGAATCTTATATAAAATCAATTAGGCTTTCACATAGCTGGCAACGCTGGCCGAACAGCTGTTGGTTTTGTTGACGTTTAACTTTTGGCATTCATGGTGCAATTTTGAATAAATAATGGACTTGATATTACTTGTTGGCATTGCGATTGCGTTGTTGGTCATCCTGATAACGCTTTATTTCCTGCAGAACAAAAATTCAAAGACAGGTATGCAGTAAGAAATAAGCAAAAAATACATTTTACTATACGCTGCAACACTTTTTGCAATTAGAAACAAAGGCAGCTGCGCAACCTCAACGTGGCGTCCCACAGCGTGCTCAGGAAGGCGTGCCAAGGCGAGCCCAAATTGCGCGGAATCAGCGTAATCGCTTGCGTGCGAATCAAAATGCTCCAGCGGCCGCAGCTGCGGCAGCTGCACCTGCCGCAGCAGCCATAGACTCGGATGATGACGAAGCGGCTGCTGCTGATGATGAGAATGGGCCACGAGTGCCGCAGGGTGCTGTCCTGGATGAAAAGATGGGCGCTAAGAAACGTGCCAAAATGGAGGCAAAGGAACAAAAGCGTCTGCAGCGTGAACAAGAGTTGCACGATCGCGAGCAGCGCAAAGTGAAAGAGGCCAAAGAAGATGCGGAGCGCAAGCAGCAGGAGGACCTCGAGGCAGAAGTGGAACGTAAAAAACTAGAGGCCGAGCGACTGGCCAAGGAAGAGCGCGAGCGCAAAGAGCACGAGGAGTACCTTAAAATGAAGGCAGCGTTCAGCATCGAAGAGGAGGGCTTCGAAGAAGGCGATGCCGATGAAAAGGAGAGTCTGCTGGCCGACTTTATACAGTACATCAAGGACAATAAGGTCGTTCTACTAGAAGAGTTAGCCACAGCATTCAAATTGAAAACCCAACAGGCCATCGAACGTATCCAAGAGCTGCAGGCAAATGGCACCATAACCGGCGTCATTGACGATCGCGGCAAATTCATTTACGTCTCAGAAGCGGAATTGGCCGCCGTGGCCAAGTTCATCAAGCAGCGAGGACGCGTATCAATTTCCGAGCTGGCAGAGAGTAGTAATAACCTGATAAACTTAACGCCCGTTACAGCTGGCGAAGGTAGCGTCCAATGAGATTTGTTAACTATTGTATATAAATTATATGTAGTTGAAAATTTTATAAAAAATTGTTTGCCTAAATATGACGATCTCTAAACTGTGCGATGGGAGAGGATGACAATGGCTGGCCAAAATAGCTTCAGCAGCTATTTTAAGTTTTGCTGATGGGCTAGAATTTTACAATTGGATTGCAATCAAATTATCTTTCTGAACCGAGCTGGATTGTACAATTATCGAAATCATTACTTAAAATTTGTTGAACTTGTTGAATGACACAAACTTTTAAAACAGAACAGAACTATTTAGCAATATATATCTTAAGATATAATATCAATATTAACAACAGTGCGATGCGTTTGCTCTTTATACATTTGTACCCTTTTGTAGGGTAAACAATTAAAATTTAATTAAAGAAATGATAATTATTGCATATCATCGTCATCGCAGTCATCCATGTCCTCATCGTCGTCATCCTCCTCATCGCTTGTTACATCAGGATCAGCGGCTTGGGCTCTGCACTTGGGACACTGACATACGAATATATAATTTTCACGTAACGTTTTATGCCTGGAATGGCGACTGCGCTCCAGTTGGCACTCATCCAAATACGAAATGCATATCTCATCTCCTTTTTGTATTGGGGCCACAGCTTTCAATACAACGATGTCATTGGAGTAGGGAAATGTGGACTGAGCGTTGGGTACACAGCTGTGGTTGATTTTGCTCTGCAATATGTACAAGCCAGAACCCTCGTTGTTCAGGAATTCGCCAGCAACTGATTAAGAATTACGAATGTAAAGATTTTGTATAATAAGCAAAGTGCAGCTGTAACTTACAATCACCCACTTTCTCGTAGAGCTGGTCGATCACCTTGTCCAGGCTTTCCTTCTCTCCATCAGGCAGCGGCAAGTCGGATACTTTGTTGACCCACTGGGCCAGAACGCTGGTGGCAATGCCTTGGCTGTTGGTGCCCAATATGCCCATCAGGGTTTTAAAAGCATCTGGCGTCGTAAACTGTGAAGCAGATTGTACTTCTTAGAGCTGTATAAAACGCAAGTTTGGCACGTCACTTGCCATCGCAAACTCCTCGCTCTTGAATGCATTGCAAAAGGCTACATACAGTTGCTCCATTTGTTGCTCAAAGTTCTCACCCAGCATCTTGTGGTAGATCTTCTGTTCGCGATTGACAATCAGTGCTTGAAACGATTGAAGCTGATTCAGAAATTCGGACTTATTGCTGCTCTGTTGATACATGGCCATCAAGCGAACAATAAGCATGATTGTGCCCGTCTCTGGCGGGTAGTGCATCTTCTTCCACGTCTCGTTCAGCACATTGATGGGATGTGTATCGTCCGCCCGGAAGGCGCCCATACAAGATACCCGATGATAGCGCTTCTGTGCTTCCACCAAACAATCCTCTGAGCAGTACCGCACCTTGCAGCGTGCACACTGCGTGAATTGTGAAAACCAGGCAGCGGTTGGATCGTGCTCAACCAAGGGCACCGTTACTGCCTGGTTGTTGGCCAAGCGTCGCACGTTTTCCAGCAATGTCTCCAGCTAAAAGTTATCTTATAAGCGAACAATTAGACAGTTCTTCCTTGTACATACCGGTCGCATGCAATGGTCGCAAGCTGCATAGCCATAGGCAACATTCCATGAGAACTGATGCGACACGAATGGCTCCTCCTCGAAGATGACCTCATCGACTGCAAAATTTTTTGTTGCAATCATGGCACGCCCCTTGCCGGGCAGCTCCTGTATCTCAAAATAGTTCATGTTGTCGCCAATCACTTCTGTACTTTAGCATAAACAATACCAGTTAAGCACTCTTTGAATATGCACGTGCAGATGGTTTGTTGACTGTATATCGATATCAAAAACGATAAGATTTGTGATTGAGATATGGCAGCACTAATACAATATATAGAAATAGTTATAGATACTGTTTTTTTCAATTTTTTATATTTAAACAAATTAATTGATAATTTAAATAAAAATAATTGATATTCTAAAGGTTTGGTATATTGTTTTTGGCTTCGCTTTTTCATTTGCGCCTTAATTTTCTTCTTTGGCTAGTGGTGCGTACTTGCCTGTTATCGTATCTTTACGATACTTGTACGATAGTATCGCCAAGTAGGCGCCAATCGTATAAATTTCAAATTATGTAAGTGGCATCACTTTCGAAGCATGCAAATTTAGATAGTTTTAGTATCAATAAATGGTAAGTTTTAAGATCCGTCCAATCGAATTTAAACTATATAGAGCTTGAATGTGATTTAATAAAGTTCTTACTTTACACGGAACCAAATACTGGTCAATTAGGGCTTTTTTTTTAATAAAAACCTTCCCAGGTATCCCTTTTCCTTAAATAATAAATTGAATACACCTTGTATGTTAAATGGAAACAACTTTTTTTTTTTTATGACTTGTACTATACTATTATATAATAATCAATTACATAATTTAAAATTTTAAGACATGCTAATGTAATTTGTTGATTTTGTTTGTTTTTGTTTTTCATGTGTTTTAAATATAATATATATAAACATTTTTGTTAACAGGTGTGTGTGTGTGTGTGTGTGTGTTGTGTTTTTAGTTGCTTTTTGTAAAATACATAATCATAATCATAATTATAATTATAGTTTATAATTGTAATCATATTTTCTCTCGTATATAATAACTTTTGCGCCTAGCATCTAATAATATTCAAATATAAATTTTTCCGCTCTGAAATTATTTTTTATTGTTTATTTCCTTCTCGCTTGCTTTCTTTGTGTTTGTTTTGTATTATTTTTTGGGCTTGTTTGTTTATTTGTTATTAAATTAATTATTTATTCACTAACCAGCGCCATTTCACGCGCCGTGGGCGTGGCCAACGACTGGCCGAGCGCCGAGGCAGCCGAAACGGCGCTGCTCAGCCCGTTGTCCTCGTCCCCGTTGTCCGTTCGCGCCGCCGCAGCGAGTGCGGCAGCGGCTGCCTTTTTGCGCTCAATTTCACGATCCTGATGCTGCACCTCATCATCATCATCATCATCATTGTCATCGTCATCGCCGCCCCCCTCATCATTGTCGGCTTGTTCATGCGCCTCATCGGCAAAGGACACTTCGGCTGGACTGTTATTGCTATCACCGTTTGGCGTCGCCGTCGACGCCGCCGCCGCCGCCGGCAGATCATGTTGATTATTATTGTTGGCTTTGTCTTCACTGGCGGACTTATTATTATCACTATCAGCATCGCTCTTGGGCGCCGGCGTTGGCGCAGCCGTTGCCTCCTCCTCGGGTATATCCTCGATAAGGCTGCGATTGCCAGAGCTGGCTGCCGATGGACTGCGCGGCGGTGCCGCTGTCGACTCCGACATCGACTCCGCCTCAGCTGCTCTGCGCAAGAGCACTGGATCAGAGGCACGTAGTGAGCTCTCGGAGCCACCGACTCCTTCGCCGCTCGGTCGCAGCACCAAATAGAGCAATATGTCCGACAGCGAGATGATGCCAATCACCTTGCGCTGGTCGTCGACAACGACCAGGCGATGCACCTCGGCGCGTACAATACGCTCCATGATCGTGTACAGCGACTCATCCAGATTGCACTTTTGAACGCCCTCGAACCACTCGTTGCGATGCTCGTTCGCCTTGCGCAGCGACACATCGAGATCGTTGTAGGTCTTCTCAGCAGCGAGATTCTATGGAAGATTGTGCAAAAAAGTTGAATTATTACAATGCCCAACTGCTTGGCCAACTCTCGTGTTCACTTACAATCACATCAAACTTGGCATAAATGTCAACGAGTCGCCCCTCGGAATCGACCAGCGGCAGCGCCGAGACACGCCGCTCCACAAACTTCTTGAGCGCTGTGATGATGCTTGTGCTCTCGTCGGCGGTCTCAATGTTGTCGTAGGTGCCGATCTTCAGATCGCGCAAACTCTTCTTCATATATGCGGGCTTTGGTAATTCATTAATCTGCGAAACAAGGGATATATTAATATGATATATGATTTACTTTAACATATTTACAAGTCTAATGAGATCATATCTATAAGGCTACTTCTTATTAATAATTGATCTCAGCTTGGTATGGAGCAGAGTATTGCGTACTCAGAAGATTTAAAAATTCGTTTTACAGGTTTTTTTTTTGGGGTTTGGTTTTGGCATTTTAGCTTGATTTCAAATGAGATTTGTGAGTGGAAAGTAAATTTGTTTTGATATATAAATGAATTCATTTGGCACCTGCTTGATTTGTTGTGGGCTATTTATAATCTTTGCTGATTCAATATTAACATCAGTTAATGGATTTGACTCACATATAAAAACAGGAACCTCAGTATGCGTTTATGTGTCAATATGTACAAAACATTGCCATTCTCTGGATTGATCACAGGCAGGCGATGAATGCGGCTGTGTATGAGAATTTTGATGGCATCATATAGGGAGGCGTCCGGGCCGATGCTGACCAATGGCATCACCTGGTTATGTAGCACACCTGCAAAACGCAAAGCAGATTGAACGTAAGTAACTATTGAGAGTTATGATGATATGCTATGAATGAATACGAACTGCGCCACGTGTCCAGTTTGTGCTCCTCCAGCTGCTCCATGGACGCATTGGGTGACTTATAATACATTTGCAAGATCTTTATAAAGTCTGTGATGGTCAGCATGCCCACAAACTGTTGCTTCTCCGAATCCCAGAGCGGGGCCGCACGCACACCATTGTAGACCAGCGCATAGAAGGCCTTCTTCACCAGCAGCTGGGTGTCGAAGACGACCAATTTAGCGGAGGTGGGTATCAGATCGTAGCTCTTGTGAAAACGAAAGAATTTGACAAAGATCTGTGAATCGTCCTCCTCTGCAATATGAAAAATGGAAAGTAAATATTTAATTAAATTGATTTTAAGCTCGATTTAATATATTTTTCTAGTTCTAGCTACTGTTTTGGCACCTTTCTTGAGCAGCTGGGCGAGCAGACGCTTCCAGCCAGCGGAGATCTGTTCGAACTCCTTGATGCTCTCCAATGGATAGTAGAGCACCTCACTGGGTCGACCGCTGCCGCCGAGCACCAAGCGGCCCGCATGATTCGAATAGAAATGCAGCTGTAACATGCGAGGAGCTGTGTTTCGGGGGCTAGCGGGCGGCTTGAGATGAGCCACAGCGACGCACCATCAGCTCAATGAAGGCACTGTCAATTGACTGCAGCACTCGGGCACGCACACAACGTATCGATTTTGTTTAGCAATGCTAATTGGATGTTCAATTTAGCGGTTTAACAGCGGCTTAACAGTGTCGCGCCCTTCCCAGCGCTTCTCACTGTTATCGAAACGTAAAACAAATGCACCAAAAGCTAAATATTTACTTTCAATCGTAGTACTATTTGCTCAACAGTTTAGCACCAACAACAACAGCGACAACAACTGATTGCGATGCAGATATATATATATATATATAGATATATAGATATAGATATATAGATATATAAATATATGTATATAGCTGTATATACATGTGTAAGCTCGCCATAAATTTGTTTTCTGTCTGCATTTCAATAAATTACATTTAGACATTTTAATTAACATAAATTTAGCATTGCAATAAAAGCGCGAGCCGAAAGTGAAGCAAATTGACGCAGCGCTAGTATAGATCCTACAATTTCTGCAGACCCCAACAAACTCATTTAATCAAAATAATTGTCTACGACCATTTCACGCAATTGCCTGCCGCCCGGCGACATGCTCTGTGTAAACGAATAAACATTGAGGCGTTCCGCTGGGTGTTAATCAAATAAATGTCTGTCATATATAGCTGAACACTTATATGTCAACGACTGATAAATGCATAGAGCGTATCCAAAAAAAAAAAAAAACAATATATATATAAATATATATATATATTGAGCATTGTCTGAGCGCCCTATTTGAGAACATTGCTTAAAGCTGTGTGCCAAGAAATTAATTAACCCGCCCAAACATTGTCCGCTGTGCCCGCTGTGCCCAGGGCAAGATAATCTTTCGCTGCTTTCGCCACAAATAAGCCGAAAACGTAGCAGAATCGATCGATATTATAATTAATGGCAAATGCTTTTCACTTTGCACTGATGTTGAAAAACTATTTGGAAAAACTATTTGGAAAAACTATTTGGAAAATGTTCGCATTTTGAGCATTGCAATCGATCAATGTCAAATCAGCAGAGCCAACCAAACATGCTTCATTTACTATTTGGAAAAGTTAAAGTTAAAGAAATATTTTAAAATATAAATTTAGTTTTTTTCATATATATTAAACAAAACTTCGTTGTTTTGAGCATATCTTATAAATTCCTATAAATATTTAGTATTTAATAATAGCCAAGCCAAAGTCAGTGCATAAAATTTTTCAATTAGAATGCCAATCTGAAGCCTTTTGGCATTTTCCAATCTAATCCAAATGTTTTTCTGCTATGGGAACATGCATAAATTTGCCTCGTCCGCTTCATAATTCAAGCTCCTACACACTTTTATATTATATATTTATTGTTTCTGTTGTTGTTGTTTTTTTTTTTTTAACAAATTATACGCTGTCCGCGCTGACAAAGCTGCCAAGAAGACAAGAAGAGCAGCAAAAAGTCTAAATAAAAAGCGAAGGTTGCTCGAGTTAAACGATATAGAATGAGATATACATATATAGCTCGCGATACAGTGTCTGCAACTGTTTCGATTTTTCTTTGCCTAATGGAGATTTTAATTATTGTTTAATTTTCATAAGGGCAAAGAGTTGAGTACAAAGAGAGAGAGAGAGAGAGAGAGAGAAAAAATAAAAACAAAAAAAAATGAGATAAAAAACTGAAACAATGAAGAAGCAGATAGAAAAAAGGTGAAGGCTGTTCCCAAGCAAAGGTGTGCGTGTGTGTGTGTGTGTGTGTGTGTGTGTGTGTGTGCGTGTGTGTGTGTGTGTGTATTGTACAGCTATATATCTCTTTGGGTATTATCATTTAAACGTTTGTTGTTGTCGCTGCTGCTGCTGCTGCTGCTGCTGCTATTCTGATTGATTTCTTTTCTATTTTTTTTATTTCTTTTTGTTTTCGCACAAGTTAATTAAAATGCTTTGAGTTCTTTTTGTTGTTGTTGTTGTTGTTGTTGTTGTTTTTGTTTTAAACAATTGCAAAACGATTTCAATTGTGGCAGCTCTTCAGCTGGCGTCGCGGCGCCTCAATGAATATATAGACGAATACTTCTATTCGTATTCGAATTCTTCCACAGTGACTAATGTGTTCTTCAACAGACGTCGTTAGACCTTCAGCTGCAGTGCAGCATTGTGTTTGCCCGATCGTTAGCTTTAGTTAATGTCCAAGACTTTTATGATTTTTATTATTGTTTTTTCTTCTTTTTTGTTTTAACTTTTCCCTGTAGAGCTCTACGGGAGGTAATAACTATTTGGTTGTTGAAGCGCGGCGCTTTGCTTGTTTTTTTTGTCGCCCGTCCAAACGTCTCGAGATTTTATCATAAACTGATTCTACAGTCTCTGTTGCTGTTTTTGTGTATTTCGCTTTTCCCATTGGTCGGAAAAGCGAAAAACTTTTTTCGCGCAAAGCACAAAACAAAACAGCACAAAAACAAGAAAGAATTTTTTTTTTCTTTTTTTTTGAAATTTTCGCGTCAACGAATTTCAAATACTCTTGCAGGTATAGAGTATAATGAGAAATTTTGTTTTAATTTCAATAAGTTTATGTTGAATTTTATAATTCTTCTCTATAATTAATATAATTTAAACTAAAAAGGCATTTCTTTTTGAATATCGATTTTCAATCGATGCATGTGATAGCATAGAGTTTCGAAAGAGCATCTGTTGGTCTGTCTAATAATATCTATTCCATTTCACTATAAACTAAGCTCACTAAGAACGAAGACAAAGTTAGCCTCTGTTGAGGTGAATTGATCGAGCCAATACGGTTCAATACTTTTCTTTGAAAAAAAGCTCAAATACTTATGGCCAGAGTATACAAATACAGAGAGAGAGAGAGAAAGAGATAGAGCGAACGACACGTAAACAACGTACATTTATTTAAAATCAATTTCTAAATAAACAAACCAGAATTGCGGAACCAATTTCATAATCTATAATGGCAGATCCGTACCAGCTATCAAATTGAATATGACGCTAATAATGTTCATGAAATGCATCGAATTGGCAGCCGAATGCACAAGTTTCAATGGGAAAATGCAAACGGACAAATGAAATAGTGAAAGCAAACAAACAGCAACAGAGAGAGAGAGGGAGATAGGGAGAGAGATTTGTAGAGAGATCATCTCGGGGCGTACTTGGGGAACTTATAATTAGCGCAAATGAAACCAAAAACAAGGAGGTGTGTTCAGCATCTACGTCAACTAGATACGCAGCACTAATGGACTCTCTTTCTCTCTATAGTACACATATAGTTATACATTTAATATATGAACATGTCTATAATGCTTCGGGCTGCCTACGCAACTTTGTACGTTTAATCCCTGTGATATATGATTTTGATTAAATCAAAAATATATACATATATATACATATATATTTATATTTATATAATATCTATATACATCTGTTCTTTGTGGTTAAGTGTCGCGACGTGTGCCGACAGATAAAAAAAAATAAAAAAAAAAATATGATGCCTCAGCCTCTTGATCAGTTGCCAAATGTAGCTGCTAATTTATTTGCACGATATATGTACATATATATGTGTTTGTTTAACAGTTTTCCGCTCACATCCCAAACGAGCCCCCGTTTCTGCTTTACGTTTACTTACCGAAATCTGAAAGATTTACTTTGTCCAGGAAGGGATCGGCACGCGGTAACTGCAAAGGAGCAAGAAGCGAAATTTGTTTAATAATTTAAAATATATTTCAAATAAAGTAAATGTAGTTTAAGTACTTTAAGAATTAGCAACTTTTATAGTGTTCATATTATACGTTCTACGAGCAACGCTTACGTTACGACGTAATGTACGTAAGTAGTGCTGCTTAGTTTGTGTTACTTAAGACGATAACATACTTATGTTCAGTGTTAACAGTACTTAGAGCTTACGTCACGTAATACATTACGCTACGACGTAATGTACGTAAGTAGCGCTGCTTAGCTTGTGTTACTTAAGACGATAACATACTTATGTTCAGTGTTAACAGTAGTTAGAGCTTACGTCTCGTAAGGCTAAAACATAATTATGTTAAAGTGCAATTACGCTCTAGTTCGTTGGTTTTGGTCGAACATACGTTAACGTTATCTTAACGTTACGTTTACATATACGCAAGCGAAATAACACTTATTTACTTTACGTAGATGCGTATTTGCTAATTCAGTTAAAGTGTATGTCATAAGTCTAACTTCTTCTATATCTGTTGTATAAATAGCTAATTCAGATAACAAATTGCCAGATAAATAACTCAAATAGAACTCGTATATACACATATGTACATATATGTGTATATGAATATGTATATTTATATGTAGGTGCGCCAGCAAATATTATTTGATTACACTATCCAAGCAGCATCCATTATCATTTCCAAGGTACAATTTGCAGGCCGAATAAATAGTGTTTTATATTCGGGTCACACAACGATTGTCACACTGGCAATTGGCCTATTATTTTGAAAGTGTATAAACACAATTACCCATGTATATATACATATATATATATATATATATATATGTATATACGTGCGTGTATGTTTGTCTGTATCTTTACGTGAATGAGCATGGGCAGTTCCCCAAGACGTAATCGCTTAATCATAAAACAAGCAACGCAATCGCAGATAAAAGAATGCAAACTTCAATTAAATATTTATGAGTTGCTCTCTTCATCTCTCTATCTCTCTCTCTCTCTCTCTCTCTCTCTCTTTTGCTATCTCTTTAGCTTTGTCATGCTTCTACATTCAATATACATATAGAGGAAAAGTTAGCATTGAAATGTGCATTTGTGGAACGAGTAGCAAGCGTAAGTGCCATAGGCAGGCAAACGGGCATTTCAAAAGTTTGCAATCTCTGTAAACAATTGGACAGTGAGCGAGAGAGCGCGAGTGAGCGAGTGCGCGAGAGCGCGAGCGAGAGAGCTTATGGCGCTCTCAAACGAGCTCTCTCAGCTGGCTGCTATAAATGACCAAAAGCAACAGACGCGTCAAGGCAATTAATTGTATTGACACTGAGCGCAGCAAAAGCTGCTCGCCGAAATAAGGTGAATGCAAGATAAAATAGAAATATGTAAATAGAAATGCCTAAAATTGCTGTAAACACGAGGAAAACCTATCAAATAAAGCTTAGCTGTTAATCAATTTTCAATATCTCGCTGCCTAGCTCTTTCGGCACTCTCTCGCCACTTACGCTAATTTTGCGGCCTGTCTGCAGTTGTTGTTGCTGTCGCTTCCATTGCTCGATCTGCTCAATGCTGTAGTCGCTGCGTCGCCGCAGCAGCAGACACTGATGCACCGGCGCGGGTGACGAGTGCCGCGGCGAATTGTGGGTGCTTTGGCTGCTTTGGCTGCTGCTGCTGCGCCGTTGATAGACAAGCGACTGTTGCAGTCCAGTTGCGGCCAGCTCATGGTGGCCAGCTACCGGTGAATGACCTGCAGACAGACGCTTGCCAGGCACCAAGCCATTTGCAATGTTGTTGCTATTGTTACTGCGCTGCTGCTGTTGCTGTTGCTGCTGCGATGGCGGTTGCTGCTGCTGCTGTTGTTGCTTTTGTTGTTCTTGGCTTTTATTGTTGTTCGTTGTAGCCTTGCGACGCATCAGCACTGCCGGCATAGCAGCCGACAGAGTTGCTGAAAGTTTCTTGCCATCTTTTTGTTTGACTTTAGTTTTGTTGCTGTTGCTGTTGCTGCTGCTGCTGCTGCTGCTGCTGGAGCTGACGATGTTGTCATCGCGTCGGCTTACGTGCTGCGATTGGCGTTGACCATCCATAACATCTGTGAGATTTGCACTATTCAGCAGCTGATAGTTAGCGCCGGCCGTGGTTCCGTTACTCGACAGTAGTGTGGGCAGATGACTGTAGCGCCTCTTTCTATATAGCGGCGAATTGCTGAGAGAGCGCGCCTTGCGGGCAACCTTCGCGTGTAAACTGTCATAGCTGCCGCCTATGTTCTCGCAGCTTCTCTCTTTGCTGTTATTGTTGTTGTTGCTGTTGTTGTTGTTGTTGTTGTCGCTGTCATTATCGGGCAGATTTGGGTCAAAGCGAACGCTTAATTTCCCATTATTGCTGCTGTGTAGCAATTTGGAAGTTGTCTGCTGTGGTAGGCCTGACGCTGCCGCAGCCGCTGCTGCTGCCGCTGCCGCTGCCGCTGAGGGCAGCACACCAACGCGAGGTGTGCTCGACTCAAAGGCAGAATAGCGACGACGATACATGTGCAAATACACTAATACACGCGTACTACAATAAATTCACTATACACACACGCACACACACTCACACTCACACTCACGCATGCACTGATAAAACGCGCGCTCGCGTCCAAAGGAAATAATGCGTATATATTGGAAAATTTGCAGGCGAAAATTGCCTTTTGTGTTTGCTAGTCTCGGTTCCGGGCACGTCTGCGCGCTCCCAAATGTAAACGTAAACTGGTTAACAGTTTGTTGAGCGTTGCTGCCATATGATCGTCACATGTGTGTGCGAGTGCTAAAGCTTAAGCAAACACATACACACACACACACACACACACACACACACACACACATGCAAATACAGAAACAGAGACAAGCAGCGCAAAGAGAGACCAATCTATGGCGTATCGAAGTTCAAACACTCTAAACAAAAGGTTTCCATCATTCCACACAAAATATATTTATCAATATTTGTGTATGTAGTCAGCATTGGCTATGCGCACAAACAGTTTGATAGCTTGATAATTAGACTGAGTTAAGTACGACGAACTACACTGCAACTAAAACCAGTTGTACTGCGATAACCATGTACTCTGCCTATGCAAGTGTATCAACTAAAAAAAAAAAAAAAAAAAAAAACCAAACGAAACGAAAGAAAAAAAAAACGCATGGCATTCGTTCGTTCGCATTCTTGAAGCTTCTTCTTAAAAAAAAAGAAGACAAATAGAGAGCGTGCATTTCGAAGAGCGAGAGAGAGAGAGAGAGCAAGTGCTAAGTGCTCGCCCACATCATATGTTTGTACGTAGGATAAGCAGTGGGCGACTGCTAACAGCGCCATTACAGAGCGAGAGCGAAAGAGAGCGGGAGAGGTAGACTAAGAAAAGAAGGCCGCAGTGAAAAGCTTCTTTAGCAAATATACTCAAGAGGGCGATAAACAAAGTAAACGCAGCTACAGATTGTAGACACTGAGAGCGAGAGAGAAAGAGAGAGAGAGCGAGAATTACACTTCAAATTCAGTTGGACTACGCATAAAGCAATCGCATATGAATTATGTGAAATGCGTGCGATAATTAATCATAATTAAAAGAGTCCAACACACACACACACACGCACACAGAACGACACACACGCACACACACACTATGTTAGCAATTGCGTGGGGCTTTCTCTGCAGCTGACGTCAGGAGCGACACTAAAGAGAGAGGACTTTGGCAACAGCTCCGCTTAGCGGCGTAAAATGTCGAACTTGTCAATACTACAAAACCAACAACAACAACTTAGCCAGTTCCGCCTTAATGACCACGTTGCGGAGTGTGAAAGAATTGTAAACAAGGCGTTCGCTGCAAGAATATTTAAGCCAATTACGTTGACCTTGTGGTTACGTCAACAACAATATAGAACAAAGTGATCGGCGATTATTGTTAAGGCTAATGACAATGCGCGCTAACTGGAGTCGCGCCCACTCACACAATTGATAAGAAAAAAAACTAAAATGAAATTGTGACTAATTGTTTTGAAGCTCTCCCATGTTGTTATTATCAAGAAAACCCGTAACAAGTGTTTTTCGCAACAAAAAAAAACAGTCAATAAATTTGAAAGCTATAAGCACCGCACCGCACCGCACCGCACCGCCTGCATTAACAGCTGTTAAACGTTAACAGCAAAACGTATCAGAAACGTTGCATACTCGAGGGCAGCAACAAAAAAGCTGATTTCAAAGAGAAAAAAAGCTTCAAGCTGAGCTGGTAGGGAATTGATGCTGGCGAACGGAGAGGGAAGCGGGCAAACAGACAATTGAAGGCGGCATTAAGCTATTTGTCAATGTCAAAGTTATGCTGCGGCTAGAGCGAGACAGCAAATTCATAGGGGAATTTCTTAAGGGAATAATAAGTGCTAAAATGGAAATGTTACGTTACTTTGTGCAGAGAAGCTAAACTATTTAATTTACAGAATTAATAATAGAGGGGAAACCAGAATATCCCTTAAGCAAATGCTTGCGCAACTTAAGGGATTTTTCTATGTAAAAATCAAAGCTCTCTTTGATTTAAAAATATTGGTATTTTACAATCTATTGAGGTATTTAAAAATACCTTATAAACAATGCCATAAAAATACCAAAAACCTACTGCACTATCCAAAATTTAAGTTATAGAGTAACTTTCATTCTTAGAAATTAACTTAAATAGAGTATTACTTACACCTCTGGAGTCTCTGAAGAGTATGGCTGCATGGTGAGGATCTAGAGTGCCATCGCCGCGATAGCTGCGACCGGCTGCGCCCACCGAAGCGCGTCGCTTCTCCAAATCCGCCGACGCGCGACGCATATGAGCACCTAATCAAAATGAGAAGAGTTTCGAGAATTAAATACAAACATCAATAAGAGATCTATGAAAGTGCGCATTAATTAGAACTAACTATAGCTAGACAGCAAGTACCCAGTTTTTAATAGAACCAGCGTTACCTTCGTTGACAATGCGCTCGTAGATCTTATAGGTCTCGCCGCAGTCCTCCAAAATGCGATTGGCTCGCGACAGCGTGTTCACATCGAGACTCTTTGAGCGTGTGCGAAAGTTCTCCTGCGGATCGTTTTGCGGGGAGGTGCAAACGCTTTGAGCGTCATGATTCTTGCGCGGCCACACGTGCATCTTCTTGCCCAGAGTCTTCAGTATCTCATGTATGGAGTGATGATGGTGATGATGCTGATGGTTATGGTGCTTGTGCTTGTGGTGTCCTCCATCCTTGTGAGCGGACTCCTGTTCGTCAATGCTGAGACTCTTGGCAAACGATGTGTTGTCGAAGCGGTGCCGACCCACAGGCACATTCAGGCTGCCGCTGTCCATGCTGTCGACAGACTGACGTGATCCTGCTGCACTGTAGTCATCCATTGAGCTAGCTGCCGCTTTCACTCTGTGAAATATCGATATGGCGGTGGGTCGCTCCGAGCTGCGCTGCTGCCCGGTGGCGCCCGTGTGCGTAAAATACTGATGATCCGCTCCGCTCTCGTAAATGTCATCGAGATCGTGTGGAAAGTAACCGCCCGACGGCTGCCCAGCCGGTGGCGAGCCAAACTCAGGTACGCCGCGGCGCATGCTCTGCAAATAATACGTGTGTTAAGCTAAGGTTCATTCGCTTTAACCCTTCATTGCAATGGAACCCTGCATCGAAGTCTGCAGCACTTATCAGCTGCTAGTCCATCTCTAGCTAACTGCAAGCGAATTCAAATTGATCGTTGACTAAGCGATGATTAAGTATCTATCGATAAAGTAGATCTAATCGATAGCTAATGCCAAAATATAAATCGTAAAATAGAGATGGTAGACTACTCAAGTGGAGTGTTCACTGTCATCACTTGACGATGAATCGTGACTCTGCTAGAGATGGACTTGATAGATTATGAACAAACTGCGTGATTTCACAAATGACAAATGACTAAAACACTGATCTAATCATCGACTCATTGCGAGTGCTACAGTGCTCGAAACAGGGTCAAATGCAATGCTGGCCAATTGATTGATCGTTGCTTACGCCATAAATAGCCGGACTGTGAGATCTTTCGAAGAAACTGCGCTTGGAGGAGGGTGTACGCTTCAAGCTGCCGCTGATGCCGGATCCGCTCGTGTAGCAGCTGTCATAGGAGCTGCGCTGTCCGCTGTGTCCACCGCCGCCGCCGTTGGCCTGATGCAGCGGCGAGTTGTTGTAGTTGTTGTGCTGATGATGGTGATTGGCCAGCGACTTGTGGGCATCGGGCACGGCCTGCGGCTGCGAGTGACGCTCCGTCTGCCACTGCGAATAGGCGCTGCCTGTGACGCCGCCCAGCGCTGAATTGTTGGAGTTATTCGAATTGCTGCTGGAACTGTTCGAGGACGATTCCGTGCAATATAGTGTACGTTCCTGCAGCGAGCTCGCAGGCTCATACGAGCTTCTGGAGCTGTTCTGATTGGACCAACTGTCCGCGCTGCTGCTGCTGGCGCCGACGCCGTTCACGCTGCCAGCGCTCATTTGCTCCACGGCGTGCTGCCGATAGAGATGGGAGATGCCGTGCATTTCGTTGCCGTTGCTACACTTTTTTGACGTAGTGTAAATGTTGTTGCTGTTGCTGTTGTCAAATATGCTTATTTACTTATGTTTTCTATATTTGCACTGTCACAATCTCTTTCCACCTTCTCTCACTCTCTTTTTCTTTCTCTTTTGTTAAAGTCACATAATCCTGGCACTGTAAATGAAGAGCACATTACTTGTTGTTGTTGTCTTCTTGCTTGCACTTGCACTTGCCAAAGAGCTTTGTGCTTTTTCACTCTCTGCCTCTCTTTCGCGCTTGGAAAAACGTCGTTAAGTTGAACGCACTCAATTTAAGTCAAAGCTGCAGACGACGTTGACGTCGACGCGTTTGTATTTTTTAAAATTTTTTTTTTCGTATTATTATTATTTATATAAATGCGAGCACACGCCTATGTGTGTGCGCGTATTTAGTTATTGCTCTATTTGAGCAAGTTGTTAACATAATCAGAATCGCTTAACAGCAACTATAACAGTTAATGCAAACATTTGCATTTGCATTTGCATTTGCTTTAACAGAGACAACGTCAGCGGGCAGCAGCCAGCGACTGCGCAGCATGCACTTGAAAAAGTTCAACCCACCCCCAAAGGCCGCTGTGTCAATGCGCGCGTAGCTTTTGTTTTGCATTGCTGCGGCGGCCGCAGCAGCTGTTGCGCTCTTGCTCTTTCTTTCTTTCTGTTGTACACCGTACACAGTTGAGAATGCTCATACACCCACCATAGACAGCTAGCGGGCGATGCGATATTGCTTGTGACAATTTGGTCACCTGATTGACAGTGTCGCTGTGTTAACACACAACACAGGCATGCACACACTGAAAGCTCAATTGAGCGAACAACTACGTTGTTTGAGTTGACGTTAAACAAAGATATAGAATAAATATAAAATTTTAAAATAAACAAAAGCTTTATATTTAAAAAAAATATATATACATATATGCATGATTGATCGAAATAAGATTATCAGCAAAGCTTTCACTCTATTTCCACATTTCTTGTGCTTGTTTGGCATCGAGCTTGCCGCCTGAGCTGTCGCTGTATTGACCTAGGCGCAATGGCTAATTAGCCAAGCTTGAAAATATACACACATTCATATGTCTGTACTTCTAAACTGTTATACTCCCCACTAAAAAGCAGCGCTCTGCCTGACTATCAGCAACAGCAATGTTAAGGAGAAGAGACACGAGTAGCGGCAACTGTGGCGCTCGTAGTTCTATTTTTACTATCAAAACGAAAAAAAAAATGTGTAAAAAAAGCAAGTGGAAAGCAAATATGATAAACAAGTGACATGAAAGACACTTTTGAGTAGCGAGCGCGTAATTACGTTTATTGATTACATTTTGGAGACGCACAGAAAAGCTGTTAAAATGTTTGCGCAATCGAGCGTAAGTTCAATTGAGGTTAAGTTGCAGCCAAGCAGCGCCTCTCACCCACAACCGCAACCGTAATCAACTTTGTGTAAGTTATGCGAATTATTGAGACGCTCACACATACACACACACACAGACACTTAATCCAATAGAAAGAACATACACAAACACACGTCCGTTTGTCTAAAAATGCCAGCGCAGACTGAGCGCAAGCGAGAGGGCAAAAGAAACGCTGTGTGCACGTGCAATAGGTAAACAAGTGCCAGAGAGCGCGCGCAAGAGCGAGGGAGAGAGCGTGTGGGAAGAGCAAATGTAAAAGACATTGGTTTGCAGCTGAACAATGATGTCTACTAACAGCGCGCTGTTAACAGCTAACAGCGCAGTGGCGGCGGGCGGGTGGTTGGTTGGTTGCTTGGTTTGTTTGCCGTTAGTGTTGTTTACATATCGAACATGTTGTGGCCATCAGCGTAATGAACAACACTTCTCATTAATAACGACCTTGAGCAAACATAGTGCAATTGAAAAACCCATTTCCCCACTTGCAATTGCAAATGCATTAACAGCGTGAAATGCTAGTGGAAGTGGAAGTGGATATGTTAAGTGCGCATTAAGCAGACTTTTGGTTTCTTTTTTCCTTTGGGAGCTGTTAACCTTTTTTTTTCTTCTGAGAGGCCATAAATAAGCGCCCCATAAAGTACCAAAAAAAAAAAAAATCTGCAAAGAAATGCGCCGCAAATGGCCAAAACGTGTCCTTTAGCCCAGAGCATGAGAAAGGCCACGGAGAGGAACAACGCATGCGCTGCATACGAAAGTGAAAGTATATAAAGTGAAATATATACATACATAGTTATATGTACTTGTATTATATACATATGTATGTATGTATGTAAATACATAAATATGTTATGCGTAGATTAGCTCATAGTCATGCTGAAAACTGGAACTGCGCATTTAGGTCAAGTTGATGGAATACTTTAAGCCAATCAGCAAATGCAAAATTAATAACTGATAACTGATATCACAGCGCCATCACCTAACTCGAACAGACCCCCACCAGACAGGAGCCCCGATAAGACAGCCCTATCAAATTGGCTCTTAACTTGTCAAAATATTGAGGAAAAAAAAGAAAATAAATAAATAAAATTTAATAAGGAACAGTTGAAAGAGTTGTTTACGTTTTTATTGGGCGTATTAAGCACTAAGCGGCTGTAACCGACTGTGCAATGCGCTGCTAAACGTTTTAAGTTTGCGAAGATTCTATTCTATAAGGCAAATATATATTGAAAAGATATTTGGAGATATAACTGCAAAGTCTTGCACAGAGCAATGGAAATGGATTTTAGCTGGAAAACCTAACAAATCAATATCAACTTTTTGCACAGTGTATAATAAGTGCTTTAGAGCAAAAATATTGTTTGGTTTTATTCTTATTATTATTATTTTTTTTTTTTTGGCAATTCTTTCGATTGAACATGAAACTGCGCTGCTGGCAGTTTTTCTTAGCTAAAGCGGCCAGCATTTACCTTGAACGTGATTGGGAATCGGATATGCATGTATCTATATATATGTCTATATATATATATATATATATATATATATATATATATATATATATATATAGACATATAATCATTTTCGTTAAGGTAATATGCCCTGCGTCATGAACTGAACATGCGCCATGTGCATTGCTGCAAAAGTTCCAGAATGTGCCTAGCTGGCAAATTTTTTTAGAGTTTCCCTTCCAACTCAAACTCCAATTACAAATATAAATTTTCGCTGAGTTTTGTTTGGGAATCGTAAGCAAGTGAGTTCGATGACTCAGCGCAGAGTTCGGGCAATAAAAATTTGTTTAAAATTATTGAAATTTATTTTGTTTTTTTTTTTTTTTTTACTGATAAGCCATTTTTATAAAAATATACATAAATATTTATTTGATATTTTCTATAGAGAAGGTTTTCTTTATATATTTCTCTATATATATATATATATTGTATAACGAGAATTTTCAGCATTGAAACGCTGAGGTCACAGGCGAGTCAGTGACCTCTGCATTGACCTATGGCACACAGTCGTGTCGCATAGTTTATTCTATTTGCTGTTGGCCGACATGCAAGTCAGCCTTGAGCCCGAACTTTGAACTGAACGCTCGTTGAGTTTTGTAAATTGTTACAACAAAGTGTCTGGCCTGACCTTGGCTCGCGTTTGGCAGACCTGCGACTGGGCAATGCACAAGCCCATAAAACTGTCATTAAAATCGAGAAAGTCGACTGATATCTATGCAACTTTGTCAGCTATAATGTGCGTCCGATTTGTGGGTGTATATATATATGTACATATATAAATGTCTCCCACTCTTTTCCTCTCTATCTCTCACTCTCTCTCTCTCGCTCTCTTTGCTCGGGTTTCCTAACTATTGGCGGTTCCGCATGCAATTAGGCAAATGCAACCGGAAACGTCTCTCAACAGAAATTAAACAGCAACATGAAAAGAACAAAACTTTGCCGCAATTTTCAATTCCTTTTGTTTCACGTTAATTAGTCGCAGGTTTGCAGGGGAGGGCAAAGGAAACAAAACAAAAAACCTTCATCGAGAGATTCGTTAAAGTGCAACGAAAAGTCATTGAATACTTTTTATGTAATTTCTCGTTGTTTTTTTTCTGTTTTCCTTTTTTGAACCGTTGCCAATTCGCAACATGATGGATGATCCCTGGTTGGTTCATGGATAGAGCATTAAACTGTTATACGTAAGCTAATAGTGCTGTCTACTAGTGGACTGTCTACAAATGACTGTTATACGACCATAACATAATATAACTATAACTGTTATACTTATCCATCCACATGTGTTTATAGTTCCTAAAAGTTGTGAGCAACAATCCAACAAATACTACTGATTGTTTTACTGTGCATTTTGTCTAAGCATTAGTTGGCAGCAATCTGTTATATTAACAAATGGTATACTGTTATACGAAGTCTTACATAAGTTGCACAAAAAATAATCAACTATAATAAAAATTGATATAGTAACTGTCATACAAACTGTTATACAAACTGTCATACAAACTGTTATACAAACTGTTATACAATCATATATTTTAAAGTATTGTTTTATTCATATTCAGACAGCATACACTTGAATAATCTACCTCTACTGCACCGCTACATAAATTTGCAAATTTAATTCCTGGTAATTTCATAAGCCTAAAAAAAGACACGATCCAAATCGTCCGATTGATAACTCATCGTATGATTCATAAGCAAATTATACAAAGTGCTTCCCGAAATGTCAACGCACAAAGACGAGACCTTTGGGGCATACTTTTCGATAATTATACAAACTGACAACGACAACGACAACGACGACGACGACGACGACGACGACGCTGACTACTTGATCGCAGTGGACTCACGCGTTTGCTCTCTGTTGTATAACAGCTGAATAGACGCTATAGAGTCCCATTCCTGTTTGCACTAGCAGTCGAACCGGCAAGATTTGCATTCAAAATGAGCCGGTTGCCGTTTAGTTCTCTACCGGTAAATACTTCATACTCTGGTAATTAGGTACTCGAAGAAATAAGTTGAGTTAAGTTGAGCGGCGCGGCGCGGTGCGACGCGGCGCCCCGTTGGGGTTCTCGATTCAATTAATGGGTTCGCTTTTTGTTTGTATCCCTAATGGAAACGACAATTGACTTATTAACAAAACCAACAACAGCCGGAAAAATCGTTAGCTAAATATAAATGAGAGGCGCGACTTTTATTTATACTTCAACAATAAACGAATTCAGTTTCTCTTCCGCTTTAGCATTCGTCAATCCAATTGAACTTTATGGCCACAATCAGATAATACCTAACTATCTGTGAAATCAAATGCTTTTCACGCGCCACATCTATTTTTTGCGCCCGATACCCAACGAAAATTCAGACATTAAGAAACGATTTATCAAAATACAAAAACCTGACAAAATTAATGTGCAACGTAACGTTTTTTGATTACAAAAAAGACAAAAGCAAAAGCTAAGGAAAAGCAGTTTGAGTAAAGATATTGCTGTGATGTATGGACTATAAACAGGTGGTAAACGTTTTATAGTAGCTCTGATAAAAGTGTAGCGGAGAGTGCTATGGCAATAAAAGAGTGCCACAGCTGTTAAGCTGCCAGTTAGCAGAAATGTTAATAATAAACTGTTAATGAGAGCCAAAACGTTTTACTGTTCATAAGAAAGTGTTTTAGCTATTAAGCTATTAGTTAACATAAATGTTAGCGAAGAACTACGTATTAAGGAGAGTGAGAGCTTTTGTTACTGTTAAGTGTTGAAGCTATTAAGCTATTAGTTAACATAAATGTTAACGAAGAACTACGTATTAGGGACAGTAAGAGCTTCTGTTACTGTTAAGTGTTGAAGCTATTAAGCTATTAGTTAACATAAATGTTAACGAAGAACTACGTATTAGGGACAGTAAGAGCTTCTGTTACTGTTAAGTGTTGAAGCTATTAAGCTATTAGTTAACATATGTTAACGAAGAACTACGTATTAGGGACAGTAAGAGCTTCTGTTACTGTTAAGTGTTGAAGCTATTAAGCTATTAGTTAACATAAATGCTAACGAAGAACTACGTATTAGGGACAGTAAGAGCTTCTGTTACTGTCAAGTGTTGAAGCTATTAAGCTATTAGTTAACATAAATGTTTACAAAGAACTACGTATTAAGGGGAGTAAGAGCTTCTGTTACTGTTAAGTGTTGAAGCTATTAAGCTATTAGTTAACATAAATGTTAACGAAGAACTACGTATTAGGGACAGTAAGAGCTTCTGTTACTGTTAAGTGTTGAAGCTATTAAGCTATTAGTTAACATATGTTAACGAAGAACTACGTATTAGGGACAGTAAGAGCTTCTGTTACTGTTAAGTGTAGAAGCTATTAAGCTATTAGTTAACATAAATGTTAACGAAGAACTGAATAATAAGGACTGTCAGAGCTTCTGTTACTGTTAAACTGTTGTAAATCTAAAAATTACTTTAAGCATTATTGTACAACTTGTGTTAAGCTGTCACAATACTTAACATTGTTAATGCTGTTATATGTAAGGCAGTCAAACGTTTTTTGAATAACATTTGAATTAACATATGTCTGGTTGCTTTACAGCTGTGGCCTTCGTTATTCTATGTTAATACCATACCTATGCTAATTCGAATGTTATTCAATAAACATATGATTGCTTTACATCAAACTGCATTAATAATGTTAAGCTGACGCTGTAAATAATATTAGCCTCTTAACATAATACAAAAATGTTAATTATGGTTCATAAATGCTTTTGTATTTAAGAACTCACGGAAAATAAATATAGTTTAATAAATTTATAGACTTTTTCTAGATGACGAAATGTTGTTCAATAGTTCCGTAAGTATTTCAGCTCGATAACTGTATCAATAACTCTAACAACAGCTATTTTTGGCCAACAATTCTTGACTCAGCCATTCTTTAGTTATGCTAACAGAAAACGAAGCCCAACATGAGGATAGGCAGGCACCCACCTTGTCCCTATCGAAACGTGCTTGCCTATCGTTGGCAAATTTTATGTATATTCTTGTTTCCACTTAGAGATATAGTATACACTATGTTCTAGATTCTTTTATGTGTGTGTACATATGTACATACATATGTATGTCTTTTCCATTTCGTTTACGTCAATGGAAATTTATGTAAATGCGTGGCACGTTTCCCGAGTCTTTTGCAGTTTGTCAAGAGAGCGATGACAACAATTCAGTTCAGTTGCTCTTCCTGCGTAGGTGCTAATTCGATTTAATGAGTTGCCATTTGCAACAAATGGGCGTGGCTGACAGTTATTGAACTTGGAATGCACAGAAGGCCTGATGTATAGCAAAAATAATGATAGCAAGGGCAAAGGAACAATTAGTAAATGGCCAAAATGGCGATTTTTACAAAACTCGTAGACAATGCCAGAGCTGACAGCATTTATATTAGTCAGGCACGAGCAATAGACGACAGAGAAAACTGTTTGCCAGAGTGAAATGTGTAGTCCATTCGAGCAAAAAATCCATTAAAAATATGTATATATTACTTATGATAATTTATGTAAGTAAGCTTAAGAATCGACGAACTATAGATAAATAATAAAAATCTTTTCAAACAAAACCAAAAATTAATAATAACGAAAGAAAACATTTAACCTTCTGAATGTCATCTTGGCGCCAATTAGAAATCGAACTTCGTCATAGCTGCCAGCTACGGCATTGGCTATCGCGCGAGTTACATAACAGCCAGCTTCAACCATTTCTGCACGATAAGCAGCTTCACACCGATTGCTATATGAAATGTTTGCAAATATTCGTTGACATTCTTCAATTTCGCAAAGCGTAAACAATTTATGCACTTGCCGAGTTATATTTATCGAATACAACGGAGAACAGGTTTTTTTTTGTATTTTTTTTTTTTGTTGTTTGACCTATTCCCTGGATTTGCTCCCAGCTGCCTGCCTAGCGGAGGTTAATTAATTTGTTTGTTATTGCGATATGTAAAAACTTGTGGGCAAAGTAGAATTTATTTGCTTTACCTCGACGTTGACGATAAACAAACAAATAAAGTCAACATTACTGGAACTAAGTATTATTATTATTATTATTATTATGGCTGTTGTTATCAGGAAACAACAACAACAACAACAGCAACAACAGCAACGACAATTGCAAATATAAGACGTGGCTTTGCATCTAGATATACGAAGCTATACAAGCGCAAGTATAACAAATACATACATACATACATACATACATACATATACCATATAAATATGCATATATAGAGATGTATCATTTGGAATGGGGCCCCAACAAGTGGCTGTGTGCAAATTTATGGAACGCCACTCGCTGAGGGCAAACAAGCACTTATATATCAAATATATATATATATATATCTATATATACATACATATATCTATATATGTTTGCATGTGTATCGGTTATATTTACATTAGAATTGCCAATCGCTGGCTCGGTCAGTCGGTTCAGTTAGTTATCGACGTGTCTTGTTTACCCATTCAAAGTCGAGCAAGTTGCCACTGTTGACCAACCCCAACGACTTCGATGGTGTCGATAGACAAAAGTGATAGAGAGCGCTAATACAACTGTTTGATACCTCCCCCTATGCCTGGACTCAAGGTTACAGCCACATCAATTTGTTCATGCTAATCAGCGTGTGTATAAATTTTTTATATTTTATTTCTATATATATATATATATATGTAGAATGAGAGAGAGAGAGAGAGAGAGAGAGAGAGAGAAAGAGTGTGTGTGGGAATCGTATCATTTGACTGCGTTTCGAAATTTGCCAAGTTCTGATTTGAGTATTGTCTTTGTATTTGTGTTGCTTTTACCCGACGTTTGACCAAAAGTCACGTTCACACGTTCCAACTAGACGGGATGGGCAATAGGCTATAAGCCAAAAACAAAAAAAAAAAAAAAAAACAAAAAAGCGTACAGGATGTACTTAAATTTAAATGCTATTTATAAGCAGTTTAAAGTATTTCACAATTTATTGATTTGAAAAGAAAAATTGTGAATTACATTTATAACTTTAAAAGTTTAAAAGTTAGTCAAAATATCCTTGGGTTTCTGATTCGAAGTGGATCAATAAATATAGAAATTTATATCATATACAATTTGTGGAAAATTTCTTTAAATTTCTTTTCAAATGTTTCGCAACTTTAAGGAAACCAACAAACTATCGATAGGCATATCACAGTACGATTGCATCGCCTGCAAATATCTTGAACATTTGTGGGCTTTGTTAAGGTCTGGGTTGCTCATTATCTGAGATTATTTCTACAGTTCTTTGTCTTGTTCTCTTGCTTGTTTTGCTTCTTTTCTTAATCAGCACATGCCACAAATTAAATGTCGCTGCAGGCGGTCATCGTTTGTCGTTTCTCGTGGCTTTTTAGCTGCCTCTTAACGACCTCGACTCAGACCATTTCTCTCCCTCACTCTTTCTCTCACTTACTGTCTCTCTGCCTCACATCCTCTAGCTGCCTGCATTTACGTCACCCACAGCTTGGCCACGCCCAATTGAAACTCATAAACAACACACACGCACACACACACACGCACACACACACAGACAGTTGTACTGTAGAAAAGTTCGAATGTCCTTGAGCTGCTGTGGTCTGCGGCAACTTAATCCTGTGTCACACGAACAACCTCTCCTCGGCCTATGGAACTTTGCCAATGATAAAGCGCACAATATGCCAACATACGAAAACGACGACGACGACAACAGCAGCAGCAGCAGCAACAACAACAACGACAAAGGTGTTGCGGGGTCTCGACATAAACGATGTGCATCATTATCATCTCAATAAAGTAAATCTGCTTTCAGATACTTATTCTTTCAGCTCAGCGCAGTTTTTCATGCTTTGGCAACGCCACGCGGCAACAATAAAAGTCAGCAATTAAAACGCAAGCCAGCTACAAGGCATAGAACACATGAAGCTCCTGGCCGAGTTAGCCTTATCAGCGCTAATTTGTTGCGACTAAGTCAAATATAAAGTAAAAGTATTTTCAAGAGCTTTGAAATTAAGTTTGGAGCGTGATTCAGAATCATTTTTTAGGAATGTCGATTGTGTATTAATCTATGTATAATTTATATAATATTAAAAAATATGTTTCGTAGCCCATATTTACCTCTAGAGTAAAACTATTTATTACGGATTTATGTCACAAGAGTATTTTAACTATTTTAAAAAATATTCGTAACTAAGCCTAAAATATTTCTATATATTTTTAGCTTTTGCTTTATATTGCTGGATTTTTCTCTAAGACTTTTCAATTGTGTTTTTAGAATTTCATTTAACATTGTCAATTACTAAAGATCTGCAAATCGCGCGCTCAACTAAGTTTCAGTTGTGCTCACAGCGACACCCTGTATTTGTGAAGTATAATTGTAAATCTTATGCAGTTAGCAAAGTTTTGCAGCAAAACAATAATAATAATAATACAAATGCGTTGCAATTAAGGCAATCAGCGCGGCAACATGATAAATTCACAATGTGAACAAAATTTATGTTGTTCGGTTTATAATTGAACAGAAATTTAATTGCCGATTTCAGTAAGTTCCTTCACTTGACCCAATTCACAGACGACCCCAACAACAACAACAGCAACAACAACAGCAACAGCTAGCTTTGTTTTGCTCAGAAAACGCCAGCGGAAAGTTTCAAACGATAAAAGTAGCTCGATTGAGGTATTTGATTGACGCACAAAGCGCGTGTTGAATAGTTCCATGATCGATCGACAATAGCCGAAGCGAGATTTATCCATAGATAATTATGTCTGTGAGCAGCTGACTGAAAATGCTAGAAAATTCTCGTTGCCTCAAGTCATAAGTTTAACGAACTTTAACCAAAAACTCAACTCTCATTTTTCAATATATGTATATTTCTTTGTTGATCCAAGAGAAATAAAACTTAAGCTGCCGTATGTAACAGGTTTTTTTGTTTTCCATATGTATCTTCAACTATTTGTAGCTGTTGCTGTAGCTGTCGCTGTTGCTGTATCTGTATCTGTATCTGTGTATCTGCATGTATGTATCTTTTGTTGACGTTGAAACTTGTGCTTTTACGCAGTTCACAAACTTTAACTGAATTTTGTAGCAAATTAGATCAACTTGTTGCAGTGCAACAAATTGTGGCTAATGCAAGTAAGTAATAAAGTTTATAAATTCTGAAAATAAAAGCGGATTTCGCAATGTCAAACTATATAGTTTGTGCTAGAGTCTCGAATGCACTTAAAATGCATGAACATTCAAAATAATAATATCATTAAAGTGTCTGGCAGAAGTATGGACAAGTCTAGTCCAAATGCAAATTTTCTTGTTGCCAAAGAAAAAACTTTTTAATTTATTAAATAATTATAGTTGAAATATAATTACAAAAGAGCGCCTAAAGAAGTTTAAAAATTTGTTATTCAAAATAATACCAAATAAAACAAATCAACTAACAGGCAAATCCCATATCGAATTGTATAAGCAATAAAAATATTCAATTATTAAATGTTGCTAATTGTTCTACATATACATATGTTTGTATATGCTATATATACTAGACTATACGAGACTAAATATATCGCATTTTTCTAATTAACATATGACAGTCTAAACTGTCAAAGGTGTCAAAATAAAGATGTGTACAAAAATAAATGCAGACTTAAAAATAGTTAAAGTTTTCTGTTTTTTTACTATTATTTTATTATATTAATTTATTATTTATTTTATATATATTTTTTGCATTTGTTTTTATTTATTTTTGGTATTTAAATTATTTTTTTATTATTATTATTTTTTTAATATTATATTAATTTATTATTTATTTTATATATTTTTTGTTTTTTATTTTCTTTTTATTATTTTATTTTATTAATTTATTATTTATTTTATATATATTTTTTTGCATCTGTTTTTATTTATTTTTGGTATTTAAATTATTTTTTTATTATTATTATTTTATTATATTAAATTAATTTATTATTTATTTTATATTTTTCTTGTTTTTTTTTATTTATTTTTGGAATTTCTATTATTTTTCTTTATTATTATTTTATTATAATATATTAATTTATTTTATATTTTTATTTTTTCTTACTTTTTTATTTTTGGACTTGTATTATTTTTTTTATCGTTTTGTTGTTTTATTATATTAATTTATTATTTATTTAATATATATTTTTTGCATTTGTTTTTATTTATTTTTGGAATTTGTATTATTTTTTTATTATTATTTCATTATATTAATTTATTATTTATTTTATTTTTTTTTTCCTTTTTTTACTTATTTTTGGAATTTATATTATTTTTTACTATTATTATTTTATTTTATTATTTATTTTATATATATTTTTTTGCATTTGTTTTTATTTATTTTTGGTATTTATATTATATTTTTTATTATTTTTTTATTATATTAATTTATTATTTTTGATTTTATATATATATTTTTTAGCTTTTTATTTATTTTTGGAATTTATATTATATTTTCATGTATTATTATACATTATTATATATTATACATTATTATTTTCCTCTCATCAACACATTTCCTGCGCATAGAATTTCCAATCGGAACAAACTCGAATCTTCTTTCTACATTTACTTTCAACTGTCACATGCTGCATCACATGACACGTATGGCCGGCCTGTCATATGCAAATTATACTCTGCACAGGCACTCGCACTTCCGCCGCTCAGATGCACACACACACACACACACACCCTGACACATACATACATGCACACACTGTTACACAACAACAAAAACAACAACAACAACAACATGTATGTATATATCTAAAAAGTTCGGCTTGCGCAGATTGTTTTTTGCGTCGCAGCTGAAATTTGTGTACCTTCAAGCGGTGTTTGTTGCTGTTCTTGTTCTTGTTGTTGTTGCTATTGTTGTTCTACAGCTCGTTATCATGCTGGTTCTTCTTCTACTTGCTGTTGTTGTTGTTGTTGTTGTTGCGAAACAAAAAGTTACCCGCCTGAAGAAAAAATGAAAATGAAAATACGAAACAGCACAGAAGCAAAGCAAAATGCCGGCCAAAGGCGAAAGAGAGAACAAAAAAACAAAAACAAAAGCAAAAACAACAAAAAGTAACCAAAAACGCGCTGCGCAATTTTTTCGAGTTGCCTTTTTTTCTTTATTTTTGTTTTTGTTCAGCTTCTTCTTCTTCTTTTGCCACTGCTGCTGCTTCCTCTTCAACTTGTTCTCTCGCTTTCGCTGCAAGCAAACGCAAATTGAAGTCCGAAGAAGCCGGCGGCGCATGGGAAATAATGGAATTTCGGCATTTTCTAAGCCTCAGAGCAAAACAATTGAGAAAGAAAAAAAAAAAATACAGCATAAATAAATCAATAGATTACAGACATTTAGAAATTCGTATACAAATGGTTAAATGATATCCATAAAGCAGAGAATATATATTTATTTTGGGATTTTCTAATCTGAATCTAAGCATATTGTTTATAAATTTCGGAGAGGTTTATGTTTCTGTAGACTAGAAACTGACCTATTCCAAGCGGATTTCGATTGTGACGCAATTTGCTTTGTGTTTTATGAAACTGATTTGTAATATTGTGTAAGGCATAGTAAAACATGATGTGCTATGCCATATAGCGACTATATATAGAGTGGGTTATCGCTCGACCACGATGGCAGACAACGGCGCTTGCAATTGATTCTGCGCACAGCTGCAGTTCACAAGAGAGTTCTTATCAGTAGGTTCTAGTTTTTTTTTTTTATGGATTTACTTGTCAATATACATACACATATACTTCTATATATATAAATGTATGTATGTACATATGTTATTACAATCCAGAATAACAATGCTAATCACTTGACAGTAATCAGATCAGAAATGAAAAGTAAAAAGTCAGTTCGACCATTTAGCGTAGCGCTGTCAGAGCTTAGGGGCTGGGGCTGCACAGTTTTCAAATGCCGATTAGATTCATAAATTTTCACTAATATTTCGTGTACATATACATATCTTACAATAACACTAAATCAGCGAGTTAATATTTGCTGTTATTTAATGATCTTCAGTTCCGTTCAGGCTGCTAATTGAAAATGATTTCTTCCGTTTGCCGAATTCGCCTTATGAGGGCGCGGAGGCTATAAATAAATCTCGGGCATTCGCTCTTCTCGCTACTCTACACTCTACGATGCTGCTACAGTTTTCCAGAATATTTTTATGTTTCATTCTCTCTCTCTCTCTCTCTGTTTCGCTTACTCTTTCTCTTTTGCACTCGAGACGAACACAAAAACAAATAAACAAAATTCAAAGTTTTCGCTGCGGCTTTTGCGTCACGAAATCACCGCAAATTCGGCGCCTGCTGCTATTAATCAAATCTCTTTGGCTCAATTCATATATTTTTTCTTCACTGCTTCCTCTTCTTCTTCTTCATCTTCTGCAAACTAGAATAACATTGGGCGTACAGGTGGAGATCGTGAATGTAAAAATAACAGCGCGACTTTTGCCGGCATTTGCTGAAAGGCAAATTCAATTTGTTGCGACTTTTCTTCTTTATAAAAAAATAAAATAAAATAAATATATGCATAGGAAATTTTTAAAAATTAATTTAAGATTTATATATATTTTTTTAATTTTTAAATACATTTTTTATCGCAACTTTGACGGTTTTCCAAGCGAAAATTGTAAACAGTTTTAATTACATTTTGTTGATATTTGATTTTAATTGCTGAAACCCTTTTTTATAGCTTTGTTTTTCTGGTTTAGTTGTATATTTGTTGTTTATTTCTTTTATTTTTTAGTTGTTTTTAATTTTTATGAATTTTTCTTCACTTTTTGCACTTTTCACAATATTTTGCTAAATGCTTTTTTGACTTCATGCAACGTTTGATTTTACTTTACTTTACTTTAGTTTATTTGGCATTGTTTATTAACAATAAAATGGCAGTTTGAAATGCTCGTTCATGCATATTTATAGCCCGCGAGCCGAAATGAAATAATAATTTTGTTGGTTTTTTGTGTTGTACGAAAACCGCTTTAGAAAATCAAGTTTGATGAACATTCAAAAGTTTTCTTTGTTGCTTTGTTTTTCTCTTTTCGCTTATGATTTCAAAATATTATTGATTATCATAATGCGCGGCGGCTAGCTAGCTAGCTAGTTATTAATGAATGACGCGTTAAACTATGCGAACATTTATTAACATTCTTCGATAATGAATTTTTCAGAATCTTTTGGCAAAGAAATTGTTTAGCGTTCTCGAAATAATACGTCAACAGTTCACGTGTGATCGCAGACACGTCCAACGCGGCCGGCGATTAAAATTAAACTGAAAGTCGGCGATGTTGTCGCCATGTGGCCAGGCTAAACCGCTGCCTGCACACAACACACACACACGCATACGCTTATTGGTGTATATAGAGTAAGTGCAAGTGTGTCTGTGTGCCCAACCGGCAAGGCATGTGCCCAGCGTATGCTAGCGGGCGCGCGCTTGTGTGTGTGTGTGTGTGTGTGTGTGTGTGTGTGCGTGTGTTATGTATGTAACAGTAGAAAAAGGTGAGCACAACAAAAAGTCAAGCGAGTATTGCGCACGTAAGAGCCAAAAAAGACGACATGCGGTCTGTAAGCAGCGAGCGTACTGTAAAACAATGTAGGCGTGGCACAATGTTATCTGCTGCTTTATTTATCAAAATTGCGTTTTGCTGCTGTTATATACTCAAACGACCTTCGCTGTTAACTAACAGCGCCATGTAGACGACCGCCTTGCTTAAATTGTTGCTAAATTTTGTTTTGTGTCTGTTAAACGAGCAATTGACCTTTGCCGTTATTTAACAGTCCTGTGTTAGTTACAACTAATTTTCTGTTAGTTCGCTGTTAACACGCAGCATCAAATAAATACAAATAAATTTCGAAAAAATAGGTTGTTTTTCACTTTTTGCATTAATTACTGAAGCTCTTCTGTTTTTACATCACGCAATTATGGTTGTCTAAGCATTTTTGTTTACATTTGCGCGCTTTTCTAATTCGATTCTTGTTCGTGTGCGCTGCGTCACGTAGACAGCAGCCGGCTCTAGGTGGTGGGTGAACAACAACAACACCAAAAAAAAACCACATACAAAAAGCGCCCTTAACATTATCTATGAGCTGCACGTTACTCTCCCGCGCTCTCAACAGCCGTAGCTCACTCTCTCTCTCGCGCTCTCTTACTGTTCTAGTTTGATATGATGACTGTGCGTGTTTTGTGGCTGTGTTAGTGTGTAGGCTTAACAGACTTTCGCTTATGAATGGTTTACTACAATTGAAAACAGACAACAACTCACACCCACACTCACACACACATACTGGTATTAGGCGTCTGCGTCTGCGACTGACAAAATCAATGCCGGTTAATTGTGGCGACTTTGCGCAGCATTTTCAAGTCAACAACATGAGATGACGACTTACATACACACACACACACACACACACACATACACACTTTTATAAATATATGTATGAACATGCATGTGCACGTCTTAATGTAATGTATTTGACGCGCCTCTTGCTGTCGTTTGGCCGGTCGCCTTCATCTCTCTCTCCCTCTCACACACTTTATTCAAGATTACGTCATGGCCAGACACTTGATACGCAGCCGGCGGCGAACAACAAGAAAAGCATGCAAAAAGAGTAAATGCAAAGCCCAAAAAAATAACAAAATGCAAGACAACAACCACAATAATGGCAGAGAGAGAGAGAGAGAGAGAGAGAGGAAGAGAGAGAGCGAGAGCAATAGCGAGCGCCTGCACGCACCAGGTGGCATTTACAAAGTTGTTTTTGTTATTGTGCCCTGACATTGAAAGTGCAAGCAAGCCACATTAACATGAACAGGAGCAGCAACGTATACATACATACATACATATGTACATAAACAGCAGTCAAGGCTTCGCAGGGAAACAAAAATTGCACACTTTCAAGGTCAGACAAAGGGTAAACATACAAGCGAAAAGACCAAACTGCATCAACAGTTAGTTTCAAGTCGCACTCGCTCTTTCGCTCGCGCTTTAATGCTGCTGCGAGTGTGTGTGTGTGTGTGTGTGTCTGTGTGCGAGTTTAGTGGGCCGATCTTTTACATGCGCACAGGAATATGGCCATCCCCTTCACACCGCCGCCTCCTGTGAGTCACAAGACTTTTTGAGTTGTTTTTAATTCATTATTCTGTTTTTGTTTTTGTGTGTCTGCTGTTTTTTTTGTCTCTCGCTCTGTCGCCTCTTGTCGGCGTTTACGGTTATGACCAGTAGCTGCATAATCCATATTTATACAGTTGTCGCATTTTGCTGTTCATATCTATGTTTGTTTGTTTTGCACAATGTTAATAAGAGCAAAAGCACTTCAAATGCAAATGCCCACAAAATCAACTGTTTCTCTCTTCACTACCTCCTCCTCTGACTCCACTCATTTCAATCTAATGCGCTCTCTTTCACTCGAATGTGTTTACATACATAATGTAAAATGCAGGGCAACGGCAAGCAAGGCAAAACATAAAAGCTGCTTAGCACTGTTAACCAGCCTATGTAGTCCCACCCTCCCTCTCGAACAGCTTTGCCCGCTGCTAATACAACTTCAGGTTTTACACATCGTTTAGTTATTTTTGGTGTTTTTTTTTGCGTATTTTCGCTGATTGTTTGTTTGTTTGTTTTACGCGACGCTGTTTACTTTGTTTATTACATATGTACATAAATGTGTATTTTTTATTTTCAAAGCCAAGGTGATTTTGGTTTGCTGCTTAATATATGATTAGCATGAGCTGCGCTTTAATTCGAAACGCAAACAGCATTAATTAATGTAAATGCTAACAGTCGCTGTAAAATCAATGTTCAATTAACATATACCTGGGCACTTGCTGCATCGCATTAACATAACTAAATAAGGAATAATTTTTGTTTGTTTTGTACTCACTTTGCACAGCCAACTGTTGTTGATGCGCCGCAACGCGCTGTAAATAGAAATTAAGAGAATAGTATCAAAATATATTTATAAATAAAACAAATGTTAGCTTAAACTTAAATTCGTTTTCAAATTTCGCGCGTAATTAACAGTAGAACGCACTGAGCACTTAGCGTGTGCACAAACCATTACACAGTTAACAGAGCGCTGTTACAATTAACCCAACTGTTAGGCTGGCCTATCAAATGAACCCAGACAATGCATAATTCAATTTATTTATCTATAATTAATTAATTATTCTCTTACATTGGCGCTCGCTAACATATTACGCAGTCCGTGGGCTTGCAGTGTTTGCACATCTAGCGAATGGCTGCGACCGCGCTGTGTTTTCGTTGTGGGCGAGGTGGGCGGCGGGCCGCTGCTCGATGTGTTTGAGTGGGTGTGGCGATACAGCCAACGCTTCACCGCCGACATTTTGTTACAATTTGTGTATTGTCTACTTAAGTATTACAATTAAGCTAAACTATGCACAGCCGATAAATGTTGCTGACAAATGCTTTACATTGCGCGCAACATTCGCTCCACAGTTAACAGCACGCGCCGCTGTTAGAGCGCTTATTCGTGTCGCTACTGTGCGCTAGATGGCGCAAGCAGCAGCAACTGCTGCTCACGTTTTCTTTTCTTTTTATTTTATTTTTTTTTTTGTTTTTCTTTCTCACTTTTTGGTG